>OZ010788.1:462370801-463018100 GCA_963932465.1 Maratus speciosus
CTGTATAGAAGCACCACCTGTTGAGCGATTTACACCAAAATGTCAATTCATATCAAGGATTAACTGATTCTGAAGTTTGGTGAAAATTGTTGCATTAGTTCTTGAGATACGGCTATAATGGAAATTCTGAAAAGTGCAGCATAGCAGCGCCACCTGTTGAGCGATTTGCACCAAAACACAAACAGCACTAATTCATATCAAAGTATACTTGAATCTGCAGTTTGTTGAAAATCCAAGTATTAGTTGCTGAGATAGAGCTATTGCGGAAATTGTAAAAAATGCAGTATAGCAGCACCACCTTTTGAGCGATTTACACCAAAATGTACAAAACTTCAATTCATGTCAAGGGCTAACTGAATCTGAAGTTTGATGAAAATCTGTGCATTAGTTCTAGAGATTGAGCTATTGCGGAAATCGTGAAAAAGGCTGCATAGCAGCACCACCTGTTGAGCGATTTACACCAAAAACTAATCAGCACCAATTTATATCAGGGACTAACTGAATATAAATTTTTATTAAATTCCGTGCTCTAGTTCTTGAGATAGAGCGCCCACAAAATTTGTGTCACATACAGACAGACTCACAGACAGACATTTTGTAAAAACATGTTTTTCGGCTTCTCTGACCCCTAAAACGTGTAATCTTAAGAAAACCGAAAGTCGAAAAGTTTCACGAATCCAATACTTTCTTCTTGTAAAGATAGAAGGAAGTAAAAAGTGTCACTGAAAATCCACGTTGCACAGTTCAGGAGATATCACACAGATTAAGTATTCTGTTGGGGGAGAAAATAATGCAAATACCACATCTCTGTCCAACTGTTATTCCATAGCTCTCTGTCTATCTATCTGATTGATTCAAGAATCACTGTGTTCATTTGGTAGATGTAAAGAAGATGTGAAGACGAATAGAAACTAAGTTTGAAAAAACTAAGTTCATTTTATTTGAAGAATTGAGATATCTCTTATGAACATCCTTGTTCATTGCATGCAAAAAAAAAAAAAATGATAAGTTTAACAAACACAAACATTTAAAAGAAACACAATTCAAATAAATTCCTCAGTCTCAACATGGCTGTAAACTCACTACTCCACAAATCATACTTGGAGCTACTGCTGGCCAAGCAAGTACACACAAAACACACATCTACTGAATCTGTGAGCGTGTTCAGAGGTGCACTTTGCGCCGCGCGCGCGCTCAGAAGTTTATGCCATGGAGTAGGTCTTATCGAAGAAAGGAATTTTAACATAATTCAATTATTTCATTATTTTTATGGTTCAAAAAAGGTAAAACCGACGACTATATTTCTTCATCCTTCCAAAACATGGTTTTCGTAACAGGAATACATGCCTATGTTCACTCAGATAAAATCTAAAATAGTCGGGAAAAACATCACGTGACCTTCTTTATCTACTTTAGCCCATTTAGCATTTAAAATTAGTTAACCAACCGCACGCAAACTCCGCGCGAGCTGCTCAAAAAAATTGTGTGGGCGATTTGATCACGTGATTGTGCGTTTTCTGCTTATGTGTTATTGGTTGTGCTTTGTTTGGTAGGTTGATTGATACAATTTAAGAATTCAACTGGTGATCTAAAAATTTTAACTTTTTAACAATTTTCTTTTTATTTATTTAAAAATGATTTATCAGTTGATTTATATCTTCTGTGATAAATAGAATGCTGTTAGTAAACCAAGATTCTGATATCAACATATGAGATTTGTTTGTAATCTACTATACTGGATGGATTTCAATGGAATTTGCACTGTTAGTTAGACAGTTTTTCAGAGTAGGTTTTAATATATATATTTCTTATTTTATGATTGCATATTTTAATACCGTGTGGATAACAGACCAAAATACATCATAAAACATGAGAAATAAATGGCATTCAAAATTCTGTTAGTATAAGCAAAATACTTACTTATACTTTCAGTAAAAAATTTATAAACATTCTAATCATACTTTATTCATTACAAACTAGGCAGCAGACCTATATATTTTATCTCTTTAAAAAATATATGTACAGATATTTTTAGTTAAAATAATTTGCAACTATTACATTTTATTTTTATAATGTTCAAAGTAGAATATGATTTCTAGCCTAGTCTCGATAAAAATTCACTTCTAAAGTACTCAAAAAAAAAAAAAAAAAAAAAAAAAAAAAGGAATTATTCTACGTGCAAAAGGATATTTTCGCACAATATATATTATTTTTTCATTTGGATTTGCTTAATGTTTATATCATTATACATATACATACTACATATATAATCACTTAGAAACAAAACTTTGAATATTTAAAAGGCGTTCAGATCTAAAACTTTCATCTCGAAATACCTCATTTTCTCACATTTAAATGAGTATTTTATTATTATAATAAAAATACACGTGCCTCTGTATAACAAAAATAAAAAATATATCTTCATCAAAAATATCTTATTCATTATGAAAAATATAAAACAACCAATAAACAAAACAAAAAAAATTTGTGACACAATGTGGGACTGGAGGGATTCGAACCCACAATCCCTAGTCTCGAGTTCACTGCCTTATCCATTCGGCCATCCAGCACACGTTCCTTTTGCAACAAAATATCTTTATAATTAGCACCTTAATTAATCAAATCCATGATCTGTTCCTGAACATACTATGTGTTATTCCATACATGATATGGACCCACTCCATGTTCCTGTCTCCTGAGCTCGCGCGCGTAACGCGCGTGCTTCTTGAACACACTCTGTATTTATACTGGCAAAAACATTACAGTTACAGTTAATTCAATACATTAGCATAGTTTGAGAAAAGGTTATGGTCACAATTAAATAAAACAACAGCTTAATAAATAAGTTTAACAAGCAAACATTAACTGTAGTATTTGGTTACCAACCAACCTACCATTACTGAAAACTGTTGACATGGCATTAAGTTTGCAAGCTATGAGTGTGAAGTTACTACCTTCACAAATAAACCATCTTTTAAATATCTTGCATTAAATAAAGATTAAAAAGTCCCACAGGAAAGATAAGGTAATAAATATGAATAATTAACATTTAAACTTTACATAATATGAGAGTAATGGTTTGTTTACTTTTTGTACTAGCCAGCAACATTTAACTTTTAAACCCTTTTCTCAAACATGAATGAACTTTGAACTTTAAAAACAGCAAATGAACTTTTGCTAGTTCAAGCATCATGGGGATGAGTGAAAGAGAGGGGGAAAACTTATTGGGATAATTTTAAACTTAAAACTAATTTTATTGAAAATGCCAACATATTCCTAACAGATCATTTGAAGAAGATCTGGTATGTAAGCCACTATGATGTGTGGGAACACCATACTTTAACACTGCAGAATATGCTTGCTTAAATTTCAGCAAATGATTCTTTGCTAAAATGAAATGAAGATGCTCCTTTTTTAAAATGGTTCATTAACTGGAGTTGAGAAATAGATACAATAAAATAATGTCACAAGGAAAAGGTCATGGGGTAAGTCAAATGAACCTCCCCAAGTAACATCAAGAGAGGAGGACTGCATCCCAAAAAAGTGATGCTTTGTGTATGGTGGGACTACAAAGGAGTTATTTATTATGAAATGTTGCCACCAAATCAGACAATAAATTAAGGATATTACTGTTCCCAAATGGTAGTTTTGAAAGCAAAAATCGAAGAAAAGCAACCGAAACTGACCAATAGTCAAGATGTTTTATCCCAACATGACAATGCTCAGCCCCACATTGCAATGAATGTCACACAACACCTTATTAAGTATGGCTGGAATGTTTTGTGTCACCCGCCATATTCACCAGACCTGGACACCTCAGATTTTCACCTTTTCAGATCATTTCAAAATTATCTGAACGGTTAGAAGTTCTTCTTTGGAGACTGTCAAACAGCACTTTGATAACTTCTTTACGCATAAACCTAATGACTTTTTTAAAAAGGAAATTTTCCAGCTGACAGAACGATGGCAAAAAGTCACAGAAGAAAATGGTGCTATTTTTAGAAGATAATTTTGACAAATAAATCAATCGTATATCCATATGCTGCATATCTTTATTTACTATCTTTACAGCTATTGTATCAGGACATAAAAGTACCCATATACACTGGTGGACAAATGTTAAGGACGAGTCACAAAATGCCAATTTTCATTCACGCGAATACTCAAAAGGAAGTCATATAATTCGAATAATTACTATCCCTGCAGAATAGCTAGTCCGTATAACATCTCATTCTGGTCACAAGAGTCACAGTCACTATGGCGAAACAAAAAATAGAAAATTCCACACGTCTCTTTTATGAGTCTCAAATGATTACTATATGTGACTCTACTGACAGGTCACTGTGACTGCTGCTTTGTGGCAAGTCACCAGGTGACTTTACAATGTCGTTTCATTGTGACTCTCATCTGGAGACTCAATTTCAAAGTCATTGTGAACGTTGCATTATGATAAATCACCAAATAAAGTCACATGGTGACTTTTCACAGTAGGGCCTCTGTCACCATTTGACAAAGTCATGTGACAGAAAGTCACCATGTGACTTTAATGTGACATTATTTGGTGATTTATCATAATGCAATGTTCACAATGACTTTGAAATTGAGTCTCCAGATGAGAGTCACAATGAAACGACATTGTAAAGTCACCTGGTGACTCGCCCCAAAGCAGCAGTCACAGTAACCTGTCAGTGGAGTCACATATAGTAGTCATTTAAGACTCATAAAAGAGACAAGTGGAATTTCCTATTTTAGGTAGCTTTCTTTACAAAAAAGCTACCTATTGCAGCCGTTCGGAGGAAAGCGATTTCAAAAAATTTTGGTATATTTTCATCGATCATGACCCCCAGACCCCGAAACCACCCTCCGTTCAAAATTGATATATATATATATATATATATATATATATATATATCTGACCTATGTCACACTGTAACTCCCGTACTTATGAACCGATTTCGATGTAATTCGGTGTGTACATAGTACATACCAATGTCTCGACCGAGTTCGTTGGCCAGCTTCATCCGCTGTTTTGTTTCAAAATGGCGGCCATTTAAATTTTTTTAAAAAATTTAAAACTTGAAATGTGGTACCAAAAAATTAAAAATGGAAAAATATTTTTTTCTTATGTATTTGACCTTTATACAAAAATTCCGGAGCAGTTTTTGTTTCGTCTATATCTTAAAAAATGGCTGAGTTATAGCATTTTGAATTTCTAGCATGGCTGACATTTTGAAACGTCCTGAAATTTGTCATGCAATAAAAGGCGTATTTATGAACCGATATGGATGTAATTCAGTGTGTACATAGTACATACCAATCTCTCGACCGAGTTCGTTGGCCAGCTTCATCCGCCATTTTGTTTCAAAATGGCGGCCATTTAAA
Organism: Maratus speciosus; assembly: GCA_963932465.1. Classification (NCBI taxonomy): domain Eukaryota; kingdom Metazoa; phylum Arthropoda; class Arachnida; order Araneae; family Salticidae; genus Maratus; species Maratus speciosus. The sequence goes on from OZ010788.1 coordinate 462,376,184, forward strand.
ATTTTTTTAAAAATTTAAAATTTGAAATATGGTACCAAACAATTGAAAATGGAAAAATATTTTTTTCTTATGTATTTGACCTTTATACAAAGATTTCGGAGCAGTTTTTGTTTCGTCTATATCTTAAAAAATGGCTGAGTTATAGCATTTTGAATTTCTAGCGTGGCTGACATTTTGAAACGTCCTGAATTTTGTCACGCGATAAAAGGCGTATTTATGAACCGATTTGGATGTAACTTCGTTTATACATAGTACATACCAATGTCTCAACCGGGTTCGTTGGCCAGCATCACCCGCCATCTTGTTTAAAAATGGCGGCCATTTAAATTTTTAAGAAAAATTTAAATTTGAAATGTGGTACCAAAAATTGAAAATTGAAAAAATATTTTCTTCTTATGTGTTTGACCTTGATAAAAAGATTCGGGAGCAGTTTTTGTTTCGTCTATATCTTAAGAAATGGCTGAGTTATAGCATTTTGAATTTTTAGCGTGGCTGACATTTTGAAACGTCCTGATTTTTCTCACGTAATAACAGGCGTATTTATGAACCGACTTGGATGTACCTTGGTGTGTACATACTACATACAAATATCTCGACCGAGTTCGTTGGCTAGCTTCATCCGCCATCTTGTTTCAAAATGGCGGCCATTTAAAAAAATTAAAAAATTAAAAAATTTAAATGAGATACCAAAAAAATTGGAAAATGAAAAAGATTTTTTTTGTATGTGTTTGACCTTAATACAAAGATTCCGGAACAGTTTTTCTTTCGTCTATATCTAAAAAAAAATGGCTGAGTAATAGCATTTTGAATTTCTCCTGTGGCTGACATTTTAAAACGACCTGATTTTTGTCACGCAATAACAGGTGTATTTATGAACCTATTTGGATGTAACTTGGTCTGTACATAGTACATACCAATGTCTCGACCGAGTTCGTTGGCCAGCTTCATTCGCCATCTTGTTTCAAAAGGGTTGCCATTTTTAAAAAAATTAAATTTAAAATTTAAAATGAGGTATTAAAAAATTGGAAACTGAAAAAGATTTTTTTTATGTGTTTGGCCTTGATACAAAGATTTCGGAACAGTTTTTGTTTCTGAAAATTTGTTCTTTTCTTGATATCTTAAAAAATGGTTGATTTATAGCACTTTGAATTTCTAGCATGGCTAACATTTTGAAACGATCTTGTATTTGTCACGCGATAACACACGTATTCGCCTATTTCGATGTAAGAAGGCACGTGAATAGTATACATCAACACCTCGACCAAGTTCGCTGGCCAGATTCATCAGCCATCTTGTTTCAAAATGGCGGCCATTAAATTAAAAATTATATATACATTTAAAGTGAGGTGCATAAAAATTAGAAATTGAAAAAGGTTTCTTTCTTAAGTATTTGATCTTGATATAAGGATTCAGGAGCATTTTTTGTTTGTCTTTACCTTAAAAAATGGCTCAGATATAGCAGTTTCAATTTCTATTGTGGGTGACATTTTGAAAAATCTGATTTTTTGCATGCGACAGCACTCCTATATATTAACCGATTCCGATGTGAGTGAGCATGTGCACAGCAATTACTAAGGTCTCGACCAAGTTCACTGCTTAGCCTCATCCACCATGTTGTCTTAAAATGACAGGCACTTTAAGAAATCGCCGAATTTGGCAGCCAAATATAAGTTACTTTAAAGAAAAACAGCTTGGATAAAACTGACTAATTTCGCGAAATTCTCATTCATTATATTGATAAAAATTAGTATTGAATCTCCTATATTTGGTTTCCACTAAATTGAGCTTCGTGTGTTTGCATGATATAAGTTGGCTTTTTTTTAAATAAGGATTATGAAAGCTACCTCTTCCTCCCGGCACTGGCCGGAAGGACTTTTTTGTTTTGCCATAGTGACTGTGACACTTGTGACCATTTGTGACCTGAATGAGATGTTATGGACTAGCTATTCTGCAGGGATAGTAATTATTCGAATTATATGACTTCCTTTTGAGTATTCGCGTGAATGAAAATTGGCATTTTGTGACTCGTCTTTAACATTTGTCCACCAGTGTATACATCCAATTGCTTTTTTTATTTAAGACCCTGCTTCAGTCATGCGAAAAGACCTGTTCGCTAATGCTATTCCTATGGAAGAAATTTATAAAGATATTGCAGTCGCATTTCAATATTTTTAGATGATTTTTTTTGCAGTGGCTAGCTGAAGTCGATCTGTATGCAGGTGTTTTCTACTTTTTCAATTTTGTTTACAAATATTTTTAGTCTGGACACTTTCATTTTCAGAACTGTTTCCTAAAATGAAAGCATCCTCTTGAAAAAAACCCCAATGAAAATCGAAAAAGTAAAAAACGGCCTTTTTACAGATCGATCTCAGCTAGCCACTGCAAAAAAAATCATCTAAAAATGTTGAAATGCGACCGAGATATTTTTATAAATTTCTTCCATAGGAATAGCATTAGCGAATGGGTCTTTTCGCATGACTGAAGTAGGCCGTTAATAGTTAGAGAGCTGGCAGGTACTTCATAAAAGCTGAACGTTAATAGCACAGTATTTCTACCTTTCTTGATTATGAAATCATTGCTAGCTGTTGCTGTTAGTGGATTCATGACATACAAATTTTGCAACTTGCAATTTTTTTATGCAAAAAAAAAAAAAAAAAAGTGTTCTCGACAAAAGCTAGAATTTACATATATATATATATATATATATATGTATGTATATATACGTGGGTGGTTCAATAATTATTGTCCCTAATGTATATAAAATATTTGTACTGCGATGGTTGATGTGGAATATTGAAGCCTAATCTCTTAAATGCATATATGCTCAATTTCAGAACCGTAGATGCTTTATTTACATAGTTTTGGAGGGAGGGATAAAATTTTAAAGACCTATTTTTGGGGAGTTTTTAAGGAGGGGGGGGGGGGTGAGGGTGAAATGCTGGTTTGGAGCTTATGAGGCTACATTTGTGACGGTGGATGAGATAAGGCTACATCACTATGATCCCGAGTCCAAACGACAGTAGTTACGTCTCATCCACTGTCACAAATCTAGCCCCATAAGCTAAAAATCAGCCTTTCACCCCCACTCACCCCCTTTCACTCCTCCATCCAAAACTATGTGAATATAGCAGCTACGGTTCTGAAATTGAGCATATAAGCATCTAAGACATTAGGCTTCAATATTCCACAACAACCATCACAGTACAAATATTTTACATACACTAGGGACAATAATTATTGAACCACCCTCGTATATATATATATATATATATATATATATACTAGGGGGCTCTGCCCCCTGCAAGCTACGCTCGCCAACCCCTGTTCAGACACCACAGAATCTGAAAATCTAAAAATCTAATGGGTTTTAAAAATATTAGAGAAGATTAAATTATACTGAAAAAGCTGTGCAGATCTCTCTGTAAACGGGTTTCCATTCAATTCTCTTTGATTGCAAAAATTTAACTGAGAATCAGTTGCTGTTAAGACATCCAATGGTGTGAGAATACTTCTCATAGTATTTAAATTTGGTTTAATTTTATTCCCTTTCAGCCTTTTTTTTGCATCGATGTCTATTTAAACTCAATCTTTACGCCCCGATGTTGACGCTTTTATCTCTCACCGTAAAGCAAGTTCATTTTTCACCGCCGATGTTCATATCTGCGTTGGGAGCGGATCGGCAGCTTGCGCATGCGCACTCCGCTATTTTAGGAGCACATCTTGGAGCTCTCGTTTCGTCGGAGTTGATTTGCCTTATGATGACTAGGGCTGGATTAATTATCAATATATCGGTCAAATATTGATATTTTTTAACTATCGCAATAACAATATGTAAGCTCTGACTCTAACGATATATCCCAATAGCGATATCTAATCTCTGGCTCTACTTATATATCCCAATAACATTTTTTTCCCACACCACGACTTCGAACAGCAAGAAGAAAAAGCGCCGAATATTGCGTAACCAATAACTTCATCAAACCTTTCTCTCATCCGATAGATGCATTTATTCGCAGCCCCGCTTTATTCTAAATTCCCTCCCGTGATAATCTGTCTTTCGTTCATATCCCAGACCCAGACTAATTCATATTCTAATATATCAACATACATATGTCCGTTCGTTACTGAATAATGGTTTAATCGTTGTTGTTTTAATTTCGCTGCTACTATTGGTTTAGACATATTAGAACATATCAAGTCTTTGATACGTCCTGGCCAATGACTTCTTCAATCCTTTCTCTCATCCGATAGATGCATTTATTCGCAGCCCCGCTTTATTCTAAACTCCCCTCCTGTGATAATCTGTCTTTCGTTGATATCCCAGACCCAGAATAATTCATATTCTAATATATCAACATACATATGTCCGTTCGTTACTGAAGAATGTTTTAATCGTCGTTGATTTAATTTCGCTGCTACTATTGGTCTAGACATATTAGAACATATCAAGTTTGATACGTCCTGGCCAATGACATGAGCTAGAACATCTGTTCATTGTTGAGTCAATAATTGCTATTGTCTATAGGCTTCATTCAATGCTCGTTCGTATGGTCTTCTCGAGCGAGTTACCGGCAGTGATTTTATATTTTATAGTAAGATGAACGTACGGTGTCGGGTAAATTGCCCGAATTATAATCAAGTGATTTAAAAAAAAGAGGCTAAGAGTAACGTGTGGCAATATTTTGGATGCCCAGGTAATGAAAATGGTGAAGTAATAAATGAAGAAATTGCAGTATGCAGTATATGCGTTCGACCGGTATTTGCAAAAGCTACTTCTAATTTATAGAGCCATCTTAGCTATAATCATCCTCTACAATATGATGGACTACATTCAAGGTAAGAATTGATTTACTTTATTTAATGATTTACTTTATTTATAAGATTTACTTTACTGATTGATTTTATTGATAATATTCACACGGGCGTGGAAATTAGTTAAACGAATTCCAGTTGTAATTTTTCAATGAAAATATATTTCTGATTTTTTTTTTTTTATTATATAATTTCTTTAATTTTAAATAAGACAAAAAAAAATTGTGTTTTAAAAAATGACATAAATGAGCAAAAAGATAAAAAAGAACAATAAAAATAAAAAATATTACTACATCTGGGCCTTATTTTTAAAGTCTGTAAATGTAATATTATTAAATGGCATTATACTGGATGTCTGCAAACTGGGCTGGAACGCTTGGATTAACTTCGTGTCATTAGACTGAAGCCGTGTTTGCTTTTTGCTCTGGACATGCAGGCTAGGTCGGCCTTTTTTCTGCTCACTCGGGGTGTAGTGCGGCACGGGTCGCGTCTTACCAGAGCCAAACCCGAAAACTCTGCTTAAAGTCAACCCGACCGACACCCGGCACACTTCATCACAAACTCGAAGTGGAAGAAAATAAATTCATATTTTAATACAATATAAAAAAGAATTATTCTGTAATATCAAATTTATCTTTTTAGTACAAAATTGAATACATATACACTCATTAATGTTCAATAATATAGTTTTTTTCATAAAATATATTCCTGACTTTCTTTTAAAATGGTTGGTCTACACGAACCGCGTGTCGGGTCGGGTTCGGGTAACCTGAGACGATGCAAGAATCTAATTTGAAGACTGGGTCGGGTTTGAACTTTTTTGTAGTATACGTCGAATTGATAGTTTCCCTTACTTTACTTTTCTCTCTCTATTTTTTGGTAAAAATAATAGTTATATAATACATTTTTAATAGAAATTTTGAAGCTTTATTTTTGCTTAAAAAACTACAGAGTAATAATTTAAAAATCTATTTTCTTTTTTCATTGTTTAAAAGTTTGGATTTTCTTTAACCACATTTTCCTTTCATTTTAATTTACATTAAAAATTTTATAGGTTTACGTGCTTAGTGTTGACTCTAGAAAAAAAAAGGCCGCCGGGCGGGAATTTTTCACATAGGGGACAATATTCTGAAAAAGGATACTTTTTCTCAAAAAGGGAATACTATTCTAATAAAAGGGCACACTTGTACCTTGTTTACAAAAAATATTTTGAGCTGGTTTGTTTAGAGTCCCTAGAATTTGTGATATTTTTCCGAGATCAACTGAATTGCCACGGGCGTATAGGAAGTATTAAAAAGGCAGCCGGGCGTATAGGAAGTATTAAAAAGGCAGCCGGGCGCATCGGAAGAATTTCGAAAGAGCAGCCGGGTGCCAAAATAGAAATAAAAAGGGCCGCTGGGCGCAAAATAGAAATAAAAAGGGCCGCCAGGCGTAAAATAGAATTAAAAAGGGCCGCCGGCCACTGCGCCCTGCTAAAGCAGCTTAGAGTCAACACTAGTGCTTATAATTGCTTAAGTGATCAGATCAAGATCACTAAAATTGATATACCATGTTCTATGGCCGGCACAGACGCACAAATAATCTGAAAAATCCAGTACTTTAATTTTTATACATAAATATGCGGTACAAAATTCGAAATCCAGCACCCATTGGACCTTGGCGATTCCGAATTTCGTTTCATTTTAATTAAAAAAATATATATCTATCTACCGCCGCCCTCCACCCCACCTCCTCTCCCAAAATACAAAAAACAGTGCGTGATTTACGTCAAGAATGCGTTTTCAATACTAAAAAACCATAATATTAAAGCAGATGTTTTAATAGCGAATTTTTTTAATGTAAGAAAAAAAAATCTATCCACATTGAACACTCTCTTTCCCCGCAAATTATTTATATCAGAAACACGTTTACAATACTGAAAAAAGATGGTACTTAAAAATAATAAAACTAAAGTAGATATTTGAGTTAAAAAGAAAAAATAAACAAATAAAAGCTCTATCCATGGTTTCTTTCTGCATTGAAAAACATAATGATCTGATTGTGTAAACATATGACTTCCGATTTCTTGGAGCGAGGTGAATAAACGGAAACAAACTGCAGATGCGCACCTGCTTTTCATTCGAAGTTTCGGAAGGCGTTGTAAATTTCTAATAAATAATTAAATTTTAATAAAAATTTCTTACACAGCCTAATTTACTATTATTTCAACTAGCTGAAAATTTGAAAGAAATCGGTGAATTTACATAGGAGATATGGATATATTGATTATTATTATTTTTTTAACAGTAAGGAAAAGAAGATTTTGATTTTCATTCTTTTTTGTTTGCTTGCAACTGTTTTTTTTTTTTTTTTTTTGTCTGCACTTAAGCACTACAAACTTGATGTCACTTTCAAGGTCCTTTTTATACCATTTAAAAGAATAGAATTTGAATAATGTGTTCTCGCGCTAAAATGAGGGGGGGGGGGGGGAGGTGGAGTTTTCTGTCATGACGGCTTTTTAAAAAGACATCCGGACAAGGCGTGGGTATCTATAAGATATATATTCATTTGTAAATAATTATATGATTATTAATGTTTTAAATTCTTTTGTTTATTAATCTTTTAAAATAAATGTTATGAGTATTTTCATAAATTTATAATGCAATGATTTCTTTGAACTAACCAAGACTCTCTGATTTCGAACTTCTTGAAATCTAATGCAGAATATCGATTGTTTTGTTTATGTACTTTATTTTATTTCTATTTTTTTTTCATTTGCAACATTTTTTTTTTTCCCTTTCCATTTAAATTCAGTGGCATTTTCGAAATAATAAACAGATTTAAATATCAAACCGAGTATTTTGCGTAATCAAGTAGAATTTTATGGTAAGTTTTTCTTTTTTGTTAGTTTCTTTCTGGAAAAATATCTTGTTATGGGTCTAGATGTTATTTACAAAATATTTATAAAAAAGTGAACTTTCCTTAGCATAGGTCTATTTCCAAATGGGATTTGAATATGTATATTTTAAAAATTTTAATGTTTTATTCATCCATAGATAAACAAATATGAAGGTATAAAGACAGAGAAATTTTCTTAATATTTTAACTATTAAGAATGTATTGATACTCTTAGAAAAAGATTAAAAAATAAAATTTCTGCTGCATCTGTCATTCACTGAAGACTATTTAATTACGAGTACATGCAATTATGACATTAAATCTGTTTCAGTTTTTGCTTTTCACTTATTTTAATCATTTTAAAATCATCAACGTCCTAAAATTGAGAACTTTTTAGTTTATCTAGTAAAGTTTTTTTTTAAATAATATTCTCCGTTTATGCGATAAAATTAAATAGTTAAAAAGTTATTCATAAATAATACATAAAACAGGAAGAATCGAGAACAAGCTAAAGAAAACCACTATGTAATCAATGATATAAGTGCAAATAGATAACGAATATTGGTTCCTTTTTCTAAAGTATTTATTTGTATCATATATATATATATATTTAAAGAATATTGCGTGAGCAAATAGGTATAAAACATTAATTCTTTGCTTGCTACAGCTATTTGCAATAAAATTATTCCTACTATACCTGTCTTTAGCAATAAGAAATTTTTCTATTCCCTCACACTTTAAAGTAGTTATCGCGATATATCACCGATATTGATATTAACTCGTTGATATATTGCGATATTAAATTTTTGATATCGTCCAGCCCTAATGATGACGTCATTGAATGATGCGCCACCCTCTTTTGATTCTGTTCGCTGACAGGAGAATATCGTTTAGTTTTGCTTTCCAATCAGTGAAACATTTTTAATTCTGTAGCTTGTAATTCGATTCTCATTAATTTCCTGTAAATGTTAATTTAGCTAATCAATTTAAAGTTTGCCTTTTAATTACTTTGTCAACCCCGTATTCATCATTTAAATACTAAAACTCATTAATTTTAAGTTCAGATTTTGGTTTGATGTTGTCTGAAAAAGATGTAGTCTTTTAACGTAGTTTTAGCGGAGCGCCAGCCTGCTGGCCGGCCGTTCGAATGCCGTTCCGTTTTTTTTGGCCGAATAAGTTTGCCGTACTATGGGTCATATTTTGGTTATGTGGATATGTTCTTTCTCAAGATTTAATTTTTAACGATGTGCTGCACTCATCTAAAGGAATCCCACGGAAGAATTCTAATTAAGAGATTCCGTTCTTTCAGTTCTTTTAATTTAAAAATGGTGACCAGAAGCAAGTATTTTCATAACCTTCTACTGCTACTAACGACGGAAATAAAGAATATTGTTTGTTTCATCAGTTTGTCTCTTCACTGTCTCCTGTAAAGTAAGAAGTCTCCAGTTTTTATTATTTCTTTAACGATCAATAGTATTTATTAAAAGAACTTCACATCTTCACAACGTGTACTTTAACCCTTTTACGATCACAACACATTTATTATCGTCACAATTTGGCGCCGTAGTACCTTTCGAATTGCAACAGTGGTTGCTTCGGGATTATTGCAATTTAAAAAAAAATACTGATTCTTGAAGATAATTTTTTTTAGAACTTTTTGTTCTTTTTTTTAAGAATTATGAGAGTTTTGGTTGAAATATTTTAATAGAAGCTACATTTTCATGAAACTTGTTCTAATTTTTGAAGAAAATTAAGATCGTTATTCAAGAAAGTCAAGTAAAATTTTTTTGAGGAATTGTTCTCATTAGTTCAAATGTTCAAAAGAAAATGGTTAATTTAATTCAAGATTTATTAAATATAATTTATGAAAATATTTTAAAATATTTGATGTTCTCATTCTGAAAAATTCTTGAGTTATGCCATTTTTTTTGTTACGTAGTTACAATTTTTTTTACAATATTCTAAAGAATTCATATTTAAATTTTACTATATTTTGTAGAATATATTATTATTCAAATCAAGAAATGAATTTATATAATTACAATATTGAAAATGAATTTTATGTTGTTGCAAATAATAGCAATATTCTGTTTTTAAGAATAGAATTCTGAGGCAGTTACATATTGTTTTAATTGATTGAAAATTGTGGAATTGAAAATAATTTTGAAGAATAATTGTTGAAATTGAAATATTTTTACAAATGAATTTATGTTCTCAAATAATTTCTATGAATTTGAAGATTGGCAAAAATTGTTCTCAAGAACATAATGTGATATTTTAGGAGGCATGGCTTTTGGGTTATTTTTTTTTAATTTTCTACTTAGTAATGGCACTTTAAATGAATTATAAATTTGAATTTCAATATATATATTTAAAAAAAAAAAGATTGAAATTATATTGAAGTATTATTTTTAATTCTTGTTGCTGAGAAATTTTGTTCTTCACTTAAAGTTGTTGTCATCTCATCAATTATGCCTATTTTCTCCAACTGAAGTTTGGTATTCTTCAAGTAATTTATAGTAGTAATTATCCTGTATGATTATTTTGAAGTATTGCCTGCTTCTCTGAATAACAAAAATATAATATGAAAATTTATAAACAGTTATCCCCTTTGAAAAGTTCTTAGACTTGCTCCTTAGATGATTTGTGAAATATGCTGTATGTGTAGTTAACATGTTGTCTTGTGGACTAGTCTTATTTCATCTCTAATATTTAAAGAAGTGTTTCTAATATTTAAAGAACTGTTCCTGTTTTTAAATTTACCTGTTGATGTTGTTATAGAACTCTCAGCTAACAAATTGAAAATGTTCAAAATTTACATTGCTTCAATTCTCTTTGGCAAATTCAATTCTTTCACAAATTTATAAGTCTATGCATGACATATCCACATCAACATCATCATACCTTATTCTCATGTTGCTTTATAAAAAATAAAAAGAGCAACATTATTTTTTTTTTCATTTAAAATGAAATGGGGCTTCTTCATCCTGTAACAGTTCTACTTAAAAATTCCATTCACCATAAGAAAAATATTTTTTTCTTGCCAATAGTGAATATTACTTTTATATATTAACTATCAATAGTTCTTAAGTGATGTGCTTTTTGCCATATTTTATGATGACTGTTCCTGTATATGCTGCTAGAAATTTTTTTTTACCTGTGATGACATCCTTCAGACTTTTCTTCCATTCATCTGTTGCTTACCTGATGAAGGTTGTGAGAATACTTCTCACAGTATTTAAATTTGGTTTATTTTTATTTCCTTTCAGCTATTTTTTTGCATCGATGTCTATTTAAACCCAATCTTTACGCCGCGATGTTGACGCGTTTATCTCTCACCGTAAAGCAAGTTCATTTTTCACCGCCGATATTCATATCTGCGTTGGGAGCGGATCGGCAGCTTGCGCATGCGCACTCCGTTATTTTGGGAGCACATTTCTGGAGCTCTCGTATCGATGGAGACAGCTTGCATTATGATGACGTCATTGAAATTATGCTCCGCCCTCTTTTGACGCCGATCGCTGACAGGAGAATCGTTTTGTTTCGTTTTCCAATCAGTGAAACTTTTTTTAATTCTGCAGCTTGTAATTCGATTTTCATTAATTTCCCGTAAATGTTAATTTAGCTAATCAATTTAAAGTCTGCCTTTTAATTACTTTGTCAACCCCGTATTCCTCATTTAAATACTAAAACTTTAATTTTAAATTCAGAATTTGGTTTGATGTTGTCTGCAAAAGATGTAGTCTTTTAACGTATTTTTAGCGGAGCGCCAGCCCGCTGGCCGGCCGTTCGAATGTCGTGCCGTTTTTTTTTGGCCGAATGAGTTTGATATTTTATTTAAGTGGATGTCTCTTTCTTTCAAAGTTTAATTCTTTAAAGTTGTGCTGCTCTCATTAAAAGGAATCCCATGGATTTATTCCGTGTTGGCTGCTATTTTTCTTCTTAAAAGATTAGTTCTTCTATTTTAAAATGGTGACCAGAAGCAAGTATTTTCTTAACCTTCTACTGCTACTAACGTATGGAATAAAGAATATTATTTGTTTTCATCAAATTGCCTCTTCACTGTCTACATTTCAAGTAAGAACTCTCCAGTTTTATTATTTCTTTAACGATCAATAGTAATTTATTAAAAGACCTTCGCAATTTGTTCTAAACCACTTAAACGATCACTTAATTACCGCCACAATTTGGCGCCGTAGTACCTTTCAAATTGCAACGTGGTTGCTTTGGGATTATTGCAATCTTAAAAATAATGATTCTTGAAGATAATTTTTTTAGACCTTTTTGTTCTTTTTTTTTTAAGAATTATGAGAGTTTTGGTTGAAATATTTTAATAGAAGCTACATTTTCATGAAACTTGTTCTAATTTTTGAAGAAAATTAAGATCGTTATTCAAGAAAGTCAAGTAAAATGTTTTTGAGTAATTGTTCTCATTAGTTAAAAAAAGGAAAATGGTTTATTTAATTCAAGATTTTTTGGATATAATTTATGAAAATATTGTAAAATATTTGATGTTCTCATTCTGAAAAATTCTTGAGTTATGCCATTTTTATGTTAAATAGTTGCATTTTTTTACAATATTCTAAAGAATTCATATTTAAATTTTACTATATTTTGTAGAATATATTATTATTCTAATCAAGAAATGAATTTATATAATTACAATATTGAAAATGAATTTTATGTTGGTGCAAATAATAGCAATATTCTATTCTAAGAATAAAAGTCTGAGGCAGTTACATTTTTTTAATTGGTTGAAAATTTTGGAATTAAAAATAATTTTGAAGAATAATTATTGAAATTGAAATATTTTTACAAATGAATTTATGTTCTCAAATAATTTCTATGAATTTGAAGATTGACAAAAATTGTTCTCAAGAACATAATGTGATATTTTAGGAGGCATGGCTTTTGGGTTATTTTTTTTAATTTTCTACTTACTAATGGCACTTTAAATGAATTATAAATTTGAATTTCAATATATATATTTTTCTAAAAATGATTGAAATTTTATTGAAGTATTATTTTTTATTCTTGTTGCTGAGAAATTTTGTTCTTCACCTGAAGTTATTCTCATCTCACCAATTACGCCTATTTTCTCCAACTGAAGTTTGGTATTCTTCAAATAATTTATAGTAGTAATTATCCAGTATGATTATTTTGAGGTATTGCCTGCTTCTCTGAGTAACAAAAATATAATATAAAATTTATAAACAGTTATCCCCTTTGAAAAGTTCTTAGACTTGCTCCTTAGATGATTTGTGAAATATGCTGTATGTGTAGTTAGCATGTTGTCTTGTGGACTAGTCCGATTTCATCTCTAATATTTAAAGAAGTGTTTCTAATATTTAAAGAACTGTTCCTGTTTTTAAATTTACCTATTGATGTTATAGAACTCTCAGCTAACAAATTGAAAATATTCAAAATTTTCATTGCTTCAATTCTCTTTGGCAAATTCAATTCTTTCACAAATTTATAAGTCTATGCATGACATATCCACATCGACATCATCATACCTTATTCTCATGTTGCTTTATAAAAATAAAAAGAGCAACATTATTTTTTTTTTCATTTAAAATGAAATGGGGCTTCTTCAATCCTGTAACAGTTCTACTTAAAAATTCCATTCACCATAAGAAAAATATTTTTTCCTTGCCAATAGTGAAGATTACTTTTATATATATTAACTATCAATAGTGATGTGCTTTTTGCCATATTTGATGATGACTGTTCCTGTATATGCTGCTAGAAAATTTTTTAATTACCTGTAATGACATTCTTCAGACTTCTCTTCCATTCATCTGTTGCTTACCTGATGAAGGTGGTCAGTGGTTTTGTGTGACATCCATTCTTCTGGTCTCTTCTCTGTTGTTGCACATGTTATCATGGAAGCTAAAAAATTATAAAATTACCTACCTACTTCTTCAAAAGTTTCCTACATCTACAATAATTTAATTTTTTTGTGCTTCGTATTCAGCCATAAGATGCCTGGTGAAGATGTTGTTCATTTATAGGCAAATATCCATTTATGAAACCACTTCATTAGAGTTCTTCGGTTTGTGAAGCTACAAATAGTGTTTACTACTTTGTTCTCTTCAAAAAATAAATAAATAAATAACTTTCATTACTGATTATAATACTGTGTCAGTTAACGTTTCTCATGTGAGAGTAAATATCCTCATCAAGTGAAATTGTTGACTTGTATGCTGCTAGAACTCAGTTACTCACACCATATCATTATTCTAAGTCTTCTCAAAACAAGGAAGTTTAAATTTATATTACCTGAAAATTACTGAGGTGTTTTACCTTCAATAACATAATATTATGCTGCATTTTCTCCAAATATTCTAGCAGGTGCAATTAAAAGTATTCAGAGTTAATTTTTGCTTGTGTGTAGCAATTCATCCTCACATTGCAAAATTTTTGCTCATTGATAATCAAGTGTAAATTCTCAATTAATATAAGAAGTTTGTGAATATTTGTTACAGTGTTTATGCAAGATCAAGTTATTTTGAAAAGTTCCCATATTTATTTATTTATTATGTGCATAGTGCCTTTTACTTTAATCTTATTTCATACCCAAAGCCTCTAAGTTTTTATTTTGCCATTTTGCCTCATTATTTTAGTATATATACATATAAAAAAAAATGATTACAATCATTTTCAAGATTTTTGTTTTATGAAGAAAGTGAAATTTATTAATGTCTTCTCTTCATACCTACAAATAATGCAAGAAGATTACAGAAAAGCACAAGTCTAGATGGAAATTTTTTTTACCAGCGCATTTATATATATATATAGAATTTTTTTCTATAAATCATCTAGTAATTTTTTTTTACAAAAAAAGTGCTTCTTGACCTCAAATACCGATTATGTCCTATCATACTAATTTCATCATAAGTGCACCACCGACTTCTCGTCCTTGTTAATCTCTGCAAAAGTGATTCATGTATGTGTCACAGAAGTATGATTGCTCTGCAGTAATGAGTACGATGTCGTCAGTTAAGCGCTTCAAAGAGAATGCAATGCATTCTCACTTTCTACAAAGTGTCTCGTCATGTTAAAATGTTCTAATGTCATCATGCAAAGATCATCTATTTTGATGATTATTATGTGAATGTTCCAGTTTTTTTTTCGACAGCACTATACCAGTGTACCACCTCATGTTGTGTTACTAAACATTCAGTGACATCTATTTATCTCAAATAGCCTTGTTCCATATGGCTCTGGACTCAATGAACATCATTTTGATTCCAAAAACATTGCCCTTACACACCTGCAGTTACACAGTGTTTATAATTAAAATTTTCTTTTACTTAAGATGTTAGGAGCCTTGTTAGGAGATCCAAGCCACCTAAAATTTTACGTAGGAGTTCATATATGTGTTTATTTTTGTTCATAGATATGCTGGTGGCTAGGGCATGATGGTCATCGACATGGTTGTGGACTTCAATATTTACATATATATATATATAATTTTTTTTTGTTTGTTTACGGAGTTGCTGATGATTTCATCTTCGTCATTATCATCATTGTGAGCTTAAAATTGAATTGTAATAATTTTATTTCTATATTATATTTGAATGATTATTTAAAAATTATATTCCTGGTACATGGTATTTTAGTTTTATAAACTCATGATTTTGTCAATTTTTTTTCTTTCATTCTATATGGAAGTACTTAATTTTTTTTTTTTTGGTGATCACCAGTTTCTCACATTTTAAAGAAAAACCATGGTATATGTATATTTATCTAATCTTTTGAGTCTCATATATATATATATATTAAGAATTCTTATGACTAATATATTGAAATTTTTATTTAGAGTAAAGCATAAAGTTTAAAGAAATTGTGTCTAACATGGGATTTATGACACTTAATTATGACATGTCTTTTCATTGAAATAGCAACTTGTTTTTATGGGATACCTTGTTTGGGTGATTGAGTAGTGCACGACTCAGTTACACAATTGGTATCACATACAATTGGTTGTCTGTTTTATTTTGAATGAAATTATAAAGTTTGATACACTAAAATGATATCATTAAGTTTTATGAAAGTTTATTTATATATGGCCATTTCATTTCCTTTCATGTTAAGAGTAATAGAAAACTCTTTATTTTTTTAGATATAATTCTAAAATTAAAAAGTCCTAGGCATGTTATAAAAGTCAAACTACAAAATGTTTCTTTACTTTTTTGTTGCTTTTGTATTTGCAGCTTTTATCAGAAGTTAATTCTGTTTTTATTTGGTACCAAGATAGCAAAATTTGTTTTGACTAGTCAATGATATCAATTTTGTTTGTTAACTTAAAATATGTTAACATTTTTATGATGATAATTTTATGAGATCACATAGAAGGTTTTGCCAATGTTACTGTATTTTTGGCATTTTTATTGTATACTTGATTTATTGTATACTTTTTGGATTATGAATGTACTTTATGCAATGTATATTCTTTTTCTCTCTCTTACTTTTGGTCACCAATATTTTTTTTTCCAGCACCAATTTTTTTTTTTTTTTTTCTCTTTTCTCAACTGTTAAATCACCAATTTTTTTTCCAGCACCTTAACTTTAAATTTTATTGTTCGACTTTAATGATTTTTTTTTCGCTTTGGCAGTTCAAAATTTTGTCATCCCATTTTCTGTAAAAGGTTTTTGATCAATTTTGCCTTTTACATCTCCTGGTCTTACAAAATTTTCTCGGTGAAGGGAGGTAATGTGAGAATACTTCTCACAGTATTTAAATTTGGTTTATTTTTATTTCCTTTCAGCTATTTTTTTGCATCGATGTCTATTTAAACCCAATCTTTACGCCGCGATGTTGACGCGTTTATCTCTCACCGTAAAGCAAGTTCATTTTTCACCGCCGATATTCATATCTGCGTTGGGAGCGGATCGGCAGCTTGCGCATGCGCACTCCGTTATTTTGGGAGCACATTTCTGGAGCTCTCGTATCGATGGAGACAGCTTGCATTATGATGACGTCATTGAAATTATGCTCCGCCCTCTTTTGACGCCGATCGCTGACAGGAGAATCGTTTTGTTTCGTTTTCCAATCAGTGAAACTTTTTTTAATTCTGCAGCTTGTAATTCGATTTTCATTAATTTCCCGTAAATGTTAATTTAGCTAATCAATTTAAAGTCTGCCTTTTAATTACTTTGTCAACCCCGTATTCCTCATTTAAATACTAAAACTTTAATTTTAAATTCAGAATTTGGTTTGATGTTGTCTGCAAAAGATGTAGTCTTTTAACGTATTTTTAGCGGAGCGCCAGCCCGCTGGCCGGCCGTTCGAATGTCGTGCCGTTTTTTTTTGGCCGAATGAGTTTGATATTTTATTTAAGTGGATGTCTCTTTCTTTCAAAGTTTAATTCTTTAAAGTTGTGCTGCTCTCATTAAAAGGAATCCCATGGATTTATTCCGTGTTGGCTGCTATTTTTCTTCTTAAAAGATTAGTTCTTCTATTTTAAAATGGTGACCAGAAGCAAGTATTTTCTTAACCTTCTACTGCTACTAACGTATGGAATAAAGAATATTATTTGTTTTCATCAAATTGCCTCTTCACTGTCTACATTTCAAGTAAGAACTCTCCAGTTTTATTATTTCTTTAACGATCAATAGTAATTTATTAAAAGACCTTCGCAATTTGTTCTAAACCACTTAAACGATCACTTAATTACCGCCACAAAGGTGGTCAGTGGTTTTGTGTGATATCCATTTCTTCTGGTCTCTTCTTTGTTGTTGCACATGTTATCATGGAAGCTAAAAATTATAAAATTACCTACCTACTTCTTCAAAAGTTTCCTACATCTACAATAGTTTATTTTTTTGTGTGTATGTTTCATATCCAGCCATAAGATGCCTGGTGAAGATGTTGTTCATTTATAGGCAAATATCCATTTATGAAACCACTTCATTAGAGTTCTTCGGTTTGTGAAGCTACAAATAGTGTTTACTACTTTGTTCTCTTAAAAAAAAAAAAAAAATAAATAACTTTCATTACTGATTATAATACTGTGTCAGTTAACGTTTCTCATGTGAGAGTAAATATCCTCATCAAGTGAAATTGTTGACTTGTATGCTGCTAGAACTCAGTTACTCACACCATATCATTATTCTAAGTCTTCTCAAAACAAGGAAGTTTAAATTTATGTTACCTGAACATTACTGATATATTTTACCTTCGACAACTTTATTTTATTATGCTGCATTTTCTCCAAATATTCTAGCAGGTGCAATTAAAAGTATTCAGAGTTAATTTTTGCTTGTGTGTAGCAATTCATCCTCACATTGCAAAATTTTTGCTCATTGATAATCAAGTGTAAATTCTCAATTAATATAAGAAGTTTGTGAATATTTGTTACAGTGTTTATGCAAGATCAAGTTATTTTGAAAAGTTCCCATATTTATTTATTTATTATGTGCATAGTGCCTTTTACTTTAATCTTATTTCATACCCAAAGCCTCTAAGTTTTATTATGCCCTTTGCCTCATTGATTTAAAAAAAAAAAAAAAGAATGATTGTATACATTTTCAAGATTTATGTTTTATGAAGAATTGAATAGTAAAAATGATCTTCATTTTGAAGTTTTCAATGTTTTATGAAGAAAGTGAAATTTATTAATGTCTTCTCTTCATACCTACAAATAATACAAGAAGATTACAGAAAAGCACAACTCTAGATGAAAATTTTTACCAGCGCATTTATATATATATAGAATTTTTTTCTATAAATCATCTAGTGAAATTTTTTTTACAAAAAAAAAGTGCTTCTTGACCTCAAATACCGATTATGTCCTATCATACTACATTTCATCATAAGTGCACCGCCGACTTCTCATCCTTCTTCTGCAAAAGTGATTCGTGTATGTGTCGCAGGAGTTATGATTGCTCTGCTGTGATGAGTACGATGTCATCAGTTAAGTGCTTCAAAGAGAATGCAATGCATACTCATTTTCTACAAAGTCTCTCGTCATGTTAAAATGTTCTAATGTCATCATGCAAAAATCATCTAATTTTGATGATTAAGTGAATGCTCCAGTGTTCAGTTTTTCGACCTCATCTATTCACATCTACAAATGTTTTGGTGTCTATTTGTCTATTTAGTGCTTGTCTACAACCTTAGGATGTAATGCTAGTACCAGTGTACCACCTCATATTGTGTTACTAAACTTTCAGTGACATCAATTAATCTTTAATAGCCTTGTTCCATATGGCTCTGGACTCAATGAACATTGTTTTGAATCCAAAAAACATTGCCTTTACCTCCTACAGTTAGACAGTGTTATTATATTCTTATTTATAATTAAAATTTTCTTTTACTTAAGATGTTAGGAGCCTTGTTAGGAGATCCAAGCCACCTAAAGTTTTACGTAAGAGTTCTTATATGTGTTTATTTTTGTTCATAGACATGCTGGTGGCTAGGGCATGATGGTCATCGGCATGGTTGTGGACTTCGATATTTACATATATATATCTAATTTTTTGTTTGTTTACAGTGTTGCTGATGATTTCATCTTCGTCATTATCATCATTGTGAGCTTAACATTGAATTGTAATAATTTTATTTCTATATTATATTTAAATGATTATTTTAAAATTATATTCCTGGTACATGGTATTTTAGTTTTATAAACTCATGATTTTGTCAATTTTTTTTCTGTCATTCTATATGGAAGTACTTAAATTTTTTTTGGGGTGATCACCAGTCTCTCACATTTTAAAGAAAAACCATGGTATATGTCTATTTATCTCATAATATAGTAAAATTCTTTTGAGTCTCATATATATATATATTAAGAATTCTTATGACTAATAATATTGAAATTTTTATTTAGAGTAAAGTATAAAGTTCAAAGAAATTGTGTCTAAGATGGGATTTATAACACTTAATTATGACATGTCTTTTCATTGAAATAGCAACTTGTTTTTATGGGATACCTTGTTTGGGTGATTGAGTAGTGCACGACTCAATTACACAATTGGTATCACATACAATTGGTTGTCTGTTTTAGTTTAAATGAAATTATAAAGTTTGATACACTAAAAGGATATCATTAAGTTTTATGAAAGTTTATTTATATATGGCCATTTTATTTCCTTTCATGTTAAGAGTAATAAAGAAAACTCTTTATTTTTTTAGATATAATTCTAAAATTAAAAGTCCTAGGCATGTTGTAAAAGTCAAACTACAAAATGTTTCCTGACTCTTTTGTTGCTTTTGTATTTGCAACTTTTATCAGAAGTTAATTCTGTTTTTATTTGGTACCAAGATAGCAAAATTTGTTTTGACTAGTCAATGATCTCAATTTTGTTTGTTAACTTAAAATATGTTAACACTTTTATCATGATAATTTTATGAGATCAAATAGAAGGTTTTGCCAATGTTACTGTATTTTTGGCATTTTTATTGTATACTTGATGTTTTGTATACTTTTTGGATTATGAATGTATATTCTTTTTCTCTCATTTACTTTTGGTCACCAATTTTTTTTTTTTTTCCAGCATCTTAACTTTAAATTTTAATGTTCGCATTTAATGATTTTTTTATCGCCTTTGGCAGTTCAAAATTTTGTCATCCCATTTTCTGTAAAAGGTTTTTGATCGATTTTGCCTTTTACATCTCCTGGTCTTACAAAATTTTCTCGGTGAAGGGAGGTAATGTGAGAATACTTCTCACAGTATTTAAATTTGGTTTAATTTTATTCCCTTTCAGCCTTTTTTTTGCATCGATGTCTATTTAAACTCAATCTTTACGCCGCGATGTTGACGCTTTTATCTCTCACCGTAAAGCAAGTTCATTTTTCACCGCCGATATTCATATCTGCGTTGGGAGCGGATCGGCAGCTTGTGCATGCACACTCCGCTATTTTAGGAGCACATCTTGGAGCTCTCGTTTCGTCGGAGTTGATTTGCCTTATGATGACGTCATTGAATGATGCGCCGCCCTCTTTTGATTCTGTTCGCTGACAGGAGAATATCGTTTAGTTTCGCTTTCCAATCAGCGAAACATTTTTAATTCTGTAGCTTGTAATTCGATTCTCATTAATTTCCCGTAAATGTTAATTTAGCTAATCAATTTAAAGTTTGCCTTTTAATTACTTTGTCAACCCCGTATTCATCATTTAAATACTAAAACTCATTAATTTTAAGTTCAGATTTTGGTTTGATGTTGTCTGAAAAAGATGTAGTCTTTTAACGTAGTTTTAGCGGAGCGCCAGCCCGCTGGCCGGCCGTTCGAATGTCCGTCATGCCGTTTTTTTTTGGCCGAATAAGTTTGCCGTACTATGGGTCATATTTTGGTTATGTGGATATGTTCTTTCTCAAGATTTAATTTTTAACGATGTGCTGCACTCATCTAAAGGAATCCCACAGAAGAATTCTAATTAAGAGATTCCGTTCTTTCAGTTCTTTTAATTTAAAAATGGTGACCAGAAGCAAGTATTTTCATAACCTTCTACTGCTACTAACGACCGAAATAAAGAATATTGTTTGTTTCATCAGTTTGTCTCTTCACTGTCTCCTGTAAAGTAAGAAGTCTCCAGTTTTTATTATTTCTTTAACGATCAATAGTATTTATTAAAAGAACTTCACAACGTGTACTTTAACCCTTTTACGATCACAACACATTTATTATCATCACAAATGGTTGTTCTCGTTTTTGATTAAAGAGGATCAGTTAAACATTTGAAAAGAAGCTAAAATAAAATGAATTAAGCATTCAGAGTCTTTGTCAACCGATATTTTAAAACAATCTCTATAACAATAGCCTAAATCATGTGACTATCATCAACAGTTCCGGGCGGAACACTTTGCTTTTTATACTCTAGGTGCCATTTTTATACTTTAATGTTATCCAGGCACAGGTGATAAGCGCGCTTGGCGCGATTTTTTTCCAATGCCAATTTGGGGAACGCATCAACAGCATAAACAACAACATCCGGCTTACCATATCAAGCAAAATAACGATACTTTGGCACCAGTTAAGTACCCATTGCGTATATGACATTGGCGTCAGAAAAAAATTGCACCAATATGGGGCCGTATATGACATCTGTGCCGAAAGAAAAAAAAGCCGGGTGCAAATCTCGCCAATATCTTTTCTTCAACTCACCAGTTAGCATTTTTTTTATTGTTTGAGTGGTAAATTAAAACATTGAGTTGAAGTTGAAATTAAATGTCATGGTTTGTTACATAATTTAATATTTCGCCAGATGTCATATACGCACCGCATGTTTGGCATGATTTTTTTTATGAAAATTTGGCGAAAGCCTCGTTTTTGAATACCAGTTACATATGTATTTTTGGTACTACTTAGTTATCCCGTCGACAAAAAATCTATCGCGAACTATAAGATTAAATGTCAATAATGCTTGATCGTAAATGTCACATTCACTTGACTTTTAGCAAGTTACATGTGTTTACGTCATCAAGTGATTTTTATTTCGACGTTTTATTTTTATATTTATTAATGTTATACTAATTTATTTGTTCTTTCATTATTTAAAATAAAAATTTTGTCAATCTGTACAATTTGGCGAGTGGTTTGGCGATTTATATAATTTGCGAAATTGGGTGACGGAATAACTAGTACATTGTCCCGTATTTTTTAATTATTTTCTATTATTTTCAAAAGGAAAAAGCAAAAAAATAATTAATTACTATAGAACAAAATAATTTATATAAATTTAAAAAAGAAATAAAAGTAAATATACATTTATTATTAAATAAACAACAATAGCCGGGTTACCATGTTTATCAAAATAATGCCATTTGTGCGCCAATTAGGTACCCCGGTGCGTATATGACATCTGTGTCTAATATTTTTCTTTTTGTTTTGTTTTTAAAAAAAAAAAGAAGTGGAAGCCATCAATTTAAATGTTTCATTTTTAAATGAAAGTTTTGTATTTAATAAAATGATAACGAAATACAAAAAAAGCATTGTTCTTAGCATAGATTTAAAGGAGGCCCAACTGTCGCCAAATTAATTTAAAATAGTAACCTTTTCTGAATTATGAAAAAAAAATTTCTGTTATGATTAAAATTTGAGTTGCCATCATTAGAAAAAATGTATTTAAAATTAGAAAAAAATTAATATTTTGAAAACTACTTCGAATTTAAAAATTCTAATACCAGTTTTGAGATCTGTGGATCAACACAGATTTTTGGTATTAATTTCATCGCAAAGTATTCTATATTTTAGGAGAAATCGACGTGAAACAAAATCAGTTGTTTAATCAGTCGATTCAAAGAATCGATACATTTCAGGCGTTTCATATATTCGTTTCATAAATTCGTTTCATTAGGATTTTATATATATAGGGTAATCATATATGCATAAGCATATGAGGGATGCACGAAATAGTGATTTTGGCCGAATGTCGAATATTCGGCCGATACATAAACTGAATACAAAATATTCAGCTAACCGAATATTTGGCTTGCCAATTACTTTTAAATTTCAGGATTTGAAAGTATTAAAAAGTTAAATTTTGTAACAATTTTACATAATATTTAACACTGGTACTTCCATATTGATAAACAAGATCTTTTTACAAGTAAATTCTACACTAAAAAAAATATTATGCTTTGAATTGTTATTTAAGAAGAGGATAGTTTTAAAGCTTCTTGAATTGATAAAATTTTTAATTTCATGGATTCCTCTCTAAATTAAAAGAAATGAATAAGATTTTCTTATATTCTAAAGCAAATATTTTAAAATCAAAGTGAAATTTTGAAAAATTGTACAGCCATTATACTGTTTATTTGTCAGGAAGGGACTAAAATCGCCATTATTGGTTAATTTTCTTATGTGATACTTTTCAAATAGCAAATAAAAAATGTAAAAGCATTATCTTTTATTTAAATATAATTCTATTTCTAAATATTAAATATCATTATTAATTGGCACTTAAAAATAGCAATTGTTTTAAGGTTCTTAAAAATACTTTTAAAAAGGTCTTTATTCTGCCAAACCGAATAGTTTGATATTCGGTATACTGAAGAGTTTGATATTCCGCTTAACCGAATATTCGGTAGTATGGCTGAATAGGCTGAATACTGAATAGATACTGAATATTAGGTGCATCCCTAATATATATAATTATTAGGAGTTGGATCTGCTAGTACTAAATACATATCAAGTGTCTTCAAAGTCAAAAAAGACCAAGCAGAAAATATGTGGCACCATCTACTGCTATATTCTGAAACTACTTATTCTAATTATAAAAAAATGTTTAAGGAGTTAGAAGACAGGATTATTAAAACTGCAGTTTATTACCTTCTTTTTTTTAAAAAAAGAAAAAATACATAAAAGAATGATATATTCTTTATATGTCCATGGTCAGTAGTCATTAATGATCGAAATGCTGTAAATATTATATCATAACTGAGTACTTCCTAGTATGGCAGCAAATTCTAGTGGCTTCTGAAATCCTGGATCACAGGAACTCAGACACTTCCAAAAAAACAGATCCTTTTTGAAAAAAATTAGGAACTCGACTCGCATATTAAAACACAATCGGTCTGCCAAGTCATATCTTGGTGGAAAACACCTGAAAACCTGATTTTAGCGGTTGACTCGTAGGTTTACAATTATATTTTCTTGTACCGAAAGGTATGAAAACATGGGGAAAGAAAGCAGGACAACACATTGGTAAACAGTGGTGTACTCATAAAAAATGCAGAGGGGGTATACGCTTAAGGCAGAGGGTATATCCTACAGTAGGGTGGGCCGAAAAAATATTTTTTCAATTTTCAATGATGGGTAGTGCAGAAAAGTTGCCACTGGTAGCACTAAGTTTACACAAAAAATTTGAGATTTTTGGGACAATTCCTTCATTTGCCACAAATGGCTTGAAGTTTTGCTCAAATGCTGATTTTTGAACTTTTTTAGCAAAAATGTTAAAAATGTTAATTTAAATTCATTTTATTTGAATTTTCTTGAAATGTCATGTTTATGGTACGAAATGTTTAATTAAGCTCTGAATATGTATTATTTAATAGTTATGTGTATTTTGAATTAGTTTATTTTTATAGCCTTTTCATCGTAAAAGTGAGCAAAAATTGTAAGTATTGTTTGGTTTGTTCGTCAGTTTCTCTCATTTGTCTTTATTATGTTTGTCGCTCTTCCTTCTGTTTTTCGATGCGTTCAGAGTCAGATATTTGGATGACGGACCACAGTATAGCTTGACAGCAATTCTGGAATGAGAGGAGAATGTGGAGCAGAAACCAATGAAAATGCAGTTAGTCATCATAAGGATGAGGGGGGAAATAGGAGATGGGAGAAAATGCGAGATGGGAGAAAATGCGAGATGGGATGTTAATTATTTTTCTGCACTAAAATTAAAGATATTGTTAGAAGATTCAAATAGTGAGAACTTTGAAGCAGACAGTTTGTCTGATTCAAAATTTGAACCAAGGCCTTCAAAAGCAGGCACTCTCAAACGCATATCCCTTCCTCACACAGCATTCACCACATTTAGAACTGGTATATCATATAGGTAAATTGCGTTAAGAGCTTCATCTGTGCTTCAGGATGCAGGAATTGTCACAACAGGGAATAAGGATCTCGTCATCGATAAAGACATGATCAGGATACAGAAAAACAAACTTGTAAAAAAGATACAGGTGGAGGAATATCTTGGAGGAAGAAAAACTACAAGCATATATTTTGATAGTAGAAAAAATAAAACGCTCTTCATTGAAAAAAAGGGGACAAGCGGCACCATCGACAGAAAGACGAAATAAATATCACCATGTTGTGTGAACGTGATTCATAATATTTGGGTCACTTGATACCTCCTTCTGGTCACTGCGGAGGAATAGCAAAATCATTATATAATTTTCTAAGCCTGAATAAAGCCTGCTTTGGAAAAAATTAATAAGAGAACTGCAACTATGTATTCTTCATACGAAAAAGCTTCCACTCTGATACAGACATCAACTGTCTAAACTAGATGGTAGAACCACTTGACCTAAGACCCTTATCAACTCAATCAGAGCTAGATTAATAGAGTACTCAAATCTTTAGCCTTTTGCATTTCTGATTTCCATGAAACAGGAATAGGCTCATAGAAAGCGACATGTACATTTTCGCACACCATTAATGATATGTGCTTCATCTTTCTTCTGACGGTGCCACTTGTCCCCTTTTTTTCTATGAAGATCGTTTTATCTTTTCTACCATCAAAGAATGGGCATTTGATGAAATTCACGATTTTTTTCTTTGATAGTTTCACGGAATTCACAATTTTTTTCTGTGACAATTTGTCAAAATTCACGATATTTTTTGCGACCGATTAACGAAATTTGCCTTCTTTCCAAGATATTTTGACGAAATCCGCGATTTTTTTCCACAATTGTTTGTTGAAATTAGTTTTCTTCTACCGCAGCTGACTGATAAAATTTGTAATTGTTTGACAAAATTCTTGAATTTTTTGTGCGATTATTTGACGTGGTTTTTTTGTGAAACCTTTGACGAAACTCTCTCTTTTTGCTGCAATAAATATTCAAAATTCGCAATTTTTTTGCACGACTGATGGACAAATTTAATTTTTTTCTGCAATCGAATGATGAAATCTGCGATGGTTTCCTGCAACCGATTGACAATAATTGCTGTGTCTTTCCATGATCTTTAGAATATTTTCTACTGCCCTTTTAGGAAATTATATTTTTTACGCGACTAATTTGCCAAATTAACTGCTTTTTTAAAGTCCAATTGACAAAATTCGCGATTTTTTTCTGTGGTCAATTTTGCAAATTTATTTTGCATAACTCTGTAAAAAAAAACAAATACTGTGGTTTTCAACAAAAATTAAAAAATATTCCTGGAAGAATCGTATGCTTGTGAAAGACGTTAAGAAAGCAAAATTCCGTACGCTATTTCAAACCTTTTCCCTCAAAGAAAACTTTGCTCCCCTCCCCACCCCCCCCCCCCACCCCCATCTAATAACCTCTGGAAACGGCTCCCCACCCCTGCAGTAAAACCTGCAAAAAAAAGTGGAAAAGTCTTGAAAAAAGCTCCATTTTAGACAGGTCGCTGTCTTAGGAAGTATAATTATATGGTACTTTTTTCATAGAAACTTGATTTTTTTTCCATTTGTGAAAGAATTATTTTTTTGACAGGTTTCATTTCCACAAGTTTTACAAAGTAAATGTAATATACTTATATACTCTTGAGAGGTGTACTATAGAAAGGATGGTTTAACAGCCTTAGAGGGTACTTGTAACAATGGAAACTGTATATAACGGAATCCTGTCTTAAATGGAAAATTTTCCTAATCAGTATCTTCAAAATTATACCTTCTAAGATGAAAACCTGCTTAAAACAGAATCTTTAATTGGTTCTCATGTGGAGGGAAGAGGGTACACCCCACCCCCGAAGAAAGTTCTGAAATGGCACCCCTGCAAGACATGTTGTGGTCCATTACCCAAATATGCGACTCTGAACGCATCGAAAAACAGAAGGAAGAGCGAGGAACAATATAAAGACAAAAGGGAAAAACCGACGAACGAATCAAACAATACTGACAGTTTTTGCTCACTTAAACGTGAAAATGTTATAAAGATAGTCTAATTCAAAATACACATAACTATTAAATAATACATAATCAGAGCTTATTTAAACATTTTGTACACTAAACATGACATTTCAAGTAAATTCAGCTAAAATAAATATAATTTTACATTTTTAAAATTTTTGCTAAAAAAGTTCAAAATTCAGCATTTGAGCAAAACTTCAAGCCATTTGCGGCAAATAAAGGAATTGTCCAAACAAAATCTCAAATTTTTTGTGTGAACTTAGTGCCACCAGTGGCAACTTATCCGCACTACCCATCATCGAAAATCAAAAAAAATGTTTTTTTGGCCCACCCTACCCTACAGTGCATATACTGTAGCTATTTTGAGAAACAGAGAGTATGCAGTGTTCCTTAAAAAATTCCAGAAGGTATACGGTGTATACCACCGTATACCCCCATTACATCCCTGATGATAAACCTACGAGTCAACCGCTAAAATTGCTTTTTCAGGTGTTTTCCACCAAGATGTGACTTGGTAGACCGATTGCGTTTTAATATGCAAGTTGAGTTTTAACTAATTCTGAAATTTCAGCTGTGAACTCGATGAGGTGATTGTCTGTGCTGCCACTTTCTGGTCTAATATATTTAATACAAAAAATGCCTCTTTTGTGATATTTCAAGGGGGAAATTCTGCTTCCTGAAGGACATTTTTTTTTTTTCAATGCATCTGTTCTTCAATTTTTTTCTTAAATGATGTGCTACAGCACATCTCTGGCATAACTGTTGGTCATGATTGCTAAAGACTAAAATTGAAATTTGTTATTGATATGAGCAAATTACTATGCCAAACATAACATTTTGCTGAAAAAGAACAAGGATGATCACATGGTTTGTAAAATGACAATTTTACTTGTTTCTGCAAATAATGTTAAATGTAGCGTTGATAAGTGTTACAAACTAGTGTTGTTTGTAGCACTCTATACAGGGCTGCCACAAGTGACTGTTTTTATATTCTATTCGCACCACTATTTTAAGAAAGTAATATTTTTAGCATATTTCTCTTGCAGATATAAGCTCAAAGTATATGTGAAACATTTTTGTTTTGTAAAAGTGGTGCGAGATAGAATTAAAAAATAGTCACCTGTGGCAGCCCTGTTGTTGTTTAAATAGTTAATTACAATACAAGCTTATGTGAAATAAACACTACAATTATTTCTAAATTAATTATAGCTAAATGTATATTGGTATTAGAGATGGGAATGCTCGGAAAAAACCCGGAAAAGTTGGGGGAAAAAAATGGTTTTTTTTTCAGTTTTTTTTCAAAGGGCTATTTTTCAATTTGTCCAAATTGGAAAAATTGAAACTTCATTTATAAAATAGTGCAGTCAAAATTTTATAATTGCTACATTCTGATACTTTTATTTATATTTTTTTCATGCTTAGTGTCCCTCATGAAAACCTTAACATGGAAAATCTTATCTGTAAGCAGGGATTCTCTTTAGAAAGAACTTGAGTCTCTTAAAGGATCCTTCACAGTTTTTTCTCCTTAAAACATATGACCTTTAACAAAATTCTTTCACTTAAAAATAGATATTTCAGAATTTTTTTTACCATTTCCAAACTAAATCCTTCACAAACGTAATGATTTTAGAATTAAAAAAAAAAACTTATTGTATAATAGCTGCAATAACCAATGAATCTATTATCTAGCTGTTTATATGTACAAAGGACAATAATGTCTAAATAAGAACTTAAATATGTAATTTCTAATTTACAAAATTCCGATTACATTTTTTACATTTCATTCACATTTTTTACAAGTTCATAAGTTTTTATAAAAGTTCACAATTTCGCAAAAACATGATCGTGCGAAAAAAAATCTAAGCAAATCCTTGGTAAAATAATTAAATGTAACTTCTCTGGTTAAAAATGGAAATTCATGTGCAAAAGTATTTCAATATTATACCAATAAGTGAAAATGGTTAGATGGAAAATTTAATGTAAAATTTGAAACATGCATTTATTTTTATTCGCATGGTTGTGATTTTTCACTATTGTTAGAAAAATTTCTTTTCATAATAACATGCAGTTGAAATTATGTATTATTTTTTTTCTTTTCTTAAAATATAGTTTCTTAGAGTTGTCTAAATGTATTTTCAAAAAACATAAATCCATACAAACTTTGCAAAGAAAATGTAAGCAAATCCCTGTGAAAAATCTATTTGAAAACAATTTTTAAACATATGGAAAAATCCACCCGTTTTAAAAGTTTCATTAAAAAAAAAAAATATCGCTTTCAATATTAAGGATCTATATCTTACTAAAACATAGTTTGGGTTTAGTCTGGAAAGCTGTACCAAAACTACATATACGGGAAATGAAAACTGTAACTGTAGGGTGGGGGAGTAATATTGTAAAATAATACCAATTTTTAAACAACGGAAGATTTGAAAAGGATAATAGTATTTATAATAATACCAGAACTGCTATAATTTGTTTCTTTTACACTGGCATCCTTTATGAGTACTATGTAGATGGGATGTACAATACAGTTTAAAACTGCTTTAAAACTACATTGATATTGGTTGAACCTTAAGATTTTCTTATTTGTTTGTTTTTTAAATTAGCTCTACTGATATAATTAAACAAGTGCTACTGAAAAATCATTTCAACAGACACATGATATATTATACAAACATTGGTGTTAAATTAAGCAAGAAAAGCTACTCTCAGAATTCTGAGACCATAAAAGGATAAACTTTTAAAAGCTGGCTTTTTCTCTCTCTCTCTTTTTTTTTTATAACATATTCACATATAAAAGGAAAATAAACTTTTTTAAGTATGCAAAAATATTGAAAAAGTTTATTATTGTATACTTTTTAAGAAAATATAACTTATTTTTGAGAAACATTTATAGAAAATCAATTTTTCCCATTTTTCCAATTTTTCTAAAAAAAAAAAAACGTTTTTTTTTCCGCCACTTCAATTTTTCTGGAAAATTTACATCTCTAATTGGTATAAAGCTTTTTTCTTTTCTTAAAATAATTAATTAATAGTAATGTCACAATAATGTTTGGATTTATCATTTTATCAAATTTATTTTTATTTCAGTGGCACTTTATTTCAAGGGGAAACAATATGGCCTAAAAGCTTTGATCAGAAAGGTTTAATTCTTGTAAGATGTAAAGACTCTGATCCACTTTCATCTATGCCTAAAGAAGCCCTTTATAAACTTGGAGTTGAGTCCTTTCTGAGAGAACCTGATGTTGAAGGTGTTGATTACTGGAAGGTAACTTCTTTATACTTATTATTTCTAACATTGTGCTTGTTCTCGACACAGGAATAAAGTAAATCATTTTTATCCTATTGGATAAATACAAAAGCAACTTTAGTATCCATATGTCATGCACAAAAATTTTTTTAGCAACCCATAAAGGATAGCAAAGCTGCCAGCATACTGATAACTTCCGGAGCATTGTACCAATGTCTCCAAAACTAAAACAAGTTTTGAACAAGAAAAAATTATTTGATAAAATTAATCTTGTTCATTGTAGTCCTTATTAGGGTTTCGTTCATCTCACGAAACCCTATTCGTCTCGCTCCTCTGTCTGTCTGTCTGTCTGTCTGTCCGTCACAGAGCCCGTTCTCAGAAACTATACATGTTGGAGACATGAAATTTTGGGTACTTATAGCTGAACACCTCATATCATACGACAAATCATAAAATTTTGAAAAACTCGTACATTTAACCCTTTGGGCTCTCGCATGTGTATTTTAAACAATTCTTTCTAAGTGAGCTCCTAATTATGTTGGAGACATGAAATTTTGGGTACTTATGGCTGAACACCTCACATTATACGACAAATGATAAAATTTTGAAAAAGTTGTATATTTAACCCTTTGAGCTCCCGCATGTGTATTTTAAACAATTCTTTTTAAGTGAGCTCCTAATTAATTTGGAGGCGTGAAATTGTGCATACTTATAGCTGAAAACCTCACATCAAACGAAAAATCATAAAATTTTGAAAATGTCGTACGTTTAACCCTTTGGGGTCCCACATGTGTATTTTAAACAATTCTTTCTAAGTGAGCCCCTAATTATGTTGGAGACATGAAATTTTGGGTACTTATAGCTGAACACCTCACATAATACGACAAATGATAAAATTTTGGAAAAGTCGTACATTTAACCCTTTGGGGTCCCGCATGTGTATTTCAAACAATTCTTTGTAAGTGAGCTCCTAATTAGTTTGGAGACGTGAAATTTTGCATACTTGTAGCTGAACACCTCACATCAAACGACAGATCATAAAATTTTGAAAATATCGTACGTTTAACTCTTTGGGGTCCCACATGTGTATTTTAAACAATTCTTTCTAATTGAGCCCCTAATTAGGTTATGGGGCGTGAAATTTTGCATACTTATAGCTGAACACCTCGCATCAAACAACAAATCATAAAATTTTGAAAAAGTCGTACATTTAACCCTTTGTGCTCCCACATGTGCATTTTAAACAATTCTTTCAAAGTGAGCCCCTTTTTAGGTTGAATTCGTGAAATTTTGCATACTTATAGCTCAACATCTCAGATCTCACGTCAAATAATAAATTTTGAAAAAGTTTTATGTTTAACCCTTTCAACTCCAGCTTGTGTATTTTAAACCATTCTTTCTAACTGAGCCCCTAATTAAATTGGAGATTTGAAATTTTGCATACTTATTGCAGAACACCTGAGGCCAGGCGACAAATCATAAAATCTTGAAAAAGCCTTACGTTTAACCCTTTGAGCTACCACATATGTATTTGAAGCAATTCTTTCTAAAAGAGTCCCTAATTAAGTTGATGACATGAAATTTTGCATACGTATAGCTGAATGCCTCAGACCACACGACAAATCATAAAATTTTCCAAAAGTCCGTTATTATTTACCCCTATGGGCTCTAACTTGTGTATTTTAAGCAATTTTTTTAACCTCCGCCCTTTTAACCCGGGGAGAAATTTTCCAACTTTTGCCGACACCTCTTTGGCCATTTTTTCATATTATGCACCATAGTCTTACATATTTTAGTTCCATTTTTTCCGCCAGGTGCGCCTACATATCTCGGGTGCTATGGGCCCAATCCCCTCGACTAATATATCTACAGATAGTATGTAAAACGGATTTTCGTTCGGATGCAGGTTTGTTCAGAATCAAGCGCGCCCCTTGGTTGTGAAATGTGGAACTAACAGATTTTTCAAAAGGATAAAGTGTTTTGAAAAGAATATTAAACGAAACCCTCTGTGCGATCTGTGATCACACTTACCCACTTGTATAGTTTATTTCTTTATATAAAATTTCTGGTTTAAAACATGTTTAATTTGAATCAGGTCAAATTGTCACAATGCTCTGGAAGACGTCAGTAACTATCTGATAGTTACAAAAGGAACTATTAAGGGGCTGTACATATATAGCGTTATCAACTTTTTGACCCCCTCATGATATCATATGTTATAATTCCTCGAACCTTCCTCCTCTCCTTAATGATATTGTTATCAGTGTCTAAAAATTCTTTTTATTTATTTTTTCTTTCTTTTTCTTTTTATACATTTGCAATGATGTACAGATATAGTTACACATTTATTATTCGCATACTTTACTGGTTTAAATGATAACATGGTTCGTACGCTTTGGAAAAAGTAGAAAAAGTGCTGGAAAAAAAAGTATTCATTTTCAAGGAATGAAAAGTGCTGGAAAAAAAAGTATTCATTTTCAAGGAATGAAAAGTGCTGGAAAATATCGCGAACTTCGACAAATTGTTGCCGAAAAATATCAATTTCAACAATCTTTCGCATTAAAAAATCGGTAATGTCGCCAAAGGATCGCTTTAAAAATGCGAATTTCGTCGAAAGGTCGTGGAAAAAAAATCGCATATTTCGTCAAAGACTAGAGAAATAACCCGAATTTCGACAAGAAATCTCGAATAAAGCGCAAATTTCGTCAGAGGATCGCGCAAAAAACTCAAATTTCGACAAAGGATCGTAAAAAATACGCAAATTTCAACAAAAGATCGTAAAAAAAACACAAATTTCGACAAAATATCGCAAAAAATTGCGAATTCTCCAAAGGATCGCGTAGGGGTGATTCTATTCCGAATTTTCCGAAAATTTAAGGCATTCATTTCCGAAAATTAAAAAAAATCGGTCACCATTCCGAAAATTCGGCCATAAAAAATTGTGAATTTCAACAAACGGCCGCCAAAAAAAAAATTTTGCCAATCGTTTTCAGAAAAAACGCAGATTTCGTCAAAAGATCGCGGAAAAAACGCAAATTTCGTGAAAGGACCACGGAAAAACGCAAATTTCGTCTAAGAAACGCAGGAAAAACTAAATTTCGTGGAAAGATCGCAAAAAACCCCGAAGATTTTGTCAGAAAATCGCGAAAACCCCCGAAAATTTCGTCAAAAGATCGCGAAAAAACCCGAAAATTTCGTCAAAATATCGCGAAAAAACCCGAAAATTTCGTCAAAAGATCGCGAAAAAACCCGAAAATTTCGTCAAAAGATCGCGAAAAAACCCGAAAATTTCGTTAAAAGATAGCGAAAAAACCCGAAAATTTCGTCAAAAGATCGCGAAAAAACCGAAAATTTTGTCAAAAAATCACGAAAAACGTAAAATTTCGTCAAAATATAGTGAGAAAATGGAATATTTCGTCAAAAGATTGCGAGAAAACAGCAAATTTCGTCGAAAGATCGCGAAAAAAGCGCGAATTTCGTCAAAGGGCTGCAGAAAAAATGCATAATTAGTGTCAGGAGTGGATTTCCCCCTCTCAACCTCTGTTGTAACTTTTCAGAAAATTTGAGGTAAATTTCAGATTTTTTTTTTTACTCGGAATCATCCCCAGGATCGCAGAAATAAGGCAAATTTCTTCAAAGGATCGCGAAAAAAAACACAAAATTTGTCAAAGGATCGCGGAAAAAAGGGAAATTTCATGGAAAGGTTACGAAAAAAGACTAAATTTGTCAAAGGGCCTCGAAAAAAAACGCATAGCCAGTGCCGGGAGAAGATTTACCTCTTCTGCTATGTGCTGTAGTCTTTCAGAAAATTTGCTGTGAATTTTAGAATTTTTTAAACTGAGAATCACCCTTGAAAATTTCGTCAACTATACATTGAAAAAAAAATCACGAATTTCTTCAATCTGTCATTGAACCGTGAGTGTTGTCACTCAGTTAAAACTTCACCGAATTATATTAATTCCAAATTTTTCACTGTGTAACTGATAACAAAATTTTATTTCCTTTTTATAAACCCATTTAAAAGAAAATCTTTTATATTTAAAAAGTAAAAGTAAATTATCTAACCTTTATTTCAATTACTTTTGTATGGATAAGCGCAAATGCTGTAAGGTTTAAGAATTCAGAGAATATTTATTAAAAAGTATATTGTTTACAACTTCAGAAGTGCTAATATATGACTCCTGACGAGCGTTCAGAATTCCTAAAATTTAACTGGTTTACTCCTGTTTTCTGCTTTTGTAGTGATACCATAGCTTTTATTTATTTATTTTTTAAATATTTTTTTGCATTTAAAGAAAAGAAAACCAAGCTCTGTTGTCTTAACTTTTTATTATATATGAAATTTCTTCCCATGGTACCTTAATAAGTTAAAACACATTATTCTTTAAAAATTCTCTAATAATGTCTTGAAAATGCCTGTAATAAAAATGAAACGATTTGATAAGATTTCTTTGAAACAGATAATCAATGGGGTAGCTATTTTCCTTATGTGTTATTCTACGCCATTTTTATGCATGTATCTAAACAGTCCTTGAATAGTGCTGGAATAGTGCTTGAAAAGTGCTTGAATTTTATTTGTTCTCGAGTGTATGAACCATGGATAATCATATATATTATAAAGCAGTAAGCTCTAAAACTTCTGCTTGAGTGTTTGCAAAAACTACCCGGTGGGTTTTTTTGCAGATTGTATCATTCGATAGGAAATATTCCCGTGGTGGTTTATGAGTCAAATATACAGGGATAACTATGATTTTTGGTAATAAATTTCATATTTTATTGTTATTTTGAACGAAAAGGTTATCAGTAATTATTTTTTGGCATAATTTTATTGTTGGTTAAAGAATTGAAACGGCTATATCAGGTAGAAAATAATGTAAAAAACTCGCAAATTAAAAGAAAATAACTGTTATTCATTTAATTTAAAAAAAAGAATCAAAAACCCTTTTAATGAGAGATAAATTTATAAAACGGAAATATTTAATTTAAACATGAAAGGAAGGTTTATAAAACTTAAAAAAATAAATTAGTATGAAAGAAGCAATTGATACATTATATGGTGATTTTTCGCTTGCGTCGTCAGGTTAGTAAAAATGTGCCTGAAAAAACTTGAAGAAATGAAATTTAAGTAACATTCTTTTAGTCTTTTTCTTTTTTTTTCAATTTAATTATCATTTTTATGTAATTCTCCCATCGTATGTCATAGAGGAGAAACTAGAAGAAGTAATTGTAAAAATGGCTGTATTAGTGAGTTACATGCTATTTAATTATTACCTTTGTCGTCAAACAATGCAATTTAAGCAACAAAGGCAGAAGCGTGAAATAAGCCAGGCGAAGGTCGTAATAATGTTTGTTTTTTTTAAGTGTAGGAGAACATTTTGGAGTAAATTTTTATATTCAAATGTAAATCATATAAAAAGCACTTAAAATTATAATTATGTAGCAAGTATTTAAATTTTAGTATAAATGTCTGCCATATACACACATATGCTACAATAATTTAATTTCAGAGATTTAAAATATTTTTTTTCATAGCATGGAATACCATTACTATGGAAACATGCTGTTTTGTTTTTTTCAAGCATGTGATTATCCTGGAACTCAGATCATTACTTAATAATGGAATATTGCGTATTATGTTATTTTTTTTAACATGTCGGTCCTATTGTCAATTTCACTTATAGGAATATTCACTGCTTTAAAAGTTAGGATGTAAGAAGATTCTTAAGAAGATTTCTGCAATGCGTTATTATTATTTTTTTTAAAAAGCCAAAATTTTGCAATAAAAATTGCTTGCTGAATTTAATTTCAGATATTTTTTTCTAATTTGTCGCTTCAGCGAAACTTAGCAACAAATTAAGAGTTATTTTCATAATCTGGGTTATTTACGCAATAGATGATAGATTAATTTATTCTTGACTATAAAGTAATTATCAAGCCTGTTTGTTTGTCCGGTGTTATTATGCTCTTTAGAAAAATGCAGAATAAATCTTCGGTTCAAGTATTCACCAAAATGCTTATTGCTAAAAATTTTTGTATAACTAACTTTATTTATCATTGTCAGTTCTATTTAAGACATGAATATTTATTTATAAAAAATCTATAATTAACTTGACAACAATTTGACATTATTTATTGGAGCATAACTTTGTGAGTAATTAAGTTTGTTTTGTCATTAACTCTGGTAAATGTCTAACAATATTGTTGCAGTCTTAATGTTTGACGTCAACCATCACAATGGAGTCAATTACAGATGATTAGAAAGATTTTATTGGATGCAAGTAGTTTATTTTCTACAAGATTAAGTCATCGAGTTTTGCAACGTGCCAATGATTACATGATTGTAAATGGTCTACAAAATGAAAAAGCAGTGAAAATGACGTCATTTTAGTATTATTCAAACAATTCAGCTTTAAAAACACATTTTTTTATTTCACTTTTCTTTTAAATATTAAAGTTAAACATTCTTTTTTGCTGATAATCTGCAAATCGTTCAATACATTTTTTACAGTATTTACTCTGCTGGAATCCAAAGAGAGAAAACAGACCTGTCACAAGAGGACGTTTATTAAGAAATATAACATAACATTCAGTGATATTATATTTAAGCTACCAGAATCACATATTACACGAACTGAGATTCCAGGAGTTCAAGAACTATCAAACGAAAATGAACCACCTAAACATTATTCATGTTCAATGGTCAATCTGTGCTATCATTCTAATGGATTCTAATTTAGTAATGTCAGTTCAGGGGCCATTTTAATTCCTGTTATCATAAGGGTCTCATTACCCTACCAAAAATACACTATTAATAATCAGATAAAAAAATTATTTCTTAATAACTACATTTTATCCAATGCTTAAGATAATATAATATTGCAATGGCGTTCGCATCGTTTTCAGCAATGAGCAAAGTCCAGCTGAAGGTCCATATTGTTTAAAATACAAGTTCAAATTTATTTCGTTTAATCCAAGGTCCATTTGGAATTACTGATCTGTGCAGCAGGCATAACCTGCTAGTAATTTAATAAAATATATTTATTATATACAGAATAATTTTATATCAAATAACACTTTAAAAAAATACTTACTATTTAAAAGTACAGTTCGACCTCTATATATTGAAGTAGCAAATTTCCGGAAAAAAATCCGATATATAGAAATTTCGATATATAGAAGCAATCTTAGTTTTATAATAATTACTCCTAAAACATTAAAATTAAAGCTAATTTTCATATACGGAACTGCATTTCTAATGCGAATCGCATTAAATGAAAGTACTACATACCTTTTATAAAAACAATAATCCAGACAGTGGTTACAATGCTCACCATTACATTCTGTTAAAAAAAACTACGAATATCTTGCTGAACAGCCAGTTTTGCGAAAAATACATCAAAGAAATGTTCGCATTTATTCAGCCCTCTAAAAACTTCACGAGGAACATTTTTCGCGAATTGAAGTTCACGATGT
Organism: Maratus speciosus; assembly: GCA_963932465.1. Classification (NCBI taxonomy): domain Eukaryota; kingdom Metazoa; phylum Arthropoda; class Arachnida; order Araneae; family Salticidae; genus Maratus; species Maratus speciosus. The sequence goes on from OZ010788.1 coordinate 462,414,140, forward strand.
CTCAAACGACGTTTCAAACCCCTCACGCATTTCTTTTTTCGATGGCTTAGAAATGTTTTCAGATTCATTTACTTCCTCTGGTTCTTCGATTTCTTTTTCAGATTCATGAAATGAATTCAGTATGTCTTCGTCTGTAGGATAATCAGCGATAATTAACTTAACATCGGCTGTCAGAAATTCGTTAAGAAGAATACCGTCTGTAATGTGACCTTGGGAACACAAAATTTTCCCAAGAATGTTGGATTTGAGGGAACACGTCCTGTTCTTCGATTTCCGGTAATGCACTAAACCCAGCTTTTGCAAAACAGTTTTTTATTGTAGATTCAAAAACGTCATTTTCCCAAACTTTGGCTAATTCTACCACACATATCCTCAGATCAATCACCTTATGTAAAGATTTTTCATTTTCAAATGTCCAGATAAGTCGTCTGAGAATGCGTTTTGTGTAATGAAGTTTCAGGTTTTTTATTACACCCTGGTCCATTGGTTACAATTTTGAAGTAATGTTCTGGGGAAGAAAAAGCAAATCGACATTTGATAATTTTGAACGCACATTAGGATGAGCCGGGCAATTGTCTACAAGTAAAGCAATTTATCTATCTTGATCACTCATTTTTCTATCCAATTTCAAACTCCACTTTTCAAAAATTTCCCCTGTCATCCATGAATTTCTTTTAGAACAATAGTCAACCTCTAAAGATGTTAAATTTTTTAATACTCTTGGGTTCTTACTTTTACCTACTACCAATAATCGAAGTTTTCTTTGCCACTCATGTTAGCGCCTACCAGTACTGTTATTCTTGTTTTATTTTGTCCTGGTCGGAGTACCGAACCAGGGTCTGAAACAGGTCTAAAATTGGGTAGCAGAGTAAAGATATAGCTAGGCAAGACACAGCATAGACCTCAAATAAAAGTAAATGACAAGGTTGTTAACGTAGGTGTGTAAAAGCAGATTAAGACAGAGAAGAAACAGTATTTAGGTTTTTTATGGAGCTAACGTTTATTTAAAAAAATAATAATAAATAAATAAACAAGTACATAACTTAAAGTAAAAAACAAAAATAGTTGATGACAATGACAATCAACAATTCAGTATTGCAAAATAATGTATATAGTATATGAGCCAGCATCTTTAATCAGTATCATAACACAGTAAAAAATTGATATATTTACTCACAGTTAGTTGCAGCAAAAAAACATCGAGTCATCAAAAAATATTTCTTGAAAAATTCGTAGCACTATACACATATCCATCGTTTAAACGCACGATTAAGAAGTAACTGAAGTGCTGACGACATGAGAGATATACGACGATATCGAATTACCAAAGAGAAACAGATGTCCGTTTTTTTTTCACTTTAAAGATTTGGCAAAGTCCACGACTCGTTGCGTTATTCAAGAAGATCTTTGAAAAAAAACTAACTTTAAAATATCCTTCTTAAACAGTATTCCATATCGTTCTGCTAAACGATGTTCAAAAACGACTTCAACATATTTATAAAACCTTTTAGCTAGTATCCGCTGGCACAATGTTTAATTAAATTAATAACTAAATTATATAAAAGCCATCCAAAATAAAACATGACTAACAAACAAAGCACAAATAAAATAAACAGAAACAGCAGCACCGAACCAGCCAGCACCACGCACAAAGCACAACGAACGGAAAACTAACATCCCTTTAAATACCTTCCAACTACAAGCACATGCCAACCGGCGGCACGTTTCCTTCAGCAAAACACACGTTCAGAGGAGTTTAATAACACACATCCTGCTGTACGGGAAAAATTTTCAACTCCAGAACGGGGGGAACAGCGATACGCAGTGCATCGATACGCAGTGCATACGCAGTTGCATGGAAGAAATGGATGAAAGAATTACGATCGGAAGTGAAAAGTCCGATGACGTGGATCGATTCTCAATCGAATCGTAAAACGAATAATTAAACCACGTTTACGGCAAAAGGAAAACAACAAGTAAGTGAATTACGAATGGATATTTGAATAAACTGAAAGAAATAAAGATAACCAAACGTAAGTAGAATGTTAGAATGAACTTAGTTGAAAAGTAAAAATAAGAAATGATTGAAATAAAGTAATCAACTTTAAAAAGTATAAACGTCAAAGAAAATAGGGCTAACAATTCTGTCCTTACTGTTCTTGCCTCCATGACAATCATTGTCTTTTAAAGTTAGAGTTTTGTTGGGTAAACACTTATTGGGAATTAAAACGGCCCATAGAAGTGCTATTCGCAGCCTTCGGTACAGGAAAATTGTCCCTTTAATTTCCCTTTAACTAATGCTAAAGCAACATTGAAATAATTCTTTATTGTAAATGCATTTCAAAGTTTTAGATATTCAGATTCATATATTTTTTACTTTCCCATATAAGACAGAACACAAATGTCACATGAAATCTGAAATTGTGCAAAGGAATAATCATTCTGAACAAATTTAAAATACATTATACATGTAATGCAATGTGCTTCTACGGCAGTATCCTGAAGTGAGAAGTTATATCTTTTCTCCACCAGATGGCGTATTTGAGTGCTTGAATCGCCAATAAAAGAGTCCCATTTCATCAGCATTAAAAATATCATTCAGTCAAAATATATTTCAGTTTTTCCAGTCATCACAGACTACTTCAGATACACTTTTACTTTCTCCAGAAATAACCTTTTCCTTGATGCCATGCCTTTTCTTAAATTTGTCAAGCCACCCGGAACTTGCTTGAAATTCATCACATCCAAAATATTTAGCGTACTCCAATGCCTTCTCTTTTATGAGAGGACCAGAGATCGGCAAGTTTTGGTCTCGAACACTCTTTATCCATTTTAAAACAGCCTCGTCTACTGTATCGTAAGTGCATGTTTTATAACGTTTTCTGTTAGGTTCAATACATTCATAGGATTTCATTACGGCATTCTGATTTTTTATAATAGTCGACAATGCGCTTGCAGGAATACCAAATTTAGAAGAAATGTCTCTTTTGCGCATTCCGCTATCTACATCCTTCAGCAATTCAACTTTATCCACAACACTAAGGGATTTTCTTTTTGACTTTGTGATCGAGAGAAAAAGTAAAAATTCAAAACAAATTTATAAAACACTACTTAAATTTTCACTGAAACTAGGCAGACTTAGGAGTGAGGGCCAACCATCAGACAAAAGGGAATGCTAGAAACTGGTTTCACCACACAGACCCAGATTTGGTAACCTTTTCTTGAAGCATACATCTCTGCCCTCCGTCACGTGATGGAGGGCAGTGACACATGACAAACCGGCTTTTCTCACGGCAAAAGCTCCTCGGAATCTCTCACCAGATCTTGAGTTGACCCAGAAGGAAATCCGAAAGTTGCCAATAAAGCGATCATCGCCAAAAAAGACATCCTTCTGGCGATGAAAGGAAAACATGTTGGATTCAAGTTCTGGCTGAAAGAACAATGGGGTTCGCGTTTCACTACAGGATAGGTCGCAACCGAAATTCGAAAATGAGTCGGGGGGAAAACAACCTGTTTGCCCACTCCTCATCCCCAGCTGGAATGTGGGGTTCGTAGTGACCTTCAATAAACTTCCTCTATTCCCTGACCTTCATTTTTCGTGAGACAACTGGTCTAAAGTGTAATAAAATCTCTCAATATGTCTTGAAAAAAGTTTCGATATATAGGGGTTTTTTTGATATACAGAAACAGTTTTTCTATGTAATGAACACGGAGATTTGCTAAAAGTTCGATATATAGAAAATTTCGATATGTGTAAGTTTGATATATGGAGGTTCGACTGTATTTAATAATAGCTTTTTGTTACATAATGCATTCAACAATAATATTGACTTTTTGCATTCGCCCTTGCATGGGGGTAAGCAGACCTTATAAACAAAGCAGGTAGACAACGTCCTTCCCCATTTTTTACTAGTAAACATAACAAATCTAATTTTGAATCTGGTTTCTCTAAAAACGATTTATATGTGCATATGGCAGAAAAATGGGAATGTCAAACGTTGGTATATTCCATATTTTGAATAAAATGATTTCAGTGGCTCCAACTTTTGAAAAATATTGGGTGGGCTCAAAACCATTTTAGGGTAAAATGACATTGTCATTTTGCTTTCTTTGAAAGTTTGGGAAATGATGATATTTCGTTATGATAAGTTAGAATTTTTTAGAATAGACTATAAAGTTGCGATTCTATTTAATTATATTCTTAAGGGGGTCTTCATTTTATGGTTTCCATGCGATATTTACTATTGCGCCATAACACAAATGGTCACTATTGTGCCATGAATTTGACTAAAAATTAAAATGCCAAGGACTAAAAAATATGAAAATAAGCATTTAATGCAAATACGCTGAAACTATAACTTTTTATTTAAAGTATACTATTTGATTAAAAATACAATTTCTTGAATCGCTGATAATAAAGATACTTCCAGTTGCAAAAAGTATACAAATCAAGCACATGTTTCAGATATGGCATTAATTTAAAAAGTGCATGCACATTAAAATACAAAATACGCCTCCTTTTCGTAAAAGGTATATTTAGGAAAATTGTGACATCAAAAGGAAGTCCGAAGAGAGACAGTAAAAAATAATTTTTTGATGAACAAAACATACTGAGTTTTAAAATTTTATTAATTTTAATGTCGGTGTTTTCAGATGTTACACGCCTTGCCTTTTTATAAGTATGCTTAACGAACTTTTTAATAAAATGAACTCATCTTTTATGTAGCACAGTATGTTGCAAATTTGATCTGCTAACTGTACATCTTCCAATAAATGCATCACAAGTTCAAAAGTATAATCTAAAATGAATTTTCCTCACTATTCTTATTTACATTTGAAACCATAATTTGATTAAGCCTTTTCTTTGAAACAGTGGAATGCAAAAAATATTTTAAGTCTTTTCCGTGGGGAGAGGATTACAAAATTTTATTAAACTTAACCATTTATTAAAGTCAGAGAAAAAATATTTCTATTCTGTTGTAACCTGGGATTCCTGTGGAAGTTTCACTGTAGAAACCAAGTGAGATTTAAACTAAGTGAGTGAAAATTTTATTACACTTAACTGTTTTATTAAAGTCAGAGAAAAAATATTTCTATTCTGTTGCAACCTGGGATTCCTGTGGAAGTTTCACTGTAGAAACTAAGTGGGTCCATTCATATGCTTGCATTACCCTTACCTTTAGAAGTCAAACTCTTCAATTAAGTGGATCCTAAAAGCAATTTTTTTTTTCATCATTTAACAACACAAATTTTCTGACACCATTCACAGAGTCACTTGTATACATAAAAAGAATGGAATTTGTAGACATGACTTCTGAAGTGATTTGGAATCGAATAGCCGTTTTTCATTAAATACCTATACTATATCTAGACACACGGCAGTGTGTCAGCCAAGTTCGCCTGACATAGCCGTGTGTTATTTACACGAACCATTTCGAGCTGTTTTCGTCAAATTTTGATGCTCTACTACTGAAAATCTATGAGACCTACGTACTTGTTATACAAAATGTGTAGTAAGGCGACCCTAATTACCTAAAATCCAAAATTTTATAAATAACGCATAATTAGTTTCCGAGATAATGACATTTGAAAATGTCTGATAATCGATAATTTTATCACTGACTGACTGACTGACTGATTCACTCATCAAAACAATCTCGTATATCTACTGCAGCTACAGACTTCAAATTCGATGCGAAGTTCGTTTACACTATAAAACTAAGGAAAAAAATAAAAAAATAGTGAAAATTGATGAATTACCCACCTGGGGTGCCCATTTTTACTTTAACATTACATCTTTTAGGCGAAATTTTAATTTGCCGTAGGAGGAGACGCTGTTCTGTCGCCAAATACTGCCAAGTTTCTCGCCAACATGGTGATATATTGCCAAATTTGGTGACCAAAATTAGTCGCCAAAAGTGACGCCACCTTGGCGATATATTTCGCTAAATTACCATAGACTTCCATTGTAAACCTATCTACTTACTGGGGGTTTATCTGGGTTTACTTGCTTACAGAAAATCAACAAATTGAGATATTTTAATAATTTTCTAATACAGTCGAACCTCGTTATCCCGACACTCTATTTACCAGACAAAAGTGTTGTCATAAGCGGAGTGTCGTAGTAACCGGAGTTGGAGAAAGATATGCTTGTAAAAAGCTGTATTTTTAATTAGTTTAAAACAATTTTAAATTCATAACTGTTCTTGTAGTTTTAAGAAATAAAACAATTATTAAACGAAATAAGCACAAAAACAAAATTGAAAAGAATAAAAATCAGATTCATGATGACTTGTTTTTTTTATTGTTACATGAAATATTGATGAATTAAGGTTTGCTTATCCCTAGATATGCTTCCTACACTTCTTTTTTCAATATTATACAATGAATTTTATTCAATATTCGTTGTTTCACAAATGGATCTCGTATATTTTCTGATCATTTCAATGCAATGCAATGGCTTCGATTTTAGCTTTCGATTTAGGATGAAAAATGCCGTGTAACCACAAGAAAGCGTCGCCTCACCAGAACAAGAAGACCGCAATTAGACTGACACATCTATCTGGAGCTTAAGTGGGTCGTTCATAGTATGTGGGTTTATATCTTCAGACAAAGGATTGAAGTAAAGTTTCCCATTTATCTCAATGTCAATGGATATTTTAGAAATTTTTGTGAAAAGTTTGGCTAAGACATTTCTTACCGCTTAATTTCCGTGCTTATAAGATAAATTATGAAAAATGGACAATTTTCCTAAACCATCGGGATATCCGGAGTTGAAAATTATTCAACGATGCAAAATCCAGAGTTTAGTTACATTGAAATCATATATAGAAAATCGAGACTTTGAAAAACAGACGTGATAAGCGAGTGACGTGAAAACCGGGTGTCGGGATAATGAGGTCCGACTGTATTAGCTTAAGGGATTACATTGTTTTTTCAGAAACAATAAAAATTTCGAATCAATACATATCGTTTCAAAACATGCATTCAATACAGCAGTATTAAAATATAGATTTCTGCCACAAATTGACAGCCAAATACTTTGTTGGAGGAAATTTAAATTAAAACTGAATGTTGCTTGGTGAATCTAGACACACAGAAGTGTGTCAGCCAAGTTTCTCTGACATGCTTGTGTGTTATATTACACGAACCATTTCGAGCTGTTTTCACCAAATTTCGACACTCTACTACCCAAAATCTATTTGACCTATGTACTTGTAATACGAAATACGTAGTAAGGCCACCCTAATTACCTAGAATCCAAAATTTTATAAATAACATATAACTAGTTTTTCGAGATAATGACATTTGAAAATATCTGATAGTCGATAATTTTATCATATACTGACTGACTCACTCACTCATCAAAAAAATCTCACATATCTACTGCACCTACAAATTTCAAATTTGGCGCGAAGTTCGTTTACTCTATAAAACTAAGGAATAAAAAAAAAATGTGAAAATAGATTAATTACCTATCTGGTGGCGTCCATGTGTACATTAACATTATGTCTATTAGGCGAAATTTTAATTTTCCAAAAGAAGCGCCAAGTGCTGAATCCGAGCAAAACATGCAGCAACTGATTGTTTCCTTAACTGATTGTTCACAAAAATTATGTTTTCAGAAAGCGCATTTAAAGTTTTTATTTCGTAAAATTTATTAGAAATATTCAACCTCCTCAAAAATCTCTCGATTTATGCGTTGCACTTTCTTAATTTCAATATTGAAAGACATTATTTTTCTTTAGGCTACCTAAACTTACATATCCGTTTATAGGGTTTTGTTCATCTGACGAAATCCTATTCGTCTCGCTCCTCTGTCTGTCTGTCTGTCCATCTGTCCGTGTGTCACAGAGCCCGTTCTCAGAAACTATACATGATGGAAACTTGAAATTTTGCATACTTATAGCTGAATACCACACATAATATGACAAATCATAAAATTTGAAAACTCATACATTTAACCCTTCGGGCTCCCACATGTGTATTTTAAACAATTCTTAAAGCCTGGCCATGGAAGCGATTTGGAATCGAACTGTTTTTTCCATTTTTGGATCAATAATTACCTATTGAATTATAAGCGTTTTTGATCACGTGACAAACACGATTTTTGCCCTTCACGGACTGGTTTTTCTGCTTTCTCTGGGAACTTCGGTTCAAAACGTCAACTTTGACACTATTTTCTGAAAGATCTATTGCGTTTGGGAAAAAACGGAAAAATAGCTCGATTACATAGTTTCTGAACAACAACACCTGCTAGTTTCATGCATTTCCAAACAAAAATAAATCAAAACTTATGTCAGAAAGTTGTCCTTTTGGATTTGAGAACACCCTTAAAGGATCCTTCACGTTTTTTCTCTTTAAAACATATGACCTTTAACAAAATTCTTTCCCTTAAAAATAGACATTTCAGAATTTTATTTTACAATCTCCAAATTAAATCCTTCACAAATGTAATGATTTTAGAATTAAAAAAAAAACCTCTTGTATAATAGCTGCAATAACCAATGAATCTATTATCTAGCTGTTTATATGTACAAAAGACCATCTCAATAATGTCTAAATAAGAACTTAAATATGATAATTTCTAATTTACAAAATTCTGGTTACATTTTTTACATTTCATTCACAGTTTTCACAAGTTCACATTTTCGCAAAACCATGATTGTGTGAAAAAAAATCCAAGCAAATCCCTGGTAAGATAATTAAATGCAACTTCTCTCGTTAAAAATGGAATTTCAAGTGCAAAAGTATTTCAATATTATACTAATAAATGAAAATGGTAAGATGGAAAATTTAATGTAAAATTTGAAACATGCATTTATTTTTATTCGCATGGCTGTAATTTTTCACTATTGTTAGAAAAATTTCTTTTGATAATGACATGCAGTTGAAATTATGTATCATTTTTTTTTTTTTCCTTGAAATATAGTTTCTTAGAGTTGTCTAAATGTATTTTCAAAAAATATAAATACATACAAACTTTGCAAAGAAAATGTAAGCAAATCTCTGTTAAAAATCTAGTTGAAAACAACTTTTAAACATGTGGAAAAATCCACCTGTTTTAAAAGTTTCATTTTAAAAAAAATATCGCTTTCAATATTAAGGATCTAAATCTTACTAAAACATAGTTTGGGTTTAGTCTGGAAAGCTGTACCAAAACTACATATACGGGAAATGAAAACTGTAACTGTAGGGGGGGGGGGGGGGGGGGGGAGTAATATTGTAAAATAATACCAATTTTTAAACAACGGAAGATTTGAAAATGATAATAGTATTTATAATAATACCAGAATTACTATAATTCGTTTCTTTTACACTGGCATCCTTTATGTATTTGAAAACCAGTACTATGTAGTGCAATACAGTTTAAAACTGCTTTAAAACAACAATGATATTGGTTGAAACTAAAGATTTTTTTGTTGTTGTTTTTATAAATTAGGATTACCGATACAATTAAACAAGTGCTACTGAAAAATCATTTCAACAGACACATGATATATTACAAATGCTGGTGTTAAATTAAGCAAAAAAAGCTACTGTCAGAATTCTGAGACTGAAAGGATAAACTTTTAAAGGCTGGCTTTCTCTCTCTCTCTCACTCTTTTTAAATAACATATTCACATGTAAAGGGAAAATAGTTTTTTTTAGTGTGTATAAATATTGAAAAAGTTTATTATTGTATACTTTTTAAGAAAATATAACTTATTTTTGAGAAAAATTTATAGGAAATCAATTTTTCCAACTTTTCCAAATTTTCCAGAAAAAAACTGGAAAAAAACCGTTTTTTTTCCGCCACTTCAAATTTTCTGGAAAATTTACATCTCTAGTCTTTACAGAACTTGGCTCCCTTTTTTCACAGTTATGTTTTTGTTAGATACATATATACCCTGTGGCAGAATCTTTATCAGCTTTCTGTGACAAGCCTGATTAACAGCAAATTTTTTCTTCAAAGTGATTTTTTTAACAGTAGAAATAAATGACAAATTTATATATAACACAAATAGAAAAAAGACACTGAAGAAAAATCAGGTACTATATATTTTTTGTATGCAATGGTCTTACCTGTTTTTAAACTGCATGTAAAAAAAAAAAAGGTCCAAAACCCAAATTTATTGAATTTTCATTCAAAGAATTATTTAGCTTATGTACAGTAATTTATAATAAATAAATTGTCCCATTACTTTTTTCAAGATTTAGTGATTGAGCGTGAGGTTAAATTGCTGCAATCTATAGCAATGCACCACTGGTTTGAAAACTAAAATTATATAAATTATTTTAAGGAAGGGAGGGAGGAGGGAGAGACATTGTGCACATATGCTTAATTTTTTCAAATAATTAAAATATAAATCAATATGTATACATAGATATCTAATTTTTTTTCTTCCTAAATGTTGAAAATAAGGTCATTTTTATTCTTGGTATAAATAAAAATACTAAACTTATCTCTTTTTAGCAAGTTAATTTACAGCCATTTTTTCAAAAACATGTATTATTATGTTTTAAAAACATGATTTCATAACTAAATGAGGAGTTATTTAGTTGCAAAAAAAATTTAGTCTTCTAGAAATATCTAATGTAACTTTACTAACTTTAAAACTTTTTTACTTTAAATAAAAATAACAGTTCTATAAAATAATATTTCTATCAGCTACATTTACCAGCTCGAGGATGAAAGTTTTCTACAAGGGGTTGTTTCCTTTCTGCGACAATGTGCCGTGTTGCCGCTTTTCTGCCACGGGGTGTATATACAGTCGAACCTCTATTTAACGAAGTCGCTAAATCCCGGAAAATAGTTCGTTATATGGAAAATTCGTTAAATAGAGATTCACCTTTTAAAATAACTTAAACTACATAAAACAGATTTTAAATTCATAAACCCTAAATATTTTTACTAAAAGTAATTAATCACATTTTTTTTAATAAATTATATCGATTTATTTTATTTATTTTACCCACCAATATCCATCATCGATTCATTTTTTCTATGTGTTTAAATCTTTGAAATCTACAAGTAAAACAAAACATTGTCCGGGAATACACTGTATTTTCTGTTTAAAATAAATAGTTTTACATTAAAATTAACGAATTTTAATGACATTATCGTATTTATTATTATAACAAATAATTTTAACCATGCATTAACATATGCATCCTTAAATTTAATTTCTGAAAAACTGTTAATTTTGCCTGAGTTTTTTCTTTTTAAAAGTGCTTTCTCTCATAATACGTCTCACATCTTTGCAATGCACCAAAAACCCCTTCATGCGTATTTTCTTCTAAGTATAATCTGCGTTGGATTCTTTCAAATGATTTTAGCATTTCATCATACGAAGTTTTGTTAATCCCTGCATCATGTTCATTTCCATCATCATCATATTCGTCTTCATCGCAATTCATTGCTGTATTGTTTTTATTTTCACACTATCAAAAATATCAAATTCGGATAGTGTTTCCGAGGTCTCAATTTCAGAATTAAGTGAAATACAATCATCAGTCAGCACATCACGGTTAATTTTTTCTTTTTTTTATCATCTGTATCCACATTTTTTAAAGGTACTCTAAGGGATTATCGTCTTCGTCTTCCGTACTTACCGAATTCTCACTGTTGACAAACAAAGTGCCTGGTAAAACCAGTTCAAGGCCATTGAACATCATAAAATGTGTTTAAACAAAGAATAAGTTTGAAATGCCCAGAAATATTTTGAGAAATGGGGAGAAAAGAAAATTTAGATCACAAGAAAAAGTTCGTTAAATAGAGAATGCACTTCGCTATTTGGAGGTTATTTTACGAAGAAATTCGTAAAATGTTCTTGGTTCCAAGGAAAAGTTCGCAAAATAGAGGTCCGACTGTATTACAGTTTCACTTATAATTGGTCTCGTGACGACCATTCCTGAACTGACGCATATTGAATCTTGTCTTGACACACTTAGGCAGCAAGCATTTTCTGAAAGATACTTTAACCCCTAAAATTGAAAGGTATGAATAATAGCAACTGCAAATTTAGTCCATTTAGGTAGAAAAATTAATTTGCGAACATCCAGGAAGTTTCTTTTTTGAGAAAAAATTGAAATGTACATCTTTTAGGATAAAGATGAAGGGGTGGGGGGAGGGGCAGTATGTGTTTTAGGCTCCTGTGTATCTGCTATAGCTAATTTTTACCATATTTCAAACAAAATAATTTTGTGAACGTCGACTAAATAATTTATTTTCAGCGATTGAAAAATAAATAAAGCACGAAAATAGAATAATGAAAATTTGGTGGACTAGAAGAACAAATTATTGGTTGGGCTCGGGCCCCACGGGCCCATATAAGTTGGCACAACTGAATGATTTTATAATCATTTAATGCCTTTAATATTAATTTTGTTTTTAGGGATGCACCGAATAGTGATTTTGGCCGAATACCAAATATTCGGCTAGTTGAATAGTAACTGTTAGGTTGAATACCAAATATTCAGCCATCCAAATAGTAACTATTCAGCCAAATACCGAATGTTCGGTTTGCCGAATACATCAAATTGAATACATTGAATATTTCAAAGTTTAAAGGCATTAAATTGTTAAATTTTAAAACAATTTTACATAATATTTAAAAGAGAAACTTTCATTTTGATAAACAAGAGCTTTTTTTCAAATAAACTTCATGCTGAAAAAAATCTGCTTCGAGTTATTTAAGAAGAGGATAGTTATAAAACTTTTTTAATTAATAAAATTGTAAATTTCATGTCTTCTACTGTGAATTAAAACAAATGAATAAAATTTTTTTAAATTCTAAAACAAACATTTTAAAATTAAAGAGAAATTGTGAAAAAATTAGAAGAAAAATTGTACAGGATCACAGTGGCGCCAACTTTTGGAAAATATTGGGTGGGCTCAAAATCATTTTGGGGTAAAATGACAATGCCATTTTGCTTTCTTTGAAAGTTTGGGAAAATATGATATTTGATGTTATAATAAGTCCTGCTAAAATTCTCACAGGTTTTTCCCTTCACGGACTCTAATATTTATTGTGCCATGAACTTGCCTACAAATTAAAACACAAAGGACTAAAAAATATTAAAATAGGCATTTATTGCAAATGCACTGAAATGTTTGTACTAATAGCACTAAATACTTAAACTATACCGGATAATTCAAAATAAATTACAATTTCTTGAACTGCTCAAATTAGAAAGATACTTCCAATTACAAAAAGAATACAAATCAAGTAAATATCGCGTGTAAGTAGTCAATCTTGATAGCTTTCAGATATTGCGTTTATTTAAAAAGGAATGCACAACATGATACAAAATTTAATTTCTATACAACCTCCTTTTTGTATAACTTATATTTAGAAAAATAATGACATTAGAAGGAAATCTGAAGAAGGACATTGAAAAAAATCTTTTATACGGACAAAACATATTGAGTTATGCTGCTTTACATGTTATGAATTTCGAGTGTTTTCTAGCATCAAAAACGCGCTTTTCCTGATTGAAGGTACTTGACGAATTTTTCTTAATAAAATGAATCATTTTTTTTTAATTTCCTCACTGCACATCTTCTAATAAATGCATTACAAGCATCCTCCAGAAATTTGACTAAGCACTTTCTTTGACATAGTGGAAAGCAAAAATTGTTTAACCATTTTAACATTTTGCACTCGAGGGCTCCGGATCGGAGCCATTTAAAATTTGTCTTCAAACTCGAGGGCTCCGCTACGGAGACAATGCAAATAATTTTGTGATACCTGTCTAGAAAAGACAAGATTACATATTGGCAATTGCTTCGAGAGGTATCACACTTTGGACGATTACAAAATGTGATAATTATATATATATATATATATATATATATATGTATTTTTTTTTTTAACGTAACATTTGTATTCATAAAGAATTTAAAAAATAATAAGATATAAATAAAATAGCTTCGAGTTGCTGGTAATACGAATGAAAAGAAAACTTAGAGTGCAAAGGGTTAAGTCTTTTCCGTGGATAGAGGGTTTCAACATTTATACAATTAGTTATTTTCTTAAAATCGGAGAAAAAATAGTTCTATCAAGGTGCATCCTGTGCAAGTTTCACTGAAGTAACTGAGTTTTTCATATATATATTGCTTGCGTTAAACCTACCTTTATAATTAATACTGCCCACTTAAAAGCTATCGTAAAAAAATATTTTCTCTCCACTCAACTACACGAACTTTCGGATACATTCACAGGGTCACTTGTATACGTAAAAAGCATGAAATCTGTATACACGAGATCTGGAATAAGATAGCGTTTTTCATTTTAAAAAACGAAATACATTACCTCTTCACTTATAATTAATTGCTGTCCCATGACAATCATTCCTGATCTGAAAATTGTCTTAAAACGCTTTTGTAGCGTTTTCTGAAAAATCCTTTAACACACACACACACACAAAAAAAAAACTGAATATTAGAAAATTGAATATTAACACCTGCAAATTTATAGCATTTAGGAAGAAAAATTAATTCGGTAATATGCAGGAAATTTCTCTTTTGAGAGAAAATTGGTTGTACGTCTTTTAGGATGATGAGGGGAGGGCAGGTTGTGTTTTAGGCTCCTGTGTGTTTGTTACTGCTATCCTTACCGTATTTTCAAACAAAATAACGTTATGAATGTCAACGGAAATTTTTTTTTCAGCGATTGAAAAATAAATATGCACGAAAATAGAATAATGAAAATTGGGTGCGTTGGAAGAGCAAATTATTGGGTGGACTCGGACTCCACGGGCCCATACAAGGTGGCGCCACTGCAGGATCATATATTACTTGTTTGTCAGGAAGAGACTAAAGTAAAAGTAAATAAATAATACAATCTATTCAAACTTTATATGGTGGCAACTCAGCAAGAATAAATGTTCTACTCCCTTTGATTAAGCAAGGAAGTTTTTAAATGCATCCTAGATCAGTGTCTGGAGTAGGCGATCATTTTCAGATTGTAAATGTTGTTCTTAAAATTTTAGCAAGAAACAGGTTATTTACTGGACTATGTTCAGGAACTTGCATTTGTACATAATTAATTCCTATGAAAATCCTTGTGATTGTTTAATTTTCTTAAATAATACTTAAGAAACAGCAAATAAATAATGTAAAAACATTCCCTTTTATTTCAATATGATTCTGAATATCTTTATAAGTTGACTGTTAAATGTAGAAGTTGAGTAAGGTTTTTAAAAATGTTTAATTATTTTTTTTTTTTTTTTTTAAGTATTCAGTTCGGCCGAATAATTCAATATTCGGTAATATGGCTGAATACCGAATATTTGGTGCATCCCTAGTTTTTTTTTTTAATATAAAAATAGGTAACATACAAAAAAATTAAAACAAACTATATTGATGTAAAGAAAAATAAAATTTTGTTTGGATCATAAATGATAAATATGTCATAATACACCCCTCCCCCTACAAATATCTTACAATATCAAGTGCCATACCCCCTCCCCCCTAAAGTTATAATGTTATATATGTACATCCCCTAACCATTACCAAATATTTATGTATTTTCTGGGGCAGGGGGGGCGGGGTTTGAGGACCACCATTAGTCTCATTTTTAAGATTCAACCAGGTAGATGGCTAGCCAGGCTAGTAAACAAAAAGAACAATAAAAGTGTTCTCTAAAAATGTACATTTGTTTATAATTAAGTTGCTGTTTATTGTAATATTAAAGTTTTCAATTTTTAATTATAAAATAGCAAAATACAGTAAAACCTCTAAATGCAGACACCTGGGAGATTGTGGAATTTATCCGCTTTTCATAGGTGGAAGCATACAATTATATAGGTTTAGGGGAATATAAAGCATTTTTTAAATATGAGTGTCTGCTATTCAGGAGTGTCTATTATGGAGTTCTTACTGTACTTACCAATGCTGCTTATTTAATTTTCTTTCATAATTTCTGATTATTATATTTGGAAAATAACATATTTTCTTACTTTTATTTTAGATTTATTGTAATCCTTGGCAGTTGCATGAAGTAAAGCAGAAAATATATGAAATCACAAATGATGTAGATGAAGCATTTGTTGGATTTCTGCCGAAAAAGAAAATCAAACTTGCTAAACCCATTAGAAGTTCTGTTTTTAGTTTGTTTCATAAACTATGTGAAGTACCTACCATAGATCATGTGTACACTAATGTGGATCTTAGTCAATAAATTAATAATTTGTCTTTGATAATGTATTTTGATATTTAATAATATATCTGATTTGAGTATTATTTATTATTATTTAATGCTGTTTTTTTATTAAACAACTTATTTTTTCTAGGACAAAGGAATATAGGAAAATGTATGTTTAGGATACTTAACATATTGTATAAATTTACATTTACCCCCACAGTAATGAGCCACATCATTATGACTACCAATTCTCTCTAAGAATGTGCTTATCACAATAACGTCATGCATGCTAATGTGAGAATGGTATTTTAAAACATTTTGTCAAATAAGCATATGTGTAACAGAAAAGGCGGCTAAAATAGTACAGGCATCGACTTACGTAAGTAATGCATTCCGCAAACCTTTACATAGCTTGAATTTTACGTAAGTCGAATTTCTAAATTGATTAGGTAAAATTTCGAAAGAAACTACAATATATATTATTTATATACAAATATTAACGATAAGGACAATGATAATTTTTAACGACTTAGAATTTAGTACAGTATCTTTTTTATGAATATAATATATATATGAGGGTGGTTTAATAATTATTGTCCTGAGTGTGTATAAAATATTTGTACTGCGATGGGTTGATGTGGAATATTGAAGCTTAATGCCTTATATGCCTATATGCACAATTTCAGAACTGTAGCTGCTATATTAACACTTTTTTTTTTTTCGTTTTTGATGTGAGAGGCCACACCTAGCTTGAAAGGAGGGTAACAGTGAATGAGATGTGGCTACTGTCGTTTGGACTCGGCCTGGTAGCAGAAAGTTCGAGACGCAGACCTGCCAACCTTTGAAAGTGAGAAATCGTAGCACCCCAAATTCAAATTAATCTAGAGGTTGCTGTTTTTTACGCTGCAAATTGGTAACTGATTGCTTTTGGTTCGGGCCGAATTTAGATTCCTGCAGGTTGGTTAATCCGATTTTTCAAAAGTTAGTTCTTTATATTCTTTCAGATTAAAAACTATATGTATCATAACAATAAACATAACGATTTTTGTCTGCGTGCGATGTTTTCTGAAGAGAGCACAGAGCTGGGGTGATTCTGAGTAAAAAAAAAAAAAATCAGAAATTGACAGAAAATTTTCTGTAAGGAGTGTGTGTGTGTGTGTGTGGGGGGGGGAATTACAATCTAATTATGCATTTTTTTCGCGGCCCTTTCACAAAATTCGCGCTTTTTTTCCGTGATGCTTTGGCGAAATTTGCTTTTTTCTGCGATCCTTTGACCAAATTTCGTGTTTTTTCCGCGATCCTTTGGCGAATTTTTTTTTTTTTTCTTTTACTGATTCTCTGACAAGATTGGCGCATTTTCGGCGATCCTTTGACGAAATTTGCGGGGTTTTTTTTTCGCGATTCTTTGAAGAAATTTGCGTTTTCCCACGATCCTTCGACCAAATTCGCGCTTTTTCCCGCGATCTTTGACGAAATTTGGGTTTTTTTTCCGCATTCCTTTGACGAAATTTGCGTTTTTCCACAATCCTTTGAAGAAATTAGCATTTTTTTCGCGATCCTTTGACGAAATTCGCGTTCTTTCCACGAGCCTTTGGCGAAAGTTGCGTTTTTCTGGCCATCCTTTGACGAGATTTGCGTTTTTTTCAATCCCTTGGAACAATGTGCTTCTTCGGGATCCTTTGATGAAATTCGCATTTTTTTCGCGATTCTTTGAAGAAATTTGCGTTTTTTCGCGACCCTTTGAAGAAATTTGCTTTTTTTCGCGATTCATTCACGAAATTTTCGCTTTATCACGATCCTTTGACGAAATTCGAGTTTTTCTGCGATCCTTTGATAAAACTGGCATTTTTTCTGCGAACAATTGACGAAATTGGTTATTTTCGGCGTGTGTTTTATTTGAAGAAAAATCGTAGTTTTAGACCGATTTTCGTAGCATCGTAGTTGTTAGCTCCAAATCGTAGAAACTACGATTTTTTCGTAGCAGTTGGCAGGTCTGGAGACGGGAGATGGGTGTTGCAGATTTTCTTTTCTCTTTTGCAGATTCTTTTTCATCAAATCTTTATTTTGCTTCATATTATATTTAGCTCTTTATTACTTAATACAAAAAGTTAAGATTATTATTAATAAAAATTTATAAAATGCCTAAAAACGTTACAGGTAAGGGATTGTTTGATTAATTAAAATGCTTCAATTATAAAAATATTTTACCTGCAGATTATTTTTGTCCCTGAAGTATCTGTCGCAGACACTTGGGGAATTTTCTGTTACTGAGGGACTCGGGATCATAGTGATGTAGCCACATCTCATCCACTGTCACAAATCTATCACAGAGCTGCTTCATGTTTGGCCCCATAAGCTCCAAACCAGCATTTCCTCACCCCCCCCCCTTTCAAGCTAGGTGCCACCTCTCACACCTAAAACAACAAAGATAAGTGGATAAGTGTGATCACAGATCCCACAGAGGGTTTCATTTAATATTTCTTTCAAAACACTTTATCCTTTTGAAAAATCTGTTAGTTCCACATTTCGCAACCAGGGCGCACTCTATTCTAAACAAACCTCTATCCGAATGAAACTCCGTTTTACATACTATCCGTAGATATATTAGTCGAGGGGATTGGGCCCATAACACCTGAGATAAGTAGGCGCCCCTGGTGGTAAAAAGTGGAACTAAAATATGTAAGGATGTGTGTTTATGTGTGCATAATATGAAAGAATGGTCAAAGGGGTGTCGGAAAAAGTTGGAAAGGTGCTTCCCGGTGAAAAGGGCGGAGGTTAGAAAAATTGCTTAAAATACACAAGTTAGAGCCCGGAGGAGTAAATAATATAAGACTTTTTGAAAAGGTTATGATTTGTCGTGCGGCCTGGGGTATTCAGCTATACATATGCAAAAATTCATGTCTCCAACTTAATTAGGGGCTCTCTTAGAAAGAATTGCTTAAAATACATATGTGGTAGCTCAAAGGGTTAAACGTAAGACTTTTTCAAGATTTTATGATTTGTCGCCTGGCCTCAGGTGTTCTACTATAAGTATGCAAAATTTCAAATCTCCAAATTAATAAAGGGCTCAGTTAGAAAGAATTGCTTAAAATACGCTTGTGAGAGCCCAAAGGGTTAAATGTACGACTTTTTCAAAATTTTATGATTTGTCGCATGATGGTGTTCAGCTATAAGTATGCAAAATTTCACGCCTCCAACCTAATTAGGGGCTCACTTAGAAAGAATTGTTTAAAACACACATGTGGGAGCCCAAACGGTTAAATGTATGACTTTTTCAAAATTTTATGGTTTGTCATTTGATGTAAAGTGTTCAGCTATAAGTATGCGAAATTTCACGCCTCTAACCTAAATAGGGAATCACTTTGAAAGAATTGTTTCAAATAAACATGGGGGAGCCCAAAGGGTTAAATGTACGACTTTTTCAAAATTTTATGATTTGTCGTTTGATGTGAGGTGTTCAGCTATAAGTATGCAAAATTTCACGCCTCCAACCTAATTAGGGGCTCATTTAGAAAGAATTGCTTAAAATACATATGTGTTAGCTCAAAGGGTTAAACGTAAGACTTTTTCAAGATTTTATGATTTGTCGCCTGGCCTCAGGTGTTCTGTTATAAGTATGCAAAATTTCAAATCTCCAATTTAATAAGGGGCTCAGTTAGATGAATTGCTTAAAATATGCATGTGAGAGCCCAAAGGGTTAAATGTACGACTTTTTCAAAATTTTATGATTTGTCGCATGATGGTGTTCAGCTATAAGTTTGCAAAATTTCATGCCTCCAACCTAATTAGGGGCTCACTTAGAAAGGATTGTTTAAAATACACATGTGAGACCCCAAAGGGTTAAATTTACAACTTTTTCAAAATTTTATCATTTGTCGTTTGATGTGAGGTGTTCAGCTATAAGTATGCAAAATTTCACTCCTCCAACCTAAATAAGGGCTCACTTAGAAAGAATTGTTTAAAATACACATGTGGGAGCCCAAAGGGTTAAATGTACGACTTTTTGAAAATTTTATAGTTTGTCATTTTATATGTGAGGTGTTCAGCTATAAGTATGCAAAATTTCATGCCTCCAACCTTATTAGAGGCTCACATAGAAAGAATTGTTTAAAATACACATGTAGGACCCTAAAGGGTTAAATGTACAACTTTTTCAAAATTTTATGATTTGTCGTTTGATATGAGATGTCCAGCTATAAGTATGCAAAATTTCAAGTCTCCAACATATATAGTTTCTGAAAACGGGCTCTGTGACAGACAGAAGAGCGAGACGAATAGGGTTTCGTCAGATGAACGAAACCCTAAAAATATGTTAATAAAGCAGTTACGGTTCTGAAATTGAGCGTACACGCATTTAAGACATTAGGCTTCAATATTCCACTTCGACCATCACAGTACAAATATTTTATACACATGCGTGACAATAATTATTGAACCACCCTTGTATATATATATATAACTATATATATACAAGGTTTACTACAAGGTTAGGTTACAAGGTTAATATTACACTGTATTATTTTATGAATGAAGCATCATGCAGCAGCGTTTACTCAGATATAAATCATAAAAAATATGAAAAAATATAAACACAAATGGAAGAACACTTTTCAAATAAAAAACCTTTTATGGAATGCAAGATTTATAAATTTAGCATTGATGAATTGATTTAAACAATTTTCCATCTACATTAAACGAACAGATGAAGCTAGAAGAAAAAAAAAAAAACACTCCTTCTTCTTCATCGAAATTTTAAAATTAGCTTTCATTCTGGTTTGAATTTAGCCAACATAATTATTATGGTTGAACCCCAGATTTTTTGTCTCATTTTAATTAGATTTGAGTTTGTTTTGTTAAAGATTTGATTGTATATCCCAATAAAAATATAACTCTCACTAATATATAAAACTATATTCTGGTTGTGGTTTTCATCTGCATATTTTATTTATAAAATAATTATCAAAAGGTATGCAAATGCATGTCAAACACACTAGTGTGTTCATAAATGTAATTTTTAAGATTTATTATGTAATTGCAAATTTACATAAGTCGAGGGATGTCTGTACTTTAATAAAGATAGATTGTAATAGCCAGAAACTGGATAGAAGTAATTTAAAAATAGGGTGTAGAAAAATCATGATTTTTTTTTTTTTTTTTTTTTTTTTTTTTTTTTTTTTTTTTTTTTTATTGAACTTTTTATTAAAATCAGATTTTTTTAATTTAAATTGAATTATGATTTTTTTTCCCCCTGCGTTAAAATACTGAATAGGAACTTATAATTTTAAGTCTTTGAAAAAAATTAAATCTCTAATTGCTAATTTAATCTATGCTTTTAAGCTTTAATTAATTATAATTATTAGTCAGTAATTACAGTAATTATAAAAACTGCATTAATTTTAATTAGTACATTAACATTTTGTAATAATTATCTAAAGCTATGTTAAATATTACTGATATGTACAGTTATTAAAATTAATAACTGTATTTAATATTGTTAACACTGCTTAAAATTGGTAATCATTAAACAATTAACTCTCTAATTAGGGAAATAATATGCATTTTTATGGTTTAATTACTAAAATGATAGTTAATATTTAGTATTCATTCCAGAAAGAAAAAGGGGCAAGTTGCTAGTTCCCAAAAAGGCACTAATTCAATAATAGTAATGTGTTTAGTGATATAAGAAACAATGTATATAATTTGTAATATGATAACAAAAAGTGGCATTACGTTCTAAGAATTTTATGAATTACAAATTGAAAAATACAATTAAATAATGCCATGATTTAATAATATCCTGTTTTCCTGGGTGTCTTCCATAAAATAAGAAGAGGATTCCAGTTTCATGAAAATGTTGCAGATGTATTGTTCGGATACGCGGAAATTTTAATGAACAGTGTATTTTTTTTTAAATAAGAAACCTGTAGAAAGTAATATTGCAGTTTAAATCGTGTTTATGTTTAAAAGTTAAGGATCTGCAATACTGAGAAAAAAGAGAAAAGGTATGCTACATTTCAGCTTTTGTTTAGCTCTCTGTATTATGTGTTTTTTTAGACCTTATTCTAATTAATTTTTCTGATATGGCTACATTGCATCATAAAACAAATTACTCGCCGAATTAAAATACATTTTCCCACAATTTCCGTATTATGTGTATTTTTCATTTTACGTATATTTATTACAAATTTCATGAATTTAAGTTGATTTCTATTTAACGAATTTTCTTCATAATGAAGTGTTTAGGTGTAATGATGAGATTTCGCTAAATAGAAGTTTCACTGTATTTCAAATTAATTTAAAATATTTTTTATGAAAAAGATGTTATGACATAACACATTCTTTTATAATAGTTGTTGAGCAAATATCATTCTTCTTTAGCTGCATTTATTATTGCTAATGTAGAAGGAGAAAATAACATACTAGCTACTTATTCTTTTACTAAATTTAATATATTTGCTGTGCTTATTTTATATAAGAGAATGAATAATTTGATTAGATAAAGGGAATTATGACATTGCAAATTATATTTAAATGTAATTTTAAAATGAAATGCTTAGATAAAAACTTGCTTTTTACAAACTTACTATACTTATTTTTTTTTACAAGTCTAAGAAATAGTCTAAGCTTAGAAAGAATTATTTAAAGCTTTTTTTGTTTATTCATAAGGCAAAATACACATAGAAACTTTCCAACTTATGTTCATCTTAGATTTTAATACTTTTTTAAGTAATTTTTAAACACTTAAAAAATTAATTAATATAATATGATTTTAATCAATTTTTTTTTATCAGTTGATTAAAATCAAGATTTAAATCATTTAATTAAAATTGTTGACACCCTACTTAAAAACAAAATGACTTTTTGTTCATTAGTAAGCTACCACATGTGAAAAATAAAATGAAACAAGTAAACAGCAGAGATTAGAATTTATTTTTTAGTTTAATCTTTTATGCAGTTTTTTCACATTTACTAAGAGGATTCCAGTTTTAGTCCAGTATAGTAAATGATGTCCTTTTTTCAATAAAGTTTATTTGGAATTTGTACAGAGATTTCTTAATGTGAGTTTTTTCACATTCTGCGGCGATTTTTTGACATTCATAAAAGGAATTGTTTCAAATTTTTAGCGTAATATAGTAAATTTTGTCTTCTGCGTTTTTCGGCTTTTTTTTTTTTTTTTTTTTTTTACTCCCATTTCGCTGCAATAAAAAAAGGCTGGTTAGGAAAACATCCAGATTTTGGAGAATTCTAAGTTTCAGACGTCTGGATTGGAGACTTATGCATTCAAAAAAAAAAAAAAAATAAAATAAAAAATCAACACAATGCCACTTTTCTTTTACTTTCTCAGTTAAAATAGTCAGCTACTTTAATAAAAATCCTTTTAAAAGAGTTTCCAATAGTTGCACAGTTTAAAATGGCAGAGGGAAATGTCAATATTGATTAAAAACAGAATTTTCATCACTGTAATCACCTGCATACCTGCCAACATGTCAATTTTGAAATCCTTATAATTTTTATGACGTATTCTTGGGTGCTTAAAAATGCATAACATATGCACATGCAATGAAAAAAGTAATACTTCATAACATTTTCTATGCTATATTCATGTATAGTCTTTTTTTTTTTCCAAAATAAAAACGTGAGATATCAAAAGAAAATTTTTTTGCATGGGAAATTCTAAAAAAAAAAAAAATTCTGAAGTTCACAGCAAATTTTCTGAAAGGTTACACAGCCAAAGGATTGGGGAGGAAAGGGGGGGGGATTTCCTTCCGGTGCTAATTATGAGTTTTTTCGACGCCCTTTGATGAAATTCGCACTTTTTCCATGATCCTGTGAAAAATTCGCGTTTTTTTCACGATCCTTTGACTTAATTACTGTTTTTTCGCGATCTTTTGACGAAATTTGCGTTTTTTTCGCGATCTTTTGACAAAATTTGTGTTTTTTTCGTGATCTTTTGACGAAATTTGTGGTTTTTTTCGCGATCTTTTGACGAAATTTGTGTTATTTTCGTAATCTTTTGACGGAATTTGCGCTTTTTCCGCGATCTTTTGACGAAATACGTTTTTTCCGTGATCTTTTGATAAAATTAGCGTTTTTTTCGCAATTTTTTGATAAAAGCGTTTTTTCTGCGATCTTTTGACGAAATGCGCATTTTTCTCGCGATCTTTTGACGAAATTCGCGTTTTTTACGCGATCTTTGACAAAATTCGTATTTTTTTACGTGATCCTTGACAAAATTCGCGTTTTTTTACGAGATCTTTAACGAAATTCGCGTTATTTCCCGCGATCTTTGACGAAATTAGCTTTGCTTCAAAGATTTTTGATCGAAATTAGCGTTTTTACGCGTTTTCTGACGAAATTCGCGTTTTTTTCACGATCCCTTGACGAAATTAGTGTTCTTTCCCCGCGATCTTTGACGAAATTCGCGTTCTTTTCACAATTCTTTGTCGAAATTAGTGTTTCTCCTGCGATTTTTGACAAAATTCGCGTTCTTTTAACGATCTTTCGACATAAATAGTGTTTTTCTGCGCGATTTTTAACGAAATGCGCGTTTTTTTCGCGATTCTTTGACAAAATTTGCTTTTTTTTCAAATATCTTTGATAAAATTCTTTTTTTCCCCCGCGATCTTTGACGATATTCGCGTTTTTTCCCCACGAACTTTGATGAAATTCGCGCTCATTTCACGATCCTTTGAACAAATTCGCGTTTTATCCCCACGATTTTTGACGAAATTCGCGTACTTTTCACAATCCCTTGTCGAAATTAGTGTTTTTTCCCGCGATCTTTGACGAAATTCGCGTTTTCTTTTTTCGAAAATTAGGGCTTTTTTCAAGATACTTTGAGAAAATTGGCGTTTTTTTCCGATCCTTTGACAAAAGTAGCGGTTTTTTTTCGCGATCCTTTGACAAAATTAGCGTTTTTGAAGGGATCTTTGACGAAATTAGCGTTTTTTCACGCAATCTTTGACAAAAGTAGCGTTTTTTCACGCGATCTTTGACAAAATTCGCATTTTTCAGCGATCGTTTTTCCCGCACGCAAAACCGTACAATCGTACTGTTCATCCGTACAACCGTACAATTAGAACAAAATCCGTACATTGTACGGCCAATCCGTACAAGTTGGCAGCTATGCACCTGTTATGTTTCAGAGATGTATCTTTAACAAATGTTTTTAAACCAGTGATGAATGCAGGGTTTGGTCTGAGAAGAGGAGGAGGAGGAGCATTCCCCTCCAGGTCTAATTGATTATCATGTGAGTAGAAGAAATGTTAATTTAATAACATTTAAAAAAAGATGTCATGAATAAAAGTGTATTTGATATTCATAATGGCTCTTTGAAACTGGTGAAAAAATATATATATTATTGAACTTTGTAAAAGTTTTAAAAATGCACACCTATACACATTTTATAGAAAATAATACAAAAAGAATTTAAAATACTGTGAGATTACATATAGCATAAGTGCAAGTTTTACATACAGTAAACATCCTCTAATCCAGCCGGACTTTTGGAAGCACAACTGAATTGAGAAGAAATAAAAGAGTGGGTTGAAACAGATTTTGATCAGCTGACAGAGGAAATTTTGACTGATGAGGCCTTCATTTAGAGTGTTGTTAACCTAACAGCCCCCAAAGACGTTGGCTCTGATGAAGATGATGTGGACAAGTCAAACAACATCAGTTGGAATCAATCAGCTGATGCCTTGAATGCATTTATCAAGTTTTATGAGTGCAGCAGATCATTCATACATGCAGAAATTATGAAACTTCACATCATAAGAAATAACTTCCTAAAAAAAGAAGAGAAAGACTACTACAAAACAAACTGATGTTTGAGATTTGTTGAAGAATGACTTCTACAAGTAGATGTACTGTGTAGGTAGGCTTACAGTGCACGTTTTCATTTTATAGTCATGTACATTAAGGTGGAGTAAAAAAATCAAAAACGGGTAGATGCCAAAAGTTGCCATTACTAGTACATCAACTGCATGAAATTTTACCACTGAAAAAAATGGCTTGAGTCAGCGCTTTTGGTCCAAAAGTCGAAATTTTGGATAAAATTTGACATTTTTTCAAAAAAATACAAAAGTTTCTATAGAGATGGTTATTATTTAACTGTGTTATTTAAACCTTTAATATTAATAACTTAACATATTTAAACAATAACTTTATTCTGTATAACTGGAGCAAAACTGACAATTTTTGGTAAAAAAAAAGGCATTGCCACTCTGTTGTGTCATACAACTAATTGTTTTTTAGAACAGAGCTCTTACCTAGTTGCTTTCAAAACTACTCAAGAGGTATCACGTGGAGGTGGCCGCATTTCATCTCACATCAATCAGTGCATAGCTCGACCACCCTACCATCTGAGCACAATGTTTTATTTTTCATTGAATTGTGATTTTTTATAAAAGACTGGCATAAGTTTTCTATGTATCAACCTAGTCCATCTCTTCTTTGTACCCACAGATGTTGGATGATGCTGCTGTGACACTCCTTCACGTATATTTCTACTGCTTGTGTATGATAAGGCAAGTAGAATAATGCAGTGGAATTAATGGAATCTATTCAGCCATCTTTTATCTTCAGCAAAATTGCATCCAGTTAATGCATAGTGATTGGGAGTTTTGTTACAATATTCTACAATATTTAGGTATTTCATCTTTGGGTGTGTCATGATTTACTCTACCTCTTGCATGTTTTATATGCTGAGAAGCTTGCTGTTTAATGTGATGGCCATCAGAGAGTATTGCAATAAGAATTTGCTCTCGATGTGCAAAGCAACTATTGTCCTAAATAAATTTTTTTAGCATTTGTTTTCTGTGATGTTTAGTAGCCGAGTAATTTCCCATAAGTTTTTAGATCCATTTTTTGATGTGGATTACATTTGGTGTAAACCATTCTGCAGCATAAATTTGGATTACATACTTTGTGAATGAACCTACAGAATGGTCAATCAGTGCTTATATAAAGGCGAAAAAGTTTATTTGCCTTTGTGAGCCATCTTGCGTAGGACAAGTTTCTTGGGTTCCTATTCGCTAGTTCTTCTGAGCAATATCTTGATGAAATAACTTTGCAAATGTCCAGCAGGTATTTCTGGTCTGTGCTGAGTATCCTTTTCTTGATTTCAGGAAATAATGTTTCAAAATTTCTGTCTATGGCTTCAAAAATTGAAATAAGAAGGGAATGGCAGGTGGACAAAGATTTTCCCTATTCGTCCGGTGAATCTTTGTAGGTTAGAATCTAATTTTTGCCAATGATCTTGTCTAATAAATGATGCAGAGGAAATTCACTGGACTCTGAGGTGGCATATGATCCATTGTAATGGTTCATTCTAAACATGTCCCTTGCAGAATGGATGGCAACGATGAACAGAATTCTCTGCCTTTAAATGAGCACCCACTTCCCATCAGAGTCTCTATGTTCACTCAAAAAGTACTATGCAATCCAAGTTTGGCCCCAGAATGGTTTACCATCAAATGTAATCCACATCTAAAAAAGGGATCTAAAACTCATGGGAAATTATTCGGCTACTAAACAACACAGAAAATGGAATAAAACAAATACTAAAAAAAGTTATTTAGAACAATGGTTGCTTTGCATACGCAGAGGAAATTCTGATTTCAATGCTCTCTGACGATCGCCATCACATTAAACAGCTAGCTGCTCAGCACATAATAGTTGAAATATGAGAGTAAATGATGGCATATGCAAATTTGAAATATCGACAATCAACTTTGAAGCGAATAATTATATAAATCAAATTGATTGGAAAATTGTTGTGGTAACAGAACCCCTAATCAATATGCATTTACAATCAAACATAAATATATATATATATGAATAATCATATATTGTTGGGAATGTCACATTCACCTTGAAAATGTATCGAAATAAAATAAAAACTTGCTTAAAAGGTGCATTTTTATACAACAGATGTCACAATATAAAAGATGTTAACACATATTACACTTTTTAAAAACTTAAAAAGAGTTTACAAATATAATACACGCGCCGAGCGCTTTCGATCAAAACCTTGATCATCTTCTGGGCCGCTTTGAGTACAACTGATACGTCTCTAACGCACTTTCATCCTCGGTCGGACAACTGGGCAAGTCAACTTTACAGTGGAGGGGAGACAGCAAAACAGTTCCGAAAAATGGAGGGGGGGGGGGTGAAGTGAGACGGACAAAAAGTTGAGTGTTACAAACCAAAACAACATCTATTTCAAAAGATTTAACCATATATTTGGAATGTTATATGACATATTATCATTAATAGCTTTATTATTCAATATTAAGATTTCAATGGACTCTTTTATCAACGACAAATGAGAATGGGATGAAGGAATAATTATTCTTGCTTCATTAAAACGGATATTTAAATTATGCTGTAAGTTAAGTCTTGCTAACGCTGTGGAGGCTCTATTAAACTTAATGTCACTCATGTGCTCTTTTAATCTATCTTTGAATTTTCTTCCCGTCATTCCGACATAAACTTTTTCTTCTTGTTCTTCCGTTAACAATGGAATAATGTAAATGCCTGCGGTCTCTTCATTAGGAACAGGGTCAATCTTGCTATGGATAACGTCTTTGAGTTTATTTGTTGTTTTAGCTACTAAATTGATATAACTTTTTTACTGCATATCTTAATTTCTCATATAAACCAGGAATATAGGAAAAATTACAAAATTTAAGTTTATTAACTGGATTGTTCTTCTTTACTTTATATTTCATTTCGTAGACCAGTTTATTGATAAAATGAAGGGGAAAACCATTTTCTTTGGTGATGCATTTAATTTTATTTATTTCACTATCAAGAAAATTGTCAGTGCATACTTCAAAAGCTCGCTTAACATAAAAATTGTAGGCTGCTATCTTGTATCCAAAAGGGTAAACGCTGTTATACGGTATGGTATGGTTTGACCTGTTGATTTTTCTATAAACATTTCTATCTAGTTTTCCTTTATTTCTCGTTAACTCAACATCCAAATACGGTAAGGTCTTTTTATTTTCTATTTCCAAAGTGAATTTTATGTTTTCGTCTATTGTATTAATTTCCTGTAGAAATTCATTTAATTCAACAATACTATAATTCCATATGATAAACACGTCATCGACATATCTAAACCAAACCTCCGGCTTTAACCTACATGTATTTAAAATACGATGCTCTAACGGTCTTAGTTTAATCTCTGCTAGTAATCCCGATATAGGTGACCCCATTGGGGCGCCTTTTATTTGCTTATAGAATACCTGGTTAAATACAAATACGTTATTTTCTAAGATCAAATTGAATGCAGATTTTAAAGTTGTTTTTATATCCTTGTTAAAAGTGCTATTGGCATCTATGGAGTCTATAACAAAATTCTTCACCTCATTTAGATTAATTGAGGGGTACAAAGATATGATATCCAGACTTGCGATTATACTATTTTCTTTTAATTTAATATATTTGATTCTGTTAATGAAGTCTGCAGTTGAATTCAAAGCATGGTTAGACGGTGGAAGGATTGTTTTAAGGAAAACAACAAACGCTTTCTCAATGTTATAGGTAGGTCCCACACATTTCGTAACAATAGGTCTAAGAGGGAAATTGTCTTTATGATCCTTTACTCTTCCTATTAACCTAGGCGTGATTGCGGTCTTGTTAGTTCTCAAACTATTCTTCATATCAGTAGGCCAAGTACCATTTTTAATTAATTCCTTTGTTTTTCTTTCTATCGTGGTATTTGGATCTTTATTTAATTGTTTGAAACCCATATCTGAAATGCATTTCTGCATTTTTGTAATATAGTCATTTTTATTAAGGATTGCAAGCTTATTGGTTTTGTCGGTTTGGATAATCGTAATATTTGTGTCCGATTTAAGTTGCTTGATTATTTTATGATATTTATCTTTATAATTTAGTGGCCTTTTCGAAAATTTCTTAATATTGTTATGGAGTATATTACGTATTTCGTCCCTCGCACTAGGTTCAACTAAATGAGTAATCCTTTCACTTTCTGCGACCACTGTTTTTATATCAGATTTACTACCAAAACTATACTTTGGGCCAAGAGTTAAAATCCTGTCCTCCTCCTCGCATAAAATTTTATCAGATAAATTAATGTATGAAACTGGTTGTTTTAATGGTCTTTTAGAGACTGAAACCTTGAGACTGTTTATTTTCTTATACATAATCCTTTCTTTTCTTTGGCGTTGGATATTTCTATACATATCAATTATCCTTAAAAATTTATCAAACTCACTAGATTCTAAAATTTCCGTAAGTTTCCCATACATATTAAAAACCTTACATGATATGCAATCAATTAGCTTGAATTTCATCCTAATATAAGTATTCAGACAATCTTTTTCAAATTTCTTCTTTAATGGACCGAAATGCGAGTCAATGAAGTGATCATTGTATTTCAAAAAATTAGGTATAATATTGTTAAATTTACATAACTGAAGAAAACGAATATTTAAAACTTCTCTGTCCAACCTTAGACGCCTAGGTTAATAGGAAGAGTAAAGTATCATAAAGACAATTTCCCTCTTAGACCTATTGTTACGAAATGTGTGGGACCTACCTATAACATTGAGAAAGCGTTTGTTGTTTTCCTTAAAACAATCCTTCCACCGTCTAACCATGCTTTGTATTAAACTGCAGACTTCATTAACAGAATCAAATATATTAAATTAAAAGAAAATAGTATAATCGCAAGTCTGTATATCATATCTTTGTACCCCTCAATTAATCTAAATGAGGTGAAGAATTTTGTTATAGACTCCATAGATGCCAATAGCACTTTTAACAAGGATATAAAAACAACTTTAAAATCTGCATTCAATTTGATCTTAAAAAATAACGTATTTGTATTTAACCAGGTATTCTATAAGCAAATAAAAGGCGCCCCAATGGGGTCACCTATATTGGGATTACTAGCAGAGATTAAACTAAGACCGTTAGAGCATCGTATTTTAAATACATGTAGGTTAAAGCCGGAGGTTTGGTTTAGATATGTCGATGACGTGTTTATCATATGGAATTATAGTATTGTTGAATTAAATGAATTTCTACAGGAAATTAATACAATAGACGAAAACATAAAATTCACTTTGGAAATAGAAAATAAAAAGACCTTACCGTATTTGGATGTTGAGTTAACGAGAAATGAAGGAAAACTAGATAGAAATGTTTATAGAAAAATCAACAGGTCAAACCATACCATACCGTATAACAGCGTTTACCCTTTTGGATACAAGATAGCAGCCTACAATTTTTATGTTAAGCGAGCTTTTGAAGTATGCACTGACAATTTTCTTGATAGTGAAATAAATAAAATTAAATGCATCGCCAAAGAAAATGGTTTCCCCCTTCATTTTATCAATAAACTGGTCTACGAAATGAAATATAAAGTAAAGAAGAACAATCCAGTTAATAAACTTAAATTTTGTAATTTTTCCTATATTCCTGGTTTATATGAGAAATTAAGATATGCAGTAAAAAAGTTATATCAATTTAGTAGCTAAAACAACAAATAAACTCAAAGACGTTATCCATAGCAAGATTGACCCTGTTCCTAATGAAGAGACCGCAGGCATTTACATTATTCCATTGTTAACGGAAGAACAAGAAGAAAAAGTTTATGTCGGAATGACGGGAAGAAAATTCAAAGATAGATTAAAAGAGCACATGAGTGATATTAAGTTTAATAGAGCCTCCACAGCATTAGCAAGACTTAACTTACAGCATAATTTAAATATCCGTTTTAATGAAGCAAGAATAATTATTCCTTCATCCCATTATCATTTGTCGTTGATAAAAGAGTCCATTGAAATCTTAATATTGAATAATAAAGCTATTAATGATAATATGTCATATAACATTCCAAATATATGGTTAAATCTTTTGAAATAGATGTTGTTTTGGTTTGTAACGCTCAACTTTTTGTCCGTCTCACTTCACCCCCCCCCCCCCTCCATTTTTCGGAACTGTTTTGCTGTCTCACCTCCACTGTAAAGTTGACTTGCCCAGTTGTCCGACCGAGGATGAAAGTGCGTTAGAGACGTATCAGTTGTACTCAAAGCGGCCCAGAAGATGATCAAGGTTTTGATCGAAAGCGCTCGGCGCGTGTATTATATTTGTAAACTCTTTTTAAGTTTTTAAAAAGTGTAATATGTGTTAACATCTTTTATATTGTGACATCTGTTGTATAAAAATGCACCTTTTAAGCAAGTTTTTATTTTATTTCAATATGCATTTATCGGTTGCAATCTTGGTAAAGATAATAGACAGCTGAATAGATTACATGAATATCATCCTCACATCATTACATTGTTTGCCTTCTCTTACTCAAGCAGTAGAAAAATACCTGAAGTAGATTACAGTAGCAGCATGGATACAAAGAAGAGGTGGACTAGGTTGATACATAGAAAACTTATGCCATTCTTTGATAAAAAATCTCAGTTAAAAGTATAAATAAAACATTGTGTTAAGATGGTAGCGTGGTTAAGCTAGATGTCCTGGGTAGTTTTGAAAGCAACTAGGTAAGAGCTGTATTCTAAACAACAATTCGTTGAATGACACAACAAAGTGGCAACGTCCTTTTTTACCGAAAGTTGTCAGTTTTGCTCCACTTATACAGAATAAAGATAGTTTTATCATTTAAATATGCTAATTCATTAATATTAAAGGTTTAAATAACACATTTAAATAATAACCATCTCTATAGGAATTTAATTTTTTTTTAAATGTCAAATTTTACCCAAAATTTTGACTTTTGGACCAAAAGCACAGACTCAAGCCATTTTTTTTTTCAGCTGTAAAATTTCACACAGTTGATGTACTAGTATAAAGGTGCCTACCCGTTTTTGATTTTTAAAAAATAATTCTTTTTGCTCCACCCTAATGTACATATGTTGTACTTTACATATATTGAGTATATATTTTTATTCTATTCAAGCTGTTTAAAGAATAAAAAACATGCTTTACTGTCATTTTTTGTTTAATTCTAACTTCTACACATTTTTTTCCTGACATTCATCCTGTAAACCGGAAAATTTGGTAATTCAGCATGCTTCAAGTCCCGAACGTGCCAGATTAGAGGATGTTTACTGTAATTGAAAATCAATGTTACTAGTAAAAATAAAGAGCTTTTTATTATTAGCTGTAGCAATTATGTTCTCTGGAGAAAATAATAATTCAATATACAAAACAGCTTTATTAAAAAAAAATAATCAACAGTACATATCTGTGTTGCTCTAAAATGTTACAAATAGCAACTATCTACAAAACTGTGCATAAAAAGTTTGCAAAAATAAATGTTTGTAGCATATGTATAAAATATATCACAATTAGTAGCAACAATAAGTAGAAAAAATAATTTGATTCAAATAAAGGGGAAAAAAGTAATAAAAAATTACAAATCTCTTAAAATTCTTACAAAAAATGCATACACCATTTTTTATTACAATTAATCCAATAAAGTTTAAAAATTCACATATGAATTGAATATACTGAATGGAAATTTGTTATTTTTGGGTTATGTCATGCGACAATTTAAATACACCACCTTTTTTTTTTTTTTTTAACCTCTAAGAAATATAGTTTACAGCAAAGATGAATAAGGTGGGAGATTTTGTTTAATATTAAATTAAGATCATAAACATTTGATGTGATGGCTTTTTATATGAAGCCAAAAATAACAATATTTCTTATAAAGATAAATATAAGAAAATTTTTACATAGATAAAATTTATTATTATTATTTTTTAGTGGTTTGACATTGGACATCTTTATTCAATAAAATCTTACTTATCTTCTTATTCTATATATTTATTGACAATAGCATTATTAATCTCTATAAAATGTTTACAATCATATGTATATGTTGCCTTTTTAAAAAAGAAATTGCCATGAACACATGACTGGATGTAACTAAAAATTTGCATAAAAATTTATTGTCACTAAAATATAATAATATACATATATTTAATCTTTACTGAAGCACTTTAAATAAATTTAATTACTTAAAACAAGAAAAATTTCTACAGCTGATTATAAGAGAAGGCTCACTAGTATTTGTATCCATATTATATAAGTACTATAATAATACACATTGAAAGAAGATTAAAACTACAAATTTTCCAAATCAGTGCATGCTTCAAGGGTTGTTATATAACTATATATTAATATATATATACTACATTCCAGATAACTGGTTATTAGGACGGAGCGTAAAAATCGTTTTTTCGAAATTCCTTTCCCGCTAGCGCGGAAAAGTTGTGGAATAGTCTCAGAAATATACTCACAAAATTTAAAAATAATCAATAAATATCTTCCGGTTCCAGTTTATGGTCTAAATATGCAATTTTAGCCGAAAATGTTGTACATTTTCACATTTCAGTAATATTTTTAACTTCCGACTTTTTTTTCGCGCTAGCGCGGAAAAGTTGAAAGAATATTTAAGGAACATAAGTCCAAAATTTTAGAGCAATTAATAAATATTTTCCGGTTCCATTTTGGGGTCTAAATATGGAAAATTAGCTGAAAATAATGTAAATTTTCATATTTTAGTGATTTTTTAAATTTCCGATTTTCTATTCCCGCTAGCACGGAAAAGTTGGGAAAATATACAAGAATGATAAGTGCAAAATTTTAGAATAATCAATAAATATCTTCCGGTTTCCCTTTGGGGGGTCTAAATAGGAAAAATTATGCAAAAGAGAAGAAAATTTAGGGGTCGAAATATGGAAAAAAATGGAAAACATTTGCATACAAATTTATTTATGGATGCTTTAAACCTTTCTTCATGTGTTCATTCGACAAGTGAGTGCTAATCGGAGGTTCCGTTAGTTGGTAATTCTGGCAGTCTATGAGATCCACGTAAGATTCAGTTTTAAAGTTAAGGGCAGGAGTTTGGAACACACGAACTCCTGCTCTCGTTTTTCCCTTGCTTTCAAAATCCTACGTAGCGCAAGTTCTCACACATTCTGGTTTGAGTTGACAAGCATTGCAAGGATTATTATTGATCCAGGATGAAAAAAAGTAACAATTTCTCTGGATGACACGATCCACAACTAGCTCCAGATCATCTGCAAGATAACGTGAAGCTTGAATTGTTTTCAAAAGATTTCGTGCTTCATCTGTGCAATTGGCATGCAATTTGATTGTGAATTTATCATTGACTGAGTTTATCATAAAAATTTACGCACCTGCGTGGTTCGCAATCAAATTGCCAATTACACAGATAGAGCACGAAATTTTTGGAAAACAATTCAAACTTCACGTTATCTTCAGATGATCTGATGCTAGTTGTGGATCGCGTCATCCAGAGAAATGGTTATTTTGGTCATCCTGAAGCAATAATCCTTGCAATGCTTGTTGACCCAAATCGGAATGTGAGAGAACTTAGTATTTTGAAAGCAAGGGATAAATCGAGAGCAGGAGTTCGTATGTTTCAAATTCCTGCACTGAACTTTAAAGCTAAATGTTACGTGGAACTCATAGACTGGCAGAATTGCCAACTACCGGAACCTCCGAATACGACTCACTTGTCGAACGAGCACATAATGAAACTGATAAAATCTGGAGAATATCCGGTATCGCCATTGGGAAACAAACTTTCCGTGCCACACTCAATGAGTTGAAAGGGGAGTAAAACTGACAACAGAAGCTTCCCTTGCAGTCATCTGAGAGAAAAAGCGTGATGGCTACATCATATCCAGAATGGAGTCAAGGCGTGCCATGTCATCGTTTAAAACCAAAAGCCAGTATAAAGTGAAAAATATAGAAACAAGTGAATGAAATGCATTTAATGCATATTTGCAACTTTTATTCTGGAACTCCAAATACATTTAGTTATACAAAGTGTGTGTATTGCGGGAATAATAAGATTTGTTGTTCAATGTTCCTAATTATTATTTACGAATGTCTAATTTTGTAAAAAGAAATGTTTAAAGCTTCCATAAATAAATTTTTATGCAAAAGTTTTCCATTTTTTTTCTATATTTCGACTCCTAATTTTTTTTCCCTTTTGGATTATTTCTCATATTTAGTTCCCAAAGGGGAACCGGAAGATATTTATTGATTATTCTAAAATTTTGCACTTATCTTTCTTGTATATTTTCCCCCTTTTCTGTGCTAGCGGGAATAGAAAATGGAAAATTAAAAAAATCACTAAAATGTGAAAATTTACATCATTTTCAGCTAATTTTCCATATTTTGAACCCAAACTGGAACCGGAAGATATATATTAATTGCTCTAAAATTTTGAACTTATGTTCCTTATATATTCTTTCAACTTTTCCACGCTAGCGCAAAGAAAAAATTGGAAGTTAAAAATATTACTGAAATGTGAAAATTCACAACATTTTCGGCTAAAATTGCATACTTAGACCTTAAACTGGAACCGGAAGATATTTATTGATTATTTTAAAATTTTGTCAGTATATTTCTGAGACCATTCTAACCAAATATGATTCCATTTCAAATCTTAGATGTTGGCATCAAGTTATAATACATATGTTAATGAATCAAGTAATGCATGTGTCAAACTGAAACTGTGTGGCACTTTTTATTGGAAACTGGAACATTCTGGATAACTGGTTTTCTAGTTAACTAGTTTCTGGATAAATGGTTGCATACTATAATACTATTAAACTGAGTAGCCTTTTATGGATAGCTTCCATTAAAAAAGTAAGAAGCTACCTCTTACAGTCTTCTACAGGAAAGCAATTCGGAAAAATTTCTGTATACTTTCAGCGATCATGACCCTCAGACTCCAAAATAACCACCTGTTCAAATGTTGATTTGTGTATATATATACATAATATATATATATATAGGGTGTACAAAATTGAAAGTTCACCTTCACCTACTCGGACCTGTCCGTGGTCAACACTATTCATCTGAAAAATATGAAATTTGGAATGAGTCTAAATAAAGGGATTAAAAATATATTTAGCAAAATAAAATTTTAATTTAAAAAATGGCCACCAGAGGGTGTTTCCTGAAAAAATATCAGCATATATGCAAATGTTAGTAACCATGTGATGTATCTGCTCATGCGCAATGAAAATGTTAATTAAAAAGATGCAATGAATCTCTTGTCAGTCTTTTGCTTTTTCCACAGAAAATGTTGTGCAGTTTACTAAGAGCATGCTTTACTGGTGAAAGTTTTTTCTTTATCAAAATGGTGATTCTGCAATAGAAGCTTTACGAAGGCTCCGAAAAACATTCGCAGAGGTGCAATGATTGCAAACAGAACACTGAAAGAACTCAAGGACAGTATTTCTCATCCAGCCCTCAACATTTACGAGAATTTGCTTTGCATGACTGTTGAGAATGCTTTTTGCAATTGAATCCTCTAGTGCATGATTTTTTATTTTTCCTTTAAAAAAATTAATTTGATTCCTTAAAGGGCATACATTAAAGGAAAAATTATCACTTTTATATTTTTCTGTATTTTGGATTTTTTTAAATGGTTGCCAAATGGCAACACCATGCATTAAGCGTATTCTACGATATTTCTCTGATCTTTTTTCTATTAATTGTTGGGTAGCATTTTGCAGCACAGGGTTCTGTTTTTTCTTATTATTCCAAGACACAAAATTACTTTTGATTTTAAAAGTGTCATTATGCTCACTGCTGTTTAATAGTTATCAAAATACAGTTCATGATTTGCAGGTTCAACAACTGGATGAGTTACTCTAGCATTGACTCAAACGCTAACCTCCAAGTCATGTCCACCTCGCAGCCTGGTTGTATTTTTTTCGCAATAAATATCAAAATTGTATGCAAATCTTGATACTCCTGCCAAAGATAACAATTTAAAACCACATTTATGCACATTTTTTTTTTTTTTTTGGGGGGGGGGGGGATATACTGCTTCATATGGTGACGAGCCTTTCGTGCACTTATTTGCTCATAAACACAGAGAGTTTTTTTGATGGGAATGGATAAGGATTTCCATTCAGGGTACCGACTATTGGTCTCAACCTGAGTAACTTATCTTTCCCATTAGACAATGTATTATTGCTCGGATAGGAAAACTGTCATATACCGTTCACTTTCAAATGTATTCAAGATCATAGTGTGACTACCTGGTGATACACCAATGACAGGGTTCCCAAACAATCTTATGATTTTAAAGTTTGCCACGCTACTCAAGATACAAATCCTTAGATACTTTTTTATATCTTTCGAGCATATATTGAGTGGTTTTGAACATGTTTTAAAACACTACACAGGCTTGTTTGTTGAGAAATATGCTCGAAAAGTACTGGGTGGGAAAATACAAAAAATAGTTATATGGTGTTTTTAATGATAAAACATTTTCAGGCAGAGAAACATCTCCAATAATCTTTATTCAAGTCTTGGCTGTTATTTGGCTGAAGAGTTTGAAGCTTTCACTTTTTTCTGCTTACGTTTACCTGGCTACTTTTGTTTTAATGTAGATGGAATATTTACTATCCCAACGTTTGCATCAAAATTCTAGTCAATTTCATTAGCTGATTTATCTGCTTGTAAATCACAATCAGTCTCATCATAAGTGTCTGAACTGTTTTTGAACAGAAGATTTTGATCAAAAGGTGGATCGTCATCCCTGTCATTGTAAGAAATGTCGCTTTCACTAGACAATCTAATCCAAATTTCTTCTGTTAGTATTTTTTTTAGCATCTTTGCTTCAACATAACAAACTCATTGAACAGAATACTAAAAATGTAAATAAAAGCGGAACTCAATTCATGGTGTTGTCAAATGGCAACAAACGTATATTTGCATGCATACAATATTTGATGCAAAAAAACCTTACTGAAAATTAGTTTAAAATCACTGTTAAAAGCATATTCTTTTGAAAAATGTTTTTTTCAAATGAAATTTTTCATTTTAAATATTTTTTATTTGTGTGAGAAATCTATCTACGGGTAGGAAAATGGAAGGCTTCAAAAGTTCCTTTTTATTTGTAACTAATAAATAACTATTATCACCTATGGTATTTTTAAAGTACTAAACCTAAGTATAGGGTCAAAATGAATACATAAAGCAATAAAGAGGCAATGGTAAATAAATGATAAGGAGAGAAATTTTAATTCGTTGCCAATTGGCAACAGTATGCACTAGAGGGTTAAAACAGTACTTGACAATAATGGTCAAGACATTGAACAGGGTCAGGTGGAGTAAAATGGGTATAAAATTCACTATTTTTAGACGTTCAGTTAAAATTTTCTGGCAAATGTTAAATAATTAAAACTTTTTTTGGTATTTTCTTTACATTGCACATTCTTGGAATGAAAATACACAATTTTTATCTATTAGGCTGCAAAAGTATGTCTACAACAAAACATTCAATAGGTATATGCTTGCTATACCCATTTTACCCCATGCAGGTGAAAATGGGTAGATAAAAGTTTAGCAATAAATACTGTATAAATAGATTTGCCAGAGATTATATAATGAAGTAATATGGAAAACAATGTTATGTAAGTCTTAAAAAATGCCAACTCTTTTTTTAAATATGAAATTTAAGTTAATTGATAAATGAGAAACTTTACTATGAATCAAGCTTAGGTGAAAATGAAAACATTTTCTGGCTACATTTTTTTCAACTTATTCTCACCCTGTTACATTATAAGTGTTAAAAGTCTATCAAAAGCATAATGACCCAGATTATTAAATGTTGGTTCATTTAACATTTCTATTATCTGCTTTTTTTTTCAATGTAATCTGTGAAAATGTCCATTGTTACTCCAGTGAACGTTAGAGCAAAGTTTTGGAAAAATTTCCAATTATTTATTATGAAATATAATTAAGATAAAATTGATGTAACCAGTTAAATACCATCGTATTCC
The DNA here is from genome assembly GCA_963932465.1 of Maratus speciosus. Lineage (NCBI taxonomy): Eukaryota > Metazoa > Arthropoda > Arachnida > Araneae > Salticidae > Maratus > Maratus speciosus. The sequence goes on from OZ010788.1 coordinate 462,454,107, forward strand.
ACTCACATAAAATATATCTAATTTATAACAAAATTTTGATTTATTATATAGACAAGTAAAATGTTTTTGGCTTGAAATTAGATATATTTTATGTAAGAAAAACACAATAATGTTTAACTAGTCATATCAATTTTTATCTTAATAATAAAATAATTGGAAGTAATTCTGAAAATTTGCTCTAATGGTCACAAGAGAATAATGAATGGACGTATACCCCTGTACCTTCAGCATCAAGGAAAACATAAAATGCAATCAATCTTGGACTTTTCCAAGAATTTTAAATTCATATTCATGTTTCATCTTCTTCAATATTACTAATTTTACCAATGAATTCTTTGTTTGTCTTTTTTCCCAAATACTGGACCTTCAATCATGCACCTACAGATACATTTATTTTTACTTTGGAGATATCTTCCCCCCATTATAGTCTAATTTCAGTGTCATTTAACAAATTCTCTTCTTCTATTTTGGTGTTCCGGTTATCAGAATCATTTTTTAACTGTTTCATAATGTCTTCATTTGTTAGAACTTCATCTGCTTTTGCTTAGACATGCTAATGTTTCAGCTTTGAAGTTTTTACTAATAAATATAAGATTATTTGGAAATGTGGCAGATTGATATTTGTCTAGAAAGCAAGGATGTGTCAAAGCCACACTGCTTTTACTTTTGTCAACAATTATGGTTTTTAATTTTCTAACTCTTTCGATTACCTCTTCTTAAAATTTCAAATCTAATCACCACCTGATATGCCATCTAGAAATAGAAAATTTCTTGAAATGGGCGATGATTTGAGTAAATTATGTACAGAGAATTTCAAGTCTTTCCGATCTTGAGAATAACGAACTGTGGATTATATAAACATTTTGAAGTATTTTTTAAACTTATTCTATTCTAATTCCAGTAAAATAAAGAATTTTATTCAGAAAAGATTATACAGATTAATACCTTTAATAAAGGTAATTAGGATTACAGTACAGAACCATTTATCCGGAATGCTTGGGGTCAGATGTATTCCGGATAACTGGTTTTTCCGGTTAACTGGTTGTGCATTAAAGCAGCATCCATTTGATAAGTTTTTTGGAATATGTGTGGTTGTGGCATTATTTGATTTTAAATTATTAGATTACTTGGATTAAAAATCAATGCAAGAAAGATCAAAGGTTAACCAGAGTTTAAAAGAAAGTAATTTATAGGAATCCCTTAAGAACAAAAATTCTTCTGTTTCCTCTGCATAAAAATTAAAACATCTAAAATGCAACTAAATATGTTTTCTTTTCAAATACTAGATGTTGTCATAAAATTATACAATTGTTTCAAGCAAAGCCTATGGTCAAACTAGCAGTGTATGACACAGTTTTCTGCAGATTCTGAAATCAGTCTGTCAGAAATATCATTCCGGATAACTGGTTTTCCGGTTAACTGGTTTCCAGATAAATGGTTCCATACTGTAATTCCATTAAAATAAAGAATTTTATTTAGAAAAGTTCTATATCACTTTAAAAATACTACAAACGTTAAGCCTAACTCTATACCCATTTTACCCCATTTATAAGATTTAAGACAAAACAACAAAAACAAAAGACAATTTATTGTTTGTAATTTGGAAAAGTATTAGAAGTGCTTAATGAACAAAATGAGATCAAACAAATGGGTTTATATCAAATATTATGAGCTGTGAGAAGAAGTTTAATCAGACCAAATGTGGCATGAAATTGTCCTCAAATGTTTTTACTGTTGCCACTCAAACAGAACAAACTATAAAAACGAAATTAAAGTAGGAGAAAAAAGGCTTAAACATCAAGCAATCATATGTAATTTTCAAAATGATAAATAAGTTAAGAAAATTGAAAAAATTAAACAATATTTTCAAACTACCCATTTTACCCCACCTGACCCCAGTATTTGTCTTGATAAACCAATTCTATAGTGTATAAGCTTGAACTTTATTAAATTATTGAAAAAAGCATTAATACGGCCTCTGGTGGCCATTTTTGAAATGATTTTTTTCCTGCTAAATGTCTTTTGCATCCCTTCATTTAGATGCAATCCAAATTTAATATTTTCCTGATGAGTAGTTTTGACTGCAGATATCTCAGAGTAGGTGAACTTTAATTATGTACACCCTGTATATATATATATATATCTGATCTTTGTCATGCAATAGGGCTCGTATATATAAATTGAGGTGGATATGACTGAGCATATGTGAAGGGCTGACCAAGATCTCGACAGAGTTCGTTGGCCAGCTTTATCTGCCATCTTGTTTCAAAATGGGGACTGCTTAGAAATTTCAAACTTAAAAGAAAAAAAAATTAAATCCAAATTTGATTTTTGCAGAAGTGTTAGGCTTTTATACAAGGATTCCATAGCATTTTTCCTTTCCCTTCTATCTTAAAAAAATGACTGAGACATAGGGTAGATGTGCCAATAATGGACAACCCTTGATGTTTTTGGTTCATAAAAAAATAACTAATAAATATTCAGCTTTAATTATTTTTTTTATAATGCCCCCTTGCATGTTTTATAAAACTGGGTTATTATTGACACTTTTAATCAAACCAATCAGGAAGCAGAAAATAATGTTTCAAAGTTTTTCTGTGAAAATTTTAATGAAGATGCTAAGAGACTGTCTTCGTTTAATTAATTTATATATTATTTATTTTCTTGCAAAATTTGAATATTTTGTTTGAGTAGCAATAGAAAACTTAGAATTTTATATATTAACGGCCATTTGCAAAATTTCATTTATTTTTAATGTTTTAAAGGGGGTGTGTCTATTACTGGGATGGTTAATTAGTCATTTTCCAGTAATGGACACCCCATGTAGACATTGCTAAAAATGCAATTTTAGTAATGTTTATAGTGCATAAAATATTTTGACTTAACTGCAAACCTAAATAATCAAATTTAATTTTTAAATTATACTTACCAAAATGTAATAACACCAAAACTTTTATAAATAGCTGGTTTTAAGTTATTTTATGTGATTAATAAAATTTAAATATTTTTATTTTTTATTTTTTTTTATGTACTACATGTACCTTGCATATTTTATAATCTGGCAATCAAACCAGCCAGGAAGAAGTAAATGTTGTTAAGAGCACTGTCAAAGAGGGGCTCATGGGGCTTAATCCCTCTCCGTTTAAATAAAAACAATTAAGTTACAGAAGCTATATTTTCTGTCTTAAATGTTTCCTTATTCACCTCTGATCAAAAAAAAAAAAAAAAATAAATAAATAAAAATGTAATAATATTTTAATGAAAGTTATAGGTAATATTCATGAAACTAGTAAATCTGTAGATCAGTGGCCTCAAACATCAGTTCTACAGTTTTATTTTGAAATTATTTTATTTAGTATTTAAAATATTCAACTCATAATATCATTTCTTTCATATTTGTAATATGAATTATTATAAATGATGTATCAAGCAGTCTCTGGAAGATTAATTATTAAAAATAGTGAGAGAAAACTAAACACTAATATTCCAAAACTTTTTTTTAATTACCTTTTAAATCCCCCACTGTTTCAATAATTTGATAGTTGTAATTGTCTGATATTTAGTATTTTAAACTATCCATCTAAAATAATTAAAACCTCGATCTTCTGATAATTACAATAACTGATGCAAACAGTAAATGATTATCACAAATATTTTATTAATTACTTACTGGTATCCTAATTGTTAAATTTATTTGAAAATAACTATTTTGTTTCATTAGTATGTATTCATTAAATTCTGGTTCTAAATACAGTCATAAAAACAATTATATTTATTACTCTTTATGTGGTGTCCATTACTGGGCTTTTGATATATTTCTGTTATTTAAAATTAAATTTCGATCATATTGGGAAATGAGACTATAAGAATGGTTAAATATTGTTGATAGATTAATATAATATTGAAAAAATTGGAATATAATAATTATAACTATTAATAAAAAATTAATTTTAAAAGAAATTCCTTAAGGATGCCCATTACTGGCACATCTACCCTAGTAATTAGAAGTTCTAGAGTGGGTGCTATTTTGAAACAAGACAACTGATTTATTTTTCTGTAATCAGGTTTAATTTATTAGTTTTAGTAAATTTTGTTTCTTACAAATTTACTTTCATTGCTGTAACCATTATTGCTAATCTCCTGCACTTAAAGCTACATAGTCATATCAGGCTAGCGTCAAATTCTAGCCAAGCTTGGTGAAATGTTGCCAGATTTGGAGATAAAAGTATGTTGTCACAAATGAAGCCAACTAGCTGATAGCTGACTCATTTTTCAAAATTCAGATTAAAAAACAGCATCGACAAAAACAGGGGAATTTTCTATAATCAAGTTCCACACATTTTAGCTTTGTGTGTTTGAGTAAAAATAGCTGAATTCTTAAAAACAAGAAAGAGGGAAGCTACCTTTTCCTCCTTGTTCAGGCCAGAAGGACTTTTTTTAAAAAATAAGTTGTGTAATGAAAATTCAGTTAAATTCATGGTGGGTATCTAGACATATCAATCTATTCACATAGGAATATCTGTATAAGTGATAGCTCCATGAAATTCTGTTTTACACAGAAATATTTTACTCCCATAGATTATTTTAGTGCACCCAGAAAATTCTTCTTTTTAAGCATTTATTAAAATGCGACTTAACATCACTCTGCCTTTAAATAGTTCAATTCAAAAGAAAGGCTGATTTAAATATATAAAATTAAATTTTTTATATTTTGCCTTGTGATGTAAATTTTAATTAAATAATTTGGAAATTATTAATGATTTTATTATATGCATATTTATGAGTAGAATTAATGAAGTTTTAATGATTATGCATTTAATTAACGCAATGCTAATGATATTTATAATTATACTTTATTTTTATTAACTACTTAAAATAACTCAAGTCTTTAATTTTACTCACATTATTGTTAATATTCATTATCATTTTCTATATTATTTTATAATATTCAAATAACCGTTGAAAAAATATAAGCAAAACAATCTAAAATTCACAAAAGTTAAAACCTACACAATCACTGGTTCAAAGATGTGCAGATTTGAGGAACTCTAATTAAAAACAGATCCAAAGAATGACATCTAATAACTAAAATGTTATAAATTAAAATAAACTTTAGTAAAAGTAAAATATAAAATTGTTAAATATCACAGCACATATTGTATCGAAGCAATTTTGGTACTGTAGAGCACAGATTATCTGAACCTATTAGAATGAATTCAGATACGCAAAAAATTGGATAAGGCAAATAAAAGCACATTGACAGACTGCAATTAAAAAAAAAAAAGAGTGACAGATGTGAAATATTCAAATTCCAGCTCAATTTCTGCTGTTCACACTGTCAGTTTTTTCTAAAGGTTATAAACATGTTATAAAATAAGATAAGTTTTGCATTTCTATTATGAAAATAATTATATTTTTGTTTGATTTTCATTGTTAATGAAGAAGTATTTCTAATGCCCTCTTTCAGAAAAACTTGGAGAAAGTTCTTGTGTTTTGAAAAGGTGAGATTGCAAAGAGGATTGTGTCTTTTTAAAAAAAGAATTTTTAAGGTTTACTCCCACTTTTCTCTTTAATAAAGAAAAATAATTTATTTCCAAGTAATAATTTTTTTTTTTAAATCAAGTACAGAGATTTATAGAGGTTCGGATAACCAAAGCTCTACTATATAATGTACTTGTAAGAGATTAACAATAAAATATCATAAGAAAAATAACAGTAACTGTTTGTTAAAGTAAAATTATAGTAAACATTAGTTTTGCTTGAGATTTTTATTTGGATATGCCAGCTATATATATATATATATAAATTAATACATGTGCAGCATGCATGTTTGCCATTTATTAGCCTCATTTTTTTTATCATATTTATAATAATGTTTTGATTAAATCGATGTTAAAATAAACAGTAAGTTTGAAAAAAAAAAAAAAAAAAAAAAAAAAAAAAGAGAGTATAAATATAATTGATAAGTATTCAAGAATATTTAAAATTTTTCATAATCACTTAATAATTAAAAATATGGGTTAAGTGGGAGGAATTGGACGTTAGGGGTAATTGGCTTCTAGTGTTTTTTGTTTGTTTGTTTTTTTACACCTAAAGATAATGAATGTAGCTACTCTTACATAAGTAGTGTTTGTATTTGATCTAAAATAAGAGAATAGTATTATTTTTTAAAAAATAAATAAAAATACAAGCATTTAATGCTCTTTACTTACCCTAGTTCAAAAATAAACAGCAAGAATAAAGTATTCTTGAAAGTCATTTTAAATGAATATGAAATCATGATTTTTAATTTTGTAATACGAAAACATAACTCAGTTTTAAATTAAAAATGACAAAACTTGCTAGTTATAAGCTAGAAATAAAAATCCTTTCACCTTTCAGAATATAAAATATTATCTTAAAATAGAGATGCACCGAATAGTGATTTTGGCCGAATACTGAATGTTTGGCATACACATAAACCAAATACTGAATATTCGGCAGAATACTTTTATATTTTAGAGTATTAAAGTATTAAAAAGTTAAATTTTTAAATAATTTTACACTAGAAAAAAATCTATGCTTGGAATTATTATTTAAGAAGTGGGTAGTTTTAAATTTTTTTTAATAATTTTTTTAATTTCATAGCTTTTTCTGTGAATTAGAACAAATTAATAAAAATTACTTATATACCAGATTTTTTTTTTTTTTTTTTTTTTTTTTATCAAAGAGAAATTTTGAAGGAATTGGACGAAAAACTTTAACAGTCATTTACTGTTTATTTGCCAGTAAGGGACTAAAATAAAGAATAAATAATACAATCTGTTCAAATGGTGGCCATTTAGCAAGAATAACATTCTTGCTTTTTTTGATCTAGCAAGGAAGTTTTTAAATACACCAAAGATCAGTGTATGGAGTGGGTAATCACTTTCAGAGAGGGTTGGCTTAATTTTGTCCAAGCCAAAAAAAACCAGGTGGGTTTTTTCAAAATCCGTATTTAAAATTGCACTTATTTGTAAATTAGGAATATCCAATAAAACAAAATTAAAGGATTGAGTATTTAAATCTAATTTCTGTTTGTAAAAGACAAAAATATAAAATTTTGGATTATAAATTATTTTTACCTTTCAAAATTTTCTTTCAACTGAGTCATAAAATGTTTTAAAAAGAGTTACAAATTTCAAAACTAATTTTTAAAATTTTTTATACAGTAGACTCCCTCAAATCCACACAGCTTGGGACCAGAGGTTGTGCAGATTTTAGAATTTTGCGGATTTCTGGTCATTGTTTTGTTTACGTTTTTTAAACAGTAATTCGGATGTAATAATGCAGTCGAAATTATAATGAATGCTTGCAATATCATAAAATATTAAAATAATTAAGTAAAGTAAGAAACTAAAGTAATAAAAAAGTAAGATAATTTAAAAAGTGATTAAATTATTAAAAGTAAAGGTCAAGTAAATAATTAATAATGTATAATTAAATATGCATAATAAAGATGAGATACATTTTTCTTGAATTATTCACTGAAACTTTCTTTTTAAAGATACTTTATGATTTTGATGTTACGTAATAGGGTAAGGAAGTTTTATTTCAGGTTTAGCCAGCCTTAATATCCCAAAAATAACTTGATTAATATATAAATATATATTTGGCAAAAAGATTGTGATTACCAGTGATATCTACAATATCTTGGCTTTTTTCAGAAATAAATTTATACTTCCTTCATGAAAAACCATGAGTTCAGTCATATTATCGAGAATTACATATTAAAATACATCCAGAATAATACAAAACTAAAAAATTCTGTAATTTTGTCCTTATATCTGAACTGAAAGTTTCATTGTTTACATCTGTAATGATGTGCGGATTTGATGGAGTCTATTGTATTAATAAAGGAGCAATATTTAATTTTTTAATCATCCTATACATCATCCTGCAAAAAACTTGGAAAAATCCTGTAAAAACTCGAAAAAAACCTCTAAAAACCTTGAATAAAAAACTGTAAAAATACCAAAACCCGAAAATGCCCCAAAAATCCTCTAGATTGAGTTTTTGCCAACTCTGTTTTCAGAGGTTGTAAACATACAGATTATTCCTAAAATCTTACAACAAACTTTCAGGCTAAATTCAGGAGATATTGTGGTTAAGAAAAACATTTTTTGAACAAGAAATCAGCATCACAATCCGCTTATTCCATCAAAAATACAAGATGCGTCACTACAAGCCAAAACTGAATTTTTGTTCAGAACTTTCACAATAACAAAAATAGACTCCCTTAAATCTGCAAACACCTAAAATTCGCAGATGTAAACAGTGAAACTTTCAGTTCAGATGTAGGGACAGAATTAGGCTTTTTTATTTTTATATCAATTCTGTATGTCTTTTAATATGTAATACTCATTAATATGACTGAACTCATGGTTTTTCATGAAGGCAGTATAAATCTATTTCTGAAAAAATTCAAGATATTGCTGATATCTCTGGTAATCACAATCTTTTTACCAAATATAATTACGTATCAATCGAGATTGTTTGGTATACTAAGTCTGGCTAAACCTGAAATAAAACTTCCTTATTTTATGATTTTGATGTGAATTAGTAGGGTACCTTTATGAGGCAAGTTTCATTGAATTATTTGGGAAAAATCTATCTCATCTTTATTATGCATATTTAATTATACATTATTAATTATTAACTTGACCTTTACTTTTAATATTTTAATCATTTTTAAAATATCTTAATTTTTATTATTTTATATTAATTTACTTAATTAATTTTAATATTTTACTATATTGTAAGCATTAATTATAATTTCGATTGCATTATTACATTCACATTACTGTTTAAAAAATGTAAACAAAGCAATGACCAGAAATCTGCACAACCTTTGGTCATAAGCTGTGCAGATTTGAGGAAGTCTACTGTATTTTAGCGAGATTTGCATTGTAATAAGTTAATTTTATTTAAAGTTTAGTAAGTTTTTTAAAAATATTTTTTAAAAGGATTTTTAAGTAATTGATTTGGATAAATGTATTTCGATGTTCGACCAAATTTAGTATCTGGTAGGCTGAATATTTTGATATTCGGCATAACTTAATATTTGGTAGTGTGGCCTAATGCTGAATATTTGGTACATCCCTACTTTAAAAAATCAGAAAAATGATATTCTACAAAAAATATGCCAATCTTGTCTCATCCATATAAATAGCATATGTAACATTTCAAACTACATTTATCTTTTAACATAAATGTGTAAATGCTGCTATAAATCTAAAATATATAAGTAAATACCAATGATAAATTGAAGTTAAATGCTTCAGAGAGCAAACTTTTTGTATTAGCTGCCAAATATTTCATCCCATACATTTTCAACTATAGTTTTTTTAGGCTTGTTCAATGCAGATTTCTTCTGTTTTGTCCAGTCTTTACTGAGAAGCTCCACATATGGTTCTCCAACTTGATGCTTACTACTGTTAATTCTTTCATATTTTGTAGCTTTTTGGGGAGGTTTGTTACCCAAACCTTTAAAACTATTTCTAAATACAGCCAGATGATACAAAATGTATTCCATCAAGTACATTTTGGATGGTAAAAGCCCATGGAATGTTATAGCTCTGTCACTGCAGCAATTCATCCCCTGAATGAAAAAAAAACAGACATATAATAAAAGTTTCAAGAAGTTAAAAACTTTTTCTTATTTGGATTGCAACCATTCTTTAGAAATAGTAACATTTGCTAAAGCACACAATGAGTCCTGTCCACTAGCCACAGGATGAAAAAAGTGGCTATTGAAAAAAGGTCTGCCAGTAGCCACCTTATGGACACTTTTCCTACAAGAAGAGATTAAAATTTTTTTGCATTCTATCAGCGATTCCACTTTTGCTGGCTGCAATATAGTAATATTAACAAATTTACTTGGTATTTAATTTTAGATTAATACTAATAGAAATTTTAACAAAAGTGTATTATTTAGAACTTTTAAATAAAAAAGTCGGCACTAATTTTATAAAACTTACTACTGGCCACTAATGAAATTTCCTAGTTTTGCCCTTTTTAATCATTGAATAAGGTGAATATTACTATTAAAAAATGACAGCAATTAAGCAATGTGGAAAAAAAACAAAAAAAACAACAACAAAAAAAAACATCCCCAACTGGCAACACTGTGACTATCATACATATAACTATAACATTAATAACAATTATTTTTAATATTTCAGTTGTAAAGTAGAAAAAAATGCAAAATACTGGTGTCAATAGAAACACAATCACCCCTCTTCTAAGCTTTTGGAATAGGAGAGAATAGGAATCTACAGTAGTTATACATAAATTTGCACATAATAAAAATATCACAATGCTAATTTATTGAAGGAGTATACATTTAAAAATGTTAATAAAAGTATTAATTTTTAAAACAGTACTTTTAATTATTTCTAAAGATCTAATTTAATTTTCAAATTCAATAATTCATTTGTACAGTAGCCCTTCACTACAATGCTCTTTTATCCTGTCTCCTCAAAAAGTAAGTTCTACCTAAACAGTATTTTTTAGTTAATTTCATTTGTAAGTTGCAAAAATTGTACTCATCTATAGTTTCAAATTGTTCAGAAAAATTGTAATGTGTGTTTTAAAGACGAATATAAAACATTTACTGACATGTTATCTTTCTTAATTTTTTATTTCTCTCAGCTACATTGTGCCTTCTAATATACAGGCATCCTCCGACTTACGTAAGTAATGCGTTCTGTAAAGTTTTGCACAACTTGAATTTTACATAAGTTGAATTTGTAAGTTGCTTAGGTAAAATTCTATAAGAAACTGCAATATTTATTTATTATATATATGTGGTGACAGAGTTTGAACTCTGCACTGCAAAGACCAGTACATTCTTTAAATGAGGCTCTGGACGATCCACCTCAACTTCTGAGCCTACGAAAAAGCGCTGACTTTGCAAAAACTATTGTGAGAGAGATGAGATGACTGTTGACTGCTCTCGAGTATGGACGTGTGAAACGTCGCTGTTCGACCGAATACCAGGTCACGGACCTGAGTAAAGCAGAATGCCGCCGGCCAGTTATAATTATCATGTTTAAAGTAAATGTAAACACCCCATCTGTAAATATTTCACCCACATAATCAAGAACATTAAAGTATTAAGATTTCCTCAAGAATCTGCCTGGACTAATTACTTCTAGACACTGACCACAGTAAAGGTACATTTATTCGTCAAAATCAATGTGCATTGAATTTCTACAGATTGGGGGCTCGACCGGGATATTTACATGCAAAGTGTGGATTTAACTTGTGTGAAAAATTTTCTGATGTCCTAAAGAAATTCACAACTTTCACCTTTTTTCTTTTCTTTTCTTTCTTTTTTTTTTTTTTTGCTTGGCTTATTTTTTACTTTTGAAAAGTTGTTTTTTAGTAGATATCAGTTCTTTTTTTAAAACAAATGATATATAACTGAAATAATTCTACTAGCTCAAATTAAAATTAGTCCTTGTATAGCCTTTATAAGCAGGGAGCAAACACAATATTATACATTTTGTTTACCTATCATTCATTTTTTATAGTGATTAATAATTTAAAAGTAAGGAAAGTCAATTTCTTCTTTCAAAGTATCAGTCTTTCTCAATTTATATCTCCTTAAAATTTTCTACGAAAGATGAAAATTTAGTAAAAAACAGAGTCGAAATAAAATATATATTTACAGTTAGTCTGTCAGTTAAGTGTTTTTTCTAACTTTTTTTGCTGACGGTTTTGCAAAATAAATTTACCTTTACAAATACCTACGGTTAATCCGAGAATGAAAACCCGCAGGCATCTAAAGAATCGAAGATCTGTAAATCTAGCAATTCTAGACATAATAAAGGAACATTTTTGATTAAAAAAAAATCTAAAAATTTAAAGATATAAACTGTACATATAACTTCATCTTCATTTAGATCGTGTTATAGAGAAGAAAGAATAAATATGTAATTTTACTCATGTCTGTTTATCCATACCTATTTGCATAAATGTGAGGATATTAATTTACTATAAAATTTCCCCTAAATTGATTATCTTTAATAGTCTATTATTAAAGCCGCATATACATTAGAATTAAATATTTTTCGGTTAAAAATTGCCTGAAATCTATAGTCTTATCGTTCGTTAAATTTGTTTTTTTTCATGCCCAGACTCTTTTTCTGAACTCTGACAAAAGATCACAGACATATTGAAGCTATCCAAATTCTTATATCTTTCTATCGTATTTCCTTTTTTGAGGGGGGTGTGAGGAAGAGCCTTAAGAACTTCGTTTTGTTCTCAGAATTCCGAATTATTCATTCAAAAGATCTACCTACGTAAGTCTTGTTGCAGAATTTTCATTAGTTAAGAGTTGCAACAAGTTATACATCATGTGAATCTATTAAATTAATTTTGTGAAATACTAGATGGGAGCCATTGATATTTCCAGACCATTTGCCTACATTTTAAACTTGAGTCATTTACTACTATTCATTAATTTTCTATACGAATTAAAGAAGTCGTTGTTTCCATGCCAACTGTACCTTTCACTATTGCTTGCTTGTTTGTTTGTTTGATTTATTGAACACATACATCATATCACATGCGGATCACGGCAGGATTCGAGTCTGCTTCCACCTACACTCTCAAGCGATTAGCGGCATTGTGTCTTATCCACTCAGCCACAGTGGGCCACTATTGGTTTCTCTAATGCCCAGATACTCAAATTTAACCAACTGCACTTAGAATCATGGTCATAACACAGAACATTTACATGTTAGAGCAGTGTTGCCAGTGGGCTACTTTTTTTAATTCAGATTTCTTGATTGCCAGCACTTATTATAAACGGTAAAATTCCCATTGTTTTCGCCTTAATTAATATGTCATTAAATAAGGCACATTTTACAATTTCAAAAAAGTGGTGCCAATCAAGTATCTGAGTTAAAAAAAAGTAGCCCATCTGGCAACACTGTGTTAGAGTGGTGACATATGCACAAGTCGTGTACTCATATTCAATTTTTTGTCCAAAGTACGGTAACTCAGTTTTCAGTAATAGACGAGGAGGATTTCAATTAAACTAACCAGAAAAGTTAACAAACATTGGCTTCCTAATTTGATTTTATTCAAAATTGTTTTAACCAACCAAAGTTAATGTCCGGGATCCAGATAAATTTTTCTCTGTTAGTAAAATTACATTGACCAATCAGTAACCTTTATCCTTGCAGGCTTTTCCGTGTTTACTGCAAACATCAAAAAGTTCGGAAAAATGCAGACGTCTGATTGATCAATCCCATCCCGCTAATAGCGAAATATCTATCTTGATCCCGGCCTATTCAATGCCCTTTAAATATTGGAGAAAGCCTTGACACGTGTCAGAAAAATGTCACACAAAGCAGGCAAAACAAAGAAGAAAAATCATTCATTGGCTCGTTCATATTCACGAGCCGATGAATGATTTTGTTTCTTTGCTTTGCCTGCTTTGTGTGATGTTTTCATGACGCGAGTCAAGACTTTCTCAGATATTTAGTATGCTTTGGCGTATTTCACCACCATGAAGTTATGAAAGGAGAGGAACAGACATGTCAATCTTCCCGTGTGAAAAACTAGTTACCAAAAAAAAAAAAAACGAGTTATTTCCCTCTCTTCTGCCCTTTTCTCTCTTGATTTTGACCGATAGCAGCCCATTTAGCAGTCTCCGGTACAAGATGCCGCTATATACGGTGGACGCAGGAGGGAGGGTGTTAGCGCGACCAATGACATAATAGGCCAGTTCATGATGTTTAAAAGTTACACGCAGTTGGATCGAGGCTAACGAAAAAGACAGGCTACTGCAGTGGGTCCGATTCTTCTTTTTTTACAAACTGCTGGAGTCACGTGATGCTCTTTTCACGCACCTTCTTTGGTGCATTCGAGCATCACGTGACTCCAGCGGTCTGTAAAAAAAGAAGAATCGGACCCACCGCGGTAGCCTGTCTTTTTCGTTAGTCTGAGAGTTGGATCATCTTTACACGATGATTAGTACAAAGCTGCGAGCCGATTTTTTTTGTGTCCATTGCCGTGTACAGATAATCAACTCCGTGTGACGTTATGAACTGGCCTTATATGTTGTTGGCCACAGTTTAGGAACAGCTACAAATGACTTCATCTATATCTACTCCGAGGTAAACGAAAAAGACAGGCTACCGCGGTGCTACAGCGGCTAGAATATATAGTGTGGAAATCGGCTATCCCAGTAATACTGTAAAAAGTGCTAATATATTGGATCTCTTAAATTTCAAATGATGCTGAAATCCAATGAGTCGATCACAGCGATATCTGCAGGTTATTTCCTAAAACTTCATGATGATTTGGTAACAGCGTCTAGAATACCTAGTGTGGAAATATTTTATTAAACAACGCTAAAAATTTGTATCCCGTAAATGATCGACGATACTGCTAAAATTCCAAGTGTCGATCGCAGCGAAATCTGTGGGATTTTCGTATTACATTGTATAGACTAGCAATATCTTTCAGTTATAGAAAATATCCTGCAGATGTCGCTGCGATTTGTATATTTCAGCAGCATCGTTGCACATTTAAGGTTACAATATTTTACCACTTTTTTAAGTATTACAGGGATCGCCAATTTCCACACTATATGTTCTAGGCGCTATAATTTGGTCTAGACGCTGTAGCGTTTTTTTTTACATTTTATTAACATACATCTGACCTGTGTGCTTGGCGTCAAGCCCGCTGTAATAATACGATGTTTACTTTGAAAGTTTATCACAGATGTCGCTGCGATCAGCTCCCTTGATTTCAGCGTCAGTGCACATTTAAGGGATACAACTTTTTAGCGCTGCTAGGATAGCAAAATTCCACAGTATGTATTCTAGACACTATAGCGGTGCATTACACATGTCTCTTTCTTCTTTAAAAAATATCCTGCAGATGTCGCTGTAAATGACTGTTTGGAATTCAACATCATTGTATATTTAAGGGATTCACTATTTCCGCGCTTTTTTAAGTATTGCTGGGATAGTCGATTTCTACAACATATAATCTAGGCATATAACGGAGCTATAGTACAGCGCCTAGAAGATACAGTGTGGAAAACGGCTATTCCTATAATGCTTTAAAAAGTGCTAAAAACTTGTATCCCATAAATCTCCAACAATGCTCAGCGGCAATATGCTGATACGAGCGCCATCTCGTAACTCTTTTCAATATAAACACTGAGTTTTCAAAAATTATAGAATGTTAAATATCGGAAACTATAAATATAAGATATTTTGGTCTGTTATAAGCTAATTTAGTTAAGGAATGACGTGAAATAGGTTAAATAGTCTCTTTTAGAATGACTATCGTTTTTAAATCACTACGATGGCGCTACTATCGACATCTTATTATTCAGCATCGTTGTACATTTATGGGATTCAATTTTTTAGCACTATTTTGTAGCCGTTTTCCACACTGTATCTTCTAGGCGCTGTATATATAGTGTGGAAATTGGCTATCCCAGTAATACTTTAAAAAGTGCTAAAATATTGTATCCCTTAACTGTGCAATGATGCTGCTTAAATATACAGATCACAGCGACATCTGCAGGATATTTTCTCAAACTGCAAGATATTGCTAGTCTACACAATGTAATACTAAATCCCGCAGATGTCGCTGTGATCGATACTTGGGATTTTAGCAGTATCGTCGCACATTTAAGGGATACAAATTTTTAGCGTTGTTTGGATAGCATATTTCCACACAAGGTATTCTAGACGCTGTAGCCATACTTTCGGCAAAAACTTGAAATGAGCATGCTTCCTGTGCATATATCACCACTCTTAATGAAGGCTCTCTGTTATGGTGTTGATTCTGAGCGCTCTTTGTTAAATTTCTATATTTGTGTTTTAGAGAAAGCAATACAGAAAAGTACTGTTACTATGGAAACAACAACTTCTTCAATATTGAAAGGTATAGCAAAGGAGTTCAGAATCAGTACCTTAAATAGTTTCGAATATGTATTGTTGTTATGACAATTAATACCCTACCTGGATGTGGAAATGCAAAATTGTGTTCAACATAATAGAGGATATTCCATCTACATTTTGATCACATGGTCAAGGTAAAAACTTCTATCGTAAAGAAGGGAAGGCTCCGTAGACGTGTAATGTAAATCCCCGCTAGCCAATGAAACGGTTCATGAGGCAAAGTAGTAGTATCTTCCCTTCTTATCAGATAGAAGTTCCTTGGATAAATTACCGGTATCACGTGACTTTTTCAGCCTCGAACCCATATTTGGAATATCCTCCATTGTGCGCAATCTAGATAGATTTTTGGCTGTCAGAGAAACGAGATTTATCAATCAGAAGCCTGCATTTTTGTGAACTTTTCGCTGTTTGCAGAAATGCAGGCTATTGATTGGCGATTCTCGTTTCGCTAACAGCGAAAAATCTATCTGGATCCTAGCCTATATTTCTACAAACATAGCACTTCATCCACGGCACTAAAAAAAATGACTCAAAACTTTCATGACATAGGCCGGGATCCACAAACAGCAAATATTCTCAAACATGCAGGCTTCTGATTGGTCAAACTCATTTCGCTAACAGCGAAAAATCTATCTGAATCTCAGCCATAGTTATCTTCAATGAAATCAATGCAAAAGGATAATATAAAAGAAAAGTATAAGATTTCTAAAATATTTTGGCGGGTTTATCGCTATTTGGCATAATTTGTAAACTTTAGAACTAATTAACAGTTTTTCGCTAATTATGAATAGAAAATTAAAGTTTTTAAAGCTGAATTTTATAAAAGCACGTAGATTGAGTAAATATCTATCCAAAAATTCAATCCTTACTTTTTTCTGTCCATTATTTAAGTCTCTACCTCGATTTAAACATAAGTTGTGACGAAGAAAATAAATCTGTCATTTTCAGTATCTCGACGTTATTTTAAAAAATCTATATCTCTGTTTATAATTAATTTATGAGGATGCATTTGATCTCAAATTGAAGATCTTCTTTATTAGGTCCTTCTAGTGTTGGTTTTATTTTTCTGCGATGATTGCTTCTTTTGATATGGGAAATTTTACGCTGGCATATTTCGTTCATTTAACATGGAGAAGTTGTCATCAGTATAATAAGCAGTTACGGTGTCTTGCCTTATTCTTGGCGTTTGTTTGTTTGGCGGGGTTAGCATTTTTTTTCAGCTTGGCTTGGCAGAACGACCGTCCTGCTTGATATCATTGCAATGAGACTACTATTTTATTGTGTGTGCCAAATAAGTCACTTGTAAAAAAAAAAGATGAAGCTAATGCCGCTGAATTAAAACCTCCAACGAGCGTGTCACTTTTTTGCAAATTTGTAGGGCAGTTTATAAAAAAAAGTTAGTGATTAGGAAATTGAAAATGTCTTTATGTTTCAAGAATGTAAATATTGTTAAACTGCCTGTGACTTGAAGATCTCAGAAAAAATACTGGTTGTCGATTGTTTTAATGGAGGGGTGACTGAAGGAGTTCAATAGACGAATGATTGAAGAAACTAAAAAATAAAATTTGTTCCTCAATAATGCACCTTGTCATGCCGACGTCAAACTGTTGAATATAAATTTACAATTTCTTCCGGCAGATACTAATGCAGTGATACAACCAATGGATCAATGAGTTATTAAAATGCTGAAACCTATTACAAAAGATATCTGTTGTGGTCGATTATTGCGTCTTTTGATGATTGTTCTTCAGCCACTGACCTGAAAAAAAAAATCAGTGTTTTCAATGCTGTTAAATGGATTGCTAAAACTTTGCTCCGAAATGCTACCTGAAAAGACTAACTGAGGAAAGCAAATGAGGATGACCATACTTCTGAAAACGTTGAAGGCAGCAGTGCAATTCAAACAGGATGGTTTGAGAAGAATTATTAGGTTCCTCAAAATTATTTTTCTTGTTCAGAGAAATTTAAAAAAATAATACTGATAATAACAGACTTACGCGTTAGAGGTTAGAGCAGAATGCATGGTAAACCGAAAGAAAAAACAAACATTGATAAAGGATTATTATTTTTTTTTTTTTAAACTACCATGCGAAATATAAAGTATGTAATTGTATTGATTAAATTAAATGATTTTCATTAAATTTCAGAATTAGAGTAATTCCGTATTGATAACATTTGTTTTTGTGTTCAAATAATGTGTTTCAAAATTATTAAAAACAATAAATTTAATAAAAATAATAATAAACTGATTATTATTTATTATTTTAAACATATGTGTAATATCAAAATCTGTTTGTTTTTGGTATATTTACTTGCTGAGAATTTAAAATATTGAAGTAATTTGTTCCAAATATGTAATCAAGAAAATATAGAATAGGAGTAAACAAGACTTTTATTTGTGTATTTATTTTACCAATAAGAGTAAATCTTGATAGCTATGCAAACAAGAATTTAAGAAAAGTGTTTTAATGAAGCTGTTTAGCTAATTTAGTATAATATTTTCTTTGACTGTTTATAACATTATTCCAATTGCAATACTTTAAAGAAGTTTTGCTTTTTAGGTGCGTTCGTAATTACATAAATACGTAGCACCTGTAGCTGTAGTCGTCGTTCAGTCCGTCTGTCCGCATATAACACAGCAAAAACTATCCAACCGAATGGTCTGAAATTTTAAATAAATAATTATTGCAAAATTTCGTCTGGTCATTTCAAATTTTATGAAAATCGGATGGATAGTTTAATTACAGGGACAGTCAAAAGTTTTCTGTTACATTACGGCCAATGGGAATAAATTAATGCAAGTGCAATTTAATGATGTTACAGCCTTCCGAATGGTCTGAAATTTTAAATATATAATTGTTGTAAAATTTTGTTGAGTCATTTCCAATTTTGGGCCAAATCACAGTAAGTTGTTTTGTTGCGGAGGGGACATTTAATCATTTATTTCAACTAAATACATCAAAATAATTTTTTTTTCTCCAAGTTTGAATTTTTTTATGAGTGCATAAGATATGTTGAAAACATTCCAACATAAAAAATGAAACAAGTATTAAAAGTGAAAGAGAACAAAATTTTTTTCTTATTGTTGCGGAGGGGACAGGAAAATATTACAGTTTTAAAATTTTCAGTTTCCATCATTATTTTTCCTATGTATAATAAAGTATAGCACTAAAAGTAGTTTTTTATACTAAATTATGCTATTTAGCATTATAGTCATAAAATATTACACCTGAATTACAAAAAATTCACTGTCAATTATTTTTTAAAAAATTAGCACCATGTTGCGGAGGGGACATTTTGGAATTTCGTTAAAATTAGGAACCTATTCATTATTGGGCATTTTTTAGCAATTGTATACGCTTCTTAGAAAAAAATTAAGCTTTTAAGGTCATTTCATGATAGTCATTAATATATATAATCAATTAATTTTCAACAATCAATGCTATAATTACTAAAACAATCTATTATTCTGTATGAACCGTACAGTGCTTCAGCAACTGAGCATGTTACAGGGAGTTTCTTTGTACTGCCTTCAAAGTTGATCCATTGATGATAACTAACTATCATCAAAGTCAGATTAAAATGTGTTTCAATAACTTCAACACCGCAGTCCGTACACTGACGATCAACACAGAGTTCTGTATGTTTACCTTCTTCATATAAAGTTAATTGCATAACTCTTTCACTTCTTTAACTTGCAGCACACAAGACTTGTTTTGGAAACCATGAAGATTTAAGTTAATCTTTTCATGGTAAATGCAATAGCATACTTCTTGGTGCTTTTGTGAAGCAAACAATACATGCTTAGGTCTTAACATTCAGAATTTAGTAATTCCAATACTTTGCTTAGCATAAGAAGTATACAATACAAAGAATATGCTTCATTTAAACACATTTCTAAAACTCTTTTTTGCTTTCTTTCTTTAAGTTTACATTTACGTATAAAGATGGAATCTTTGATGCCAGGTAACATTCGACTAATGTCATCACGTTAAAAAAAAAGTTGTAATATTCGCAAGTTTTTTCAGGAATGGCATCAGCTCGTCACTTTCTTTCTTGAAATAAATTGCACCTTATAACAGAACATTGTGAAATTAGATCTATTTTCCTGTGTGAAGTTAAATTTTGAACAATTTCTTTTTGAACAACAAATACCTTCTTAGGAGATTCCTTTGTTAAACTCTTATTTGCCTTAGAAAGTGCTTTTCCTAAAGCTGAAGAATTCTTATAACCTGAGGATGATTGATTTTCTGGAGTAATATTGTTACTTTTTTTGTTTGGCCTCCAGTTTGCTTTTCTTTTTCTCTCTTTCTCTTTATTATTTTTTTTTTCTTCTGCTATGTCCTTACTGCTTTTTCCATTTTAGCAACCTTTACTTTCCATTTCTCTCTTTCTTTCTTCTCTGTTTCATACAAAGCTGAATTTAACTTTATCCTCTCCCTGTATTCTCTTGATCTTTGTGTGGCTATTTTTGCCTTATTTTTTAGAAACTTTGATAAAATAAAATATATTTTTTAAATTTTCCTACCAATTAAGACAGATATTTTAGAATTATACTCAATTAGTCACTAGACTGATAATGCCAACAAACTGAGAATCACATGGTCAAAATACTGTGTTGTACAACCTAGTATATATGTGTTAACAGATGTAAAGAAAAGGAAAACATACGCTTCAGTAGTACCATCTAGTAGTAACATTATAAAATAGAAGCTGTAGGAGAATTTTGTTGTTTCAGTGTAAACAATAAATATAAATGGAATAAAAATTAAAAAAAATTGTCCCCTCCATCACAAAAATGTCCCCTCCAAAACATTTTTCTTTTTCTTTATATATATATTTAAATTGTTGAATTTGATACAAATTTGGAATTTATTTATTGCATTCTGCTAATACTTGATAAGTTTAAAGTCAAATGTTTTTCAAAATGTACTGACACTGAAAAAAATAAAAAATAATATTTAAAAATGTTTTGGAGGGGACAACCAAAATTTTCTATTTGTCTAAATTTATTAAATTTGTATTTTTTAATCAATTAAAGGCTTAAAATGTTTCAATGTGACACAAAAATGTGGGTTTAAAGCATTATTTAAAAAAAAGAAATGTATTTAAAATACTTATCCTTTAAATAGCATTTTTTAGTTTGTCCCCTCCGCAACACATTTTTCTTCTAAATCCAATTTTAACTATGAATTACTTTTATTGAAAAATGTTATAATTACTTTTGTCTACATTTTTCAGAAACTTAAATATCTGCAGATTTTAAAAATATAAAGTTTTATCAGTTTCAAAATAAAAAAAATTAAGATGGCTTGGGACCAAATACTGTGGTTTGACCCTTTTATGAAAATGGGATGTATAGTTTAATTAAAGGGAGTTTCTAATTTTTCCATTACATGACGGCAACGGGGGAAAAAATTATTTCAAGGGCATTTTAATGATGTTACAGCCTTTCGAACAGAATGAAATGGATATGCACTTATTGAAGTGCAGTAAAATATATACATTCAGTACAATATGCGGTGCAAAAAATATTTATAAAACTAGTTATAGTACGAACACACCTCATTTGCCACGTTTGACGAGCAATTTCGAATTTGTTTTTTTTCCCCCAAAAAATTATTACAGCAACCACTGATTTTTTTTCTTTATTTGAAAGAACATGGTATATGGAGCATTAAAAAAAATATTAGGTTCAGGCTGGAAGATGCACTTTTATAGAATTGATTTTTGAAAATTTTCATACAAAATATAGTAACTGTCAATATAAATATTTTTTTAATTATATACAAAAGATCCAGCATTAAAACAGTGTTTTTTTCTGAATTCCACGTGGAAAGAACTATAAATGGCAAAATTTTCAGCTTTCTAACTTAAGTAGCAGCCGAGAAATAAAATTCAGCAGCTCAAAGCACACCCATGACTACCACTACAAGGCGACACATTTTTTTGCTGTACACCCACATTCAAGGTCACGTAAAAAAAAAAATGGTATAAGTCATGTCAATTTAAAATTTCATGTGCTTTTCTAACTTTATTAGTGTGGTGTTTTCTGAAAATTTCAGACAAATCGGAGATGGTGGGTTACATTTTGAATTTTTTTGGGGTGATTTGGCATGGAATGACACCCCACTGAATGGTACAAATTTGTCGCGCCCGTGCAACGTGTCAAGAACAGTACCGTATCGAGGAGTAAAAATTTACACCTTTTGAACTACTGACAGGAAAGAAATTGCGGCAGAAAACTGACCTGGAAATCAAAACACTGTTAGGTGATGAGGAATTAAATTCGTTCATATCAGAAAGAAATTCGAATAGAGAAATAGCTAAGCAAAACATACTAAAAATACAACAGGAAAACGTATAACAAAAGGCTAAAAAAGGACAACACATATAAACTCGGTGATTTGGTGGCCATTCAAAAAACATAGTTTGGGACAGGTACCAAACTAAAGCCTAAGTTTCTTGGTCCCTATGAGATTACTGCAGTAAAAAGAAACGATTGCTGCAACGTAAGCAAAGTTGGACACCATCAGGGTCCAAATACGACCTCAACAGCTGCAGATCACATGAAGCCTTGGACTTCTACTGTCTAAGACGAAATATTTGAGCTTTAAGTGATTTTTGTGTTTTTTATTTATTTTTTTTAAACTGTGTGTTATTGATATTTTTTTTATTACTATTATGAATAAACTGTGGAAAAGAACTGCTTCCAAGTGACAAGCAGAAAAACTTTATTATTTTTCGAACTCTAAAAATATTGGTCAAGGACTGAAAACTTTTGATCATCAGTATTAAGTGACTGATTTTGCTATTATTTTGTTTTATATATTGTTTGTGAATTTTTTTGTGTGTATAATATACGTTCTGGAAAAAGTAGCCCAGTACCAGTCTGGCATATAAGGTAGATGGATGACTGGGAGGATCCAGCCCTGTCAGGTAGGCCGAATTGTGGTGACAGAGTTTGAACTCTGCACTGCAAAGACAAGCACATTCTTTAAATGAGTCTCTGGACGATCCACCTCAACTTCTGAGCCTACGAAAAAGTGCTGAATTTACAAAAACTATTGTGAGAGAGATGAGATGACTGTTGACTGCTCTCGAGTACGGACGTGTGAAACGTCGCTGTTCGACCGAATACCAGGTCACAGACCTGAGTAAAGCAGAATGCCGCCGGCCAGTTATAATTATCATGTTTAAAGTAAATGTAAATACCCCATCTGTAAATATTTCACCCACATAATCAAGAACATAAAAGTATTAAGATTTCCTCAAGAATCTGCCTGGACTAATTACTTCTAGAACCGACCACAGTAAAGGTACATTTATTCGTCCAAATCAATGTGCATTGAATTTCTACATATTATATATATATTATTACATTGGATTATTTTATAAATAAAACATCATGCAACAGTATTTACTCGTAATTAAACTATAAAAGTATGAAAAAATATATAAACAAACTTAAAGAACAATTATCAAATATCTTGTGGAATACGGGATTTATAAATCTAACATTGATGAATTGATTTATAATAATTTTGAAACTACATCAAATGATTATAAAAATAAGAAATAATTAAAGAGTACTAATTTAGCCTATTCTCCATGAATTTCTGATGGCAAGACAAATGAATAGCACTCACAAAATAAAATAATCCTTGATAAGCACAAACTGTATTTATTAGGAATTAGATGACTACTATGAATAAATAACAATAAAGTTCAAGTTGTTTTGTTATAGATTTAATTGTATATTTATACCAATAAAAACATAACTCTATTTAATGTAAAACTATATTATGGTTGCGGTTTATATCTATATATTTTATTTATAATATAAATATCAAAGGTAGGCAACTTTGCAGCAATAGTATGTTCACAAATGTAATTTTTGAGATTTATTACGTTACAGCGAATTTACATAAGTTGCGTAATACTTAAGTTGGGGGATGTCTGTACTGCATTTTTTTTTCTTGTCTCCCACCCTGAGCAATATAACAAGGTATTGTTTTTTAGTAGGCAGATCATGATTATTCTAAAATAATTGCATTGTAACAAACAATTGCTACTGTTGCAAACAATTGCATTGCTAAAACAATTGCATTGTAGGGTTAAATAAATTGTCATTTTTCTTTGTTTACTTTATTTTATAGTTAAATAACTATTTTAAAACAATATTTCTTTATAGAGAATAAGTAATTATTAAATATTTTGAAAATTCTTCATTACAGGAGCAGTATATTCATTGTGGACCACTGTACCCCAGCAGTGGGCGGTCCACTGTGCCCCATGTTAAAGTTCAATCCTACATAGTCATAAAAATATTATTTTAAGTTTTCTTTTAAGCATATAAGCTTTTAAATTTAATAAAGACCAGTGTTTTATCTTTTCAAAAAAGTTGTTTTATCTTATTTATCCATAACCTTTAATTACTCAATAAAGAAAAGTATGATGATGAAAAATTTTACTTTTAGGAGCTCAAAACAACCAGTCAGGATAAAAGGGTTCATTCTGAACTAACGATGTGTTCTGAAGGCTATAAGTAATCAATCCAGTGCTGTTATCAATTAGCCTAAACGAAAAGCTTTAAAAATAAGTAAAATATAAGGGGTGTGTCCACTGCAGGGGTGCAGAAAATGTTTCTACTCCCAACATTTCCCCCAACCCACATGAAAATTTCCCCAAAATTTTACTGTATGTTATAGGTAAATGCTGTATTATCGTAGGTATAGAAAATTTATCTTTCCAATATTTATCAACTTATGCGCGAGTATATATAGCAGGGATAATTCTGAGTGAAAAAAAAAATTCTGAAATTCACAGCAAATTTCCTGAAAGGTTACAGCACAGTGGGAGAATCCCACACCCAGTACTAACTTTTGCGGCCCTTTGATGAAATTCTCGTTTTTTTGCGATCTTTGGACGAAATTTGCATTTTGTAGCCATCTTTTGACGAGTTTTGCGGTTAGTTCGCCTTCCTTTTGACGAAATTCGCTGTTTTGCCATATTTTGATGAAATTCGCGGTTGTTTTGCGATCGTTTGACGAAATGTGCGATTCTTTAATGGTCTTTTGACGAAATTTGCTGTTCTTTCGTGATCTTTTGATGAAATTTGCGGGGGTTTTTGCGATCTTTAAACGAAATTTGCATTATTCTGCCCTCTTCGATGAAATACGCAGTTGATCCGCTAACTTTTGTCAAAATTTGCGGTTGTTTTGCGATCTTTTGACGAAATTTGCAAGTTCTTTCGCGTTACTTTGACGAAATTTGCGGTTATTTTGCCATGTTTTGACGAAAATCGTGGTTATTTCACCCGTTTTGACGAAATTCGCGGCTGTTTCAGATCTTTTGACGAAATTCACGGTAGTTTTGCGATCGTTTGATGAAATTTGCAATTGTTTTGCGATAGTTTGACGAAATTTGCAGTTGTTTTGCGATCGTTTGATGAAATTTGCAATTGTTTCGTGATCTTTTGACAAAATGTGCGTTTAATTCGCCTTCCTTTTGACGAGTTTTGCAGTTATTTCGCCTTCCTTTTGACGAAATTCACAGTTATTTTGCCCTCTTTTGACGAAATTGGTGGTTATTTCGCCACTTTTGACGAAATACGCTGTTTCGTGATATTTTGACAAAATTTGAGGTTGTTTCGCGATTTTTTGACGAAATTTGCGTTCATTTCATGATCATTCGACGAAATTTGCTAATTTTTTCACATTTTCTTGACAAAATTCGCTGTTATTTCACCATGTTTTGACGAAAATTGTGGTTATTTCGCCCCTTTAGATGAAATTCGCGGTTGTTTTGCGATCGTTTGGCGAAATTTGCAGGCAAAATTTCCCCAGATCCTAGATCGCCGGATCGGACATATTCTGCACCCCTGGTCCACTGTACCCTGGTCTCCCCTACTAGTTTTAGATGTGGCCACTTTTTTACTTAAAAGTACTAAACGTCTTAGCAGCGTTCGAAATCCTTTGTGGTCCGCTGGTCCGAGACCACTAAAAATTCAATCGGACCACTAATTTAAAAAATTTAGTGGTCCGCAGGACCAGTAGCTTTTTCCCCTCTCTGACAGGTAAACGTAAATTTTACCATCCCTGAGAAAACTGCAACTAAACACAAACCACAGAGTTTTATTTTATTTTTAAAAAATAATAAAAAATTGCATTAAAACTTAGTCAGTTGAAATAAATAATCGGAAATAAAATACATAATTATAATTAATAATTTTATAGATTTTGTTCATGTACTGTTTATTTAGTTGTTAGCAAATTATAATTTTACATTTTATTATGCTGAAAATTTTGGGTAACTGAAAGGAAGTTTGGTTTATATTCTAATAGGAAGAGGAGGGGGAGGGGGCGGGGTGTCACTTGAAGGGTTAAAGGTACATAATAGAATTTCATGTAGCGGGCCAGTGACAATGTCTGCGGACCAGTAAACTCTGATGTTTACTGGTCCTTTGGACCAGTGACATTTTTTTTTATCAATTCTACCGCTGGTCTTAGTTCTTTTAATATTAATCTAAAATTGAATAGCCCAAATAAATGGTAATATAAACATATTTCAAACAGAAAAAGTATAATCTTTAATGGATTGCAAAAAAATTTTATTCCCTCCTTGTAGGAAAGTGGCCATAAGGTGGCTGCTGACAAAGAATTTTTCAATAACCACTTTTTCTCATTTAGGAGCTGTGTGGCTAGTGCTAAGTTTGCTTTTTATATTTCTTTAATATACTATATTTAATTCTTAAATAATGGTATTAAATCAAAATCAATGCTATTCTAACTGAAAAATTTATCACTAAAACACAAATAATGAGAGTGAGAGTGTACATTTACAAATGAAATACATTACATTTATATATAAAAAAAAATGTTTATAGTTTTCAATATTCATGTTAACTTCAATAAAATAAAACGAAATTTCTTAAACTTGTGTATTCCACTTAATTAACAGTACATGCAGAAATGATTCTGGGTGGGCAAGATCACAATCAGGGTTTTTTTGGGAGGATGAACCTTAAATGTACTTAAAAATGTCAATCAGGCCTTGCATAATTTTTTGCACTCTGGGTTTTTCTTCACACAACACAGTTTAGCTCCATATGGCAAAAGGTTAATCATAAACCTTTCATTCCTTAAAAATTTCAGAAATCACTATATACGAGTATTAAAATAAAAACATTACTATTTCACGAGCATTGCTAATTTTGGCTACCCTTGTGTTTACCCCCAGAAAACTGCTGCCCCCTATTTTTATTCAATCAAAAATGAAAGAAAAAATGCATACCTCTTCCACTAAAAACACACTAGACCTCCAATAAGAACTGAAAACCGATATTGAACCAGGTATTAACATAGTTTCAACAGAAAATGGATTAAAACGTCCTCTCAAGTAGATATCTCTTGTATCCAATGGAGAAATATTAAAAGTCTGTAAAATTTTCCCAATGGAACGATCAAAATACCATGATGGTGGACGCTTTGATGAGCAATCATTAGCATTGGAATAAACTGAATGCATTAATGATACACTGCCATAACTCAATACAATTCCAGCAGAACCAACATTATATAGATTTGAAAAATCTTTAACAGGATGACCGAGATAATATGGAATACTTTCATTCAATGGAGCAACATAGTATCTTAAGTTTTCTATAGATGCATATGTGTAGTCATCAGCAATTAACATCCATTTAAATTTATCCATGTATTTAAAAAATACATGAACGAAGGCATAACAGAAACCTTCAAAAGAAGTAACAGGTGGTATTTTAATAACAGGAATTTTATTGTCAACAAATCTTCCAAAATAAACAGCATAATTGCAGTGCTTAGCCCATGTTTGTTTCACCGCCTCTGCACCATTGTGAGAGTTAATGAATATTAAACACAGAACAGGTGTATTATTATAAAGAAACAAACTTTCTACATTCAGTTTATTGTTATTTTTTGAATAACTAAGTAACTCTTCAGATGCTGCTTGCTTTGTTAAGTTTAATTTTTGAAACCATTGTTTATAATTAGTATCTCGTAAAGATGATGCATAGTGGTTATGAATTAACGAAAACTGGACTGTCTGTTCGTATTTCCTCCATACTAAGGCAAACAATATTCCTGATAAACATGCACAGAAAAATATAAATATTCTATTTTGAAAGGCTCCACAAAATTCCATCTTAGACAAATCTCTTACACATTACATTAAAACAGTCGCAGCATTTCATTTTTAGTCTTTTTATAAATTAACAAAAATTAAAGAAAATATCGTAAACATTGAAAATGTATCAATCGCTGACTGCTATTTCAAGTTGGTTGGTTGGTTGTAGCTGGAGCTAGAGAGAAATGACAACACAAAAGACTGGAAATTGATTACATGGACATTAAGCAGACAGGCTAATCATTCGTGTGACATTTGGAGCTCATGTGATTGGATGAAAATATTTTCAAAACAAAGACGAACTTTTCCCCATGTGTTTTTGTGGTCACATGTTTTAAGTTTTAAAAGGCAACCACCGGCATAGGGAGTTTTTTTATTTCTTTAATTAGAATTGGAGCTTGAAAAATTAAGTGTTTCATAATGATAAAAATGAGTTATTTAGGATTATACGTATTATTTTTAATTTCCGATGTAGCTTTTTCTGAAACTTCTGTATGTCTAAATTCACAAAATCCTTGTGAATGTGTTCTGCCTAATAAAACCATTATAGATTTATCATCTGTGGGTTTACAAGGAAAACCTCGGTAACTATTTAAAGTAGTTCATAGTTTTAAAAATTGTAATTTTATTTCATTAACAGAGTTTCTTATTTTAGTTTATTTATATGTCTTATTATTTACCAGTTTTAATTATTTCTTTAATACTATTAAATCAATGTCCTTTACTAAATTGAAAATTATTTTTTTTACACCAAATCACTCGGTTTTGTCCTGAAGCATAGTTCAATCTGGATTAATTTTGTTGATTCAGAAATTTGAAGCAGAGTCTAAGTTTTTGTATTCCTACATATTCATATATTTTTTTAATATCATATGTGTGGTTTCTTTCTTTTGTTGTTGGCCTTGTTTTCAATTGGGATATTACCCTTTTTCTTAAACTTATGCATATTGACTTAAGATGAGCAGCCAGCCCCTTTGGGGTTTCATAAACCACCGTTTGTTTGTATTGTGAATAGATCTGTGACAGAATCATCTTATCAGTAAAACAGTACTGTAAAGGTAGTAGGGTAGATGTGCCAGTAATGGGCACCCTTCCAGTAATGGTCACCCCTTGATGTTTTTGGTTCATAAAAAAATAACCAATAAATATTTAGCTTTAATTATTTTTTTTTTTTATAATTCCCCCTTGCATGTTTTATAAAACTGGGTTATTGTTGACCCTTTTAATCAAACCAATCAGGAAGCAGAAAATAATGTTTCAAAGTCTTGCTGTTTTTCTGTGAAAATCTTAATGAAAAGTCTAAGAGCTGACTTCGTTTAAATAATTTATGTATTATTTATTTTCTTGCAAAATTTTAATGTTTTTGTTTGCGTTGCAATAGAAAACTTAGAATTTTATATACTAACAGCCATTTACAAAATTTCATTTATTTTTAAAGTTTTAAGAGGGGGTGTCCATTACTAAGATGGTTAATTAGTCATTTTCCAGTAATGCACATCCCATGTAGACACTGCTAAAAATGTAATTTCAGTAATATTTATAGTGTATATGAAATATTTTGAGTTAACTGCAAACCTAAATAATCAAATTTAATTTTTAAATTATACTTACCAAAATGTAATAACACCAAAACTTTTATAAATAGCTGCTTTTAAGTTATTTTATGTGGTTAATAAAATTTTAATATTTTATTAAGTTTTTTATGTATATTAATGTACACAACTCTGCCTTGCATACTTTATAATCTGGCAATCAGGAAGCAGAAAATATTGTTTAAGGGCACAGTCAAAGAGGGGCACATAGGGCTTAATGCCTCTCCGTTTAAATAAAAACAAGTTACAGAAATAATTAAAAATCTATTTTCTGTCTTAAATGTTTCCTTATTCACCTCTGACAAAAAAAAAAAAAAAAAAAAAAATGTAATATTAATGAAAGTTATACTAGGTAATATTCATGAAACTAGTAAATCTGCAGATTAGTGGCCTCAGACATCAGTTCTACAGTTTTATTTTGAAATTATTTTATTTAGTATTTAAAATATTCAACTCACAATATCATTTCTTTCATATTTGGTATATTAATTAATATAAATGATATATCAAGTGGTCTCTGGAAGATTAATTGTTAAAAATAGTGAGACAAAACTAAACACTAATATTCCAAAACTTTTTTTTTTTTCATTACCTTTTAAATCCCCCCACTGATTCAATAATTTGATAGCTGTAATTGCCTGATATTTAGTATTTTAAACTAGGGATGCACCGGATATTGATTTTGCCGGATATCGGATACCGGATATCCGAAGCTCCTTTGCCTGCCGGATTCGGATATCCGGCACTAGATATGTTTTTAGTTATATGGTGAATTATTTCTTTATATAACGCCATCTCAGAACAATAAATTACAAACATGTTTCACACATCTTTAAAACATTTTAAATGTATTGAAATATAATTTACAAAAACTATATATCTTTGAATATCAGGGCTTGAAATTCAAGTTTTCCCCCAGGAGGGGAGTTTTCCACCCAACATTTAAAAATGCAGGGGAGTAGAACTGTTAGAAAGGAAAAAAAAATATCTTTAAACCCCGTTATTTTTTATGTGCCACTTTAAAAGAATTGCATTTATACAAACATGACAAAATACCATTGAAATAGTTTAAATTAACAACTCAAGATAATTATCCAAAATTTTTATTTTATTAAAGCAAAGGAACAAAATCAAGCTTTATATATACCATGTCTATTTTTCAATTTTCACCTAATGTTATGGGCAATTAACAATTAGATTGCTAAATGAATTTCTTAATTTAGATTTTATTCCATTTTGCGTGATTTAGCCTCTTTCACAAGTTACACTTTCGACAAACAGCACAGACCAACTTTTATAACTTTAGAAATTATCAGAAACACATGGTTATGCTCTGTTAAAAATTTTTAGAAAATTTTGCAAAAGACAGACTTTGCAAAATCTGATGTGCATTCAATTTTAACTTACTTGTATGAATAATGCATATCGGTGATTCTATTATCAATATCCTACGGTGAATGTATGTCACTTCTGAACAAACTTGTTTTATTATATCCTTAATGGAATTATAGTCAAAACTGTAATCCCTGGTATTTTCGTTAATTGAACTGTGTTCTATGCATTGGAATTTTAAATCCATATCCAAAGTTTGAAAAGGAAATAATCAATTGATTTTTTCTATTACACCATAAAAGGTTGATTTCAAAAAGTCATGCCCTAATTTCTATGAATTGCAAGAATCAACTAGTTTGTTATTTCTAAACCTGTTTTTTTAAGTTCAACCAAATTTCTTTTTCTTCATGTGTACCACAAGTGTAATCTCATTTTGTTGAGTGCTGACTATTGCCCAGTTTGGTAGGGCTCAGTCTTCGGTGGCCATTACTGCCCTTTTTGTTATTTCCTATTTTGGGCATAGGGAAAAAACATCGCAAAATACATAAATCGGTCATAAAAAAAAATATATATATCGCCGATTTCGTCAATCATGGTGAAAACAAATAAAAAAATTTGTCGACCGGTCGCAAGAAGAAAACTGAAGTGCATGGGAAATGGGCAGCGGGAAAATATCGCAAAATTCGTCAACCGATCTGTCATAAGCAAATATCGTGAAATTCCTCAGCCGGTTGCAGAGAAAAAACATGAAAGTTTTCAATCGGATGCAGAAAAACAATCGTTACTTTCATCAGTATGTCGCAAGAACAAACAGGGAAATTTGCCAATCGGTCCCAGAATAAAATTTCTATATTTATCAATTGATCTCAAGAAAAAAAAATTATGAAATTCACCGATCGGTCTCTAGAAAAAGTTGTGAAATTTGTCAATCGGTTGTGGAGAAAAAGCGCAAAAATTTTCAGTCGGATGCAGAAAAACAACCATGAATTTTGTCAATCTGTCTAAGAAGAAACTGTGAAATCTGCCCATTGATAGTAGAAAATATCACAAAATTTGTCAGTCGGTCCTGAGACTTGATCGTCGTTTTACAAAGAAACATCTTCGGAAAGTGATTTTTTGGAAACAGGAGACGCCCGCCCACAATAGGGCATAATAAATAGGGCACAATAATAATATTTAGGGCACGAATCCTGCCATCCCTTCTCAAAATTCAAACCCTGTAATGTATATTAAAAATATTGCATAAAAAATGTAATTTAAGCATTAAAATATTCTGTTTATTCGTACAATGAAATGCTGATAATTGCTACTGGATTTGAATAGGGGATTGACTATATTGATAATTGCTAATAATTTGTACAATGAGATGCTGATATATCGTACAACAAATTTTAACCAATTAATATGCATATAATTGTAGAGTATTTTCACAAAGAAATACTACATACTTTCTTTTTATAATTTAAACATAAAATATCTACTAATATACCCATGATTAAAGAGTTATTTTCTCCAAACATAGGTTTAGTTGATGCCCTTTTTCTGTTTTAATTATTTAATATTGTTTTTGCTCTAAGTCATGTTTAGTTTTATTTTAACTTAAATTATTTTTATATTTATAAGTAAAAAGAAAATTACTTTTAATTTTAAATATTTATAATGAAGTTACGAAAACAACTAGTTGGATTTGCCAATCCCAAAACTTTCTTCTATCTCATACATCTTAATATTTCAAAAAGTAGTTCCAAATGTTAATACTTCAATATTATTAGTTCAATATTATACCAACTTTGATTTTGGTCTAAAATTTCTGCTCCAGTCAATTAATCAGAATAAGAATAAGTTAATCCCTATCATGACATTTATTAAAATCAATAATTTTTTCGTTATTCTGTTGTACACCAGCTGTTTGTGAATAGCCAGCTTAGCAGGATGCGAAGTTCCCTTCGCTTCATGAGCCGCCAATATACAGTACCAGTGATGGAACAGCATGGACCTCATTTTGGAGCAGCAAAAACGCTCATTTCGGAGCACAAAATAACTATTTTGGAGCAGCAAAAATGCTCATTTTGGAGCAGAAAATAACTTGGAGCATCAAAATGTCATTTTGGTATTCTTTAACGAAATTCGCGTTTTGTCTGGAATTCTTTGACGAAATTCGTGTTTTTTCTGCGACTCTTTCACAAAATTCGCAATCCTTTGACGAAATTTGCGTGTTTTTCACAATCTTTTGACCTCATTTGCATATTGTTCACAATCTTTTGACAAAATTCGCGTATTTTTCGTCGCGTGTTATTCGGATCCTTTGTTGAAATCAGCGTGTTTTTCGCTATCTTTTGACGAAATTAGCATGTTTTTTTTTTAAATACTTTAACGAAATTCGCTGTTTTTCGCGATCTTTTGACAAAATTTGCATTTTTTGCAATCTTTTGATGAAATTTGCGATCTTTTGATGAAATTTGCATTTTTTTTCCGCGATCTTTTAACGAAATTAGCTATTCTTTGACAAAATTCACGTTTTTTCGCGATCCTTTGACGAAATTCGCGTGTTTTTGCGACCTTTTGATGAAATTGGCGGATTTTTTTGCGATATTTTAACGAAAGTAGCGTTTTTTCCCGATCTTTTGACGGTGGTTTGTTCGTTTTTTTGACGAAGTTACCTAACCGTTGGCAAAATTTACGTTTTTTTTCGTGATCCTTTGACGAAATTCGCGTGTTTTCCGCGATCTTTTGACGAAATTTGCGTTTTTTATTCGCAATCTTTTAACGAAATCGCGTTTTTTCACGATCTTTTGACCGTTTTGACGAAGTTAGTGCTCCTTTGACAAAATTCACGTTTCTTTCGCGATCTTTTGATGAAATTCGCGTGTTTTTCGTGCTCTTTTGATGAAATTTGAGACCTTTTGATCAAATTGGTGGTTTTTTTCTTCATCTTTTAAATTAATTAGCCTTTTTTACACGAACTTTTGGCCGTGTTTTGTTCGTTTTTTGACGAAATTAGCGATCCTTTGACAAAATTCATGTTTTCTCACGATCTTTCAACAAAATTTGCGTGTTTTTCGCGATTTTCTGGCGCAATTTTCATTTTATTCGCGAGATCTTAACGAAATCACGTATTTTCGCGATCTTTTGACCTCGTTTTTTGACGAAATTAGCGGTCCTTTGTTAAAATTAACATTTATATTTTTAGTGATCATTTGACAAACGTCGCGTGTTTTTTCGCGATCTTTTGACCAAATTCGCATATTTTGGCAAAAATTGGATGGAAAATGATCGATTTGGCTGAAGAATTATTATCGAATTGGCGCAGTTGGATGCAATTTTGTTGAAAAGTGATCGTTTTGGCGCAGAAATGCGCAGCATTATCGATTTGGCGCAATTGGAGCAATTGGTGCAGCTGTTCCATCACTGCAGTACAAAAAAAAACTGCGAAAAATTGAGAAAATTTTACAAAAATCTGTTACAGTGCCACCTTCTGGCGGAATATTTCCAAATTCAAGGAGAAACTCCTGGCCATAGTAAAAAATATACACACAAAATTGGTCCAATTCTATGCTTAGCTTCATACACTTTTCAATGGTAAAATAACGAAAATAACACAAAAATCTGTATTATAGTGCCCCCTTCCAGCAGAATATTTTCAAATTGAAGGAGGACCTGCTGGCCATACCCAAAAACATACCACCTCCCCACCCCCCACCCCCCCCAAAAAAAAAAAAAATGGTTCAATCCTATACATAACTTCATACACTTTTCAATGGTACAAGAATGAAAGTGGCACAAAAATCGCTATTACAGCGCCCCATTCTGGCGGAATATTTCCAATTTAAAGGAGAACCTGCTGGATATAGCCAAAAACAAATATAAAAAATTTTGTTCAATTATATGGATAACTTCATACTCTTTTCGATGGTACAATAATGAAAATGGCACAAAAATCACGATTACAGTGCCCCCCCAACTTCCAGTGGAATGTTTCCATATTGAAGGAGGGCGGGCCGCCTGGCTATAGCCAAAAACATTCACAAAAAATTTCTTTCAATTCTATGCATAACTTCATTCACTTTTTGTTGGTACAATGGCGACACACGGACAGACAGACCTTTTGTATAAACATGTTTTCGGATATCTGACCCCTAAAA
This sequence comes from Maratus speciosus, assembly GCA_963932465.1. Classification (NCBI taxonomy): domain Eukaryota; kingdom Metazoa; phylum Arthropoda; class Arachnida; order Araneae; family Salticidae; genus Maratus; species Maratus speciosus. The sequence continues at coordinate 462,489,297 of OZ010788.1, forward strand.
CATCTAAATCCGTCGAAAAAAGGAAATTAAAAAAAAATTCTATTACAATACTTTCTTCTAAAAATAGGCTTGTTTAAGTGTTAAACTTAAAAGAAAGAAAGCAAATTAATAAAGTCATACTTTAATAAACAACTTCAAATTTTGTTTACATTCTGAAAGTAAAGGTACAATTTTCTAAAAGAAGTATACGTAAATTCTTAAATTTATTATAAAGAGTTCAAATATCAATGTTAGGAAAGCTAGCAATTCTTTAAACTTTTGAGAATTACCTTTTACTCATGAATAGTGAACTTACTTTCATATTTTACATTATAAACAAAATTGTTCGGCATTTTTTGGGGTCAAACGATTTCTGTTATCCTTATATATTCGCTTCGCTGCATTCTGCCGGATAACCGGCAGAGAAGTCGGATATCCGGTGATTGTGATTCGGATATCCGACGGTATTTCGGATATTGAAAAATCAGCCGGATATGCCGGATATCGGATATTTGCCGGATATCCGTTGCATCCCTATTTTAAACACCAGAAGCAGAATTTTCTGCGTCAGTCTACAGCAAATTAAAATTTATCTGCGACCTAACAATTCTAGACTAAGCTTACTATCATCATAAGAAATAATATAAACCCATAAAATGAACAAAATTTCCATTTATGAAGAAAATATAATAAAAGGATACAAAAAATACCATAAATCTAGAGACAAAGTAAATTTCAGCTATTTTTTAAACCCAGCATTTCTTTTTAAGCTGGTGAATTAATCTGCAAGGTTTAAAATAATCTGCAGCGCCCGCTGCTGTGTTGCACTGTTTCTGCTACTGTGTTTTAAACTATCCATCTAGAATAATTAAAACATCGATCTTCTGATAATTACAATGATTGATGCAAACAGTAAATGATTATCACGGATATTTTATTAATTACTAATTACTGGTAACCTGATTGTTAAATTTATTTTTAAATAACTATTTTGTTTCATTAGTACGTATTCATTAAATTCTGGTTCTAAATACAGTCATAAAAATAATTATATTTATTACTTTTTATGGGGTGTCTATTCCTGGAACAGAGGGTGTCCATTACTGGGCCAGGGGGTGTCCATTACTGGGCTTTTGGGTGTTTTGATATATTTTTGTTATTTAAAATTAAATTTCGATTCATATTAGGAAATGAGACTATAAGAAGGGTTAAATATTGTTGATAGGTTGATATAATATTGAAAAAACTGGAATATAATAATTATAACTATTAATAAATAATTTTAAAAGAAATTCCTTAAGGGTGTCCATTACTGGCACATCTACCCTAGATATTGCTTAATGGAAAGTTACTTTGGTCTTCAGGTGAATTGAAGGTATATATTAGTCTCTGGTAAATCATAACTTAGTTTGTTTAACTTTATCATTTTCTTAAAAGTTAAATTAGCTCTTAATTTTTAATCAGCTTGATAAAGGTGGAGTCTGATTCTGAGGTGTTTTGCGTATGCACACAAAACACATCCCATTTAGTTGAAGTGTAGAACAACTTAAGTCTTTTTTTAGGTAGTAGCAATAATTTTACCCTTAAAAATTAATCCAGTGCATTTGCTGCATGATAAGCTACCACTGCATATTGATGTTTAGGTTATACATTTTTTTGTTAATTTTACATTGACCAATGCAGATGAAGTCAGTTATTTTTAGCAATGGACTGGATACCTGGTAGGGGAGAGTGGTAATGAATGGGCCAATTTTTGGTTTTTAATTTTTGTAATTTTTTCTAATAATTTTTTTGACTCAGAATTGGCTCTTCAGTTACTTTACTTATTTGGTTATATAAAAAAGTCATAAAAATTGGATTAGAAAATGTCTGTAATGAATTAAAATAGAAAATAAAAATATAGAAATTTGGCCCATTCATCCCCACCTATGGAGCTGAATGGGCCATTGAAGGTAATGAATGGGCCACTAAATGAATTCAATGAAAAAATGTGGAATTAATCTTTTATTCACCAAATATGACAAAATGAATGATACTTGACATGATATGATAAAAGCATACTGAAATAGTAAGTAATACACAATGGTTATCAAAAGTTATGAACATCAAAAGTGATATTATTAAATCATATAATTGTAGCAGAAAAATGACAAAATAATGAGATTATAAGAAAGAAAGAACATAAAATATACATAAAAATAATAGATATATAATACACATTATGATTTAACGAAATTTTTTTCGAAATTAATATTAAACGACATGGTTGTAACAAGGTTGGAACTGCCTGTTAATTGACTATTTAGTGTAAATTTCTGGTATTATTTATTCTACCCATCAGATTCAGAATATAAACAATTATTCTACTTTTATATCAAATGGAAAAATACTGGTAGGTGTGGTCAACAACTGGACAGTTAACCTTAATCATTTACACAATTTAACTTATGTTTCTAATAAATAACTGATATTTCTTAGGGTGAAAATGTGTAAATTATTTTTTAGACATCACTATAAACCTATTCTAACTAGACAGTAATTTAATCTAAATCCATTACACTCAGTTATGTTTCATATTAAAGAGAAAATCAGAAAAAAAAAAAGAAAGAAAAACCATATTTTCATAATCAGGGCAAAGGTGGCCCATTCATGACCATGATATAGTGGCCCATTCAGCCCCACCTATACTTCTGGGATATATTCAGGCATTTTTAATACATCAAATTCAAATTACATCTAAATACAGTCCAGAACCATTTATCCGGAAGGCTTGGGGTCAGATGTATTCCGGATAACTGATTTTTCCGGTTAACTGGTTGTGCATTAAAGCATCATCCATTTGATATGTTTTGTGGAATATGTGTGGTTGTGACATTATTTCTGATTTTAAATTATTAGATTACTTGGATTAAAAATCAGTGCAAGAAAGATCAAAAGTTAAGCAGATTTTAAAAGAAGGTAATTTATGGGAATACCCTAAAAGGGTCTTAGGAACAAAAATTCTCCTGTTTCCTCTGCATAAAAATTAAAACATCTAAAATACAACTAAATATGTTATTTCAAATACTAGATGTTGTCATCAAATTATACAATTGTTTCAAGAAAAGCCTGTGTCAAACTGGCAGTGTATGACACCTTTTTCTGCAAAGATTCTGAAATCAGTATCAGAAATATTATTCCAGATAACTGGTTTCCGGATAAATGGTTCCATACTGTACATCCTAAAATTAGTTTACAGATATGCAAAGACTTGCTAATACACATATCTACAATGAAATAATAGATACTTTTTAGCTTATTTATTTTACTGAAAAGGGAAAAAATTTACTTTGCAATCAGATTCTTGACCATCCTACTCTAGTGGGAAAATGGCTTCTCCCAAACAATGGAAAATTTGATGAGTTTGGTAGAACAAATAGCTTCATCTATTGGTGGCATCAAAAATTATTTAATGTAAATACTTTTTCATATTTTGTTTAATGGCCCATTCATTACCACTCTCCCCTTATATCCAATATTCAGATGTCTGTTTTTCGAATTTCCTAAATGCAAAAGAGCAAAATTAGTGGCAGCAACCAGCCACTAAAGGGAAAGAATGGCTGATAAAAAATCACCTCCAGCCACCTTCCAATCAAATCCAGCATTCTTTCCTACTAAGAGAGAGGGAAATTCGTCAATAATTACACTCTTACTCATTGCAATATTTTAGTATTAACATATTTATTAGGGTTATTTAATTTTAGATTGAATACTAATTGAAGTTTTAAGAAAAGTTTATTGCTTACCACTTTTTTTACTATACTAGTTTAAAAAATCTGAATTGACTTCACTTTACTTTCCAAACAATGTGTCACGAAAGCAAAAAAAGAAGGGGATTTTTTTATAAATTCCTGACACAATGGAATTAGCTGGATTTGAACGCTGGACCTCTGGTTTTGTAATTGGAGATGTTACCACTGTACAACTAATGCTGGATTACCCCACCATGATATTTATCACTTATACTCTAACATTTTCTTGGTGATTTTCCCTGTAAAATCGGTCACAAAAGGGATTTAATACGTAATCTGTTAGCCAATGAAAATCTATATAGTTCTTGTAATAGTGGTCTATAACATATTTGCCAACTGGATGCTCAATCAGAAGTACTGCTTGGGAGTCATCATGTTCACTCACACACACAAGTCATGACTACAATACTTTCTGTACATTATGTACTTGAAAAGTAAAAGGTGACATCTAATAAAATTTCCCAGTTTTGCCCCATACTTATACTTAGTGTTGTCTGATATTCAAATTACAATCATCAAATATCTGACTATTTTGCTGGTCATCCGGCTTTACATATGCATGTTGCTGCTGCATACAAAAAGGGGTTTCAAAGTAATCATATCCCTCAATCAGAATGGTCTGAGAATAGTCCAGACTAGAGTGCTTCATTGGGTCGCTGCTACAGGGCTCCCAAATGGTCTCATTCCCCCCCCCCCCCCCCAAAGTCCCCTTTTTAAAAAAAAGGTCCCCTTTTGTGCATTTTGGTCCCCTTAGTCTCCTTTTCAGTATTTGAAAAAAATCACTGCAAAAAAAAAAAAAATTCTAAAAATCGCTAAAACCTCAAAAATCGTAAGGGACAAAATTTGTTACAGTGAATTAAAGTGTTTTAACTGGAATTCTTTCAGGAATGTTAAAAGATCACCATGAATTACAGACAAATTTTAAGAAATCTCATTAAAATCTTAAAAATTAAAAAAATCGCAGAACACAAATATTACTATAGTATTAAGCTACTGCTTGACCAGTCTTCAAAGACAGACCTTTGCGTGCTGCCAAAAGAAAAAGAAAAAAAATAGAACATGTCGAATGGAGAGAAGCATTGAATTAGGAGGAGACGAAAGATTCAAACTAAAAAAAATGAATTTAAGTCTCACAACTCTGAATCATTTAAAAAGAAATGGGTAGAGTAAAATGCCTTTTTGCATGTATTTTAAATTATTGGAATGAAATTTCTTTCAAACAAGAACGATATACCCCTACAGAAAACTTTCTGTTGAATCAAGAATTAAAATATTTCTTCTTCCTCATTATTTATTTTTCATATTATATAAAATTGTTTAATAGTGTAATTTATAACTGAAAACAAATACTACAATATATATTTAAACATCCAAATTATCGTTAGGGATGCACCGAATAGTGATTTTGGCCGAATACCGAATATTCGGCTAGCCGAATAGTAACTGCTAGGCCGAATACCGAATATTCGGCTTGTCGGATACTTTTAAATTTCAAAGTTTAAAGGCATTAAAATATTAAATTTTAAAACAATTTTACATAATATTTAAAACAGAAACTTTTATTCTAATAAACAAGAGCTTTTTCCAAGCAAACTTTATGCTGAAAAAAAATCTGCTTTGAGTTATTTAAGAACAGGATAGTTATAAAAAAATTTTAATTAATAAAATTTTAAATTTCATGGCTTCTTCTGAGAATTAAAACAAATGAATAAAATTTTCTTAAATTCTAAAACAAACATTTTAAAATCAAAGAGAAATTGTGAAAAAATTGGAAGAAAAATTGTACAAGTACATATATTTGCTTGTCAGGAAGAGACTAAAGTAAAAGTTAATAAATAATACAATCAATTCAAATTTTATATGGTGACAACTTAGCAAGAATAACTGTTCTACTCACTTTGATCAAAAAAGTAAGTTTTTTAATGCATCCTAGATCAGTGTCTGGAGTGGGCAATCATTTTCAGAGGTTGCAAACGTTGTTCTTAAAATCTTAGCAAGAAACAGATTATTTACTGGAAAATGTTGAGGAACTTGCATTTGTACATAATTAATTCCCATGAAAATCCTCATGATTGATTAATTTTCTTAAATAATACTTAACAAACAGCAAATAAATAATGTAAAAACATTCTCTTTTATTTAAGTATGCTTCTGTTTGTAATTATTCTGAATATCTTTATAAGTTGACTGTTAAACGTAGAAGTTGTATAAGGTTTAAAAAAATAATTTTAAAAAGTTTTTTTAAGTATTCGGTTTGGCCGAATATTTTGATATTCGGCCAAACCGAATATTCGGCATACCGAATAGTTTGATATTCGGCAACCTGGCCGAATACCGAATAGATACCGAATATTCGGTGCATCCCTAATTATCATAACATTTTTCTTTGGCTTAAAGATATTCTTTTCATCGAAGAGAAAGCTAAAAATTTTCTGTACTATTACCCAGGGCCGGTGCAACCATCAGTCAAACCGGGCGATTGCCCAGGGCCCCAAGTCCATAGAATTTGAAATAACGTTTACTTGGTATATTTTTTTATCTACATTTGTTTTTAAATGTTTCTTCATGAGCAGAAAGAAAGGCAAGGCAGAACTTAACAACAAAACAGTACACAACATTCTTTGTCTTTCTTTACTGGTAAAGACATCATATCAAGTATTATGCTCCTAATTTTCCTAATAACGAGTTATATGTGCATATGGCTGAGGAACAGGAATGCCAAACATTGAGGTATTCCAAATTTTGGAATGAAATGATTCGCTAAATATTTAATTGCTTCAATAATAGCTTTGTATTTTCATAAAAACATATAAAAATAATAGTAATAAGAAAGGTAACAGGCTATTTTACGTAAAGAAAAAATCTCTGAAAAAAGAAAAGTTTTGTGGATCAAAAATGCTGACGTTATCAAAGAGCAACCCCCCCCCCGCCTCCCACTGAGATATCTAACAATATCAAGTGCCAGACCTCCCCTCCCCCCTAAAGTGATAACGTTATATATGCACAGCCCCTAACTGCTTATTACCTCATAAAAAGCAAAATCCCTTTTTTATGTTCTTGGAAACAATATGAAATTGTCAGAATTCTCCTATTTATCCTCCACAAAACAAAAGGTAGGGGAGATTTCTCTATTATTACCCACTTTCCATTTATCAAGGATAGACTTGTCTTAGCCAGACCTGTTACTCACATGACCAGTTTTTGAAACCGAATGTTAAAGAATTATTGCAAAATGCACACACACACACAAAAAAACCTGCGTAATTTTTTTTTTTTTTTTTTTTTTTTTAAATGCTGTACCGATTCTGGATAAATTGTATTCAAAATATGACAAAATTTATTAAACTGGGCTAAAATATTGAAACTGGATTCCTTTTAAGAATTAAAAAATCACTTAAAAATTCGAAAATTGCTGTACAAATTCTGAAGAAACGTCATTAAAAGGAGGACAACATTTACTATATTGTGCTAAAACATTGAAACCGGATTCCTTTTACTAATGAGGAAAAATTGCTGCAGAACACACATATATACGTACAAAAAAAAAAGCTAAAATTAGTTAAAAATTGAAATCAGATGACACAATTATATTAGACAAAAATTATTGCATTAGCGCTAAAAGTTTGAAACTGAATTTCTTTTATGAATGTCAAAAAATTGCCGCAGAATGCAAATAAAAGGCTGAAATTCGCATTAAAAATTTTTGAAACATTTTTAAAATGTTGTACAAATTTCGAATAAATTTTATTGAAAAGATGAAAAAAATATTACATTAGGCTAAAAAATAAATACAAGTGGTATCTTCCTGCCAAATCTTGTAGTTCTACGTGCAACAGTTTCTTTAGTACTCAAACTTTTACCTTTATTATTATAGATGTAGTTTTGTTTTCAATTTTGATGGAGAAGTATATCCAATCTATTAAAGAAACTCTTAATTACATTGTCTTTTTTTTTTTTTTTTTTTTTTGTTTTTTCCCCCCTTAGGCTCTCTTCAGCATATATTTCTATATTCTTAAACTCTGTCACCGCCACTGCAGTTATGAGCATTGGTAGCACTCACATTATACAGAAATGATTGATAAACACGCTGGTACAGACAGTTTTTAAATCGAAAAATCCTTTTAAGAGATATTCACTGTTAAAGTTGGTCAAAATCATTCCATTAAAAAAAATTTATAGCTGAACAATAGGAATTTAGTCCCTTTTTCTAAGGATATACATTACAAGCACTTGTGGTATGTAGGCTGCATTTATTTTATTTTTTGACTGATTTTTTTTTTTCAATTTTTTATTTAAATTTTCATCATTTTAATAGATATTTTTATTCCCATTTAGAAAAAGTTAATATTTTAAATTGTTGCCAATTGTAAAAACAGCGCAAAAAATACCATTTTTTTTTAAAATAAAAATGTATTCACATGTGACTATTAAAAAGAGAAACAAAACTTTAAAATAAGAATTCAATGATCATGTTTTAAAAGCAGGAAAATATTTAAAATTTCCTCACAAAAATTGTATTTACATGAGAATATTAAAAAAGAAAGAAAATTAAAAAAATTAACATTAATATGTGCTAGTTAAAAGCAGTAAGTAAGAGAAATTACATCACATTTAAAATGCACAAATAATAATATTGCCAAACAGTTTAAATTTAAAAATATATTTACACGAGAGATTTATTTCGTATTTTGTAATGATCTTTTAAACTATTGTTGCCAATTCTAAGACAGCGCAAATAATAATTCTTCCTTTCAAACAACAAAAGTATTTTTACGTGAATGTTAAGAAATGAAATTTTGGTGAAAATTACGTCAGATTTAAAATGTGTTATTTAAGACAATTTTCTTATAACGTTGTTAAAAAAATTACAAAAGTCAACGACTCTGTTTGATTTGTTCATTTTATATAGGCTGATTTTCAAATGCTGTTTACTGATCTTATTTAATCTGCGAATTTCGTCAAAAGAGGGCGAAATAATCACGAATTGCGACAGAAGGAAGGCGAAATAACCACAAATTTAGTCAACAGATCGTGAAATAACTGCAAATTTAGTCAAAAGATCTCGAAAAAACGCAAATTTCGGCAAAAGATCGCGAAAAAATGCAAATTTCGGCAAAGAGCCTCGAAAAAAACAGTTAGTGCTGGCAGTGGATTCCCTCCCCCCTTCCAAAGGATCAAATTGATCCTTTAAGAAAATTTGCTGTGAATTTCAGAAATTTTTTTTTCACTCAGAATCACACCTGCCATATATACTCGCGCATAAGTTGAGAAATATTGGAAAAATAAATTTTCTATACCTACGGTAATTCAGCATTTACCTATGACATACCGCACAATTTTTGGGGAAATTTTCATGAGGATTGGGAAAAATGTTGGGAGTAGAAACATTTTCTGCACCCCTGCACCAGATTTGATATGCAAGATGATTATGAGTAACTGATGATTCAATATTGGTTTTGATCACTCACCACGGGGCTTTGCCATACTAGGCTTTTTCCGATGAACATTATAGTTTATCCTAGCTTCTATTCTGTAGAAAGAAACTAAATTTTATGTTTGAGGAAAATAATTAATAATACATATATATTAATCTAATTTTAAATTTTAATATTCAACAAGAATCGCTATTATGCTGTGCTCATTTTTCTCTGATCACTGTTATTTTTTACCTTTAAAGAGAATTATCAAGGTGAATGCTGAAATATTGAAACTTTCTATATTCTTGCAGTAGGATATTTAAATGTGTTTCTAAAAACTGTGTACATTGTTTAATGACATCTTATAAAGATAACCATCTAACATATATTTTCTAGGGTAATTCAAAAAATTAACTTGCATATTTAGGAAAATTGGTGCTATGTTTTTACTCTTGATCCTTTTTAGTCTCCTTTTTTAATAAAAATGGTCCCCCAAAGTCCCCTTTTTAAATAAAAATGGTCCCCTTTCCCCCTTTTTGAGGACTAAAATGTGTTGGGAGCCCTGCTGCTAGATTTTTTTGTTGCGGGTCGGGTTCAAGTCAGTTGACTTACATTGTTTCATTTTTCAGGATGGGTTTTGACTCAGCGGGTCAGGTTCAGGTTAATCTGAATTTTAAAAAAAAAGTCCAAAATATTTTTTCAGGTTAAAAAATCTATATAAGACCACCATAATGACTTTTCTTCCAAAAGACGGACACCTCTATTTAGTGAACCTAAATTCCTAAAATTTATATATTTGAACACTTATTATACTTCTGAATTGCAGGTACCTCTCAATCTATACACAGGTAGCCTGTGTATGTATACATAAACTATCAAAAATATGATGCATTTGTTTTTGTGTCTATCAAAAACAAAATGTTAAATTTTTCATATTTCAAAAGAAGAAAAAATGGTTCTTAAAGAGAGTTCTAGTGTGAACCCGACCCGATGTTTGACTCTATTCATATTCAACAATCCCGAGGTGCCCACTATTCAGAGATTTTACTATATTTAAATATAAAAGAATATATATTTGTTCACTCTTCTATGTAAAACATAAAAATGGTATTAGAGATACAATTGTAAATTATTTTTTGTAATGGCATTAAAACATGATTTACTTTCCTTTCACTGTGGTTTCGGTTTGGGTGTGGGTTGAAATATCTCATGTTGGGGTCGGGTTGTGGGTTGTCAGAAATTATTTTTGCGGGTCAAGGAATTTTTTTGTCGGGTTTGGGTGGATTTTAAAATGGAATTTGTGTGTTCTTGTCGAGACCTTAACTCACTTGAAATCAGATGGAGACAACTAAAGAAACTTTGTTGTAAAAAACTCTGGAATTAAGCCTACTTAACAGAAACAGTAACTGAATCTTGTTTCCATATTAAAATAGGCACAAAACTAAAAACCTTGGTTCACTTTGTTATAAGGGTTATTCTCTGCAATAGTGCAAAAAGTGCTTCCCAGCCATATAAATGGTCTTAATTTTATAACATTTTTATTTATTTTTATTTTTATTAGAAGATCTAAACATAGTTTATTAGGGGCAGAAAGTAAAATTTAAAAATAAATAAATTTAGTATTTAAAAATATAATATATATCATGCAAACATCATTCCCTCACCTTTCCCCCACCTGTACTACCATATTTTATTGCCTATTTCTTTCCATCCAGAAATAAAAATAATTAAAAATACCCTAAGCAAAATAAAGTTCATTTTTGATACATTACAAAAAATAATAAAAATATTGATTTTTACTATTATTATATAGTTTACTCAATCAATTATATGTTTCCCCATGTTAGACCATCATTCCCTCACACATTGCTATTATCTCAAATATCTACCACTAATGAGCAGTAGTAGTCTAGCATCCTTCACAGAGAAGAAGCTATTTTGAGCACTTGTCAATCCAGCAACATAAATTGGTGGTGTAAGATTTTGTTAATTTTACAGAATTTTTTTTAGTCAGTATATCCGGAAGCGTTTTTATTAGCAGTCATTCCCTCACACAGAATATTCATTTTTTTGTAAATATCAAAAATTTTAATTTTATCATACATTATATATTAAGTGTTTCTCTTAAAGGAAACAGTTTGGATTTCTTCATAATTTTGCATTTTTCCCGTACAACTAGTAAAAATGTCTTATTTCATCATTCCCTCACTTGTCATTCCCTCACATTTTTTATTTTATTTTTTCCACAAATTTTTATTTTATTTTTTTTGTTAAGTCAAATTTTTAAAACAATTTCTGTTGCTATTAAAATCTCCAATAATTGACTGATTTCTTACCATTTATCTAATTTTTATGAAAATTTACATATGCATCATTCAAGTCAGACTGCTGGCCAAATTTGCAAGTATTGTAGAGAACAACCCATAAGACAGTTTAAGGCTGCTATTACTGTTAAAATTTACACTAATAAGAAATAACTGGCTTGGTGAAAATTTTTGTCTAATTTTCTCTATAAGTTTCAGAGTTTCCTTCTTAAAAACTGCCATTACAATTAAAATAACCTTCTAATAATTAGTATTGTTTCATGTTGTGGATTAAATTACCCTTCCATTGATGTTAGATGATTTTATGACTTTACTTCAAAAATTATGTACCATTATGAACTCTAAAATTTTAAGTTTTTCTGAAAGGTTTCCTTAATTTTTGATCACTACTGTATATTTGAAATTTTTTATAGAAAGAAAAATTTTGCATAGGGCTGATTTTTAAGGAGGTGGGAAGAGGAGGGAATGTATACTCAGAATTTTGTGGTAATAATCAGTTCACTGTCAGAACTGTTATCAAACAAACATGATACAAAATCTAGTATAAAAAACAGGAAAAAATTCAGCCACTCAGTTTACTGTGAACAAATGTTTTTATATTATTAATTCATAAATTCTGAAATTTAAATACATTAATTGTATGTCAACTGATAGTATTACTTGATTAAGTGAATAAGGTTATGAATGAATAAATATTGTTAATAAATCTCTCTTTTATAGATTTTACGACATTTCATTTAATGCTGCCTGTGCAGAAGTATATTCGTATAATCCATGTTTTCCATTTGTCTCCCCTGATAAATATACAACTACTGGTGCTGGGAATAAACCTTGTTTTGGAGCATCTGTAAAGTATATTTCTTCTGTCTCAATTTTTTTAAGCATATATTTTTACATTTCTTATAGGTGCTGGTCAATGACAAAAAAAAAAAAAAAAAAAATGCAAATTTTTGCTTAGACATTTAGTTTGTGTTTTCCCCTTGTAGGCTGAGGCAAGGACGTAGGAACTGGGGGAGCTGTGGCTCCCCCTGAAATATTTCAGATGGGCTCAGCTCCCCCGGGAGAAATTCTCGCTGAAATACATCTGTTTACGATACATTGCTGAATTAAAAAATAAAGTATATTTTTTTCTAGAAAATTCACACAATAAACGACAAAGAAAAGAGAGAGAGGGGGTGGTGAGCACACTTGTTTGTGCCTTCACCCTTTTTCTCATTGTTTACAACCCTCCCGATTTCCAGAAAAAAGGGTGTCTTATATAGGTCTACTCAGTGTTGATTTCAGGGGGTGGCCCGGGGGGGAATGTCCCCCCCGGAGCAATGAGATGTCCCCCCCGGAAGATTTGAGATTTTGTGTTTTCAATGGTCAAAAAGTGCAATTTCCCCCCTTGGAACTTTATAATGTCCCCCCCCGGGGCCACAGAAATCCCTCCCGGAGAAAAGTATCTGAATTCAACACTGGGTCTACTACAAATTACCTGCACCGATAACATATTTATAAAGAGGAGGCCTTTAAAATTGATTTGGAAGAGATTTGTAAAGAGTTTGTAAGCAAAACAACAGAAAGCATTTTAATTTTTGGTAAATGGAAGTGGGAGAAGCCTTAAATTTGAATATTGTATTCGGGATTGCACATAAATTAAGTTTCTATGTATCAAGTATATCTATTAAAAAATATTTTAACTGGATTAAAGAGTTGAGGATCTTTTGATATGCTTCTATTTTATACTTCTGTTTGTGAAACATTGCAACACTATGAAGGAACCCTCCAAAATGAACGAAATGATCTGCGCCACTAGCTTTCCGCAATATGCCCCGGCTCCCCCTGTTTGTACAAAGTTCCTACGCCACTGGGCTGAGGTGTAAAGATTCAGAACTGGCCAAAATGGAACTGCAGCAGGCATATTCACAATACCTACTCGGTTCAGATTCGGCACTTGTATTTCTCAGTATATTTTTCTGGTATGAAATGTTGAATATTTTTGTTATTATCTTCATGTAGTAATACAAGTATCCTAATCCTAATAATATTATAAGTGTGAATATGTTTTGTTGAAAGTCAGAATTAGGGATTGACCGAATACCGAATAGTTGATTCGGTATTCGGTGGTTCGGCATGTAAACCGAATATTCGGCTTCGGCCGAATACTTTTAAGTATTCGGCCGAATAATTGCAGATAAGTATTTTTTTAGAATTGGAAGAATTCTCTTTTACTTAGCAGTAGAATAGGCTAAACAATGAGTTTCAATATTATGTGCATGAGTTCAGAGTTCAGCTGCACTACAAAAAACAATTCAAAAGCCATTTTTAATTTAAAAAAAAAAAAATTCCTTCCTAAAATAGTTTACATAGGGGTGAAATCAAAACTGTCTACAATAGAGAAAAATAAAGTAAGGAAGATGCACATCTTTCCCTTATCATTTAATTTTAATTACTTCTACATTAGTTTTTTTTTTAATTTAAATTAATTTAATGTATATTTTCTTTAATATACACATCAAATAAGTATATCAGAGTTCATATCTGTATATCTAAGGTTATTAAAGAAAATACACACATCAAATAAGTATACCCTTATGCCTATCCTATAGCTTTTATAACCGTTATATCGAAATTGCTCAAATTTGTTATCTTCATCACAATGTTAAAATATTAATCAAAATATAAATATCTATCAATAATTTGACAGAAAATAGTTAAATGTACAAATTGATATGATACCTTTTGTATTTTCAGGACATTCCTATTCAATATGTTTATAATTAGATTTAGACAATCAGTAAATCAGCTTAATGACAACATTGTTTCTTTTTATTTGAATGAACTTTTGTTTTTCTGACAATCCTTATCCTTAATAATAGCCTGCATAATTTAATATTTTCATAGGTTATTTGTGGGTATTGACTAGTGATAAAATAATAAAAAATAAGTGATGGGTTAATGAATTTGTGAGTGGAAAGAAGTCATTAAATTTTTTTGTTAATTAGATTTAAGAATAAAAATGCAACTGAATTAAATTATTGAGAATTTAATTTCAATTAAAGTTTATTAAAAAAGCTAATAATGCAAAAATGCATATTAAAAGATTTCAAGTATTCGGTTGCCGAATACCGAATATTCGGTTTACACTTCAACCGAAGCTTCGGTATTCGGTATTCGGCAAAATTGCTGCTTCGGTCAATCCCTAGTCAGAATCAAAACAGATAATAACTAAATTATTTTGTATTCATTATCCATTATGTTATTTTTTTCCCCAATGTTTAAATTTTCCATTCAGTTAATAAAATTTACATATTTTATTCGTTTATAATTCATAAAATAAAAGTTATAAAAAGAAAACCTACTTTCAATCAAATGTAGCTCTTACGTTTTTAACATTGTGCCATTTCAAAGGAAAAAATATGAAAATTGATTTGAAATTAAAGTAATAATAGGTACAGTTCAATGTTAACCTTACTAAAAATGCACCTGATGCGAAAATTCAGTAATGATTCTGTTTCTGGATTTTTTATAACCACTATTTCTTTCTAATAGTAATATTTGCATTATAAATTACAAGATTAAAAAATTCAGCGATTACTATTTAAAAATAGCAATTAAAAAAAAAATCAAAAAACACAATTATCCTGAAAACCAGTATTAGTTTATTGTGCTTTTTAACTTTATCAAAAATCTGTGATACATAAATTTTTGGCCCTATTTTTAGAAGTAATAAAAACTTTAAACGATTTGATCTATACAAAAATTAAGAAGTTATAGAGGGTTTTCTGTTTTCACAAAATCCCTCCCTATTTCCATCCCCTTGGTCTGATTTTGCACATTAACGAACTTGACCGAGATTTTATGCCCATTGATTTTATGTATCAGTTTGGAAGAGCTTGGTGCAGAATTACGAAAGTTATCGTGTCCAGAAGAAAGTGATATATATATAGATAGATAGATAGATAGATGTAGTTTTTTACTGGGGGTGGTTTTGGGTTCTAGGGGTCATGATCGGTGTAGATCTGCAAAATTTTTTCAAAAATTCCAACATAGGAACGATCCCAATAAGTAGTATTTCATACGAAATCTACCTAAAATACGTTTAATTTTAAGCACTGATCACTATCACTCATACTTGAACTATAATACCAATATTTGTAAAATATTTGATTTACATTGGAAATATACGTAATGAAATGTCAAAATTTTAAATTGTAATTATCTCTAGCAAAATGTCAATATTGCCAAAGTATTTACTTTATGTTGGAAAGTAAAATTGCAAAATATTTTTTGCCAATTTAAATTTTGCACATATTTGCGCAATATTGGAAAAAAAATATTTTGCAATTTCACTATTGATATTTCCATTATAAAGTAAATATTTTTGCAGTTTGCTTGTAACTTTTATTTTATGTATTACAAGCAAATAAAATATGTAGATTTTATTAACTTAATTGAAAATTTTAAACATTGGAAAAAAAATTAATATAATTTATAATGAATACAAAAAGGCATTTAATTATCTGTTTTGATGTTGACTTCAGTCAAACATTTTCACATTTATAATATCATTATTACATAAAGATAACAAAATTAAGTGTTTCAAAATTTCATACCAGAAAAATGCACTGAGAAATATGAATGTCGAATCTGAACCAGGTAGGTATTGTGAATATGCCTAAAGCAGGTACAATGCTCTCAGGCGTTCCATGTATAGATCCTTTAATAAGACTAAAATATATCTTTATTTCAGCTTTCAAAACGATTAGGGCTTTGAATCCAACCCCCTCCTATTTAGAAAGTTCTTCAGGGTGTCTACAGAATCTTGGAAAAATCAGGGAAGTTTATCAATCTGGAAAAGTCAGGGGACTGTAAAAATTCTCAAAAATCAGGGAAATTTGTCTGTATGCAACAGTATTTGCATTTTCACTTTGCCAATGAGATTGATTTGTTTATTTTCTATACTATATTTTTTCACATGCTGATTTGTCTTTCCCAATATTTTTAAAAAGATGGATGTATGTGGTATGAATTTTTGATATTTGACACAAATTTAGGTGATCTGATGTTTTAATTTTCTGTCAATAGTGCTTATGTGTAAGGCAATTTATCCATTTTTGAAAATTTTAAATGATACGTTAGCATAATCTGACCAGTTGGCCAGCTTAATCTAATTAGCTATCTCTTAGAATTGCATATTTTTATGAAAATGCAGAAATTTTCTGGTCACCCTATCCATTGGACACTATATGAAGTTGTTGGGCTAAATTTTGAGTTCGGATTTATAAAACTCTTAACCAATACTTTATGAATATTAGACAATTTTTGTTTTTCTCTTATTTTTTCTCATAAATGAGATATTTGCTAGCCCGATAAGTGTGTTATATGAGGAAGCAGCATACATGAAAAAATACCGTATTTGTATTGTTAATAATAGAAATCAGGGAGGTCTGATAAAGATAGTCGGGAAAATCAGGGAACTTTTTTTTTTTTTTACAAGTTCTTCAATAAGACCAAAAACTTTTTTTTTTAATTTACTCCCTCCCCCCCCCAAAAAAAAATAAAAATAAAAATAAAAATAATAACTGAGTCACCATGATGAGGCTCTTGGGTGATTAGAGTTAATTGCTTTGAAACCACCTCTTCTTTTTAGTTGTCATAAACAATATTTACGATCCAGGCAAAATGTGGGGCCTATTTGGGGCCCTTTTGCAAAAATCTATTTAATAAAATAGTCCCCTTCACAAAAATAACTTTAATAAAATGGGCCCCTTCACAAAATTCCTTTTAATAAAATGGGCCCCTTCACAAAATTCCTTTTAATAAAATAGGCCCCCTTCATAACATTCTTTTTCATAAAAAGTGTTTTAAAATGTGTAAATTGTAAATAAAACCAGCTCACAGAAAACAGAAATTTTAGCAAGGATATTTTAAAAAGTTTTGTCAATAAATTCTTCATTCAAATTTGAGTAACTGGATTTCAACTTTCGTTACAAAATGTTATTTTTTGCAAAATAACTTTTACTTTTCACAAAATGGGCCCCAAGAATAAAAACCGTGTTGACCCCTGACAACCACATCATATTGGCCTTTAAGGCTCGTTCAGATCACATTCTGCAATGAGAAGTCTAAATTATTTTTCTGGGCTTTCTTTTCCTTAGACTCTTTGGGATCAGTTGTGACCTTTTTTATTGTTTTTTAAAAGTTTGGAAACAAAGTGCTCAAAACCAGCAAAAGAAATTCCTCCCGTGGTAAGTGATAAACATGTCAAATACACTAATTCTTAGGTACCCTCCTGTCTTGGAACACAAGAGAATTGTCTCCACAACAAAGATTCTGCAAAAAGAACAACTGAATGTGATCTGCACAGAGTATTACTGTATTTGTTACTATTTGCCTGAAAACATACATATTTTCAAACTTTTTTACCCAAGTCATTATTGGAAAGATGCATGGCCATTTCATAATGGCAAATTGGCTTCTGTGGAATGATAGATTACCTTACTAGCAGAAAATAATAATTAAAAAAAAGTCTATTATGAAAAAATTTTGTCTTTTTTTAAAATCATAATATTTTTAAATCAACATGTAAAGCTGAAATGCAAATTTTTTGAAAATATCAACTAACTCTGCAGAAATTCCTGTAAATCGATGGTTAATTGTTCTTGTTTTTCAATATCAAATAAAATATTTACATTTTTTTTTTTTTTAATTGTCAATAGCAGTAAAGGGTAACAAGTTAAACAATTGCATGCAGAAAGTAAAATTTTAAAAATTTAATTTTCTCATGAGACATCCTTAGAAAATAGATGTTCTTCAGTCCCATAGAATTAACATAACAAGGAGAAGGAAAATCAAAAATCTTAGTAACCATTGGTACTGATTTTTTATTTTAAAGGCACAAAAACAGCCTAATACAGAGGTAGAGGTGTACACGGGCCGGAATTTCCAGGCCCGGCTTATCCAGAAAGAGAGATACAGTACAGAACCATTTATCTAGAATGGTTGTGGTCACATGTATTCTGAATAACTGGTTGGGCATTAAACCAACATCAATTTGATCAGATTTGTAGAATATATGCGGCTATGACAGTGTTTTGATCTCATATTAATTATTGGACTACTCCGAAAGAATCAGGTCCAAACGAGATCAGATTTTAATCTAATTTTAAAAGAAGGCAATTTATAGAAATACCGTAGAAACAAAAAATCCCTTTTTTCCTACGCATAAAAATCAAAATGGCCAGTATATAACTAAATACGCTTCCATTTTAAATCTTAGTTGTTGGAATCAAGTTATATCATGCATGTTGTAATGTTTAAAGCAATATACATATCAAACTGCCACTGTATGGCTCATTTTTCTGAAATAAGTCAATTGGAAATATTATTCTGGATAACTGGTTTCCAGATAAATGGTTCCATACTGTAATTACACCGGTCCGTCCCGGTAGAAAAACTAAAAGTTCGGCCCTGCCCGTTTCTATTTTTGCGGTTTATAGCCTGACCCGTGCAAAAAAAAAAAAAAAAAAAAAAAGACTCAATTTTCTAAAAATAATTCTGATTTTTCTTAACATACGATTAAGATTATTTTCTAGAATACTGCATAAATATTTATGGAAAAATTTAATAGTATATTTTAGATTACTATAGGTTTGCAAGCCAGAGCATACAGAATAGCAATACTAGTAATCACTTACTCATTAGACTCTTAAATTCAAATTAAGATTATATGTTTGCAAGCCAGAACATACAGAATAGCAATATTAATAATCCCTTACTCATTGTACTTTTAAATTCAAATAAAGATACCTTAAATGCGTTAATATGTTCAGAATGAAAGAAATAAGATAGTTATAAACATCAGAGCTTTTGAAGCTTGAAAAAAAAAAAAATTTTTTTTTTAATATTTCTCTAATTCATTAATGTATATTTCCAAATTTTCTGTAACCAAAAGTTCATTATTACTGCTATTATTTTTACAAAACAAATTGCTTGCCTGCTGAGTCTACTTCAGTCATGCAAAAAGACCCGCTTGCTAATGTTTATCCAATGGAGAAATTTTTTTAAATATCACGTGTGCATTTCAATATTTTTCAACAGGGTATGCTGATTTAAATCACTTGATTTTTTTGAAAAATCATTTATTAAAATCACACAATTATATATATTTTTATTTTTTCATAAATGTTTAACTATACTCTAAATCAAAGTAATTTTGAAAAGAGTACATTTTATTTTAATCAAAGAAAACAAAAAATAAAGGTATATTCTCAATACACTCTGAGAATGTTCTTTCAATTTCAACAGCAATCTTCTGCTTGCTTTTCTTTGTAGACACTCACTAGTGAGATAAGGGAATTTATTGAATGTTATAACAGTAGTCTCCCAGAATAAATGCATAACAAAGAAGATTTTCCTTCTTTTGACCACTGATCAATAGGTATTAGTTACTGACCTGTTTTAGAAGCTTACTTGAAGCAAAGTACTTGAATCAACTTTTGCTTGAAGTTACTATTTCACACTGAACTGTAGATTAGATAGCATTATTTGGTGTAGTACAGGACAATAATAATAATAATAACACAAAGATGGCAGGTATGAAAAAGCATCCAATATGGCTCAATTTTACAGAAATTGCAGCAGTTTCTGGTAAAGCAGAAAAATTAAGTTTTTCTCTACAAAGCATTAAATTTGCCTTAGCTAGAAATTTCATGATTACATTTCCTGATTTAAAGTAAATAAATGATTGGTTACCTTGATACATTATTCATTTTTTCTCTCTGAAAATATCAGTACATATAAGGAATTTCTATTATAAAAGAGTTTAAAAAAAACTTAGGTTTATAGTATCACCAGCTATAAAATTAGTATTTTTATTGTTATTTTGATCTTGATTTGCAAAAAAAATATTAGTTACTCTCAACAAAAGATTCATTAGTATTTTTCTGGATACTTATACTGGATTTAATCTTGCATTTGTTTACTGGTGAATTATCCTTTTATATATTGTAGTACTAATAACATATTTAAAATAATATGTAATAATGGGGATTGTTTTGGTGAGTTGGTTCAGTAAAAATAGATAGTACCTTTAATGGTGTTTAAGGCAACATCTTATTGAGAGTTCTTAAAGTAGGTGATGTAATCATTACACAACTTTACTTAATTAAATTTTATATCCATTTAAAAAAATTAAATACTACTTTCAAGCTTCTATCTTAATTGCATTTGTAAAACTATTAAAAATGGCATGCTATAGGGCGATTCCATGCGGAGAGTCACACACATAACGCAGGCTTTAATTTTCATTTATTCAATTATTTATTAAATTTTAATTGTCATTTTAGGTGGTATGGTAAATAAGTTATTACCGTATTTTTTAGTTTAAATGTGTGAAAATAAAACTCACGAAAGACATAATTTAATTTCATACTCAAAATGTGCTTTTTTTCTGAAGTAGAAAAAAAGCACATTTTGAGTAATGAAATTAAATGATATACTTCTGTGAGTTTTATTGCCACACATTTAAATTTAAAAATATGGTAATAACTTATTTACCATACCACTTAAAATGAAAATTAACATTAAAATTTAATAAATAATTGAATAAATGCAAATTAAAGCCTGTGTTACATGTGTGACACTATCCATGGAATCGCCCTATAGCCTTCAAAGTTTAAAATAACGTTGTTAGTTAATTTTAATCAAAAAAATCTAATTTAAATAAAAAAAAGTCGATTTAAATCAAATTAATCTAATTTTTTTATAAAAAATCGTGATTTTTTTCATACCTTCTTTTTAAATGATTTTTTTTTTCTTTCATTGTATAGCTAATGTCAATGTCTACAAAGGCCGTTTTTTACTTTTTCGATTTTGTTTGCAGATATTTTTTTTTTATGAGGATGCTTTCACTTTCGAAACGGATTCTGAAAAAATATTGAAATGTAAAGGAGATGTCTTAAAAAATTTCCCCTATTGGATTAACATTAACGAATGGGTGTTTTTGCATGGCTGAAGTAGCCTCTTAAGTCAATTAATGGCTGCCACATAGACCTAGTATGTAGAAAAACAAATGTAAGCCCTGTTTCAGACACTATGTAACTGCCCGATGCCGATATCTATGCTGGACATGTTTTCTGTATTGATATTGTCAATCTAGCATCGGATTGTGCAGCACATTTACAAGAATAATAGTCCTGCTCACATCCATTGAAAATTGTTAGTGTTTTATTGGCTTAGTTTGATACTTTTAAATTTCTGTATCTGGATGATCGGGCCATTTAATATTTTTATTGGCCCTTACTGGGGCCAGAGAAAAAAAATAAACAGGCTGGGCTAAATCAAAAATTATGGGCATGGCCCGGCCTGTTTATATTTTTCTCTGCCCCAACCGGGTCCGTTAAAAAAAATTTCTTTAATCTGCTAGCCCGGTCCATTAGAAATTTTGGCTTCATTTTGTCAGGCCTCGTACCAAGCCCCGGCCTGTGCAGATCTCTAATGCAGTATTCTAGAAAAATATCTTAATTCTTTTTCTGTGGAAATTGAGTCACATCTGATTTCATTGACTTTTGCATGGGCCGGGCCAAGATAGCTTTCGTTCAGGACTGCATACCTCTTGTCTGAGTTATATATCAAATATTGTTTTCTGTGTGATTACAGGTGTACTTCTTTTTCAAATGACTCTACATACGTGTATTCATACTCATTAATTTTCAATAAAAATGTTAAAATCATAAGTGTGCTATTATTTTGAGAACTTTAAAACGCCTGTTTTATAAGTGAGAAATTTAACAACTAACTGTGCAAGGAAATCTTCCTGACTGGGTAAAATCTATAAGTCTAAATTCAATTTTTATCTTTTTAATTTTAAATCAATCTACTAATACAGCTCTGAGCCCCCTAAACACTGGGGATAAATGCAATATAGAGTAAATAATGAAATGTAAACTTTTTTTTTCTAGTGTATGTTTTTTACTGAAGTCTATATTGAAATAATTCAACAGTAAGATTTTTTTTAGGGAATAAACATACATAAGAATTGTGAGTTACTGAAAATAACGTTTAACCCTTTTAAATACTCTTAAAGATATCCAAAATAAAAACTCCATAAATAGCCAACTTTTATCAGACAGTTCTGCCTACGTGTTTTAAATCACAAGAAGGTCAACAACACATTAATGTCAAAACGAAAGTCAGTGCAATCTTGTTTATTCGTGATGAAACTTTCATTACTTTTATTCTTTTTTTTTTTACTTCATTGATTCAAGTTTGAAAATAGCTTGCCATGTTGAGCAATGTCATTAAATGCATGTTGAAGACATAAAAGAAAAGTGACCTCACGCTCTTGTCCAAACTGGATCCTCAAAAAAGAAATTCTTGTTGTTAAAATAACTCAGACTTTCGTACCCCAATACATCCAAACTTGTTGAATCCAGAGCCCCATCTGTAGGGGTTTCATACTCTAGTTTACTCAAACAACCTTCAAAATCCATTAGGCACACAAGCACTCAAACTTATTCCACTTTTCCACCAAATAATTCATCTGTGACACTACCATCCAGCAATAAAAGGAACAAACCCGTAATGTGTACTCTACCTTTAATACAAAACCACATTAGAACTTTTGCCTCCATCATAGGAACCTGTTAAAATAGAATAGTATTATCCTGCTATACATTATTACTCTTTTGTTGGTCAGTCACAAAAACCTTCTTTAGATCAATCTCTAAAGCCAATCAAACATGAGTCTGAGCAAACTTCTGTTTAATCTGCAGGCAAATTACAAAAATCTTATGTTTCTCCAATGTTAAAAGAAAAACAAAAATCATGTGTACAGAAAGGAAAAGAAAAATCTCAACTCAAACCTTTTTGCAGTGGAAAATAAACAAGAAATCATGTCTTGGCCCATCGCTTGCATTGTGTTTTTTGAATATGATATTATGACTTTGTTAAATGACTTTAATTATATATATCATCACATTACTTTCCTTATTAAACTGTGTTTTCGTTCATCTCTTTTGTATGACAAACTTTTAAGATAACTTTTAAATACTCTGTTGCAAAAAAATATATGCACTCAGAAAGAATTGAACCAGAGCTACGAAACTTGGTGTGATTTGATGAGTTATGTAAATGATTACAATTTCAGCACCACTGACCAATGGGGGCTTGTGTAATGCACATTTAAAAGAGCTGGTACTCGAATTCACGGGTAATTAGAACTGTTCTGCCATTGTTGATACATGGGATTTGACAGAATGATACTTTTATGATGTACTCAACAGCACTATGAACAGTGGTTTGACTTCAAAAGGTGTCGAACCATAGGCCTCAATAAAGCCGGTTGGTCCAACAGATGTATCTGCCAGCATTTTGGTCGAAGCGATATTATAGTTTTGCGGTGTTAGCATCAATGGATCAGAGAAGGCACGGCCAGCCGCTGCAGTGGCTCAGGACGCCCCCAGGCCACAAATGCATAAGAGCAATCAGAAGAACAGTCACACACATCTATACCAACAATGTTACTATCATCTATTCGACACCATTTGCTAGTTGATATGTATGCAGTGGTATCAAAGCCATACCATCCTTAGATGACAGGTCGACTCTAGGCTTAGCTCTGGATGTCCATTTAGGCTGTTGTTTCTAACTCTTCAACATAGACGGTGTTGTCTGGATTGGTGTCGATCTCGAGCAAGTGGGGCAGTGTGTGATTGGAGAAATGTGATATTCAGTGACATATCCTGATTCGAGAAATGTGATATTCAGTGACAAATCCCACTTTTCTCTCATTGCTGGTGACTACCTTATATGTATGTAGGCAGATAGGTCAGCAGTCCAATCCTGCATTTGCTATTGAGCGGCACACTGCCATAACACCTGGAGTGACATTCTGGGGAGCGATCTGCTAGGACAGCTGATCACTTTTACTTGTGCTGCTAGGTACTCTAATGGCTCGCAAGTACATAGATGACATTTTGCAGCCGATGGTACGGCCTGTGCTATTAACCTGCCTAGGTGCAATTTATCAGCAAGATAATGCTCGGCCACATACTGCACGACTCTCGCAACAATGTCTACAAGGATATACTGTCCTTCTACAACCTCTTAGTTCACCAGATCTTGCTTCAATAGAGAATGTTTGGGGCATGTTTGAAAGGCGACTTCAGCCGTCTCGGAATCCTACCGAACTAGTTTCACTCGCTACACTTATGGCAGAATCTACCACAGAGAGACATCAGTAACTTAATAGACTCCATGACTCACCGTGTATCAGTTTTTGAAGCTTCCAAATGTCGCTTTACAACCTGCTGAAATTTGTTGCTACTATTCAATAAAATGTTTTTTTGTTCTGAATTTATAAGCATTTGTTCATCTAAGCAAACACTATTCACATACCAAGTTTCATGATTGCGGCTCAATTTTTTCTGGGTGCATATTTTTTTGCAACAGCGTGTTTAATTCTGTTTTGTTTATTTATTTATTTATTGGCACAGCCTGTCGCTAAAAGGACTTTGTGACATTAAATCCCAATCAATCAACCAAAGATGAATTATCATGGTGTTTTTTATATATAAATATTTAATTCAAAATTTTATTTGACCTGTTTATTAGATTAATAAATGAAGTTTTAGATACTCTAATCAACAGTGCACTTTTTTTCGTTCTTAGACCATTTTTCACTTCATTAAAGTCTGTATTTGTCTCTTATGTTACCATATCCAGAAATTTTTGTTTTGTCTTCTACATTATCATTAAAAAAACCATGTTGACAATTACTTCAGCATAGGTTAATAATGTAGCTATTCTTTGAATAAATGAAATCTACAATTAATAGACTTAAAAATAGATTTATTTATTTTTTTTTTATGAGGGACAGGAATAGTTGCAAGAATTCAATTTTTTGTTGTGACAAATACATCAGCTATAATATTTTGTAATTTTAAAAATATTAAATTTTTAACCATTAATCCCGTAATATTAATATGTTTTAATTTTTGACAAATATAAAAATGCAGAAAATTTTAACACTTATGAATGTACAACTTGATTATTGAAATTCTTTTGTTCTTGGGGCTTGCAATGTTCTAAGATTTTTTAGTCTTCCCCTTCCTTCTTTATATAAAATACATGTGCATCAATTTTTACATGCGAAGCCACAAAAAGGTTCTAGTGAGATTTGTTAACTCTAGACTACTCTTTGCAACAGCAATGTTAAAAATCAGAGATGAAACAATTGTAATGGCACCTTTAGTCTATTTATTTAAAGTTAATAAAATTTGCAGTTTAAGAAACAATTTTAAGTACAGTAAAATCTCGTTACAACGAATGTCAGTTTAATGAATTTTTCAATTCAATGAATATCATTTGGAATGCTAAAAAAATACTATTATCCTATTACATTCTAAAAATATTCACTTTAACGAATTTTTCAATGTAGCGAATTCAATCAGAGCTCTCCAAAGATTTGTTGTAACAAGACTTTACTGTACCTCTGATTATATTTAACTGACTGAATCTGCTTACATGTTATCATGGTTTCTGGATTAAACAGCATGATACAGACAGTATATGTGTTTGTACATTTTTTGTTCTTAATTTTTTGGCATTTTTATAATAGCATTAGAAATATTTTCAAACTCTTCGAGAAATTTAAAAACTTGAACTTCCATTTCATAAAATCTAAATCCCTTTTTTATATATGAACATAGATTCAATATTTGCAAGGAGTATTTTAGAACCTAACTCTCAGAAGTGTATTATTTTATTAAATTAATATTTTTTTTCCCTGTGTAATATTTGAAATTGTTTTAGGCTTGTGTAAAAGGTTTTGGTGGGCCTGATGGAAGTCCTCCAGAAGAGCATGCCATTGGATTACAAAACAAGGCTATTTTTGGAAAAACTGAAGATCAGATTTACATTAATTACACTGTCCCTGGATCACCAAAGTAGTATTTCTTCCATAGTTTATATCTAGTTATTGTATCACATGGAGTAAAAAGTCCCAGGACTAGCAATAATTTTTAAAAAGTCAAAAACCAGTCTCATTCATCTACATAGTTTTTTTCATTTATTTCAAAAGTCTTCTAATAATTGAATACCTTTCATAACAATTTGGCAAAAGTCAAGGTATTCGACAAATACCTTGACAAAAGTCAGGGATTCCAAAAAATAAATCAGTTAAGTTTCACATTCGACATCCTTATTTGATGCAAATCTTTTTCCTTAGAATCAACTCTTCAAGTTAGGAAACAAATAATAGTTGCTATGGGCCAGATCCAGAGAATACAATTTGTGCTTCAATTCATTCAATTTTATCATGACTTTCATGGATGTGTGAGGTGGTGCATTTGCCTTAATGAAAGAACACTGTTTTCTTTGACATGTGCTGTATTCTTTTATTGATTTCATTGTTCAAACTGCCTGGTAATGTTGCATAATATTCTCCTATGACTGTTTTTTCTTTTACAAGATAGTCAATAAATATTATGCTATGTGCATCCCAAAAAATACTGACCAAGACCTTCCTAGCTGATTTTTGTGCATCTCTGATTATTTGGCAAATTTTATCCAGATCCATCCAACCACTCTCCATACTGCCTATTGCACTTAGATCTGTAATGCTGGATCCAGGAATTGATGCAAAAACTTTTTTGGATTACATTGAAATAACTCCAAACTGTAATGAAATAACTCTAAATCATTGACATGTTGCTGCTTATGGTCTATTGTTAGAAAACACGACACCTATCTCACACAAAGATTTTCGCATGTAAATGTTTATGTAAAATTTTCTTTACATGTTCTGTTGATATCATGACGATGCCCACTATCTCTCTCACATGCACTTTGCAGTTTTTACTGTTTTCGAGAGTTGAGGCTTCAATTGCACATCCAGAACATGCATCATAATTAGTAATAGCGCGGCTGCATTTAAATTATCAAAAACTTCAACAAATTACTGTTTCAACAGAGCAGATGTGTCATAATACTTTGTAAGTGATTCTTGGTTTAGATAATGTATTTCTTTGCCCGAAAGCAATGTTTAATCAAAACATGAAATTTCTTTTTGGTCTATTGTTTTTAGAAAAGCGAAAGTTGCATCACTTTCACAACTACAGCTCATAAAAAAAAATGTCATGACAATTTGCACAAATCTTTTGATGGTTGGTATTTTATAAAAAGCATATGAATATTTGGTTGATGCTGCCGTTTAGTGGCGAGCCCCAGGATTTTTCACTCCATATAATGTCTATTGAACATTTCTCTATTTTTCATTCTTTCAATTTCTTTAGTCTGTCATCAAAAGAAAATCTGCCTAATAGTATGCATTTATCTAATTAATTTAATACTACAGTGCAGATTCATTTCAGTGCATTATATTACTATAAGAAAATAAATTGCACCATAGTAAATAAATTACTTTTTGAAAGGGCAAAAATTTTAAGATTAAATAATTTTATCAAAATATTTGAGTTAAATTAAAAAATGTATAGTATTTGTTTTCACATTTTTTTTTTTTCAATAAAGATTGTTGTTACTTTTGATTAGGTCCAGTGGAGTGTAATGTATTTAATCTACTTCTGTCCTGGATAATACAAATTATTCACTCAATAATAATAATAATAATAATAAAAAGTATTTATAAGAATTAAGTGGCTGCATAGTTAAAATTGTTTTTCTTTTTAAGTTTTATTTCATCTTTAACCAAATTTGTATTTCTTTTATTTATTATCCCAAAAGTTCTTTAACAAAGGAATATTTAGAGGAATATTAAAGATATTTTTTAAAATAAAAATTGTTACAGGAATTGCTTTTTTCTTACATCATCAAATTTGAATTAAAGAGTGAATGGAGCAAAACTGTGTACACAGTTATACTGCAATCATTTATGTTGTAAAAAGCATTTATCCGAAGAAGAAAATAAAAGAGATGGATAGAAATAAAATTCATCAATAATTATATAAATTTTAATAAATTGATTTTTTCAAACTTGTGGATCCTTCAAATTCATTCATTTTTTATTTATTTAAACTGTTAACATAAATAGTGAAATTAATATTAATAAATCACTCTCTGTGAAGAATGTTTGTGAAAAATATAATTACTTTTCCCTTGAAAACTAAAACTAATGAAATAAGTAATAAATGAATGAAATAAATAATCTCTAATCAAGTCTGCTTAAAAAAAAACTTAAATTGATCTAACATGAATGAATAGTAAAAGCACAAGTGAAATCTGTTTGTCAGTTTAAAATGGAACATTGCTAAAATATTTATATAAAAAAAGTATAATGAAAGTTCTAGAAAATCTATAAACTAAGCCAATGTAAAGGTAATAAGCACTCTTAAGAATTTATAGGATCCTTTTTAAAACTTCCATTTCGATTTAAATCCTTCAACCAATAACACATTAAATTTTTGGAAACTCAAATTATGTAGAATCTTTTTAGTTTCTAAAGCTAAAATTTTAAATAATCAGTTGCAAAGCAAATGAATTTTTCATAGTTGGCCAAAAATTATACAATGAAAATTGTTTACTTACCAGAATTATTATTATTAATTTAATGCAACAATCCTAAACATCACTATTTCCTGGGTGCAAAAGTATCTATCACATGTGTTTTGCAGTTCTGAGTTTCAAAAGTTGTTTAACCAGTCTTATTTTTATGCCATTTAAACTTAGAAGAATGTGTCTCTTTCTCATTTATCATTGATCTATGCAGGATACTGCTGAGAGTATTTAGTATAATATGTTGAAGGTCTGTCCCTTTTAACCCTCTTGCTGCGTAATTGTTTTATCAAAATCGCTTCAAAAATTGCGTATTTAATTCCTTTGCGACAAGCGTCTTTTAAGAATTGTTATTCTTTTGTCACTGGTTTTTCAAAACAAAATTTTTCATCTGATTTAATCGGGAAAATGCTCCGATTAGATAAGGCAAAATTTACAATAAAAAGTTACTGGTGAAAATGATCAAGGAGGGTTAATTAGACGGAAAAAATGCATCCCGATGAAATCTCGGGTTGCGCAAATTTTGCTACTTTTATGTTACCCGAGAAACTCTCGGGTTGCGCAGCAAGAGGGTTAAACCCTTTAGGGGAGAGTATCTATTATATACAGCGATAACTGGCGATATAAAGCAATTAAAATAATAAAACTTTGTAAAAAATCACCATAAAATCAAAATAATACAATAATAAAATAAAATCTTTGTATTATTTTTATTTTATTGTGATTTTTTACAAAGTTTTATTATTTTAATCCCTTATATGACTTTACATTTTTGTGTACCAGTATTTCAAATAATAATCCTTGCCACAGAAATTTTGCAGTTAGATAAGGTGAAGAATACTATTTGATAATAGTTGTACTCAGAAATAACGAATGTAATAATCTCATTTCTCATATGACACATATATGTGATGCTAATCCCAAAGTGGTTAATGTAAAAGTTTATCAAAGTCCCATTGCATTTTATCATTTAAAGAGTAAAAAGGATAGGCCATAAAAAATGAATATTTTTTAAGTGTATCCTTCTGCCTATCATATTTTTTTGTTTTTATTGCTAAAATTGTTTTGGTGTGTAAAGTTTTTTTTTAAGTATTCAAATAATAAATATTTGTAAAATAATAATTTTTAAAATGAAAAACTGGTATTATATTTAAAGAACTTTTGGAAATTAATTTTATGGGTTTTTGTACACACAAGAACACAGCCAGAGGAGGGTACTTAGGTGGCTGAAGCCTCTCTTCCAAGATCAGTATTTATCTAAATTTGGGCTCACCCTGCCCATTTCCATAACTCCACATAAGGTTGCCCTTTCTCAGCCCTCATCTTATATCATCACACTGAAACAGCTTAGCATCCGAAAAGTAGATTTTAAAAGTTGAAGCAGATCCTAAGTAAGCCATTAACACAAGACAACTTTAAGTTAAATCTTTAACAGAACTCAGGAAAACGTTTTTGTTATCAAACTACCATTACGTACCAATTCACTGATCTAGTAACACCACTGCCATAAATTGAAATAAAATAGATGATAGGAACTGTCACCAACACATCATTGAAACTGATCGAAACTGATTAACCCGGCGATTCAGGATGTATATATATGTCGTAGGCTAATTGAGAAATCCGGCTCTTTGCAAACAGCCTAGGCTGTTTGCAAAGAGCCGGGCTAATTGGAGAATCATCTCTCTTTTTCCAATTAGCCTGATATTTTTCAGGCTTATTGCAAACAGCCTAGACACAGTTAGGCTAATTGAAAAATGACCACTTATTTCCCAATAAGAATGCTTTTTTTAGGCTTAATTACCGATAACCCGACCCGAACCCAAAAAATAAATTACAACAGACCGTACTCCGATCCGAGCAAAACAAAATAATTTCAGTCTACAAGCAACCCGATCCGAACCTAAAAATTCCATTTAAAAAAACCGGAATCTGAACCGAACCAAATCTGAACCCGATAAAAATATTCCAATGAAACATAACCGATCCGAGCAAGTCAAAATAATTTCTGAGGACATACAAGCCGACCCGAACCTAAAAATTCTATTTGAAAAAAAGCCGGAATCTGAACCCGACAAAAATATTCCAATGAACCATAACCGTTCCGTTCAAGACAAAATAATTTCTGAAGACATGCGACCCAACCAGAACCTAAAAATTCAATTTGAGAAAAACTCCGAAATCTGACGCGAACCAAATCTGAACCCGACAAAATTATTCCAAAGAACCATAAACGGATCCGAGCAACGCAAAATAATTTCCGTGGACATGTTACCCGACATGAACCTAAAAATTCCATTTGAAGAAAACTCGGAATCTGAACCGAACCAAATCTGAACCCGACAAAAATATTCTAATAAACCATAATCGATCCCAGCAAGACAAAATAATTTCTGAGGACATGCAACCCGACCCGAACCTAAAAATTCTAATTGAAAAAAACCCGGAATCTGAACCCGACAAAAATATTCCAATGAACCATAACCGATCCGAGCAAGACAAAATAATTTCTTAGGACATACAACCAAACCAGAACCTAAAATTTCAATTTGAAAAAACCCCTAAATCTGACTTGAACCAAATCTGAACCCGAATAAATTATTCCAAAGAAACATAAACGGATACGAGCAACACAAAATAATTTCTGTGGACATGTTACCCGACACGAACCTAAAAATTCCATTTGAAAAAAAACTCAGAATCTGAACCGAACCAAATCTGAACCCGATAAAAATATTCCAATGAACCATAACCGATCCGAGCAAGAGAAAATAATTTCTGAGGACATGCAACCCGACCCGAACCTAAAAATTCTAATTCTAAACCCGGAATCTGAACCCGACAAAAATATTCCAATGAACCATAACCGATCCGAGGAAGAAAAAATAATTTCTGTCGACAGGCAACCCGATTCGAACCTGAAAGTTCTAGTTAAACTCAATCCGAAATTTGACCCGAACGCGGGTTATGGAAGGTTTTCGGGTTGACTTCAAATGAAACTTTTAGGTTCGAATCCGGTTGTATGTCGAAGAAAATTATATTGTCTTTCTCAGATCGGGTTACGGTTCTTTGAAATATGTTTGTCGTGTTCCGATCGGGTTCGTGTCAGGTTTGAGTCTGACGTCCAGTGGAATTTTTAGATTCTGGTCGTACTGCGTGTATGCGAAAAATAATTTGCATTGCTCGGATCGGGGTATATGGCCTGATGTGTTTTAATTTCGGGTTCTGGTCAGGTTTCGGGTTAACTTCAAGTAGAACTTTCAGGTTCGGATCGGGTTTCATGCCGACTGAAATTATTTTGTCTTGCTCGGATCCGGTTATGGTTTTTTGGAATATTTTTGACGGATTCAGATTTGGTTCGGTTCAGATTTCGGGGGTTTTCTAATAGGATTTTTAGGTTCGGGTCGGGTTGCGTGTCCACGAAAATTATTTTTTCTTTCTCGGATCTGGTTATGATTTTGGGGGATATTTTTGTCGGATTCAGATTTGGTTCGGGTCAGATTTCAGGGTTTTTTCAAATGGAATTTTTAGGTTCGGGTCCGGTTGCGTGTCCACGGAAATTACTGTCTTGCTCGGATCGGGTTATGGTTCATTAGAATATTTTTGTCGGTTATCATATTTGGTTCGGGTAATATTTCGCGTTTTTTTAAACAAAATTTTTAGGTTCGGATCGGGTTGCGTGTCCATGGAAGTTATTTTGTCTTTCTCCGATCGGGCTATGGTTCTTTGGATTATTTTTCTCGGGTTCAGATTTGATTCGCGTCAGATTTCGGGGTTTTTTTTCAAATAGAATTTTTAGGTTCGAGTCGGGTTGCGTGACCACGGAAATTATTTTGCCTTACTCGGATCTGTTTATGGTTCTTTGGAATAATTTTGTTGGGTTCAAATTTGGTTCTCGTCAGATTTTGGTTTTTTTTAAATTGAATTTTTAGGTTCGAGTCGGGTGCGTGTCCACGGAAATAATTCTGCCTTGCTCGGATCCGGTAATGGTTCTTTGGAATAATTTTGTCGGGTTCAGATTTGGTTCGTGACAGATTTCGTTTTTTTTTAAACTGAAGTTTTGGGTTCTGGTTGTGTTGCATGTCCTCAGAAATTATTTTGTCTTGCTCGGATCGGTTATGGTTCAGGTTCATTGGTATATTTTTGTCGGGTTCAGATTCCGTTTTTTTTTTTCAAATAGAATTTTTAGGTTCGGATCGGGTTGCATGTCCTCAGAAATCAATTTGTCTTGCTCGGATCGGTTACGGTTCATTGGAATATTGTTGTCGGTTTCAGATTTGGTTCGGTTCAGATTCCGGGTTTTTTTTTTAAATGGAATTTTTAAGTTCGGGTCGGGTTGCGTGCAGACTGAAATTATTTTGTCTTGCTCAGATCGAGATACGGTCTGTTGTAATTTATTTTTCGGGTTCGGGCCGGGTTATGGGTTAATAAGCGTAAAAAATCATCGTGACTGGGATATAAGTGGTCATTTTTCAATTAGCCTAACGGTGTATAGGCTCTTTGCAATAAGCCTGAAAAATATCAGGCTAATTGGAAAAAGAAAGACGATTCTCCAATTAGCCCGGCTCTTTGCAAACAGCCTAGGCTCTTTGCAAAGAGCCTGATTTCTCAATTAGCCTACAACATATACACCAATCTTCAACACGTGTAACAGTTAATAACGAAGCAGCATTTCAATTCTTTTAAACTTTATGAATCTCATTAAGAGAATCAGAATGATGACGTATTTCCAGTAGGTGAGACGTCACTGATCGGACATCTACCGCCATCTTGTAGCAGCCGTGAGTACTATGATCAGATGGTGAGAAGAAATGAAGCTAGACATTTGAAAACTTTGTCAACAAAGTAGCGTACATGACAGTCGTACGGTAGTTGAATAATAATACAAATTCTAAAGACTTATTAATTTTTGGAGATTTAAAAGGACAAGATATATTAAAGTAAAAACTTTATTTCAATAAAAGAAAAACTTTATATTAATAAAAGAAAAACTTTGTCAGGATAAAGATAGAAGTATTTTAACAGGTGTTTGCACAGGGGCAAGACCCAGGATTGAGCAAATACCTAATAGATATGTCAGTAATCTTGCAATCGTTATGACAATTGGCAACCCTGGAAAAATCCTTAATTTCCTTCTAGATGAATATATGAGCAGAATATCCAAAAATACTTAAATCAGCTTTTGAGGTCCTTTAATGGTGTTCAACACAACATACTTGCGTGAACGTGCTTTTTATACTTTGCTGTTTTTAAAAAACAAGCACAGAATCAAACTGTGTGTAAAAAGTAACCTTAAGGATAAAATTAACCAGTTTTAACTCTTATATAGATGTCCTTATCTGTAAACACCAGTGCCAAAAGTCTCACTGATTGTAAAGTTGTGTTTTGATAATAAACGTATTTTTCATTATATTTGTTGTTTTAATTATTACTCAACTTACACACATTGGGATTACCAATTCTTGTTTTTGTTGATAGTGCATCTTTCACATGAAAATTTGCCTTATTCATAGAATAAGGTAGCCGATAGCTTATAGAGGTCATACAAAATTCCCATACTGATATTAAATACACCCTCATATTAGGTGGGTTGCTTACCAATAAATGTTGGGAACCGCTGCAGTAGCATATTATTTCTCATGAAGCTGCATTTCTGTCAGTGTGCATACATTCTTCTAAATTAAACTTTTTCCTAGTATAAGTTTTATCTTATAATCATTGGTTTATTAAATGTTGGTATTGTTTCAAAAGTACTCATAATACCTAATTAAGTAAGCAATATGTAATTAATTTATGCTGTTTGCTAAATTGATTAAATCTTGGTTTATTTTAAAAGCATGCATCTTTTATTTCCTTATGTTTGTCTTTTAAAAATTTACAGGGTGCTGCAGGTTAACTTAAAATGTAATGAAAGTTCTGATGTCCATGAATTGACTATGGAGGAAAACTCAAATTGCTATTATTCTGCTAATATAACTGTATGATTTAATTTCTTTTTTCTTTTGTTGTGTGTAATCATATTGTACATGAACATTAATTTTATGTCAGATATTAGGTAGAAGTATCCTTTTCTTTCAACCATCCAAGTTTTTATTTAAAATTAACAAAATACATCTGGACAGTAATTATTTGACTGTTAAATATATAAATATCTATAATTTATGGACCATTGTCCATTTTTATTACTTTATAGCATTCTATGTCTGTTCTATTCTTTTGTTGCTTTTCCAGTTTCTTTTATTTCTTAAACTGATCACATTTGTCTTTTTAGCCTTATTTGCCTTTTATTCTTTTCTTTTTTGAGTATGCTTAATTTTGTTGAAAAAAAAAATGTCTAAATTTAAATGGGAAAAAAAATAATTGGGGGCAGTTCTATTTAGCATGAAAAATTAAATTTTTTACATCACTTTTAAATTAAAAATTATGTGACTTATTGTGCTGTTTTTAAAATTTAGCTAAACTTAGATTTTTGCAATTTCAGCTCAGAATCTGTAGTTTAAAGGTCTAACTGTATGTTCAATTCTCGGAAGAAAAAACATTTAATACCCCCTATTAATTCTGCTGTAAATCATCATAAAGAAATTCTCAATTGATTAAGAATATTATTTTAAATCGTATGCATACATTATGCCTTGAGGTGTCTTCATATTAAAATTCGTATTAACTTTTAACATTTTCATAGGCGTAACCAGCCTTTTGAACGGGGGGGTGCCCAGAATTTTAAACCTGAACATGTTGGATACAAACAATATCTCATATAGCAAAACCTGCTAAAACGGAACCCCGTGAAACCGGTTGAATTTCCGTTTTAGACAAGTTTTTATCTTAGAAGGTATAATTGTGTAATTTTTTTTTTAAAAAGGGTTCAAACGCGATTTTTGTTTGCGTGAGGAGGGATGAGAAGGGGTTCAAAACATCAAAACTAAATCTACTGGTTAAAAAAAAAAAAAAAAAAAAAAAAGATATGCAAATGTCCTTGCCGCAGTGACATAAGACAGTGACTAAGCGTACTCACAAATGTAAAACCTTTTGACACCCTAACTTCTTATAAAGATTTAAAAAGGCCTTTAATCAAGGTGGAAACTTCTATAGGCACAAAGGAACACTTCATGAGATCTAAAATTATCTCAGTCAAAGTCTTGTAGATGAAATTTTTCTGGATGATAAATCTCAGATAATACATGCGGTACACCAGTACATACGCACGAAAGTTTTTCAGAATGTGGCTCCATGACTTCTTAGGGATTACCGGAGGGACCCAAGAAATTTTGTAGGAAAGTCTATATAAATACAGTAGAGCCCCGATTATCCGCGGAATTGAGTGGCAAGGGCACCGCGGATAACAAAAATTGCGGATAATCCGAAAAAACCTGAAAATCTGAAGTTAAGAAAAAAACTGAAGTTAGAATTAAACAAACAATGGCAGTAAAGCATGTTTTTTATTCTTTAAATAGCTTGAATAGAAAAAAAAATTCAATAATGTAAAAGTACAACATATGTACACGAATATAAAATAAAAACATGCACTGTAGACCTACTCATAGAAGCCACCTTAAAAAATCCCGAACATCACTTTGTTTTGCCACTCACTATAAAATAATTTTTTTTTATGCAAAAAGATCAGATCATAAAAATTTATTTTTCTTTTCAACAGGTTGATTTCGCAAATCATCTACAGAAATGTTTTCTTCACCCTCCTTGTTGACGTATGGAATGAGCTATTTATAGATTCGCGATTTTGTACCTTTTGTAAAGAGTTGTTACGTAATTTCTTATTCTGAAGTTCCATTAGATTATTATAAACATAAAGAGTGATTAAACAAGCAAT
The DNA here is from genome assembly GCA_963932465.1 of Maratus speciosus. Classification (NCBI taxonomy): domain Eukaryota; kingdom Metazoa; phylum Arthropoda; class Arachnida; order Araneae; family Salticidae; genus Maratus; species Maratus speciosus. Next base: position 462,526,132 of record OZ010788.1, read on the forward strand.
ACTTTTTTTTTAAGTCTTGTCGGATTATTCAGCATGCCTTAGGATGCTGGTTTAGACGATATTTATTGTATTACTGCGTACTTATAACTTACATTTTCTTTTAGCAAACACCTATTTCTTTTTTATTAACAGAATTTCGGGTAATTCGAATTTTTTGTAATCCGAACACACACGGGTCCCAATTAGTTCGGATTAGCGGGGTTCTACTGTATTTTAAATGTGGCAACCGAAACTAATAATAGTCTTCTATTACTTTCGAATACACGAATTAATCTGTTTATATTTATTAGTAGGGCTTATTGTATTTTACTTATTGTTGACTTAAAATTAAAAAAAATAAATAAAAAAATCGCTTTGCGGATAATCCGCACCGAGAATAATCCGCTCGCGGATAATCGTGGCTCTACTGTAATAATATTTATTAATACCATAATTTCCAGCCTATAATACGCGGATCAAACAATCGTGTTTCGACCCAGAAATTTTATTTCATTATTGAAGTTAAATATTTATCACGATTTAACAAGTTACGTTTTATGAAACAAGATTTCTGGGTCCGGACATAACTGTTTGATCCGCGGATTATAGGCCGGAAATTTCGGTAATTCATGTTTTTACCACAGAATCTGTCGAATATATTAGGTAAAGCAGATCATGATAATATGCACTAAATTTTATCAAGATGATAAAAATTATAATATCATGATGCGACTGTAATAATAAAGATAGATGCTTGTCTGTCTCTCTGTGTGTATACGCGTGCGCGCTGAACTCTGAAAAAACAATGCAGCCCGACAGCCGTAAGATTTGTACTTATTGTTGACTTAAAATTTAAAAAAAAAAAAAAAAAAAAAAAAAAAAAAATCGCTTTGCGGATAATCCACACCGCGGATAATCGTGGCTCTACTGTAATTATAATATTTATTAATACCATAATTTCCAGCCTATAATCCGTGGATCAAACAATCGTGTTTCGACCCAGAAATTTTATTTCATTATTGAAGTTAAATATTTATCACGATTTAACAAGTTACGTTTTATGAAACAAGATTTCTGGGTCCGGACATAACTGTTTGATCCGCGGATTATAGGCCGGAAATTTCGGTAATTCATGTTTTTACCACAGAATCTGTCGAATATATTAGGTAAAGCAGATCATGATAATATGCACTAAATTTTATCAAGATGATAAAAATTATAATATCATGATGCGACTGTAATATTAAAGATAGATGCTTGTCTGTCTCTCTGTGTGTGTACGCATGCGCGCTGAACTCTGAAAAAACAATGCAGCCCGACAGCGTAAGATTTGGCAGCACCTGTATGCCTGAACTCATGCATATAGAAGGCAATTTCTGATATTTCTCAATTAATTTTTTATGCGATTTTTTTCGCATTTTGAAGCAATTATTTCAAATTAGTAAAAATAATCCAATTTCAATATTTTATCCAGTAAACTTTGTCTTCTTTTCAATAAAGTGTTTTCGAGGTTCTTACAGCGATATTTAAATTTTTAACCATTTTTTAATGTTATTTTTAAAGGTTTTTTTTTCGCATTTCGCGGTGATTTTTTTTTTTTTTTTTTTTTTTTTTTTAACATTCCTAAAAGGAATCCGGCTTAAATCTTTTACCCAATTAGTTAATTTCGTTCCCTGTGGTTTTTTAATCTTTTCCGAATTTTTAATGCGATTTTTAGCGGGTGGGGGGGGGGGGGGTCGCGTTTTGAGGCGATTTTTTGACTTTTTTTGAAACAGAAAAAACTCTCCGTTAATTTTTGCAATTGCCGTGATTAAATTCGAATTGGAATCAAGTTCTTATAAGAAAGCTGAATATTTAATTTTGCTCGAAATAAAAAATGCAGTAATTCAAGGTTTGCTTGTTTCGAGACAGAAGAGGTCGTAGCTTACTTTCTGGGAAGTACGTTGCCGAAGGCAGCCCCCCCCCCCCCCAATCCTAGATTTGTTTAATCCTGTGTTCATTTAAAAAAACTAACCAACTAAACTCCACTAGTACTGAAGTTTTCTTTCAGGGACAGGGTTTGAAATAACGTGCGGGATCGCGCGATTTGTGCACAGAAAAAGAAAGTCCCACATAATAAAAAATGCTGTGCAGTATTTCCCCCTCCAAATTCGTTCACAGACCTGTGATTCTTCAGTGAGTATTTAAAAAAATATTTGAAGTCCGCGATTTGTAATTCTTTTATGGAATTTCTCTAAATCAATTCGTGAACTGGTCCCGGAAAAATTTGAGAATTTCTTCAAACGATCGTGGAAAAATATTGGGAATTTCGATAAAAGAGTGCAGAAAGTAATCACCAATTTCGTCAAAAGATTGCGCAAAAAAATTACGAATTTCGATAAACGATTGACGAAAAATATTTTGCAAATTTCGTCGAAATGTTGCGGAAAAGAGTAGAGAATTTTGTTAATTGGTACGGAAAGATATCGAGAATTTTCCCGATCGGTCGAGCAAAACTATCGCGAATTTCAACAAACGATCTCCCTGTAAAAAAATCAGTTTCGTCAATCGGTTGCAACAGAAAATAAATTTCGTCAAAGGATCGGGGTAAAAACGAGAATTTCGTCAAAGGATCGCAGAAAGAAATTGCGAATTTCGTCAAAAGATTGCGGAAAGAAAAAGCAAATTTCGTCAAAGATCGTGGAAAGAAAACGCAAATTTCATCGAAGAATCGTGCTAAAGAAATGCCAATTTCGTCAAAATATCGCGGTAAAAAATACGAATTTCGTCAAAGAATCGCGGTAAAAAACACGAATTTTGTCAGAGGTTAGCGGTGAAAAGTGCGGATTTCGACAAAAAATCGCGTAGAAAGACGTAAATTTCGTCAAACGATTTTGGGAAAAAATTGTAAATATCATAAATGGTCGCTAAATGAAATCGCGAATTTGGTCAAAATTTACTGCACTGGGCTAAAAGATTGAAACCAGGTTCCTTTTCCTACTTTCAAAAGAACACCGCGAAACGAGAAGAAACTCTAAAAATAGTATAAAAATTTTCAGAGGAAAAAAAATACTATATTGACTTGAAAGACTGCAACTATATTCCTTTTACGAATGTCAAAATATGGCCGCGAAACACGAAATTCAACAAACCAACCAACCTCCAGATTAATTTGAATTTTCTGTGCTATTATTTTTCATTTTCAAAGGAGGCAGGGTCTGTGTACCCCCACCCCCCCTTTCCCCCGGGTAATCTCATTTTGGAATAATCGTTTCACATCTGCATTCCCTTTCTTTTTTTCTTTTTTTTTTTTTGCTTCTTTCTAGACTTTAAACTACGAAACCAAAGAGACAAATAGTTTCTATCCTCGTCAAGAACTTGCGTTAATTTCTCATGAAATTGCAGAAACATGCAATAGAAAGAACGGCGTTAAAAAAAAAATCTCCCACAAACGAAAGACGTCAAAGTGGGATTATAAAGCCACCTTTTTGACTTACTATGACTAATACAGATTCTTCTAAATATTCTAGTTTTAAAAAAGATAAACAACATAATTTTCTTTAAAAAAAGAAAGAAAGAAAAAAGAACGTGGGTTTCTTTTCTTTTTTATCACATTTCATAACACAGGCTGTTAGTTTTCTGAACTAAACTAATTTTAATTTGCTAAACTAACTGAACTCTGCTTTCACTTCTTCTTTTTTCCTTTGTAGATTTCGATTTTTTAAAATAATTTTGATTGAGTCTGCGCAAGCGGGGGGGTGCCCGGGCACCCAGGGCACCCCCCCCTGGTTACGCCTATGATTTTCAAAAGCAATACCCTATTTTTACTGAATATTTTAGTTAGCATTTAAAGTTATGTCGTTTCAAACCTGGATGAGACGTTTTTGAATGAAGAATATTCAAACTTTTGAGCTTCTGATATAAGTTACTTTTACATATTTCTATTTATATTTCACAGTTATAATTTTAACATCCTGATTTATTTATTTTAAGGACTATACAACAAAGAAAGCCCAACACAAATATTTTGAATAACATGAAACATCTGTCTGCTGATAACATTTTAATGTAATTTGTGATTTTTATCACATAACACTTTTTTTCTGTAATTTTAGTAAGTGTATATATGAATTTTTTAAAAAATATGGATTATAACATATAAAAAAATATTTCATGCATTTGATTCATAAATATTTCCCAAATAAGTAGTACACACAATAATTTCTATTACATGGCCTTATACTATGATGTAGTTAAAAAAAAAAGTAAACTATGATTTAATGTTTTTTAAATGTAACTAATATATATATATATATATATATGTTATAAATCTCGGTTTGGAATCATGGCTGGTTGCATATATATATATATATATATATATATATATATATATATATATGATAAATCTCGGTTTGCAATCATGGCTGGTTGCATTTGTACTTAAAGAGCACACAGCTTTTTCATACAATTCTTTATTGGGCGTCGAGATATCTTAGCCGGAGCTGCAGTCATCTAAAGGTGGCACCTGCTGGTGTCAATACGGAAACTCCGAGCCTATATCTGTTCCCCATTGCAGCTCGTAGGAATATGCATGAATTTTTAGTTATATGAGAAGATCACCACTTGAAGACTACTTTATGACAATTTATTGCTTTAGACTGTTTTATATTAGATGCTCCTGAGTAATTTTGGATAATTGGCTTTCAATTTAGTGTAAGTTACATGTTCATGCTCTCCCGAGATTTAAAAGTTATAAATACTTGATAATTGGGCCATGTGTTGAGAGTTACTTCTTAATTTAATTGGGATTTGAAGTAGCAAGGAAATTATGATGTTTGAGAAGTACCAAGACATCGAACCTATGTACTGATGATCATCGAAACTAGGTTATACTTGATAATATCCTTCTGGGGTTCTAGCGATTTGAAGTAGAGATGCGCCGAATATTCGGCCCATTCGGCCTGTCTGCCAAATATTCGGCTTCGGCCGAATATCAAGTCCATTATTCGGCCTTGGCCGAATAATACTGTAATAAATGTTTTTTTTTATTTACACAGTATAACTTTTTAATTTGCCAATTTATATTCATCATGTATAATGAAAATTTTATTTGAAATTAACTAACACATTTTTTTCCATTAACTTTCAAACTGTGAATGGATTTTATCTACCCATTTTTATATAAGAGGCTAATTTAGGAATCATGTTAAAAAATTTTTATGCTGTATCAGTAAGTACAAAAAGTATCTGTAATAAGCTAACATTAAATCTATTAAAAATTGTTTTAATACAGCTGTACAAGCTAATTCATTTTTTTTTTTTTTTTTTTTTTTTTTTTTTTATCATAATGGGAAGTTTTTATGGGAAAGTCAATGGGAAGTCATTTATCCCTTGTTACATAAAGAAATATCTCTTTCAATAATATTTTGAATTATACCTATAAAGAACATAAATACATGATTGATTAAATATAGATGTATTATATGTATAAAATATTTAAGTCGTATGTGTTGCAATACTTAAGGTTTTTTTTTAAAGTAAAATACGCTTAAAAGTTAAATATAATGTAAGTGATTTTTTTAAGTGTGTTACTATTTCTTATTAAATAATGAAAGAAATGTAAATACTAAATTCTTTTAATTAGTATGCATTTACGTTTTAGATATTTTTTTTTCAAGAATAGCATTGTAATGTTTATATTTGCCTTAAAAAACAGTTAAAATGTTTTCAATAAACGTAGATTGTGATGCAGAAATAATAATAATTCAGCATTCTCAGGTGATAGTCTATTTCTTTCTTTCTTTTTTTTTTTTTTTTCGTAAGTGTTACCTGTTTCTAAGGTTTGGAAAGTCTTCCAAATTTTTCGCCCACCACTCCAAAGGACACTGTTGTCTTTCTAGTAGTGGCTGAGAAAGAAAATTACTAATTTCTTTTACTTCTTGACATTGAGGGGCACTTTCTATAGAGGCTTCACTGCTGACAGCAAAGAAAAAAAAATAAAGATAAAAGATTTTTTTGTTAATTGTGAGCTTTATAAAGTCTACAATGATTTCTTTCCACCATTTTAGAGGATATTCCTTTCACCCTTTCTATCAGTGGTTTTTCTTAAGATATTAAGATTTCTTATTTTTTATTTTATTTCATCTGAAAGCTGAAACTTATGTTTCCTAGTACTTTTAAAATTTTGTCATTATTTTAAAATGTAACAACAACACACATAATATCTATTAAAATGTAACTAGACTGTACCTGATAAGGAACTTTTGCTAAGAATTTTTTTTTTTTTTTTTGGGGGGGGGGGGGGGGCTGAATTATATTATCGAGGCAATTTTTAGGCCGAACATAGCCGAATATTTTTTCAAAATAAAATAATGCTTTAAAAAATTGAAAATTTGTATATAAATAATTTTTTTAAAGAAAACAATACATTTTAATTGTGAAATATACAAGAATTGTGCATATAGTGCATACTATATTTTGTTTTTAGGCAAAAATAAGCTCATTATTCGGCTGTAACTTGGCCGAATATTCGGTTATTCGGCCAAACCACTATTCGTTGCATCACTAATTTGAAGTGCTACTTGGGGCAGATATAGAAATTAAGTTAGCAACTAAAGGGAAGGTATACTAATTGAAAAAGTTTATAGAGCATCTTACACAGAAATTTTTATGTAGAAATTCTAATGCACTTACAATGCAAGCAATTTTGCTGAAGTTGCTTATATTTTTTCAAATTTTATAGAAGTGTTTATTAATTGTGATTATGTGAATAATCCTAACTGCGGTGAATTTGTTTTAGTTTATTGCTTTTGACTCTAAATTAAAATTTTCTTGGAATTCCAATAAATTACTCTTATAAGAATTAGTATCTAATGCGATGTTTAAAAGTTAAACAAATGAATTGTTTTATAATTCAAAAAATAACAGTTTAAATATTGTAACTTGACTTAAGAAAGTTTTGTAATCTGTAACATAACTTAGTTAAATATATTACTAATAACTTTTCATGCAATAATTATCATTTACATTCTGTTAGAAATAAGATAATTCAATAAAATCTCATTGACTCTTAGTACTACAACACAATTTAGAAAATTTCTTGATTCTTGTTTATTTTAAAATAATTAGTAATTCTAAAACTAATTGAGGTAACATATGTATTTTTTTTCCTTCATTTTGGTTAATTAAAAGGTGAATATATATTTTTCTTTTTGTCTGTGTGCATCAAATATAAATATTACTATTTTGTGCGTGTATGTACTTTGATTATGGACTGTAACTAGTTCAAATAAATGGAAAATATATACGAAGAGAGTTAAACAACAAAACAGGTCTTTTATATATACATATATACAGGAAATTGTATAGACTGACACCATAGTCAGTTACGGAACATTGCGATGTTGTTTTCGTGGACAATACCACTTGAATCAAAAACATAATCTGTATAATTATGCTACACCTATACTATAATAGTCGTTATTATAAACAATAAAGACCCCATGGACATTTTTGCTAACGAAATAGCTCAGTAAAATGCGGGTTTTTCTCCATGAAAACATTCGACATGCGAACAACAGAACAAAAACGATAAGACTGCCGTTGCCAAACGGCAAACACAAAAGTCTGGTGGAACGCACAAGGGTGCGTTCAAAACAATGTCAAGGCAAGCCGTAACATGCCCGCCCCCATTGACATGTGCCAACATTTAATAAAACAATAATATAAAGTGTATATATTATACAACTTAGACTCAAATATTACAATATATAAACTTCAATGCTATGCATATAACACTAAATAAAAAATAGATAAATGATAATACAAAATACAATAAGGATGAGTTGCAATGACAATACTACCTTACAATACAATAATAAAGAAAATTTAAGAAAAAAAAAATTAGGGTATTTCTTAAAACAAATGGGTCATCAATCAACAGGTAAGACACATAATTTAGAAATCGACCTAATTAAAACGTTAGAGGCATTTTTTACTTTCGCTACTCTAACATTACCATCCTTCCCTGGCATAACCTCTAGAATTCGTCCCAGCATCCATTTACAAGGAGGTAAATTGTCCTCTTTTATAACTACCATTACTCCTGGTTTGATGTTATCGCTCTTTACCTGCCATATTGAACGATTTTGGAGATGACTTAAGTAATTTAATTGCCAATTTCTCCAAATTAATTGAACAAATTTAGTTACTCTTTGCCATCGAGATAATCTGGATTCGTTAATATCAATTAATAATCCCCTTTCTCTGATTTTTATATTTAATCTCAAAAGGACCACAAAAATCGGCTCCTATATGGTTGAAAGTAAAATTTGGAGTTACCTTTTCTGATGGGAGAACCCACATGATTTGTTTGGCAGTAACTGGGTTGCTCCTGAAACAGACAACGCAGTCATGCACTACCTTTCGTGTTAATTTTTCCCACTTACGGGCCAAAACCTCATACGTACATAATGTATCAAACTTTGGGGACCAATATGAAAATACACAAATATGAGTTTTGTAATCTTATGGCCTTTCGGCAAAATGATTTGGTGCTTATTATCAAAGTTTAAATCTGAATTTTCAAATCTGCCTCCAACGCTTAAGATATTATTTTGATCCAAAAAGGGGGATAAACATTTAATTTTACTGGAATGAGGAACCCTTGACTTCCGTTTTAAACTGCTAATCTCTTCCGGATATTCTGCATTTTGTACTAACTTGATTAAAGAAGTTTCTGAATCCCTTATTTCTGAAGTGGTGAGGCTGCCTCAGAGCTGGTCTACTGACTTACACTTACAATTGTGAAAAAACCTATAAATATAAGCCAATATACGAAGAATACTGAAATAATTGCTCTTCAAACTTAGAAAAAAATCTACTGCTTCAGGATTCCTAAAAAGAGAAAGAGAAATATTAGAATCAATGTCATTTTTACATTTTGATTTAGTCTCTAATAAATAGCCCTTTTCTGGAACAGAAATAAGTTCGTTGGGAATTGACAAGTCGTCAGCTGCTAGAAATTGTGGTCCCTTAAACCACATGGGATTCTCTATAATAGAATTAACAGTCGCACCTTGCGTTAAGAGATCAGCGGGGTTGTCCTTGCTGGAGCAGTGATACCATGAGTTAGAATCAGTCAGTGCATTGATCTCTATAACACGGTTTGCCACAAACCGTTTCCATCGACTTGATGAGCCTTTGATCCAGTATAATGTTATTTTGTAATCGGCCCAATAGTACACTGTCGATGTGATTTTTTGATCTAGGATGCGTTTTACTTTATTGGTCAGTCTTGCACTTAGTAAGGCTCCGAGAAGTTCCAACCGAGGCAGAGTTATCTTCTTTATTGGTGCAACACGACTCTTTGAAGTCACGAGATTGACTTCCACACCACTCTCTCTTTTTATTCTCAGATAAATTGCAGAGTCATACACTATTTTACTAGCATCAGAAAAAACATGTATTTCTACAGCTATTACTTGATTCAAGCAACCAAGAATTTTCCTCGGAATTTTTAATTCTGCTAAATTTGGAAGTTCTTTGAACCACTTTAACCATTTTTCGTGCACATTAGTTGGTAGCTGTTCATCCCATGCTGTCTTCTTTAGCCATAGTTCTTGGAACAGGCATTTTATTCTAATGGTGAATGGCGTCAGTATGCCTAACGGATCGAAGATTTTACCAACTGCTTGCAATAGTAGACGTTTTGAGCTTTTTTGCGATGACAAGAATTCTATTAGACTCCTGACTTCGAATGTCAGACAATCCTCTTCTGTTTTCCAAGACATACCCAATACTTTAGTGAGATTACTACCTAGGCTTATAGTAGCATGTTCCACCTAAATATCTAGACCTTCTTTCTGCCAGCACTTTACTAACGTTTCATCATTTGTTATCCATTTTTGTAGAGTCATTCCTGCTTCAGACATTATTTTCTTAGCATTAAGGGAAACATCAAGAGCTTCTTGCAGAGTATCTTTGCCCGATATGAAATCATCTACATAAATATATTTATCAAGTAAATTAACAGTTCTTGGATATACGTTTTTAAACTGCTTGATGTGCTCCTTAATGGTCGCAGATAGAAGAAATGGAGAAGCATTGACTCCAAAAATAACTCGTTTGAATCTAAAAATCTTTATATTTTTGAAGGATCTGAAATCATTATCGAACCACATAAAGCGTACTGCATCACAATCCTTTTCAGCGAGTGAAATTTAAAGGAACGCATTCTCGATATCAGAAGAAAAGGCAATTTCGTATAATCTGAAGTGGATTAAAATATCAAATAGAAGTGGATTTAAGTTGATGCCTGGCCATAAGCAATCATTAAGGGACAAATCTTTGTTATCATGAGAGCTGGCGTCAAAAACGATACGAACTTTGGTAGTGAGCTTATCTTCCTTGCAGACCGCATGATGGGGCAAATAGTAGACAGCCTTGTCTAAAACAGGTTCATTTCCTTCAACCTGCTCAATAATTCCTTGATTTAGGTAATCATTGATTATCTCAGAATACTGACGAAAAAGTTCAGGATTTCTATAAAATTTTCTTTTTAAACCTTCCAAACGCTGTTTCGCAATATTAAAGTTATTGTTTAATTCCTTCCAGTCCTTTTTCCAGTGCAACTGAACTTCATATCGACCGTCTACAAATTTTACAGTTTTGTCGAAAATTTGTTGCGCTTGATCAGTTTCCGATATTTTCGGATCATGCGTTATGCCAATAGATTCCAATTCCCAAAATTGTCTTAAATTATCATTAATTTCATCGAAATCTCTAATAAAATGGCACATAGCGGAATTATTTGTAGTTTCCCTGTCATCTAGTATACCGGTTGGAATCCATCCAAAAACTGAGTCTTTCAAAATTAACTTATCACTAATCTTAACTGAATTATGTTTTAAAATTCTGTAAAATAATTCAGCTCCAAGTAAACCATGAATTTTTCCCGGTTTGAAAAACATTGGGTCAGCAAATTCCATAAGATTTGGTAAATTAATGTTCGATATATTTAATTGCTTTGATGGAATTACATCTGTGATTTTAGGAACAATTAAGAAATCTATATTCTCCTTGAAACTTTCATTCACATTGGAAATAACACTGGAAATTTTATTTTTTATATTATGTAAAGAACCATTCAAACCGCATAGTGGAACATTAATTAACCTTTTGTTTAATTTCAAAGCATCTGCGCATTCTGTAGTCAAAATATTGACATTGGACGCTGAATCTAGCACCATTCTGTATTTCCTTCTATTTCCAAATTTATCTTCAATAAAAACAAAGCAAGTACTTAATAAAATTGATCTATTTTTCGTATTTACATTATTTAAAGCTTTCAACGATTCATTATTTACCGAATTGCACTCTTTCGTTTCTGCGGAAGTGAGGGGGGGGAAATTCCAAGGTTACTTCATCTTTTGATTCGTTTTCCCTTTTATTTATTTTTTGTGTGGCAGGTGGATAATTTTTCTCATTAGAAGAAGAGGCATGCTTGCGACAGAGTAATTTGTGGTGCATATCTGAACAAAAACAACAGCGTGATTTTGATAAACATTTCTTAATCATATGTGTTGGAGATAAACAATTAATGCAAAGATTAAATCTTTTCGCTACTGAATATCTGTCATATTCATTCATTTTTAAGAGCATATTACATTTAAAAATAGAATGATTGATAGAATGGCAAAGAAGACATTTATTTTTTGTACAGGAATCGTTGTTTATGAGCAAACTTTTTGCCCTTTGATTTCTTTCACTTGAAAATTGTTTAGGTTTCGTATTTGAATTACCCTGCAAATTCTCTAATACTAAGCAGCGCTTTTGCAGAAAGGCAATAAATTCATTCCATTCGGGTAATTCACTGGTAGTTAAGGATAACTCAGATTGTTTTTTCGATTCTTTGTCTAGTTTTTTAAGAATAATATTCATCAACATGATTTCTGAAAATTAAGTTCTAAACCAATAGTTTTAAGAGCGCGAATGTGTTTTTGACATCCGTCAACAACAGCCCTTAAACCTTTAGCTGAATCTTGTGATAAATTTTCCATTGATAATATTTCGCTCAAATGAGAATTTACAATAAAACGTTTATTTTGAAAACGATCTTGTAATGCTTTAAAAAGCGATTCATAGGAATCATCATCTGTAACTACATCTAAAGCACTATGACTAAGGGTAGATTTTAAATAATACAGTTTCTGTGTGCTACTTAATTTATTATTTGAATCAATTAAAGTCATAAACTGATCTTTAAATGTGTACCAATCTTCAGAATTTCCCGAAAACTTTGGTAACGGTATATCAGGCAATTTATAATTTATACTTGAATTTTCAAAATTTGAATTACTAACATGAGATGCATTTTCACTATTATTACTATTAGAGAGTAAGAATTTTCTAAGCCTTACCTCTAATTGTTCTGCTTCATCTTCTATTTCTGTAAAGGCTGCCAGATGATCATTAAGCTCCGTATCCTCTTCTACAGTTTCAAAATATTTCACCTTTAAGTCGTCTAGATTCGAGACAATTTTTCGAATATTGTCAAATTTAACTTGATATTCCCAAATGTCCTTTTTATCTTCATCATCTAGAAATGTTTGTATTCTAGTCAATTGACCCTTATAGGCTCCCCTCTGACGATTTAAAGTTGTTAGCTTCTTTTTATCAGTCATCTTTTAACTGATTATCTATGACTACGAGAATAATACCAGTTCCTAACTCCAAACGACTGGGCCACTTATGTGCGTGTATGTACTTTGATTATGGACTGTAACTAGTTCAAATAAATGGAAAATATATACGAAAAGAGTTAAACAACAAAACAGGTCTTTTATATATACATATATACAGGAAATTGGATGGACTGACACCATAGTCAGTTATGGAACATTGCAATGTTGTTTTCGTGGATAATACCACTTGAATCAAAAACATAATCTGTATAATTATGCTACACCTATACTATAATAGTCATTATTATAAACAATAAAGACCACATGGTCATTTTTGCTAACGAAATAGCTCAGTAAAATGCAGGTTTTTCTTCATGAAAACATTCGACGTGCGAACAACAGAACAAAAATGATAAGACTGCCGTTGCCAAACACAAAAGTCTGGTGGAACGCACAAGGGTGCGTTCAAAACAATGTCAAGGCAAGCCGTAACATATGTGAAAAAGTAAATTCTTTCAAAATGCATTTTGCTTTTCTCATTTTTCATTGTATTTTTTGAAGCTGTTGTTTCCTTTATATTGAGCTTTATCCCAGTATATATAATTTGCCAAGTGTAATAGTTGTTGCAAAATGAAATTCTTGTGAAATGAAACATTTGAAAAAAAAAAAAATTGTTGGTATGAATGTGAGTTTTTAAAAATATGACATATGAAAATTACAGAAATTCACCAATTATTTTATTAAATCCACACAAATATATACTTAAAATAAAAAATATTATAAAATAAAGTAATAAAATAAAACTCAATTTAAACTACAGGCATGAAATTGAAAATGCCTCTTACCATTGCAGTAAACATTTCTTTTCTTGTATGATTGATGTTCATGTGGGTTTTTTAACGAAAAATTTTTCATGTATAATTTTAAAGTGCTGAAACAATTTTATTGCAAATTTATCATCATCAAATAACTGCAAATGGTAAATCCATCTTAATGTCAGTAAAAATGTAAGTTATACCTTGATAATAAATATTTTGTATTAAAAAAATATGCAATTGAGATGTTTTGCAAGATTACAATTAAATAATAATAAAATGATTCACATTCAGTAAGCAGCAAATCTCAATTTTTTGTCACGGTTTGTATTAAAATTCCTTTTTATGGTTAGAGTTGAACTAAATGGCACATTAGCATACGTTTTGGCATGGTGTTGGTATAAGGAAAAGTAACAATTTTTGTTGTAATGCTAGGCACAGTCTTTTGATCTATATGTATCATGATGCATATAAATCTGAATTATTATATGAGGGGCTCACAGCCATAGTAGACAAAGTTCATTTTGAAAAAAAAAAAATAATAATAATATAGTCCATTTAGAAGGTGCATAAAATCTGTTTTATTCACTCCCACAGTGAATCAAGTCTGTAAACAGATGCCATATATGAGAAAGTATGTGAAAACCAGCTTAGTTCACTGCGGGAGCAGATAAAACAGATTTTATGCGCTTCTAAATGGACTACTATCTCATTTTTTTTTTTTTTTTTTTTTTTTTCGAAATGGACTTGGTGTACTATGATAGCTTTTAAAAATATACCATTTGAAAATTACAGAAATTCACCAATTATTTTATTAAATCCATTCTCATTTTTCATTGTATTTTTGAAGCTGTTGTTTCCTTTGTATTGAGCTTTATCCCATATATACTTAATTCCCTTGTATACTTAAAATAAAAATTAAATATTATAAAATAATGAAATAAAACTCAATTTAAACTACAGATATGAAATTGTAAATGCCTCTTACCATTGCAGTAAACGTTTCATTTCTGGAATGATGATGTTCATGGTTTTGTTAACGAAAACTCTTTTATGTATAATTTCAAAGTACTGAAACAATTTTATTGCAACTTTCTCATCATCAAATAACTGCCAAATGGTAAAATCCATCTTAGTGTCAGTAAAAAAATGTAAGTTATATCTTGATAATAAATATTTTGGATTAAAAAAAAACAGAAAATTAAGATGTTTTGTGCGGTTACAATTAAATAATAATAAAATGATTCACATCAGTGCCCTCATATATGCATTATAATTACTCATCTATATTTGTCTGTTATGCATATACATATATTCTTTTATTTTCCATCATTAGATTCTTACACTAAGCAGTAAATGTGCTTGTCCTAATGGTTGCAAAAGAGCTTCCCCTGCAGATGATTCATCTTCTAGTTTGTCTACTGGAAGTAAACTTCTTATAGCGTAGGTGTTTTTAACTTTATTTTATTATGTTTTGACAACTAAAATTCATGTAAATCAAATAAAACTGTTCAATTTTCCTAATTTTGACTTTCATTTATAACATTTGTATTAGTAATTTCTAGAAGTTTCTAAATAATTAAATTTTAATCCAATACAGTAGACTCCCTCAAATCCACACAGCTTGGGACCAGAGGTTGTGCGGATTTCTGGTCATTGCTTTGTTTACAATTTTTAAACAGTCATTTGAATGTAATAATGCAATCGAGATTATAAAGAATACTTACAATGTAGTAAAATGTTAAAATAATTAAGTAAAGTAATACACTAAAATAATAAAAATTTAGATAATTTTAAAAATGATTAAAATATTAAAAGAAAAAGTTAATTTAATGTAAGTAGTAAAAAGTAATTAGTTTAATGTAAGTAATGTAGTAGTTAAAAATTGAAAAAGTTAATTTAATTATGTATAATTAAAAATACACAATAAAGATGAGATACTTCTAAATTATTCAATGAAACTTGCTTCATAAAGGTACCCTAGTAATTCATATAAAAACTATAAAATAAGGAAGTTTTGTTTCAGATTTAGCCAGACTTAATAACCAGATAAGCTTTATTAAATACATAAATATATTTGGTAAAAAGATTGTGATTAAAAATTACCTCAGCAATATCTTGACGTTTTTCAGAAATTTATACTTCCTTCATGAAAAAGCATGAGTTCAGTAATATTATTGAGAATTACATATTAAACATACGGAATTGATATAGAACTAAAAATTTCTGTAATTTTGCCCCAACATGTGACTTAAAAGTTTTATTGTTTACATCTTTGATGGTGTGTGGATTTTAGGTCTTTGCGGATTTGAGGGAGTCTACTGTAGTTGTTATATGTGCATATAGTAGACACTCCAATATCTGCCCCTCTCATATTCAGACTGATAAAATTTAAAAATTCATTGCACGCTTGTAAATTCGTTTTTATGTTCTTAGAATTCTGGCTATTTGTTCAATGTGTTCATGAAAGATGTTCAAAAAAATTTTCTGCATCTTTGCAGTGCTAGCACTCACACATTCAGCCCTCATTATTTCCTCTATTTTTTATCAGTTGTATGGAGAGTTCTGAAAGATTCTTCGCTAGTTTTTTGGATAAATCTGAAATTTGTAAATATTATGGAAGAATGCTGTATTCTGGTTTGTTAAATTACGAGAGACAGTCAAAGGCTTTACTTTAAAAAAAATGTTGGAATAAATTATCAGCAATCAATGAAAGTTGTGATAATTCAAAAGACCTGTATTTAACAAATACAGTAAGGAAAGTTGTTGTTGGTTGTGAAAATATCACAGAAACAGAAGTTTTTTATAGGGTAAATAATGATGTAGATCACCACCTGTCTGATGAAGAAATTTTAAATTTTGTAAATGAAAAGGAAATGGGTGTAAACAGTGACGATGAAGTACCTGTTGAAGAGAAATGTGTTTCTTCAGAAGAAGCATTTCAAGAATTAGGTGTACATTTTTTTCCTAATTTTTTTTACTTTTTTAAGTTGACATTGAATTTTATACATTTTAAATTCCATTTTATAAAGAGTACTTTGCGATTTGTATAACAGCACGGCGAATAAACTCCATCTGACATAATTATAATGAGATAGCAGTGAATCGAGCAAAGAAGAAAACAGATAAATTTAATGCAATATTTTTGAAAATAAATTTATGTACTTCAAATTGTCGTTGCAAAAATAATGTGTAAATATAATAAAAGTGAAAATAAACATTTTTATATGTCGAATAGGTACATTTATGACTCTTTTTAATGAAAAATATATTCCTCTCTCTTATCTGGATATTTCTCATATCTGGAGTACTCCAGTCCACATTACTTCTGTTATGGGAGAGTCTACTGTACATATATAAAAATGAAATGTTATATGTGTTCAAGTCAGTTTTTATATTTTTTTAACTATGTAAATTATTGATGAAAAAATTTTGTCTTTGGTACTAGATTTATTTTTGTTTATTTTTTATTTTATTTGAAATGTTATATCTATCCATTCCCAATGGTGCATCTGCTGATCAACACTTTCTTTATTTGTGCCACCTAATCTGTCATCTAAGCAAAAATCAACAATAGCTCTAATAGTTAATATCTAGATATAATAAAATACTTTGCTGAAGTTTTAATTTTGAATCAAATACTAAACATTGTGCTTTAAGATGATTTAAGTATGAAATATTATAAGAAGGATTACGGGAATAAGAAAGTCTGGAAACAGATATGAGGTAGTAAATTTTATAACTCTAAAAACTGACATACATATACACACACATGCTTTGTAAGGTAAGCAGAAGCTGTCGATTTTTAAAAGATAGGTTTAGAACACAAGTAAAAATAAAATGTAAGCAAAAAAAAAAAAATATATATATACATTGTTACTTATCTGATTTAAATCTTGTGTTTTTTTACATAGTTGTTGAAATTTTACATAGTTTTCTCTTTTTATTTTATTTCATTTTTAGGGGGGGGGGGGGCATTTTAGAATACAAATATCAGTGTCTTTCATATTGTAAAAAATACAGTATTAGAAAAGTGAATAACAAAAAAATTAAAAGCTTTTTCAACTGAATATAAATATTTCATTTCTGTCTTTTAATGCATTCTTCCGGAAGAGACATGCTTCACAGGCCGTAAAATTGGAAAATCAGTGTAAGTATGAGTTTTTTGGTTTTTTTTTTTTTTTGAAATATTATGTAAAAGAATCTGGGTTACACAGATTTGCCCAGCATCATTTAAGATTTCTTAAATATTGCATTTAACTATCTCTCTAACACAAATTAAAATTATTTTCCTTCCTGTATTGTTTGTTAGCGAGAAATTAATCCTTTAATTATTTTGCAATGAGTGTGCCTGATACACAATGATTATGATCTTCGCTATAAGCTAGATTTTGTAGTGATTTCCCACATGAATTGGGTAAAAGGTGGATAATACAGTAAAATTTACTATGACAGAATTGCAAGAGAAAGGGAATAAAAAAAAAACTTCAGACATGTTTCTGTTTTAACAAGTGCACTGTCTTTTATGTTTGAGTTATATTCTATTCTGTACCATGAAATTTTCTTTTTAAAATAGGTTTTTGTTATGTGCAGCTTTCGTTTTCAGAGGTTTTATTGTGTGTGACGTTCAAACATAAATATTTTTAAAGATCAGTAGATGGGGTTTAATGTCCTACATTTAACTTTATGGTACCTTCAATGTGTCGTACTTTCAGATATTGGGTATTTTAATGAAGTGTTAAAACCAGAATCAAAAATTAAAAAAGAAAACTCAGCTGATTCTTTATATAGACTACATGTACTCATACCATTTTTTAGAGTTTCTGATATTTTGAATTTTTGTTAATTATTTGGAGAGACTGTGTGGCTGCGTAGCTATTAGGCAAAAGTTTGTCAGGCAATTTTTAAATTTTCATGGATTAGAGAAAACATTTGTTATTGAATAAATATTCTCCAATAGTAAATAAACTTTGGAGGTATTCTCCTGATAATGAGACTCTGTTATAAAAGAGCCAAGAGCGATAGATTTTTTTCTTCTTTTCTATCCTAGTATTTACAATGAGGATCTGCATGTATCATGTTAAATGGCTTTCACCCACTTTTTGCTTTCTGAATAACTTATTTAGCTTGAAAATAACCTTTATATATTCCTTTTGCTCAGTAATTTTTTTTTTCTCTGTAATAACTTATCAAAATATGTCAAATATTTTGCTGTTTGTGTTATGTCAGTGATACTTGTTAGAATTTCTGTAGGCGTCAAAATTGGTAGAGAAGTGAGCTCAAGAGCCCCACTTAAGTTTTTGAATGCATATTATAATGAACTACTATCATATACTAATTCTTCATACTTCATTTGTAAATACAGTAATCCCTTAACATTCACGAATTTTGATTATTTGCGAAATAAAAAATGAAGAACACTTCAACATTCGTGAATATTTAACTTAGTAAACTCGCTTTAGTTTACCAATTCCTTAACACGTTCACACTGGTGCTGATATTTGTTTTTCTCTGTGAGACGGCACTCAAATTAATATCTTTCGCTGGGAGGCGGCAGTCAAATTCATGCTTCGCTTCATCTAGCGGCATGGTGCAATCGCTTATTCAGACACTGTATGTAACGACCCCAACTCCCTCTCATACTTATTGAATTTAACTTGATGAATATAACTATCAGAGTTGATTGTGAAAGTCTAAAAGTTCATAAAGAGTAAGCAAATTACTTAGAGACATCATTTTATTGACGACACTTAAGACAGCACAGTCTCAACATACATTTGGGCTAAAGTTGATAATTAAAGGAACGAAAAATTGCTTTAAATCATTTTGTACAAACAGCTCCATGAACTCTTTTATATTTTGCATACATGATATGCATACTGGCTACATTTTCATAGAACAAAACCATTACAAAGGAAAAATAGCTCTAATCATTAAATTCTATCTTTGGCCAACGTCTTAAAGCATCACATATTATCTTTTTATAAATTTACCTATCTGACAAAACTGAAGTTGCCAAAAAACTTAGAAAAATATGTACGACTGCCCTCGAATATCAACCATATAATGACGTCAAACTGTTAACAACGTATTGTAACAATTGTAAGGGTCAGACAGCACTCTGTTTAAAATGCTTTAAAAAATTGCATCGAAATAAATAAACAATTATGTTAAGGCTGTTCACAAATTTAAAGGGACTACTTTATGACATATATTTTTATTCATTTTTACTCAGAAATACATGAAATTGGCAGGTGTTATTAATCAAAAACAATGTAATCGAAAGACGTTTTCCATTTTTTGGTAAAGGCAAAGAAACGTAAAGAAAATATTGTCAAAGTTGGTGTTTTGAACCGAATTCCCCAGTTTCCAGTGCGAGAAAGGAGAAAAACTAGTCATCATGTGACCAAAAATCCCTTATAACTCGATAAGTAATTTATTTAGCAAAAAATGGAAAACTCATTTTGATTACAAATCACCCTGCCAATTTTATGCCTTTAAAAATGAGTGTGTCAGAAAGTTTCGTGTTGCTGAGCAGGGAACTTGAGAGCCTTAAGTTTATAATATTGAATTTTTTTACTACTAAATTATCGAATATTCAAGTGGGACCCACAGGTATTGCAAGTTGCCTGATGAGACAGTGGAGTGTGACTCACCGGTAATGCACACCGCCTGATAGGACAGTCGAGCGTGACATACTGGTGATGCATGCCGCCTGATGGGACAGTCGAGCATGACATACTGGTGATGCATGCCGCCTGATGCGACAATCACGTGCGACCCACTAGTGATGCATTCCAGCGTGAACGTGTTAAACTATTTGACAGTAGGCAGCTGTATTGTAGCGTATAGCCTAAGTTCAGATAACTTCAGCCCTTGTATTGAAGCAAAATATAGATAGATAATTCCAAGGAGCCCGAAATATGACTTGATGTTAAAAATAAAAAAATCCTAAATTTTCTAAAATTCAAAATTTTTATTGCAAGTAAAATTTTTTCTGTAAACATTGTATGGAAATTTTTAAAGCTTCAACAACAACTTGTTGAGAAAGCAATAGAATGTGATCCTTAATTGGTGAGGAATCTTAAATTTAAAAGAGAAATTGAGATCACAACTTTTCCTGATATAGAAATTCATAAACAAAAGATCTGTTCAATACAATTAGTTCAGACAATATGTTTATAATTATTCAAATTTATTTACAGCATGTACTTTTTAATGCTTAATAAATATATTTTTACGTTTCAGTTGCTTTTTTCCCATTTAAAAAAATATTATAAAACCTAATTCCCTTTCATGCACAGGAAGATAATTTCAACATTCGCGATTTTGACATTCGTTGAAGCTTCCGCGAACCTAACCCTCACGAATGTTAAAGGATTACTGTATTAATTTTAATCAATGTTAAAAATTTAACTTTAACTGCATAATGGGTAAGGTTCATAAATAGGAAAGGTTCCTGAAGATGAGATAAAATGCTGTAGGCCAGCAATATAGGGACTATAGATCAGCAATATTCTGCTTCAGTATTGCTGTTATTAATTAAGGGGGGGGGGATATATAGAAGTCTTATGTTTATTTCTGTTGTATAAGATTATGAAAATGGTCACACCAAGTGAACTGGATGGCTGCGTGTGTCCTGTGGGCCATGTAGTGAGTACCTCTGGGCTAAATAACATTAAAAAAAAAAATTCTGTAATAACCTATAAAAATATGTCAAATATTTTGCAAATTTAATAAAAATACAATCAGAATTATGTTATTTTTATGCTTAGTTACTTAATTTTCATTAAATGTTTAAAAAAAAAATTGCTTAATAACATGAAATCCTCAATTCTCTGAGTAAAATTCCATCACAAAAAATTCAGGAATAATTCTTCCCCCTTCTTCCTCTTTTTTAAAAAAAAAAATTTCATAACTATGCTGTTATAAAATAATACATTTTAGAAGGCTTAATTTTTTTTTTCTACTTTATAGCTACATCTATTTTTACTTTCTTCTTTCTAAAGAAGAAAATATTGTAATCGTAATTTTCTTTTTTTACTTCTGGTTTTCGACGGATTTACACATGTTATGTGTCAGATATCCAAAGAAAAAACATGTTTACATAAAATATCTGTCAGTGTGTCGTCATTGTGCCATCGAAAAGTGCATGAAGTTATGCATAGAATTGAACCAAATTTTTTGTGTATGTTTTTGGCTATGGCCAGCAGGTCCTCCTTGAGTTTCAAAATATTTCACCGGAAGGGGGCGCTTTAATAGTGACTTTTGTATAATTTTCTCGATTTTCTGTAGTTTCTGTATATCAGCGGCCCCTGAAGCGACGAGAACGTCACATCCTGCTAGACGGCTATTCGCAAATAGCTGATGTACAACAAAAAAATGAAAAATATTGATTTTAATAAATATCATGACCGAGATTAACTCGTTTTTACTCCAATTAATTGACTGAAGCAGAAATTTAAGATGAAAATCAAAGTTGGTATGGTATTGAACTAATAGTATTAAAGTATTAACATTTGCAACTACTTTTTAAAATATTTAATTAAAGCGATGTCCAATGGAAAACAGGTCTGGCTCAGTGCGAAATTGAAAATGGTCCGGGGAGGACCGAAAAATATTTTTTGTTTTTTAACACCTGTTATAGTAGTTGAAACTTGGAGTTTCAAAGTTCTTATTAAATGTAACTGAATACTGGGGTTTTATGAATGTATCATAGTTACTTTTTAAAATATTAAGATAGAAGAAAGTTTTGGGATTGGCACATCCAACTAGTTTTTTTTCTCTGTTATGTACTTTTTGGGTGCTTTTATATCACAGTCAATGGCCAACAGTTTTCTAGCTGAAGTTTCAAAACATTTTATATAGATTTAATGGCTAATGGTTTTAGCATTTTTTCTCCCGTTCGAAATGTAGAATATAATTTTAATGATGGTTTAAAACAGACATTAAAAAAGTCAGAAACATTTGAACTAATAATATAATTCATAACTTTTGTAATTCACTACATATTTTTATTAACATATTTTGTATAGTATTATTATATTGTTTAATTTAAGGTTTTATGCACTTACACAAATTTTTTATTCAAGCAACATCATTTATCATGTAAGAGCATGAAACGGTTTGATACTACAAGATCTTTTAAGGAACTTCAAAAAGTTAATCCTAACTTTAAATGGCAAAATCATTTGAAAGCTAAGAAGATCTGATTTACAACATTTAATGTTAATGGTAATTGTTTGCATTAAATTACAGCATGCAATTTAAATTCCTTAATAACATTCTTATCATGTTTTTGAATAAATATGTTTGTTTTATGACTCACAGATGCTATTTATATTTGTAATGTCAGAAGATTTTTCTTATTCATTCTTTTAGGTTTTTCACAATTCTCTTAGCATACTTGATTATTGGCATCGTTTGGAATTACTGCAATGGCTCTCAAGGCATGGAGTTAGTGCCTAATATAGAGTTTTGGAATGATTTGCCAACACTCATTATGGTATGATTTTTATTTATTTCTCTTTTAAACATTTATAATTTTTATTACTCTATATTTTTGTCATTCCACCAGGAATTATTTGTAAAAAAAATCTATTTTCCTTCATTCTTTTCTTAAATTCACCTTTTCCATGAGCATGTTTCATATTATTATTGCTTAAATATATATATATATATATATTTTCCCTCTTTTCATGCTTTTGCCACATTATGCATTTTTACTTTTTATATCAGTTGTTTCATCCCTGTTTTATATCAATAAGCATCTTATGTGTAAAGTTATTATGTTTAAAGTAACAGACAGAAAACTATTATTTAATGTGTGGATTATATCAGAGGCGATTTTGCAGTGGACGTAACCCAGATTTCTGGGTTTTCTATTGATCCTTCCAGTTATATGTTTTATAGGATTGTTATGTTTAGTAGAAAAAGCAAATTGAAAAGTTAAGAATCAAAACTGAAAGAAAAAATCTGTAAAAAGTGCAAAAAATTCACCAAATATTAGCAACAAACTTTTTAATCGTAGCAATTCCTATGTAGAGACTCATCGGAGTAAAATTGGTAACCTTCTTCCCTGCATCAGTTGGAAATATAGGTGTATTTTCTATCTACAGGACAACAAACAGTCTTTTGAAATATGTTATTTCGGATCTTGGGAGGGAGGGAAGGGTACAACTATTTTACAATTTTAGCATTACTTTTTATTTCACACAGACCAGAAAAGTAAAGAAAAAATAAAAATGACTATTTCTGCATACTCAAAAAATAAGTGCAAAATTTTATTTCATTGTTACTTTGGGCTCTGCAGGTAAGAGAAATCAAAGAAAAAAATAATTAAACTATTGCAGATCATGCAAATCTGAATGAAAGGAGGAGGGGGGGGGGGGGTTAATTCAAATTCATGACTTTCAGCTTCTTTGAGCTGTAATAATTTTTCAGTTTCCTCACATTCTCTCACCACCCTTGCTGGCAAATATTTAACTAAATCTTCATTATACCCGTTGGATTTTACAATTAATTCCATTAATTGAGTTTTATTAGCTTCTTCAGGTACAGATAAACCCAACTCGATTACTACAGTAATCAGATCATTCTTTTTTTACCTTATTAAATGCGCCATTCTTATCTTTAACCAGTTAACATATAAAAATAAAATTGATAAATAAATCCATAATATGTCCCGATGTATCAAATATATCTATATATATAATAAT
The DNA here is from genome assembly GCA_963932465.1 of Maratus speciosus. NCBI lineage: Eukaryota > Metazoa > Arthropoda > Arachnida > Araneae > Salticidae > Maratus > Maratus speciosus. The sequence continues at coordinate 462,550,306 of OZ010788.1, forward strand.
TAAATAAACAGGTCTATAATTTTACACTTACTTCATACCAGATATTCCAAACAAAATATGTATTTCTTTCTTTCCACATAAAAAATAACAAGATATAAAAAAAATATTGGTTATGCTACTTTTTCTTTCTCGAAATTTATGCAAAGAAAAGCACTCTTTTCTCTCTTTTTATTTTGCTCTATTCTAGAAGCAAAAAAAATAACTCCTTCCTATATTTATCAGCATACAAAATGAAGAAAGAAAGAAAAAAAGAAGTACACACGTCACTTTAATCCTTTTTTAGCTCACAGGCTATCAAAGCCTGAGAGCTAATGTGCCCGCCCGTTCTGTATGTATGTATGTATGTACGTAACGCGATAACTCTTGATAGAAACATCCGATTTGCTTCAAAATTTTTTTCTAGGTTCATTGTGATAAGGCGCTTCCCTGATTAGTTTTGGGAGTTCATTGGTTAAGGATAAAGGGGGAAAAGGGGGGTTAGTCCACCCCCTTAATTCAGATAAATGGGTTTTTCATGCAGAATCATTCGATTTGCCCCGAATTTGGTATACCGGTTTATTATGTTAAGGAACTTCCCTGATTAGTTTTGGGAGTTCATTGGTTAAGGATAAAGGGGGAAAAACGGGGTTAGTCCAACCCCCTTAATTCAGATAAATGGGTTTTTCATGCAGAATCATTCGATTTGTTCCGTACTTGGTATACCGGTTTATTATGTGAAGGAACTTCCCTGATTAGTTTTGGGGGTTCATTAAGGATAAAGGGGGAAAGGGGGTTTAGTCTTCCCCCCCCCCCCCCCCTTAATTCAGATAAATGGGTTTTTCATGCAGACTGATTCGATTTGCTCCGAAGTTGGTATACCGGTTTATTATGTTAAGGAACTTCCCTGATTAGTTTTGAGGGTTCATTGGTTAAGGATAAAGGGGGGTTAGTCCACACCTTTTAATTCAGATAAATGGGTTTTTCATGCAGAATGATTCGATTTTCTCCGAAGTTGGTATACCGGTTTATTATGTTAAGGAACTTCCCTGATTAGTTTTGGGGGTTCATTGGTTAAGGATAAAGGGGGAAGGGGGGCTAGTCCACTCCCCTTAATTTATATAAACGGGTTTTTCATGCAGAATTATTTGCTTTGCTCCAAATTTGGTATACCGGTTTATTATGTTAAGGAGCTTCCCTGATTCGTTTCGGGAATTCATTGGTTAAGGATAAAGGGGGGCTAGTCCACCCCCTTAATTTAGATAAATGTTTTTTTTTGCAGGATTATTCGATTTGCTCCAAATCTGGTATACCGGTTTATTATGATAAGGAGCTTCCCTGATTAGATTTGGAGGTTCACTGGTTAAGTATAAAGGGGAATACGGGGGCTAATTCCCCTTCTCTTATTTTTTGAGGGGCATTTTCCTTTAAAATAAGAGTATAATATACAATTAGTGTGAATAGCCTGTGAGCTCAATGCCATCAGTTTAGCTGGGCACTTTTCTTTTTTTTTATTCCTTTTTCAGTCTGAAAAAAAAAAAACACAGCAGACGTTCTTACTTTATACAAGTACGACGACCTGTGTATTTGCTCAAATTAAAAAAAAAAAAAAAAAAAAAAAAAAACGTATTTTCTTATTGCATACACAAAAAAATATTTATCACTGGAAAAAAAAAAAAATCACTATCACCAGTGATAAAAATCTTGAGATGATTTCCCATGAATGCGTCAGTGGGTCAGCTTGTGTATTCTTCCTGAATACAAGAAAAAACTATTCCTTTCTTTAATTAAAGAACTTTATCAGTCGATCAGTGATTCATCATAGGGACAGATTTTTCCGAATAGATGAAGCACACCTCACTTCGATGTAACACACACTTGAAATTTTGATGCACAGAAATACTTGTCTTGAACCACTTATAGCTTTTTTTTCCCCCCGCAATGGGAAAACTTTTTTTTCTCTCTCTCTCTTGCTATCACTGAGCATTCGATGAAACAAACTTTTTTTTTTATCGGCACAAGTAAATGTAGCAAACCCTTTATTGCTTTTTCTTCAACAGCACATCACCATTTTGGCTCAGAGCCCCCATTTTTGTGGAGAAGACGATCATTTTGGATTGGGGATGACTGTTTTAAAATATATGTAAATGGCATAAGTCGTCTATGAGCCATCTTTTTAGCTTAATAACGAAGTTTTAATGATTTCTTGATTACACATGGATGAATATATATACAACATGGATGATAGCATTTAAGTTAAAAATGAGCATCTCAAATAGGCCGTCTGCCTATAAAACATTACTAAAGCGAAGCTCGTCTAGCTGGCCTGAGAGATTTTGCAGCCTCTCTTAGTTTGTCTGACTACGTCTGCATCTCGGCCGCTTCTGCTGTCATTTCTCTTTAATTCTCGTGATTTTAACTGTAGACTCAGACCATTGTTCGTACTGCAGAATGTTAGGGTTCTGGTACTTTTTGACTTAAAATTAAACCCTGTGTTTAACCCTAAGATCCATGAATATCAATCACCATTTGCAGCCAGGTACAAATTACCCACATTATGCATCTGTGGTGGTAAAATCTATGATCATATAAAAATTTCATCGAGTTGTGAATTTGAACAGTTTATAATAAGTTGACTTTATTTGTTTTGATCAAAATATGTATTAGATAGGAAAAAAGATGTTTCTTACCATAGTCTTTGAATAATGTTAATGAAATGGGAAAATGTCGACATTCTTTCATTATCAACATAAGTAGAAAATGATATTATTAATTATTGCACTAAATTTTATTGTAATAGAGGATACCAGAAAGGTTTGCAACACTAACTCAAATAAGCTATGTTTATTACATTCACAAAATAAATGAAGATGTTAATGGAGAAAATTGGGTGTAACTTGTAACAAAGTTATATATATATATATATATATACAGTAAAACCTCCCTAAAGCGACCCCTTTCCATTCCAATAAAAATTGGTCGCTTTGGGAGGTGGTCTCTTAATGGAGGTCATGTTTAAATATAGATTTTAATTGTTGAAAGAGGTAACAATTAATGTAATTGAATATTAAAGTATCAAAACAAAAGTTAATTACAAAGTTAATTACTACAGAGTTTAAAAAATGAATATATTGACGTTTGCTTTTGACGGTTTTATCTTTCATAACTTTTATTTCCAAGTCCTTTTGAAGTTCAGTAAATAAATGCATTTTTTTTCTTTTTTTGGACGGGAACAAATAATGACGATTTCATTAATTTATCTATTTCTTTGAGACTTTCCAGTGCAGGGGAGTTTATTGACTGTCATTCTTATCTCGTCATCAGAGTTAAATTCATTGCCTAAATGGGCACAAAGGGGTTTAAACACTTAAAAGTTACTGGAATAAAATAAAATCTAAACTTAGTTTAGATGTTTGATAAATAATGGACGAATTATTTTTCTAATATTATTTTTCTTAATTATTATTTAATTAATTATTATTTTTCTAATGAATTATTTTTCTAATAAAACCTTCTTCAAGCGACCAGGAAAAGACAGAATTTGTATAATTCTCTACAAAGAATTTGGGTCGCTCATGGAGGGAGTTCAACTGGGATGGTCTCTGAATGGAGGTAAAATTAGTATTGAGCCTATGGGAATAAATTTTGTTCCAAGAAAAAATGACCGTTCAGAGAGGTGGTCGCTTAATGGAGGTGGTCGCACAGTGAGGTTTCACTGTATATATATATATATATGTGTGTGTGTGTGTGCCTGCCTCCATTCATTAAAAATAAATAAATAAAGGAAATAAATTCAAATCATCAATTTTCCTGAAATATATATATATTAAATATGGTATCTAAAAAAACTAAACATCACAAAAAAATCCATCAAAAACTAACTACCATATACGAAAAAAGTATTTATTATTATCATTATTTATTCATTTATTTATTTTTGTAGAATGATCCACATACATAATAATGACAACTTTGCTACTAAGGCAATTTATATATTAAAAAAATTAAAAAATTGCTTTAAAAAATTATATTAAGCCTTCAAGCAATTCATCATTTAGTAAAGAGAAAATAGCCTTCATATAAACTAGTATAACAATTTACTCAACAAAGAAACTTGATAAATGTGAATGCAGTCTTATTTCTTCTAATTTTAAGAAATATTCACGATTAGTAATTTTTACAGTAATTTAATTCAATGGTTTACTGAAAAAAAAAAAGAACTTTAAAAAACAAATTTACATGACTTACTTTAAAAAATAAACTCTTTTTTTTTTTTTTTGCTGACAAAAAAAAAAAAAGATTTGCTAATGTTATATGGGTGACAATTGTTACAGATTTAGACATCAAATTTGCTTTGGAACATGCATGAATTAATTCCTAAAACACGAATGCAAATCCATAGTAAGATGTTCTTTTTTGTTTTCTGTCTGTAAATAAATTTCAGAATTATATATTTTTTTTAAAATTCTTTAAATGTTTTTCTTAAACAGTTTGAAAAATACTGAGTAACATTTATTTGTTTTAAAGGAGGGTGTTGTATTTACCTGCTCTTGTTGTGGAAGGCAGAGATCCTATGGTGAAGTATAACTGTTTCGCACATGTTTTGTTATTTAGGACAAAGGATATTTTTACTTAATTGTATTTTTAGTTGCACAAAATAATTTGTATTATTTAATTTATTATAAATAAAAGTTATATTTGAAAACAGTATCTTTATTATTTAAATAACATCACATGTACCCTAATATACTCAGTATGGTAATTTATTAAATAATTGAAAAGATGAAACCGAATACAGTATGAAAACATTTATCTGGAAACTGGTTAACCAGGAAAACATCCATAATGATATTTCCAATTGACTGATTTCAGAATCTTTCCAGTTTGATATGTGCATTGATTGATACATTACCACAAGCATGGTATACCTTGATGTCCCAACATCTAGCATTTAAAATAGAATAATATTTAGTTAGATAAGGCATTTTGATTTTTACGAAGAATTGTTGTTTCTGACATATTCTTATTATTTGCGTTCTTTCAAATTTTGATATATTTTTTATCTTGATTAGATCTGATTCTTAATTTGAATAATATAATTAATTTGAAATCAGATGCAATGCTATACATAATCTACAAATATGATCAAATGATGTTGTTTTAATGGCCAATCAGTTTTCCAGAAAACCAGTTATCCGGAATGCATCTAGCCTCGACCATTCTGGATAAATGGTTCTATACTGTGATATACAAGTTTAAGATAATCAATGGAACTTATGCACGCAACCTGAGGTCGATGCTAAAGTTCGTCTGCTGGCAGTATTTACTGTTGAACATTAGCATAGCAGTCTATGGAGTGGGAGTTATTAATGCTTGTTTTTTAAAAATACCGCAAAAGAAATTCTTTGTTGTAGCAGTATATACTTGGTATATTATAACTTCAAAATTTGTTCTGTATGTGAAAAAATTCTCTAAATTTGTAAAATTTTGGTTAAAATTTATGCACTCAACCAGGGTTCAGGCTAAAGTTGTCTGCTAGGGCTATTTGCGGCTGCACATACTGGTTTTCTGGCGTTAAAGTGGTTAGAATAAATAGATCAACAAACCACCAGCTCTGGAGTCTGACGTCACGTGCATAAGGTCCATTAACATGCTTATTATTATTTAAATTTTTTTTTTCCGGTATATATATATATATATATATATACTGTTATGAAGATATTGTATATAAACTATTGAAAATTTCAAATTATTTTTAAAGTTTTAGTTTTGAAAAGGTATTGAAAGGCAAAACTAATTAAGATTTAAACATCATTTTGAAAGAAATTCTTTCCTTTGAGAAAGGTAGTTAATAAGTTAAAAAATTTATATATGATTCCTTAAAAAAATAAGTATACATGTGATTTATTATGCATGGAAATATTTTAGAATAATCAGGAAATAAAAACACTATATACTTAAGGCATAAATTCTTTAAAATAGAACTAATTGTACTAATATGCATTGAACAAGCTCAATAAAAAAAAAAATAATAAAAATGCTGAACAATCCTGTTCAAGCTTGGGCAAAACATTCTTCGTCGACTGATAAATTTTTCATAATCAATGTTTTCATGCTAAGATAAGAATGCAATTGATATAAGCAGTGATAAATTACAGTGTACCATGTAATTTTATCTTTAAAGACTTAAAAATTAGATAAGACAAATTAAATAAATTTTCCATAACAATATGATTTCAATTGATTTTTATGAAGAATGCAAATTAAAAAAAAATATATGTATGTGCCAATAATTTAAAAAATATGAAATAGTTTAAACAGGAATATAATTATCAGGGATTTTACAGACATGTCAAACAGCATCCGGGACTTATGGATATTGCTGACATACTTGTAAAACTAAAAATATATATGTAATAAATATGTAAATAAATATGAATTTTCTTTTACAAAATATTGGCATTTACCTAAATTATAAGAACAAGAAACTGAGTTATTAAGATTTGTCAAGTGAGATGGCTGTTATAACATTAAATGTTGCTGATATTCATGAGCAAGAAGAACTCTGTTGTCTATGTTTATAGTGAAAGACTATTTCATTTTCTACATCTTTGATAGCGATAAGAACTTTGCATAGTACTTTAACTATTGTAAAAAGACTTGAAAGTGTCCTTTGTTTTGATGAACATTGCATCACCAACTTGGTATTTTCAAAATTTAGTACATTTATGATGTCCCTGAAGTTGAGCTTCCTTTATGTTGTCAAACAGTTTTTGGTACACTTGCTTCATGGATGACGTATATCTGTAATATTCATAAGGATACAATAAAGTTTCTAAATTGGGATATTCAAAAAGGTCAAAGTTGTTGGATAAGGATCGACAAAATGAAGAAATGCTGGTGAATATCCCATAGAAAAATAAATGTTATATGAAATATTTTTGTGTATTCTCCCTCAGTCATGGTTCGCACATCTTGGAAAAAAATAGAAAATGTGCTGGGAAAAAAAAAAAGAATAATTTTTCAAGGCACAAAAGGTGCTGGAAAAACTTTCAAATGCTTAAAAGTACTGGAAATTTTTCAGAAATGTAATAATAGTCCTTGAATTAAAAAATTTCTGACAAACAATAATAGAAAAAATGTTCATACACTAAAAAAAGAAAAAAAATATATTTTCTTTCCTTCTCAAAAAATGGAATGCCTAAAGATTACATTTTCTCTTCTAAGTACAGTAGACTCTCTGTAACGCGGACTCAGAAAGATTTTCAAGCCCCTGCGAATCCATAGACATAGAGTAAAATTTGTCCAAGGCGGAATATTCTCTATCGTGGAAAATTTTCTTCATCCCGATTCATTCCGCCTTAGACAGAGTTTACTGTAGTTACTTACTAGACGTTAGTATCTGGGAAGCTCGACTCAAAAGCAACCACTTACAGTGAACAAGTGAAATGTTTTCACCTAAGGCTACTATATTACAGGCTGACTCGTCAAGCATTTTGCTCCCATCTTAGACCAATCAGCGATTGCTGCCTACATGGCTAGAAGTGTCGTGGCCAATCATTTTTTTCCTATCAGCAATTAAATGGCGGCATGAATCAGCCCAAATAATAGGAGCCTTAGCTTCGACAACATGACGAATAGCAAAAGAGAAAGCTTCATCATTAGCAGACTAAATTGGTTGCTCGTGAGCCATCTTCCCAGCTGCTAAGTTCTAGTAATCCATGTTTTAACATCTTTCCTTCACTGTAAAAATCGAATTACGTGGTGATGATTAAAACACTGATTAAAACATCTCCAGAAATTCAGGAGTTGCTAAAGAAATGCAAAGTAAAATATGGTAGTTTGGTAATAAAATATAAAATGTGAAAATCTGCCCCTCCAATTTAAAAAAAAAAAACCTATCAAATTATGATTTTAAGTTTACTCGCAAGCTGCGATGTTCCTTAGTTGGATCCGTGATCTGATTTATTCGAAAGTTAATTTTTTTATATTTCGCCGAATTCTGCTAATTTATTTTTTGTGGAATTCTGAAATAGCAGAACAGTCGAAAATTCAGAATCTGTCAGACCTCATGGATTCTGAATTTTGGGCTTCTGGAAATTTTGAATCATCTGCAGTTTATTTATCGAAAAAGAAAAAATAATAATCTATAACCTTCCACCCATCCTTCCTCTCACCCCGTGAATTATATATATCAGGAAAGTATTTGAAATACTAAAAAAAAAAAAAAAACTAAAGCAGATATTTTAATGCAAGAAATGTTTTTTTTAAAAAAAGGTGGAAAAAAAAAATTATGTAATTTTTTAACGTTTTCTCGCATTTTGCAGTGATTTTTCCACATTAGTAAAAAGAAGCTATAAATTTTTTATCCAATATTGTAAATGCTGTCCTCTTTTCAATAAAGTTTATTCAGAATTATTACAAAGATTTTTGCATTTTTTGCAAATTTGTTATGCGATTTTTGGGGGGATTTTTTTTTTTCATTTTGCAGCATTTTTTTATTTTTTTTAAGGATTTGTAAAAGACATTCGGTTCTAAACTTTTACCCTAATACAGACCTGCCAACCTTTGAAAATGAGAAATCATAGCACACAAAATTTAAATTAATCTGGAGGTTGGTTGGTTGGTTTTTCCTGTTATGCAGCCATCTTTTGACATTCGTAAAAGGAATAAGGTTTCAGTCTCAATATAGTAAATTTTTTCGTCTGAAACTTTTTATACGATTGTTAGAGTTTCTTTTCGTTTCGCAGTTTTTTTTTTTTACACTTGTAAAAGGAGTCTGGTTCCAATCTTTTAGCCCAGTGCAGTAAATTTTGAGGAAATTCGCGATTTTTTTTCACGCGATCATTTCAAAATATTCATTTTTTTCCCCACAATCGTAATTTATATTTTTCTATCGCGATTCTTCGTTGAAATCTGCATTTTTTACCATGAACTTTTGACAAAATTCGCAAATCATGCGACCTTGCCCCTCAAAGAACCACCCCTTCCCCTTTCAGAAATTCTTAAAATGGCACCCTTGTTTCTAAGGAAGAGAATTCTTGTATAAATATTTACAGAAACACGATTCACTTTTGGTTAATATACATAAAGAGTGTTTTATGTTAAGAAGTTTGTTTTGCAGCCCAGATTTTTTTCAGACTAATGGCCATTTTTTTTTAAACTGATTTTTTTTAACTTTCGGAAATGAATACATTGAAATTTTGGAAATTTCATAACAGAATCACTCCTGAAAAATATGCTGCGCGGGATAAAAATCGCTACTAGAAACAAAAAATGTGTTTGTGTTTTTTGCAAAAAATCGTAGTTTGACTGATTTTCGTAGCATCGTAGTTTATAGGTCCAAATCGTAGCAACTATGATTTTTTCGTAGCAGTTGGCAGGTCTGCTAATATAACAAATTTTGTCCTCTGCAATTTTTGGATTTGTAGCAAATTTTAGCATTTTTTCACGTTCCGTGGGAATTTATTGCCATTCGTGCAAGAAATCGAATTATAATAATAATGTTTTAACCAACTATAGTAAATTTTCTCCTTCGCATCTTTTGACTTTTTAGCTTTTTTTCCCTTTTCATGGCAATTTTTTCCGCATTGGTAAAAGGAATCCGGTTTTAATCTTTTAACCCAATGTAGTAAATGTTGGCCTTTTTTTTTTGATAAAGTTAATTCGGAATTCATTAAGCAGTTTTTTTAATTTTCAAGATTCATAGAGTTTTTTCACATTCTGCAGCAATTTCTTTACATTTGTAAAAGGAATTTTGGTTTAAAATTTTAGACAAAATAGTAAATTTTATCTCTTGCGATATTTGAAAATTTAGCGATTTTAGTGTTTTTGCATTTCACAGCTATTTATCAGAATAATAATCACCAGTTAACAAAATGTCCGGATTTTGGAGAATTTCGAATTTGAGACACTCAGTACTGTATGTTATGATTAGTAGGATGCAAAGAAAAAAAATACTAGCCAAAAAATAGATTCAAAACAGTTTTTACATTTCTCAGAAACATGTCTACTTATCCATTAAAAAAAAAAAAAAAAAAAAGTCAATCAGACATGGAAAAATTTGCTAATTTCGTCAATCTATTGTGGGAAGTAAATCGCTAGTTTCATGACTCTGATACCAAAAAAATCATGAATTTCGTCAATTTGTCACAGGAAAAAAATAAACTTCGTCAATCGGTTGTGTCAGTCTTTTTCTGTCAGAGAAAAAAAATTTTGAATTTCGTTTATTCTAATTGAAAAAAAAAAAAATTGTGAATTTCGTCAATTACACATGGAAAAAATCGGGAATTATGTTTATCTGTCATTCAAAATTTTGTAAATCAATCGCGTTTGTTTTGTTTCTTAATTAAATTTTCAGTATCTTATTTATTATTTTAAGAGCAGGAATATATTTGTAACTTAATTAATTTATTACTATTTTTATCTAACATAGATTTTTGGCAGTTAACACAAACTCCCAGATAACACGAAAAAAATTCGCAGTTCCTTCAATTTTGTGTTAACGAAGTTCGACTGTACTTTATTTTATTACTCTCTTCGATTTTGCACTTCTTTACAAAATAATATGCTGTATTTATAAATACTAAGAAGTGTATTTTAAAATTACGGTGCTCATTAAAAACATAGCTACAATTAAAAAAAAAAAAAAAAAAAAAATCAATGTAAAATTAAATAGATTTCACTGAGTTGCTTTGAAAGTGATGCAAGTTATCATTTTTGCGCTTTTTATAAAAAGCCCCATATGTCATCCAGTTTCTTCACTTGAGCTTTATTTGAACATATGGATCTTGAATTTAAGTTTTTAAATAATTTTCATTACTTAGGTTAGTAATTGAGTCATTGAATGAAACCGTGTGATCTTTCTTTCCTTTTTTATTGATATATGTACATTTTATTGACATGCTGTTGTACATCCTGAGACTTATAAAAAAGATGTTAAAGCTCTTTACCACTATGAATAAATATAATAAACTGGAGATGAACATCGGATATTGTTTTAAAGATGATTTACAATAAATACAATTATACTCAAAGGAAGACTGAAGTTTTTTGTTTGGTATGTTGTTGAAGTTTGGAAAGAAGGTAACATTAAGAGGAACTACAGCACAAAATATAAAGAAAGCTCATAAAACTTTTGCTAAAAATCAGAAAGATATACTGTCACAATTGAAACTGATACTACAAAACTTTTGCTAAAAATCAGAAAGATATACTGTCACAATTGAAACTGATACTTCTTTTAAGAACCAACGTGCTTTTACCAAGCCTACTGACAAAAATACATTTGCTTTAAAAAATTAAGTATTGCCTTTATTTTATTAAACATACCACAAGTCGAAATCATTCACTACGAATTTAAGAAATGATATTTAGAGAAGTTAAAGAAATTTGAAAATGTCACGCTATAAAAGCTAGGAATATTTATATATAGCTGGATAGATTTATAAAACCCAGATATGTTCTTATAAATTTATTTCATATTCATATGCACATGCTTAACACGCTGAGTGCCATGTCAGTCACCGGTGACCGACACTGAACCTTCTGTTTAGGGCGCGTCAGTCACCAGTGACTGACACTTATAGATTGTGTAACAGGAATCTTATTTCATGGCTCAAACGGAAAGACAGACAAAATAGATTTGGCCTTCAACGTGATAATCATCATCAGTCTAGAAAGTATCTGAAACATATGGGTAGTGATGATAAAATAAACAGATCTAGCTTCTTATAAAGATTGACAGCTTTCCATCATAAAGTTTTAACTGTTAATTTCAAACTGTAAAATAAGGTTATAATTTTCATTTTTAACTGAGAAATTATGAATGTGTACTATTAAAAGATCACCAATAGAATAGACAAAGTACTTGGAGTTTTCATTTGGAATTACAAAACAAGCACCTGAGTAAACTTTAACTTCATAGCAAAATTCATAGGATTTATCTTGTTATTTGATAGTATTAGCATTTTCAAATATAATTAATTACTTTGACAAAACAATTTTCAAAAAGAAAATGTATTTCATTTTAAATGTTGCCAGGCATTATTATATAAATCATTGAGATGGAAATTTTTAAAACCATATTAAAAAATTAAATAAAAAGATTTTTTAAATTTCAAGAAATATGAAATCCAGTTTAATATGTTTACTTCACTTCTAATGATTGATATTGAAATTGTTCTGAATTTATTACTGTTGTTAATCAAAATTAAGTGTGATTCCACATCAGAGCGAAAATACATGTATGGATATGGGGTTTCCAAATTTCGGTAATTATTCATCAATCAACCAATTTTTTAAAGTATAGTGTGCAACCTTTTGTTATTTTTCAAGTAAAATAAACATATTTGAACAAGAAAATGTAATTAATAAATTAAATCAAATAAGTAGTGAATAAATATGACACATTTTATTAAATAAATTTTCTGATTCAAAATAAGTTTGTTTCTATTTTTCTGATGAAGAAAACATGGAAGATTGACAGCTATACCTTTGCTAGATGAAGATTAACAGATCAGCATGTACAATCAATTTTTAAAATAAATACATTTTAAAAAATTCAATTAAATTTTATAAATTTGGTTGATGAAAAATAATTTTGAATACTTTTTCGAATAAGATAATTCAAAATAAGTATAATGATAACTTTTAAATTTTGTGTGAAATATCTTTAACATGCTGTGTTTTGTATGAACACATTTTATTCTGTGCAATGGTAATAATATTTACTTTTTTTTTATGTGGCCTGTGCCTTTGTATATAACGCTTAAAGTGGCCCGCTGCAGTAAACAAGTTTTACATACCTGGATTAGACGAATAAATAGGATGGGTTTCTTCTTGGCCATTGAAAAAGTAGAATTAATTTAAGCAATCCTAGAGAATAATTAATGAAGGAATCATTAGCAAACGTCTTCATTATAAAATTTAAAAAGGGCAATTTTCTGTCACCTCAACAAACGAACATACAAACTGGACTGACTATGACTGACCAGTGAAATCAGAAATTGAAGAACTAAAGATTACCTGGTCAGATGCAGGCACAATCAGCAGCACGATAACTTGCCTCTTTGCCATGCTCATTAGGTTCATTACTAACTTGGCTAATTATTAAAACATTACAAATGTGAGTCTGATATGGATTTGGACATGGAATGTCAGAGAACTTGGAAAATTCAAGAAATATGCAATTTTTCTCAATCAACAACAAATGCCTCCCCCCCCCTTTCCTACCAAAAAAAACTTAAGTACATTTGGATCTGTCTCCGTCTGTCCTTAAATAATTTGCAGACTTCTATGTGCGATAGATTTTCCTGGTCTTTGCTGACAGACACAAGCAAATATCTTTCTGTACATGGTATTTAGTGCATCAGTATCATACTAGCATATAAAACTGCAAGTCTGTTGTACGTTGTTACAGTATCACACAAACACTACTGCATAGATTTAATAGGAATTTCAATAGAATGGAGCTTGATAAATAATTAATCAAATAGGTTACTCACTACACTACTGTAAAAAGTAGCAACTAATGTAGTTTCACTAGATGTTCTCCTTCTGAACCCTGTATATGCGCTATAAAAAAATAAGTAGAAAATCTGGACTACCAGAAAATGGCGTCACTTATCTGAGAGGTTCTTTCCTATTAGATGTCACTATTCAGAAGATAATGCAGCAAAAGTAATCGCATATTAAAAATACTTTATATACATAAGGGGTTGTACATATGTAACATTATCTATCTTTTGGCAAGTTTGGACCCCACACGATATCATACGTTATCATTCCTCGAACTCTCCCACCCTCTCCTTAATGATATCATTATCAGTGTCTAAAAGTTCTTTTTATTTTTACTATTGTTTCTTTTCATATGTTTGTAATGATACGTATTTCTTATTCGCATATTTTACTATTTAATGGAAGAGAAATTAATAAAATATCACTATTATACACGGAAATAACTTTACATCAAATAACATTTAAGGAAATACTGTTTAAAAGTATTTAATAATAGCTTTTCATTTTGTTACATAATGCATTCAACAGTAATATTGTCTTCTTGCACTTGCCCCCTGTATGAGGAGGGAATAAGCAGAGTTTCTTATCAAAAAGACAGGTAGTCAACATTCTTCCTCATTTTTTTTGCTAATAAAAATTAGGGATGCACCGAATATTCGGTATCTATTCAGTATTCGGCCATGTTACCAAATATTCGGCTTGGCCGAATTGCAAATTATTTAGTATGCCGAATATTGAAATATTCGACCGAGCTGAAAACTTTTAAAACAGATTTTTAAAAACCTTATACAACTTCTACGTTTAAGAGTCAACTTGTAAAGATATTCAGAATAATTAGAAACAAAATCATATTTAAATAAAAGAATGTTTTAACATTATTTATTTGCTGTTTATTAAGTATTATTTAAGAAAATTGACCAATCACGAGGATTTTCATAGGAATTAATTATGTACAAAGGCAACTTCCTGAGCATTTTCCAGTAAATAATCTGTTTCTTGCTAAGATTTTCAGAACAACATTTACAATCTCTGCAAATGATTGCCCACTCCAGACACCGATCTAGGATGCATTTAAAAACTTCCTTACTTAATCAAAGGCAGTAGAACAGTTATTCTTGCTAAGTTGCCACCATATAAAATGAATAGATTGTATTATTTACTTTTACTTTAGTCTCTTCATGACAAACAAATAATATATGATTCTGTACAATTTTTCTTTGATTTTAAAATGTTTTTTTTTAGAATTTAAGAAAATTTTATTTATCTGTTTTAATTCTCAGAAGAAGCCATAAAATTTAAAATTTTATCAATTAAAAAAGTTTTATAACTATCCTCTTCTTAAATAACCGAAAGCAGAGGTTTTTCAGCATAAAGTGTACATGAAAAAAGTCTTTGTTTATTAGAATAAAAGTTTGTTTTAAATATTATGTAAAATTGTTTTAAAATGTAACATTTTAGTGCCTTTAAACTTTGAAATATGAAAGTATTCGACTACAGTTTGCCTGTAAGCCAAATATTCGGTGCATCACTAGTAAAAATAACAAGCATCTTTGTGAATCTGGTTTCTCTAACAATGCATTATATATTCATATAGCAGAAGAATTGGAATGCCGAACATTGGGATATTCCATATTTTGGAATAAAATGATTTTATAATTACTTAATGGTTTTAATAACTTTGTATTTTCATAAAAAGGATCAGACTAAGAAAAAAGTTAACAGACGATTTTGAAACACACACAAAAAAAAGAAAACTTACTAAAAAAAAATTTAGTTGGATAAAGAATGGTAACCCCCCACCCCCCCTCTATCGTTATATATACAGCCCTTAAAAATAAAATACCATATACTTGAAAAATTCATCTTATTTATTTTGCATTAAAAAAAATCTGTACTACTAAAAAAAGTTTTGCTCTGTGTGTGTGTGTGTGTCTGTCTGCAATGGCTAGCAAAATCTACCGTATGTACAAAGCTGAACATTTTTGTGAGAGGATAGTCCAAGGCCTCTCCTAATGCACCTGAGACTCAGAAATTTAAATTTCTAATTACTAGCTGAGTTATTAATTAAAAATCACAATACACTCCCATAAAAAAATCAACTATTTCATCCTCAGTTCATCGAAGCACATGCTGTTTACGGATTGGAAGGAAACAGAACCTTAATTTCAGTTCATGCACTCATTTTGGTTCAGTGTTTAGAGCGCAGGGCTGCTAAACGAAAAGTCGTTGGTTCGAAGCTCTGACTGGAAGACGGAGGTTGAATTTTCTATTTATAAACCTCATTGTCCCAATGGATTCAAATAAAAGAAATTTCGTTTTTTTTTTTTTTCAATTTTAAGGGTTTTTTTTTTTAATCTATACAAATAAAAAGAAGTTTTGCATTTAAAATGTATGTCAATGCATTTTTTTTTTTTTTTTTTTTTTTTTTTTAATGACTTAACAATTATACATAAATGAATCAAATTATTAAAAAAAAATTACATCATTTATTTATTCTAGAACTGCTATAAAATAAATGAAAATTAGTTCCATAAAATAATTTAACAAACAATAATAGGGATATTCGAGATAAAAAATGGGACTCATATTTATATGCATCCATTAGAAAATAAATCATCAATTTCGAAAGATATGCACACAAATTCGATCATTTTTATATTTTTTCAAAATCTAATTGTTTAGTGCTTCCATCTACAATGAATAGGACAAAACAAAAGATTACGAATTCATTTATTTATTCTAGAATTGTAATAGAATGAAAATTAGTTCCATTTCTTACAGTTCATTGTAAAAATTTTAACACTGAAATTACGCAGTCGTTAGACCCCCCCCCCCCCCCCCTCCTAGTTTGTTTCCCGTGGCTGTTATCATGAGTCTTTTTATCAGTAAATATCAGGTTTTTCTTTTTTTAAAACCTATTTTTCACACAGTCAACAAGCATTTATTTCAGACAAAATCAAGTTAAAGATAAAATCATACAAATTTAAGGTTCAATTAAGAATATTCTCACGGGCCAGGGCAATGCCAAGTGGGTCAGCTAGTATAGAAATAAAAAATATCCTCCCAAATATACTCTCAAGAAAACTTTTGAGTTTAAGATGAGTTCATGTACTAGTTACGAAATAATTTTAATTAATATCAAATTCTTTATTTACATTGTAGTTCTTGTATATTATTTTAGAACACCAACAGTCTTGTTTGGAACATTGATCATATCTATCAAAACTATTCCAAAGTAGAAAATCCATAATGTGATGTTAAATATGTACTTTTATATCGTATAGAATTTTTAGTAGTTGTGAAATGTAAGACTAGTAATAACCCTAATCTGTTCCTGTCAGTCAAATAAAGAATATATGAGATTTAAATTCTTACCAGTTTTGGAATGTAATTAGTAAAATGTAGATAAATGATGACTTCCATTAAAATAAAAAAAATCTTTATTTGATTAGATGAATAAGAGGATGGGTTTCCTCTTGACCATTAAAAAAGTAGAATTTAAGCATTCCCAGAGAATAATT
This sequence comes from Maratus speciosus, assembly GCA_963932465.1. Lineage (NCBI taxonomy): Eukaryota > Metazoa > Arthropoda > Arachnida > Araneae > Salticidae > Maratus > Maratus speciosus. Next base: position 462,567,321 of record OZ010788.1, read on the forward strand.
AATGACGGAATCTAGAAAACATCTTCATTATAAAATTTAAAAATTGCAATTTTCTGCAGAAAAATCCCCTGTGTCACCTCACCAAACGAACATACAAACTCGACTGATGCTGAGCTTGTTCACAGGCGCAGATCGGAGCACCCGGGTGCAGGGAAATATCCCTCATGGAATAGGTCTTCATGAAGTAAGGAATTTCAAAATAATTTAATTATTTCGTAATTTTATGGTTCAAAACAGGTGAAACCAATGACTAAATCTTCTTATCTTTCCAAACAATGTCTCTCGTAATAGGAATACATGTCTATATGCACTCAGACAAAATCCAAAACATTCATGAAAAGTATCACGTGATCTGATATAAAACCGATCAGCAGCAAATTTTACACCCGGTCTTCGCTCACTTGACCCACAAAAAATCTGTGGTCGTTATGCTCATGTGTTTGGGCTTTTTTTGTTTATGGTTTCACTTGTTTTGGTAGGTTGGCTGATTCGCTTGAACAGCTTGGCAAAAAAAAAAAAAAAATACACCATTAAAAAAAAAAAAAAAAGAGTGGTGGGATTCAAATAACTTAACAAGCAGTTCTCTCCCTAATGACTTTTTCTCAAGTGTAAACAAGTTTTAAAAACAATAATGTGCCACACATAGATTAAAAAAATAATTTCCAATGTTATAAAATAATGATTAAAAAAGTTTTATCTTTAAATACAGTGAAAAAGAAAAATATGTGCTTTAACATGCAGTTTACTGCCAAAAGGACATAATTTATTTAGCAAATATTCAACAATTACAAAGCAGTCATCGAAATTTCTATCAGAAAATGCATCAAAATGAAAGTTATAATTGTAAAAAAACACTATTTTTCAAGCGAAGGAAAAGACTTTGCTATCACCAAACTCTGTAATAGGCTGCCATAGATTGGACAAAAACTTTGGAACTGAACATTCGTTCTGTGCATATGTTGCTATTCTCTTTTAAAAACACTTTGCAGAACACTGCCTTATTTATCTAATAAAAATGTTGGGTAATACCACAGACTTGTCATATAATCTGTTATCTTTACTCTGAGGGTAATACAAAGCTGCTGAGTATTTAGCTCCGAAGTTCAGCGTAACTGTATGTTTAGAATAAATCTCACTCCATATGCCTCAGTCTCCTTCGCGCCTGGGCGAAGTGGTCGTGGTTGCTGAACAAGCTCTCTGACTGGTGAGATCAGAATTGAAGATTACCTGGACAGGCATAGACACAATCGGCAGCACAATATGAGCTTACTAGTTTGCAGTGTTCATTACTAAAAAATGAAAAATCTGAGCCTCAGGTGTATTTGGACCTGGAATGTCAGGGAACTTGAAAATTTGGATAAATATTCACTTTTTTCCCCATTCAACCCCCCTCCCCCACACACACACAAAAAAAAATCCAAAAATTGCAGCTTAGGTATATTTGGACCTGTTTTTGTCTATGCTTATCCAAATTTGCAGAACTCTAATGTGCAATTAGATTTCCCTATTCATGACCGATAGATACAGGAAAATATCTGTATTTGGTGCATTGTAATCACACTATTATATAAAACTGCAAATCTGCTGTACATTGTTATAGCACCACACAAACTACTGCATAGATTTAATAGGATGTTCATTAGAATGGAGCTTGATATGTAATTAATCAAATAGGCTATTTTTTTGTGCAATTCGGTGCAGAATTTGAGAAGTACAGAATTGAAAACGTTTTCTTCACAGTTTTGATAAAACAAATTTCCTTGATTTCAATCCCAGAACAGGCGAGATTAAAAATAAATGAAAATTACATCACTTTGATGCAATTATATGTTTCTTTGTTATGAACCAAAATATATTTATTTACTTTTTTCAAACAAGATACCATTTACATTGATAAAGTTTTTTTTTTTTTTTTTTTTTTTTTTTTTCAAACAAGTTTGAAAAATTATGTCCCCCCCCCCCCCATGTCTCAATATCAGTAAAACAAAACATGAGTGAAAGTGGTTTTATAGAAATCACAGTATTTTTTTTTTTTCAAATTCGTTAATTAAAATGCACACTTTCTTTTGAATGAGACGTCATTTTCATCTGATATCAGTGGCTATGAATAAAAAAATATGCTTTTTATTAAACATATAGTTTTAAATTTTTTCCCCTGAGATGCTAATCTCAATACTACAGAAGTGTGAAAATTATTAGAATACTTGTGAAATTTACATTAAAATCTAGTTATATTAAACAAATGATCATTATTTAAAAAATATTGATACATTTAATATTTAGTGTGCATCCCCTTGTTTTTTATTAAAGATTCGATACGTCTTGGCATACTTTGTATGAGTTTTTGTTTTTGGCAATTAATTTGTATTTCGTTGTCATGATGCCAAATTTGGATGAGTCTTTCTATCAGACTATTGTTGTTTGTGATGTTGCATTTCTTTAATTTTTAATTAAAGAAAACACTTCCATGGCCTGGAAACAGTCCAGATATGAACCCCAATAGAGAATCTTTGGGCCATTGTAAAGAAAAAATTAAAGAAATGCAGCATCATAAACAAGAATGGTCTGATAGAAAGACTCATCCACATTTGGCACCATGACAACGAAATACAAATTAATTGCCAAAAACTCATACAAAGTATGTCAAGATGTATCGAAACTTTTATAAAAAACAAGGGGATGAATACTATATATTAAATGTATCAATATTTTTTAAATAATGTATTATGTTTTAATATAACAAGATTTTATTGTAAATTTCACAATTATTCTAATAATTTTCACATCTCTGTAGTTCTATGAAACATCAATGAAAATGACATTTTATCGAAAACATAGCAATTTGCTTGAAATTCTTAAATTAAAATGGACACATTTTTTTTCATTTTGGATGAGGTGATATTGTCATCTGAGACCATGTCTGAATGAAAATATTGAAATAAAAAGTTTCCTGTTTTATATCATTAAAAATTTTAAATCTATCTAAAATTATTAAATTTTGATATTGTGATAATGACATTATTAATCAGTTTGAATGATTAATTGTTCTATGAATATATTAATTATTTAGATTTTTATTTATTAATTATTCATTGTTAATCTTAATTTTTCAGTTTATTTGAAAATTACTGAGCATTTCCCATAATTTTTGAATTGCTACACCACTGCCATAAACATTGCTTACAGAATTTTTTATATCTAGGAGCTTCTATGGCAGTCTTTTCGTTAAATATGATGTAAATTTGTTCATATCTATGCCAGCATTTCTGATAAATGGGCAATACATAAGTATCAAAATACATAAAAAAAGACTACATTTCATTAAAAAAAAAGTATTTATTTAAAATGTTACAAAGAAAAAAATCACAGCTTAACACTCAAACTTTTTTTTTCTCTTTTGGAATAAAAAAAAAAAATTATATATATACAAAATACAAAAATGCTGTGCATTTACATGTTCTCTTTATATGGATAATTCATTCAAACAGTATGTTTAAAATTGTAGTATTTTATTAGTATGAATATCAATACAAATATGGTAAGAAAGGTATATAAGTAAGGCAAGATTAGAGAAAAAGATAATGAAACTAATCCAAACAAGTTATAACAGAAAAATGTAATGAAACATAAAAACTGTGAATATTTATAATACTGCTGGATTAATTTTCATGTGCTGTAGAATCGATATATGTTTTAATTCTCAAAATATGCTTCAGTACAATAAGTTTGACTTAATTTTCTTTTCGTGCAAATAGAGCAACTATTTTATAATTTTGAAAATATCATGACTGATAAATAAACCAACAATAAATTTTCTTCTTTGAATCTTGGTTTGAACTATATCTTAATATGGTAGTAGTCCATTTTTCGATAACAATACTCTAGATAACTATTTATCACAATCAATTAGCAGACAAATAAAATTACTTGGGGTTCAATGAATAAAGCAGATATATTTCTAATGAACTGGGATAGCAATATGAAACAAACTTTATTCTAAACACGCTTAATATAAGCTTTTTTTTTTTTCATTTTAAAAATAATTTATTTTAATTATTTCTACAATTATTGGTTTTGGATGCACTGTAATCTTTGAGTTAAGTATTTTATTACACAGAATAAATTACACATATCACAGTAAACACCCCCCACCCCTTTAAACATTTAAAGTAAGTTTGAATTTAAGTGACAACTTTTAGAATATTTTTAACAAGTCAAAAAATATAAATTTTTGAAGTTTTGTTTCATAATACCAAGGAAAGACACTTCTTAAATACACAACAAAGAAGAAGCTAGTGCAACACATTTCAAAAGAAATTATTTTTTCTACTCAACGATTAGACCATTAAGAAACAAGCACAAACTAGTATGTTGAGGCCATCACAAAACTTTCTTCTATCTCATACTTGTCAATACTTCAAAATTAATTATCACAGTGCATCTATGCTCATCATGAGGATTCTAAAAAGATGAAATTCCATGCATTAGTTCTTGAGAAATTACTGTCCATGAAATCGTGTAAATCCATCAAAATGCAGCATAGCAGCGTCACCTATTGGGTGATTTACACCAGAACCTAATTATCATCAACATATGTCAATGTCTAACTGAATATGAAGTTTGGGGAAAATCCGTGCATTAGTTCCTAAGATAGAGCTATTGCGCAAATCATGACAAATGCAGCATAACAGCGTCACCTGTTGAGCGATTTACACAACCACATAATCAGTATCAACATTTATCAAGGTGTACTTGAATCTGAAGTTTGATGAAAATTCGTGCATTAGTTCTTGAGATAGAGCTATTGAGGAAATAGTGCAAAATGCAGCATAGCAGCGCCACCTATTGGGCGATATTCACCAACACGTAGTCAGCATCATTTCATATAAAAGAGTAACTGAATCTGAAGTTTTATGAAAATATGTCCATTAGTTCTTCAGATACAGCGATTGCAGAAATCGTGAAAAATGCTGTATAGCAGCGCCACCTGTTGAGCGATTTACACCAAAATGTCAATTCATATCAAGAATTAACTGATTCTGAAGTTTAGTGAAAATTGTTGCATTAGTTCTTCAGCTACCGCTATAATGGAAATTCTGAAAAGTGCAGCATAGCAGCACCACCTGTTGAGCGATTTGCACCAAAACACAAACAGCCCTAATTCATATCAAAGTATACATGAATCTGAAGTTTGTTGAAAATCCAAGCATTAGTTGTTGAGATAGAGCTATTGCGGAAATTGTAAAAAATGCAGTATAGCAACGCCACCTGTTGAGCGATTTACACCAACCTGTACAAAACATCAATTCATGTCAAGGATTAACTGAATCTGAAATTTGATGAAAATCCGTGCATTAGTTCTTGAGATAGAGCCACTACGGAAATTGTAAAAAAGGCAGCATAGCAGCGCCATCTGTTGAGCGATTTGCACCAACACGTAATCAGCATCAAGTCATATCAAGGACTAACTGAATCTGAAGTTTCATGAAAATCCGTGCATTAGTTCTTGAGATAGAGCCATTTCAGAAATCATAAAAAATGCAGCATAGCAGCGCCACCTGTTGAGCGATTTGCACCAAAAACTAATCAGCATCAACTTGTATCAGGGACTAACTGAATATGAATTTTTATTAAATTCTGTGCATTAGTTCTTGAGATAGAGCGCCCACAAAATTTATGTCACACACAGACAGACATTTTGTAAAAACATGTTTTTTGGGTTCTCTGACCTCTAAAACGTGTAGATCCGTCGAAAACCGGAATTCGAAAATTTTCATGAATCCAATACTTTCTTCTTGTAAAGATAGAAGAAAGTAAAAAGATGCATCCAGCCACTTGCAGTGGTAGGATGTACTAAAGGTAGTATATGTACACATTAGTTGTAGCACTGTGTAGGGAGAATTTAACGATCTATTCTAGAGACAGAAAATATGATGTTTTCATAGTTAAACAGCAAACGGAAAAACTAAGCTATACACCCAGCACAATAGAAGAGACAGAGTGAGTAGAATGCTGGGATACACACAAGTGCACACACACAAAAGAAACAATAAGACTTGTCTCGTTAATTCTTTAGAAGGCAATGGTGGGAAACTATTATTAAATGGCTGTTTCTTCAAAACAACTTTTGTTGGCTGTAGACAAAAATATTTGTAACATAATTAGGTTTCAAGGAATATACAGAATGAAGGAATATGGGAGGCGTTTTTGCACCAAAATGCAAAAGGAAATTCAACCTGGCTTTTATAAGCATTTTTATGAAAGTGCAATGCTCAGAGGGTTAAATTAGAATGCATATCTAATTACAAGCAAATATACACAGATCAGAAAAGGCTTTATAATTACATTATATTAGTATACTTTTAATATAACTACACAGGAGAAAAAAATTACATAGCTTTTAACTGGTATAACAAAAATAATAATAAGCTTGTTGCAAGAATTAGTACCTGACTTGTTTTCAATAGATTTCTATATAAGTAAATAAAAATACAGTAAAACCTTTGAACAGAAGACATCCCAGGGTTGTTGAATCCCTGTACTATTCAAGAGATATATTAAAAAAAAAAATAATAATAATACTAAAAGTATTAAAAAAATACCTTTAACTTATTTCATATCATTTGTTTCAAAATGCATTATATTTTTGCAACTACAATCCATTTTACTATGAGATTAATCAGAATGATATATTATTCCAAAAATTTTATTGTAATGATTAAAAACAGATAAAATTTACTTATATTTTTATAGCATATATTCAGTTTGGTGATTTTTCACGGTGAAAGAAAATCAATCACAAATGTTTGCAATTAGAGATAATTTGTTTACTCGATTTGAAGATTTAAATTAATCAACAATTTTAATATTCTAAAATATATTTTTTTAAAACTTGTGCAACTGCTCACTCTACTTTATTCTTACATGGAAATTTCTGATGAATTTACACATTTTTAGATTTCCTGATTACAATTTGACTATTTTTGGAAGATGTCTGTCTGCTTATGCGTCAAAAATTTTGTTGTCACTCAAAAATTAATGCACAGAATTACATAAAACCTCATTTAGTGAGGTCCTGACATTAATTAGTGCAGATTAAATTTAGTGTCTATTGTTCGTTAGTTGGCAGCACTGCTATGCCTTGTTTTTCTTGATTTGCATGATAGCTACAATCTTGATATCTAAAATTTCAAGTTTAATATGTAAGATTCTTATTATAAAAAACCCAGTTTTGGTTTTGATCATTGAACTGCAGGTGCTGCTGTGTAATGCTTTTTATTATAAACGTTTTAGACACCTCTTAGTTTATTTTAGGTATAGATAGATCATAGTTGTCCTGGAATTCAGAAAAAAAAGGATTCTGTTTTCTCTTGTCATCTTTTGCTCTGATGGATTTCCTTCTAACCAATATGAATGATATATTAGAGAAAAGTTGAAAATGAGCTTTTTTCATTACTAGAAGTTCAAAAATAGTGGCAGTTAATGAAAAGTTACTGCATCAAGTGCTTTGTTTTACATGGCATGGAGCTCACATATGCATTTTAGTGACTGCGGATTTGGCGAATAATTTCATGTGCTTTTGAGATTCTTATACAATGAGGTTACCACATTCATTGATGTTTATTTAATTAATTAATTTATTTTCATGGACATGAAGCACACATAAATGCATTAAACCACATTTACGTGCGCTTCACACCTATAACTAAATTTCATGTACTACTTTTAAGATTTCTATACAAGATTGCTGCATCCAGTTTTTTTCCCCCATGGGCATGAACATGTATACATGTGTTTTAGTAACCATGGCATTACTGAACTTCGTGTACTTTTCAGATGCTTACACAACAAGGATGCTGCATCCAGCATAAATTCAGTTTCACTGATTTCCATGACTGCTTTGCCCATATAAACAAAGGGTAGCCCTTATTAGTTTATTTTGTGTACAAATGCACCAAACTTTAGTTCAGAATTTATGAATTAAAAATATCCATGTTGTTCCAAGTTAGCCTTTGAATATCCAACAAGGTGTGCTGTTGTGTTGTGCTTTTATAATTATTATTCACTGATCACTGTAATTTTATGTTAAATTCAGAGAAATGCACTTAACCTTACATCCATAGTTGTTGCCTGCATAAGTGCACTATTTAAAATAATGTTTAGAAAGAGATAGAAGAAAGTTTTGTAATAACCACAGTACATTAAATTATACTAGGGGATCATACCCGAGCTTCCCGGGTTAAAGAATATAGGTGAAAACATTCTTTTTATTGAAAAGTAATAATTTTTTTATATGCAATGATTTTTTTCGATTGACCTCTTACATTAAAAAAGCATTTTTCATATGGAAAATACGAATTATACAATCAAATAAATTTTTGAAATTTATCAAAAGCGATATTTTCTTATTAGTTGCATGCTAAGAGTTATTTGCCAAGATTTTGCTACTTATGGCATCCTTTTATATTCTGATAATTTCAGAGCTTATACATGTCTGGTAAATTTGTGTTTTATTTATATTATTTTATTTATTTATTCAAAGGGCAATTTTTTATGGATATTAGTCGTAAGAAAATGATGAAGTCTTTATTTTATTTTAAGGGCAAACGGATTAATCTTTCGTAATCGAGCTCCGCCAGATATAGATAAATTAAAAAATATTTCATGCTTTAAAATTGTTTTTAAAACCATAGACAATCAGTAAACTGAGATGAACTTTGCAAATAAATTCCATTTGAAAAAAAAATCCTATTTGGTGATCTAAAAATGTAATCTGTACGATTACAAATATGGTAGATTTGTGTTTTTTCAGTATTATTCTTTTATTTGTGTATAAAAGAAGTATTAATTTCGTTAATTTGTCATTCACAAATATGTTAGATTGGTAGTTTTTTAATATTATTCTTTTATTTGTTTATAAAGGAAGTACTAATTTCGTTATGCAAAAATAGTCAGAAACAAATGCTGAAAAATGTTTGTTGCTTTATGTGCAAAATGTTTATTATTATTATGTATTGAAACCGGCACGTGATAAGATAAATTTAAAAAAAATCATACTTAAAAATTATTTTAGAAAATATAATACATCAGTCAATGAATACAGTTTTTAAACAAATTGCATTTGAAAGTAAATTTTTTCCCTATGCGACGAAAATTGAAAATGTACGATGGTCAGAAGATTAAAAAATTGCAGTACCAAAAATTTCAAGACCGAAATTTGATCGTGAAGTGTTGCCATTCGTAAAATGACGTCAGCGTTACGCACAGATACTTTTGTTCTTTATAATATAGATACTTAATCAGTAAAATATAATAAAGATCAGTTATTAGGGTGTGGTTATCAATTGAGGCTCTTATGCTTGGATTTCCGGAATGAAAACAGAAATTTTCACCATCTCAAAATTTGCTTGCGCACTTCTCATATCCATATTCATCATTTAAAAAAAAATGTATCTTGTTTGATCATTTAAAAATCCTTTTAACTCAAAACTTGAAGTCACGATTGTCAGCAACATCTTTTACGTGAACAGACACACTCTTTACTCGAGATTCTAATCTCAATTCCGGAGAGTAAAAATTTCCGTAATTTAAATTTTTTGATGCATTTGAGTTAAAATGTTTAGTTTTATCTAAGAAAATGATCGCTTTATTTTAAACATGACTTCATTTTCACTTAAATAAGCATTTTGCCTAGTGTCTGAAACTTAGAATCAGTATACGTGCATAAGGAAAAACAATACAGAAAATTTATGAGGAAATATGCGTGTTTTCAAAAGCAGTATGTCATTTTCCGTTATTATGCCCCTAATATAATATTCTGCTCCTAATGGGATTTTGTGCCACTAAACCCTATACAACAATTTTTATCAACAATTTTGAATTTTTATCAGAAAATATCATGAATAAAGTTAAAAACACCTCATTATTTCTCTCTTGTCTGCAATAATGAAAGCTATCTAATTTTCATCATTTTGAAGAAATTTCATAAAATGCTTTTAAAATTAAAATATAAAAGTGGGGATATTAAAAAAAAACAAAAAACAGATAGTGCGATCACATCTACAAAGGAAGAGCTTTCAGTTAAAAAAAAATATATTAGTCAAATTAGTTCAGCAGAAAGATCACGGCAGATGACTAAAAAACACATTTGTGTTTTAAATATATAGATTATATAAAATTAGGAAAAATTAAATTAAGCAAATTATGTTATTTTGATAAAATTATAGTAGAACGTCCTAAAGAATAGCATTAAAATTTTATTATTCGAGAGAATTTTCAACAAAAATTTCAGGAACAGGATATTATTTTAAACCACGAATTATTTGTCTGCTAGTCTAACTCGGCGAAGCAAATCCATCCAGGTGAAAATCATCAATTTCTGTAATATAAATCGCTATTATTTGCATATTACCTCTCTTTTATAAAGACACTAAATTTTTGTAAAACACTGCGTTTTATCAGTATGTGATTTCGATTACATTATTTTTTAAAGTGAAGCATTTTCACCTGTGAAGAATTTTAAAGCAGCTGGGCTGTGAAAATGACGCACTTCTACAAAACATAATTCACGTTTAAGAATTAAAATACACGCTTTTTTATAAAATGCATTTGCATCCGCTAAAGCAATCCGCTATTATAATCCAATCTTAAACTTTGTCTGTAAAAAAGTGTGCATATGACGTCATTATCACGGAGTAACAGACAATATTCTTGACATAGCCCATATTTTAATTTCAACTTTTTTTCAGGTTTTATGAGAAAATGGCAACAAAAAGCTACAGTATTTCCTATTTTTGACTATTTTCAGTTTACTTTCAATGACTTTCAATAGAAATGAGGTACTTTTGTTGCCACAATAAGAAAAATGGTATTAAAAACTACAAAAAAATTAATATCTCAAAAATAAATTGAGATACAGCTTTCAAACAAATTGCATTTAAAAGAGCATTTTTTTCCTTATACGACGTTGTAAAAATTTTAAATGTGCGATGTTTAGAAGTTTAAAAATTTGCAGTAGAGAAAATCGCAAAATCAAAATTTTATTTCAAATTTCAAAGTGTTGCCATTCGTAAAATGACGTATGCGTTACGCACAGATTTGTTTGTCCTTTATAATATAGATATACAGTCAACTCTCGTTAGTGCAAGAGACTTCCAAGGGAGGCCAGTTTTTGTCTGCACTAACCGAAGTTCAGATTAACTGATGTAAATATTCTAATGGGTAAAAATACTCCTTGTTTTAAATTATTTAAATTCAGTTTTTGAAAAATAATAGAATTCATTTTTATACAAGTATTTTTTTTTTTGTAAATTTAGTAATCAGTAACAAGGCAAATTAATGAAAATATTGTTAATATAAAATAATTAATTACTCTGAATAAACAAAATATGAAAAGAAATTATTTTACTTACATAATTTAACTTTATTTAAAATAATCTGTTATTTTTCTTTGAGGTAATTGAGCAATTGATCTTTTCACAAGTCTTTTGCTGCATATTCATAATGAATTTACTATTGTTCGTGGAATTATGAATTCTTTGCTTAACAATTTGTTTTACAATCACATGATAAAAACAACAACAGAGAGCTGTTATAATTTTTATCCCCCTCCTATTCAAAACTGCTAGAGCTTACCCAAACCACATCCATAGACAAGGGCTAAAAAAAAAAATAATAAAAAGATGTGGTGCCAGATGCGGTTGTTATTTTTGATGCACTAATGTATAAAACCACTTGCTTTCGATTCAGTGTCAGGTCATTAAAATTTTTTTTTGCCCATATTATCTGATGAGCAGTATGCATTAAGCTATATTTCTAACATTAATTTCAGATAGAAACTGAAGGGAGAGTGAAATTTTTCTCATTAACTGGAGGTATGTCTTAAGCGGAGATGCATTAACCAGAATCTACTGTATCTGGTTTTGTATTTTATACAGCAGCCTAACAAATATTTAAATCTTTAAGTATACCTTGTGAATCTAACTGTGAAATGATATGGCACAATAAAAGCTTTCAGCAGTAGGTTTTACAGATGCATATTAATTACACATTGATCAAGTATCTAATACACAAAAAAAAAAAAAAAAAAAAAAAAAATCAATTTTAAAATCATGTTACAAAAAGTTTTGTTACCTAAAAATAAGATAATCTTTTGCCAATTTTTCACATCTTATCATTCAGTCATTTAAGAACACGTGTCACCTGAAAATTCTTATTTGCTTTCAACAAAATATAAAAGTTGTATGTTTGATTATTCTTCAAATATGACTTTAGAAATTTTTTCTATCATAAGAGGGATTTCAAACTCTGCCAACATCTTGCACCATAATAAAGCAGTATTTTAACATTTTAGAAAGAATAGTGAAGGAATGAAATGCAAATTACCCATCCTTAAAAGACAAGCCAGTTGGAAATGTAGTTCTCGGGTTCATATTAAAAAAAACTATTTTAAAGTGACACATCTAAATAATGAAAATTAAGGATTGACCGAAACAGGTTTTAAGACCAAAACCGAAAATGTTAAAAAAATAAGTAATAAATATATATACATAATTATTAAATATACATAATTATTAATTATACGTATGGCCTAGATTGGCTCTCTATGCCTTAAGACTCAGAATTTTTTATTTTCATATAAAATAAAATGTAATTAATTCATCAAAGACACAGAATGATTTTCTAATTATACGAATTTCATTTAATTAAAAATGTTTTAGGTATACATACCTGGATTTAACTTTTAGAACGATTTTTTAAATGATCATCTGTTATACTAGAACTTTATCAAAGAGTATTCGAAACACTTCTGCAGTTTCAAATTAAAAATTTTCTATTACTGTTAAATCTGCAGCTTTTAATGAGCAGCAAAAAGCATCTTCAAAGTTTAGTCATATATGCACTGCTTGCTTTATAACTTGCACTCACATCTTGAGTCAGTCATGACTAAATAGTGAAGTTCATAGCAATAAATAAAGAGTGTCTCATTTGAGCTGATACAGCTCAAATCAATGAGTAATGTTAAAAAATGCTAAAGGAAGAAACAAGCTTTTTGAAATACAGAGAGTTTTGGTCCGGCCGAATTTTCAGCAGCATTTTTGCCAAAAATGAACTTTCATCAAAACTCAGATTTTGGGCCGAAAATTAAACGAATTTTCAGTTGATCTCTAATAAAAATGTTATGTAATGTAATAAAGACAATTTTAAAAGCAAAATTTATTTTCAAAATAAGCTCTCTCTTTAGTTAAAATGAATGCTCAAAAAATTTAATCATTTGTTGTCAGTAAAATTATTACATTAAAACATATAAATAAATAAAATTATGCACTGCTGTCAACCCTTAATTAAATAAAAAAAAATTAAAAAAACTAAAGGAAGAGACAAATGCCAATTTTAGAAGGAATGCATGCTCACATGCATAACATAACTATTAGAGATTATTAGAAAATAATAGATCATGTTGATCTCATAGGTTTGCTTTAGCCCCAGAGATGAATCTTTTCCATAATTCTGAAGTTTTTAAACTTTGAAACCCAGAACTGTTTTTTTTTTTTTTTTTTTTCAAAATAGAACTACCTTTATATAGCAGAATAATAAATTACACCATGTGTGAAATTTTTATATATCTATCTAAATCCCGAATATAGCAACAGAACAAATTAAGATAACCTTATTAACAAACATTACTAATAATAATGATTAAACAAGTTGATTATTACAATTTTGAATTTCTTATCTGAATAAAAAAAAAGCTATTAAGGTCAAACTGATATGAGATAACGACAATTTATTCCAAATTTTCTTTGGACGATCGTTACATTATCACTTTGATGTCACAGATAAACAGTGAAAAGTTATGATATAAAAAGTGTAAGCCCAGTAATATGCTGCAATTTCATGTGAATTTATCTCATACTTTTGACTTCAAAAAAAAGGAGAAGCTTTTCTGTATCTATTGTTTGAACATGGAAGTTTTCCTCTCCATGGGTTTGTTAAGCAATCATTGTGTAATGACGTGAAGTAATGGTGTTCATTTTATTTTAAAACTAGCTAAATTTTGTGTGGCTGGCGAATGCACTACAAGCAATGGGTCATCAGGACTAAAAGAGTAACATTGCTTTAGTAAGAAGTTATTTATTTTTTAACTAGAAAATTTATATACTCACACCATCTTTAATGAATGTTACAGCATCTACCATGCTTGTGGTAGACTAAAAATAAAGTCTGAGATAAACAGTAAAGATTGTCAGATAATCAAGATGTACTGCATTAGCATTACTAAGTTTATAATATTATCTAAATTTTGTTTATAATTTTGATAGCAAACCCTTTTTATAACAATATCAGTTCAGAATCTTATCTACCAAATATTCTACTGTACTACCAGATATTGTATACTATTAACTTCCATTATTTGTCATAGCTCAAGCCTATAAATATACATAGCCAAAAAGATTCACACAGAACACAATTGAGGTGTTCTGGATATTAAAGGTAAATTCAACAGAGATTGTTTTTTTTTTAAACATAATATGGAAGTCGGTAATAACTGATGCGATTTCTTACAAAATACAGCTTGCAGAAGCAAGATATTATGAAACTTGCTTTAAAAAACAAGACTGACCACAATGATAGATGTGTATATTTAAACTACTGATTCTCAAAACTTGTGATTTTCAAGTTCACTTTTAATACCCACAACACCTCATGTCACAACAAAAAGTAAATGATTCTAATCTAATACTCTCGTGTATAAGTCAACCCCTAACTTTCGAATGCAAATTCTGAAAAAAATCAAAAACCCACACATAAGTCGACCCCCTAACTTTAATTACAAACGTAAAAAATATGCAAGTCTTTTTAACTGATTTGCATAAGGCGGAATATTGTCTATGGCAGAAAAGTTTCTCAGTCCCAATCGATTCCGCCTTAGACAGATTTTACTGTATTTGTATATTATTATTATTTGTATTATTTTTTTATTCATACACATAAAAAGCCATAATTTTGCAGTATTTGAAGTTTTTGTTTTTTTAACTGACTCGCATATAAGTAGACCCCCTCCCCCCCAAATTTGCTTATCGAAAATTGTCAGAAATCCCTCGACTTATACGCGAGTATACATGGTAGTGATAAAATTTTCTTTTAATTAAAACACAACTAAATAAAATTGAAGTTTTGAACTGAAAGACAGATTTATTCCCTTTTCTTCAGTAAAAAAATTTCATCAAGAAAATATTAAACTGTTAGAATTAGTGTACATATGAGGAATAAAAATGCTCTTTCAATACTAAAATTCACAAGTTTTCCTTTATTTTTATATAAAAAAGTAGATTGTGCAAAGTTTAATGGATTAAATTTCATTATGTAACATTCAAACATCTTGGTTTGACACTTTCAAAAATAACAACAATACTTCTTTTCTACAGGGGCCTTGCCGCAATGGAGCAAATGGGAAGATTGAACTTGGCAAGAAAAGTAAAATTTTCAAAAATATATTCTAGCAAATTTACATTTTAAAGAAGGAAAGAAATTTTATGCATAAGTAAACAATACAATAATAATGTAATACAAAATATACAACATACGTAAATATAAGTCATATAAGAATATAATTTTTTTCTCTGGTTGCCATTTCATTTTTATGACTGTCTGTAATATTTGACAAGAAATCACACTTTCTTAAGACTAAGCTATGCCAGTTATAGGTCAGTTGCTCTGAAGAGCTTTGCAGAGGCATAGGCCTGGTCCAAAGCCCAAGACTGGCTTTGGTCCAAATTTTTATTCATGAGACTTGGGCCGGGCCGGGACTGGTCTTCACACTTTCTGGACCGGGTGCCCAAGCCTTACTTTTTTTTCTGCAAACTCGAACCAGGCTGGGCCAGATTTCTTCTTCCAAGGCCGAGCTGGGACTGGACTTTACTCTTTCTACACATTGAAATTTTCAAGTCTGACTCCAACCCAGCTCATATGAAAATCATTGGTCCAACCTAGTCTGAGCAAAAATCATGTCTTGATCCGTGCAAATTTAATATAATAATCCATGCAAAAAGAATTTAATATATTTACAACAGACGTTGTACCTGCTAAAAAGGGAACCTCTCTACAGCAGATATTTTTTCTCTCCTATGCGACTCAGTCTTGATAAGATTTTACTGTATAGCATATTTTAGATTTTTTAAGGGATTACATACGTTCTCAACTTTAAAAAGATTTTTCTTTATAAGGCTCATCGAGTTTTAGATATTGAATTAAAAATGATAAAATATCGGATAACATTTTTGTGATAAAAGGCAGGGGTTTGATTTGCACCAGAGCTCAACTCCGGTACTTCTTTTTCTTTGGTGAAAATTTAAATATTCAGAACCCACCAGAGCTCATAAGTACTATGAACGCCCCAAAAGCTCAATGGAATAAACTTGAATAAAAAAATAAAAATAAAAGCAAGATACTTTCTGTTCGCTTGAGAAATATTGGAACAGATGAGGAATTTATCAATGAAATCAAAGTTCTTAATCCAAAATTTGGCCCTTAGCAGAATCAACTAAGATCATATATTGGATGATGCAATCATGGAACTATGCAAAAGATTTCATAAAAATGAAATGTTTTTGAAAAGAAATGAAAAGTGAACTAAAAAAATTGGTTTAAATAATTAATTGCATTCTTGTGTCAAGTGATGAAAGTCAACAAAGGTTTTCAACTACAAGCTTAATTTGCACTCTGCAGCATGCTTCATTTAACATAAAAATATCGTAAAAATCTATATTAGATTAGTTAGTCCTTCTATTATTAGTCAAGTCAATGTCCATCCATGACTAGCAAGTAATTTACGTACACATATAATCTCATTAACATTAAAAAGCAAGGTTCCTCCCCCTTCTGCTCAAGAAAATTTGCATTAATTTTTGGAAACAATACCTGAAATTTAAATATGCATGTGGAGCGGAGGACATGCTACAGTAGGTAGTACTGTGGTGTATATTTTTTGTTAGAAATTAAGTCCTTATAATAAGTAATTATCTTTAAAAAGCAAAGAACTTTCATAAATATTAAATAATATTAAAAAAAAAAACTAATTTTGATGAAACCATCGAAAGAAATATGAGCATTATACTTATAAACGATAGTTTTTCATTTATTTGTGACTTTGCTAAAACAGTACTGCTGTTACAATTTGGTAAATTTCCTTTTAATAATTATAAATTATTTTCACTTATTTTTTAGGCTAGGTAAAGAAATACATACATAGTCTAGATGGAGACCAGTTTCTTTTAACATTAAAATAAATAATAATAATAAAATAAATAAATAAATCTTTGACACATTATCAGGATCATTTCTGCATTAGGCAACCAACCACCTAGAACGGCAAAACTTTAAGAGATCTAAAAAGATGGGGGATTTATGGGATGAAAAATAATACATTCAAAATCAAATAGCAATTACAATAAAATGCAGTGGTATTTTTAGTTGTTACCTACAATGACAAAATATTTAGAAAGATGTAAAAACAGCTTTTCACATTAACATCAATATTTAATTATTTATAATTCTTATAGAAAGCACCTTTTAATTGATATTCTTTTAACCCCTTAATTGTCGTGCCTGATGCGTTCACGGGCAGTCATTTGTAAAAAGAAATTATTGCACCCATGACCCTCACGGGTTGAAAACCTCAGAACTTTAGCTAATATATTATGGTTTCCTTCTTTGATTTTGTCACTTCAGGGATTATTTTAAATGTTTAAGCATTCAATAAATGGCAGCACTGAATGAACAAACTTGATTTTAAGATCAGAAGGCTTAATTTTAAGAATTTGTAGCAGTTGGAAGATGGGTGCAATAATAATTAAAAAAATCAATGATCTTTTTAATGATTTTTCTGAAAATTATGCGACGGTTAAGGGGTTAAAACAATTTAATATATTGAAACATATATATACTTATTACATTGTGCTTTAAAATTCATATGCAACATAGGTAAAAAAAACTTATAATATTTTAATGATATTGTTAGGCATAGAAAATTTCATTGATGTAAAAACTGAGATAAAAATGTATCACATTTACTTGGCCTTATAAAAAAAGATTTTCATTATTAGATAAAAAATAAACTACTAATGTTATATATAAAATACTTGATAAAAACAACTCACTAAAACTATTTATAAAGTTAACTTCAAATATATTACAATATTTACTTTCTTATCATGTGCAGTGAATAAATTTGTTAAAGAAAAAAGTAAAATCTAAATAACAATTTAACATTATAACATCATGTTAAAAAGTTGTATTTGTAATGGTTGTTTTAAAACTATAAGAATATATTTGCAATTCTGAAAATGTCTTTTAATGTAACACATAGATCAAATTCTTTCATATGCTGTTTCTGCTTTACATCCATTGACAACAAATACACAACCATCCTATAAAGAGAAAAACGGACAAATTAGCATATCATTTTGATCACATTTTTATATTTTAGTGTTTCTCCGAAACAAAGGCTTACCGTGCCTATTTTTATGTCTGAAAATGCACATGCCTAGTGATAGAACTGATTTTAAAAGAAAGTCACTGGTCCCAAGGACCAGTAAACATCAGAGTTTACTGGTCCGCAGACATCGTCACTGGCCCGTTATATAAAATTCTATTACCTCTAACCCTTTGTGTGACCCCCCCCCCTCTCCTCCTTCTAGAATATAAACCAAACTTCCTTTCAGTTACCCAAAATTTTCGACATAATAAAATGTAAAATTATAATTTGCTAAAAATTAAACAGTACATAAACAAAAACTATAAAATTATTAATTATGTGTTTTATTTCAACTGACTGTAAGTTTTAATGCAGTTTTTTATTGATTTTTTTAAATAAAATAAAATTCTGTGATTTGTGTTTGGTTGCGGTTTTCTCAGGGACGGGAAAATTTATGTTTACCTGTCAGAGAGGGAAAAAAGTTACTGGTCCTGCAGATCACTAAGTTTTTTTAATTAGTGGTCCAATTGAATTTTTAGTGGTCTCGGACCAATGGACCACCAAGGATTTCGAATGCTGCACATGCCTGTCTTTTTATTTTTTTCTATCAATGCCCTTTTTTTACCCACAGTGGTATAAGCAGCATTAAAATTGATTAAAAAAAAAAGGTCACTGGTCCCTGCAGGCATCATCACTTGTCTGCTACATAAAATTCTATTAAGTCCATTTAATCGTTTGAGTGACCCCCCACTCCCACCCCCCCCCCTCCGCTCTAGAATATAAACCAAACTTACTTTGCACTTATCCAAAATTTTCAGCATAATAAAATATAAACTTATAATTTACTAAAAATTAAATAAACAACTGTACATATACAAAAACTATAAAATTATTAATTAGATATTTTATTTCTGATTATTTTAGCTGACTATAAGGTTTAATGCAATTTTTTATTTATTCACTTTTTAAATAAAAAGAAAATTGTGCAATTTGCATTTGGTTTTCTCAGGGCTAGGAAAATTTATGTTAGCCTGTCAGGGAGGTGGAAAAAAGTTGCTGGTACTGAAGGCCACTAAATTTTTTAGATTAATGGTCTAACTGAATTTTCAGTGGTCTCGGACCAGCAGACCACCAAGGAATTTGAATGCTGGGTTGGATGTCCACAGCTTACAAACGTTTTCAGTGTGTCATGAAAAAAGTCACAATGTTTGTCAAATAGTCATGTATTTTGATGATTAACTCAAATGACACACTTCTTCAAACCTGCTTTAATTTTATTAATACCTTTTTTGTTGTTGTAAATAAATGGCTAAATTCATCATTAAACTCATTGAAACTATTACCATTTTTCCTCAATATATTTAAAAAAATTTGTCACTAAAGAAAAACCATGTTTGTTTTCTAAATAGCAAAAGTTTTCACACACAATGCATAACAGTGTTAAGATATAGCACAAAATTAGCACTTGCCACTCGCCAGGCATCGAGTAACACTTAAAACATGGCGATTAACCTTATTGTCCTCACTCGCCAAACTCAATGGGTACCACTCGCCAAATGCGATGGTTGAAACATCGATGCCAGGGAGGAAAGGGGGGAAATTCGTTCAGAATTTATGGCGTCCAGATCAGTGATTCCCGAACGTAAGAAAAGAAAGTAGCAGGAGCGATTCTGTTCCGAAAATTTAAGGTATTCGGTTCCGAAAACTAAAAAAAAATCGGTCATCAGTCTAAAAATTCGGACATAAAAATATTGCTAATTTCGATATTGTTGCCGAAAAAAATCAATTTCGTCAATCGTTCGCAGAAAAAAATCACCAATTCCGTCAAAGAATAACAAAAAAAAAAACGTGAATTTCGCTCAAGGACCATGCAAGAGATGTGAATTTCGTCAAAAAATTGTGGAAAAAAACGCAAATTTCATCAAAGGATCGCAAAAAAGAATCACAAAATTCTTCAAAGTATCGTGGAAAAACGCAAATTTTGTGAAATGATAGCGGGAAAACGCAAATTTCGTAAAAAAATCGCGGTAGAAACGCAAATTTCGTGAAAAAATCGCGGAAAAAATGCAACTTTCGTCAAAAGATCGAAAACACAAATTTCGCGAAAAGAGTGCGGATAAAACACAAATTTCGCTAAAAGATTCCGGATAAAACATGAATTTCGTGAAAAGATCGCAGAAAAACCGCAAATTTCGTCAAAAGATCGCGAATAAAACACAAATTTCACGAAATGATTGCGGATAAAACACAAATTTCGCGAAATGATTGCGGATAAAAACAAATTTCGCGAAATGATTGCGGATAAAACACAAATTTTGCGAAAAGATTGCGGATAAAATACAAATTTCGTGAAAAGATCTCAAAAAAACGCAAATTTCGTGAAAGATTGCGAAAAAAGCACAAATTTCGTGAAAAGATCGCGGAAAAAACATGACTTTCGTCAAAAAATCGTGGGAAAAATGCAAATTTCGCGAAAAAATCACAAATTTCGTCAAAAGATCGTAGGAAAACGCAAATATCGTTGAAAAAACGCGAATTTCGACAAAAGATCGCGAAAAAAACGTGAATTTCGTCAAAAGATCATGAAAAAAAACGTGAAATTCGTTAAATGGTCACAGAAAAATGTACAGTTAGTGCTGGGGGGGGGGGGGGGGTCCACCTCTGCCGTAACCTTTCTTAAAATTTGCTAGGTTTATTTCATTGCAATTAATAGTAAAAATAAAATATTCAAGATTTTAATAAAATAATTCTTAAAATATATTTCAATTTTCTTGTCTCTTTTATACATTGCATTAAGTATGTCTAAAAATCTTCAAATATGTGTTTGACTTTTATTGTGGAAGCAGTAGTTTCTTGGTTATATGTTTCTGTTACATATTAATGCCAGTTTTTTTTTTTTTTAGTTATTATATCGAATGGTAAGTGAAAGATATTAATAAATTACAATGTTGATAGTTAGAAAAAACACAATTTTGTATGGAGCATAAATAACTTTGTTACCGGCCAGTGAAAAAAATCAGTGTACTGGCCAGTGGCCTGTGGGTAAAAATGTTAATTTTGACCTATATGTTAAGAGTGTAAAGAATATGAATTTTGGTTAGAATATTGAGGTTATTTAGACTTCCAACAAAAGATAAATTGTTTTTATATTTTTCAAGCTGCTTCAAAAGTGTTATGTTTTTAATTTGGCTAACTATGGAATCTGTATTTTTCAACTTTCATAAAAACACGGGGATCTTCGTGAAATTTTAAAATCTAAGCAATTTCTTATAAAATATCATTAGTACAACTATAAATAATTTGTTTTTAAATCAAACTAAAAATTGGATTATATTTTCTTGTAACTTTGTTTAATACTTAATTTTAATGATAAGGTTTTCAAATTCAGAATCTATGAGTGCTTTACCAAGAGTCTTTAATAATTTCATATGTTAAATAAAACTAATTTTAAAAATTTGATTTTTTTTTCTTTTCAAAAGAGATCTTTTAGCCATCTTGAGGTCTACGTACTCTATTATCTAAATCGAGCAGTGTTCAGATAATACTTTGATTTTAATTATGAACTTTATTCCCAGATAGGTTAACAAGACTACTATTTAATTTAAGAAGTTGATGATGATTAATTTTGTGAAACAGTTTAATCATGACTATATTTTAAAATTGATTAAATTTCTTTGTTCAAGCAATAATAACAAAACAAAATTAAAATTACTCTTTTCATTAAAATTTTCTCCTTTTATTCACTTGCAATGCCCTTTTAGGAATAAGCACCATGCCCTTTTTTTTCTTTTTTTGGAGGGGGGGGGGGGGACACACACCACATTGAAAATATATTTTAAAGAGAAATTATTTAAAGAGTAAAACATATTATTTACCATTTTTTAAAGAGCAAAAACTGTCAGGTGTCAATTAAAAAAAATAATGATAAAAGCTGTTTTGTTTATTTAGAAGAGTTTTTTTCCTTTTTCAATATGTGTTCCAAATAGTTGTAATTGTTTTTAGCTCACAGGCTATCAAAGCCTGAGAGCTAATGTGCCTGCAGGTTCTGTATGTATGTACAAATGTATATATGTACTTGTAATGTGATAACTCGATAGAAATATCTGATTTGCTTCTGGGCTCCATTGGTTAAGTATAAAGAGGGGAACGGGAGACTAATCGCCCTTAATTTAAATAAATGCATTTTTCAAGCAGAATTATATGATTTACTTCAAATTTGGTATACCGGTTTATTCTGATAAGGAGCTTCCCTGAATAGATTTGGAGAATCATTGGTTAAGTATAAAAAGGGGAACAGAGGGCTAATCTCTCCCCTTAATTCAATTTTTCATGCAGAATTATCAGATTTACTTCAAATTTGGTACATTGGTTTATTCTGATAAGGTGCTCCCCTGATTAGTTTTGAGGGTTCATAGGTTAAGTATAAAAGGGTGGAACGGGGGCTAATCCCTCTTAATTTAGATAAATGGGTTTTTCATGCAGAATTATCCGATTTACTTCAAATTTGGTATACAAATTTATTCTGATAAGGCGCTTCCCTGAATAGTTTTGAGGGTTCATTGCTTAAGTATAAAGGGGGAAATGGGAGAGCTAATTCACGTTTTAGCTAAATGGGTTTTTCATACAGAATTATCCGATTTGTTTCAAATTTGGTATATTGGTTTATTCTGATAAGGCACTTCCCTGAATAGATTTGGAGGATCATTGGTTAACTATAAGGAGGGGGAACGGGGGGCAACCACCTTTTTTAATTTAGAAAAATGGGTTTTTCATGCAGAATTATTTGATTTGCTTCAAATTTGGTATACTGGTTTATTCTGATAAGGCGCTTACCTGAATCATTGATTAAATTTAAGGGGGGGGGGGCAACCACTTCCCTCAATTTAGATAAATGAGTTCTTCGTGCAGAATTATCCGATTTGCTTCAAATTTGGTATACTGGTTTATTCTGATAAGGCACTTCCCTGAATAGATTTGGAGGATCATTCATTAAGTATAAGAGGGGGGGGGAGACGGGGGACAACCACACCCCTTAATTTAGATAAATTGGTTTTTCATGCAGAATGGAGAATTTGCACGTTTTCTAACTTTATCACGAAACAATAGTACATGAAAAAATAAGAAGGATACCCTGCATATTTTTTTTATTTTGAGCTTTTATTACTGATTATGATTGTTTTAATATTGCACTATTTACCGTATCCCGAAAGCGCTCCGTAATACATCTGACGTCACAGTTCATGACAACAAACGACTGTTATTCTTTACGTGTGTCACTTTTCAACTTGTTCATTTTAAATATTGCTGTTTCTAAAATTATTATGACTGAGAACACAAAGTCATATTATAAATACATTGAAACCTCTCTGTGCGACCACCCCCATTAAGCGATCACCTCCATTAAGTGACCACCTCCCTGAACGATCATTTTTTCATTGAACGAAATTTATTCCCATAGGCTCAATACTAATTTTACTTCCATTCAGAGACCATCCCAGCTGACCTCTCTCCATGAGCGACCAATTTCTTTGAAGAAAAGGAAACAAATTCCGTTTTTTCCTGTCACTTGAAGAAGGTTTTATTAGAAAAATAATTCCGAGGGGCTTTAAACTTCTAAACTAAGTTTAGATTTTTTTTTTATTATTCCGGTAACTTTTAAGTGTTTAAACCCCTTTATGCCTTTTTAGACAATGAAGTTAACTCTGATGGCGAATTAAGAATGATGATCAATAAACTCCCCTGCCCTATTCTGTTAGGAAACTCTCAAAGAAATAGATAAATTAATGAAAATATCATTATTTGTTCCTGTCCAAAAAAAAAATGCATTTATTTACTGAACTTTGAAAGGACTTGGAAATAAAAGTTATGAAAGATAAAACCGTAAAACCAAAGCAAACGTCAATACATTCATTTTTAAACACTGCAGTAATTAACTTATATAATTAACTTTTATTTTGATACTTAAATTTTTATATTTTTTCCTAATGTGAAAAATAAATTCTAGTAATATTATTTCTACTTTTCTTCAACAATTAAAATCTAGATTTAAACATGACCTCCATTAAGAGGTCACCTCTCGAAACGAATTCAATTTTTATTAGAATGAAACGTGGTCGCATTAAGGAGGTTTTACTGTACTGTATTGTACCACTCTGCACTAATACAACCAGTAACTTCTAGCGAAAAGTTGTTTTTCAGTGTGCCAAAAGACCCTGCCATTAGAAAATCATGGACTAAAGCTATGAAGAGAGATGACAAGAAAAATCCTAATTTATCTAATACATCATCTCTTTGATCTTGTGAAGATCATTTTTCAGTAACTTTATGTTTGATTTTGTTTAAATATTACTATTTTAGAACATTAATTGATTGGATAAATAGTTACTCAAGAGAAAAAAAAAGCATTCATATTTATAATGTACTCATTCGTATTTAAAAACAAACAAAAACACTCTGTAGTAGATTTCATACGTATATTGTATCTGTAAAGATTAATAAGCAATAACCCTGTTTTATTGATGATTAAATAGGTAAAACGAAGAAACGTCAAAGATATGACACTCACAAATATGAATTGAATTCAATTCGTATGATAACTTTACCAGTCAGTTTGACTGTGTTAAAATAATAGTACACACAAATATGTTAGTTTTTATTTCAGGACAGGAAGTAAAAAAAATTTATTGCGTAAGTGTACATTTTTATTAAGTTAGGGACTAGGTTTAAAAAATAAAGGATTTATTTCGAAACAATATTTTGTCGTGTCTTAATAGAGATTATAAAACGTAAAAATACTGAAACTACTCAAAAAAATTTTAATATTAAATTTTTACTTTTCAACATAAAAATACTTTAGGTCCCGCTGCCTATGACACCGTGTAGCAGGCGTGCTTCGACAATACTGCATAACCTTAAAAGAAAAAAAAAAAAATCAACAGGAAAAAAAAACCGCGAACCACATCCCCGCTGCCTGCGGCATTGTATAGCACCACGTGCTGCGCACGCACTGAAAATTCTTGTAAAAAACCTAAAAATTTACAAAAGTGCCCCCAGAGGGCAAAGTGGGGGGGGGGGGGGTGCATAATATGAATAAGTTTTCATACACCTTTCTAACGATATGTCACATGAGGCGTGTACTCAAAATTTAGAAAATAGCTCCTCCCCGGATGACCCTCCCCTCCCCTCCCTCTGCATTTCCCACTCTTTCAAATATCTAATGTTAAAAAATAATATTTATTTGAGTGTTAAATGAAAAATCGCATTTAAAACACAATAAACAGTTAATCTGAAGAAAAAAGAGAAAACTCCCCCCCCCCCCCCCCCCCTCGCCACCACCACCACCAAAAATCAACTGATCTTAAATTTATAAAATCTTTATTATGCGTTAAAAACAACGTCAAAGTTTAAAAGCGATCAGTTCTTTATTTTTCCTAATTTTAACAATATCCCGTCAACTCTCTCTATGTGAAAAGACTTTTAATGAGTTTAAAAATCGATTTTTTCATAAACTTAGCGTTCCTTTTTTTTTTCAAATTGACATTTTATAAATCAATGTACAAAATAACATCCAGATGCGAAAGAACCAAATTTGTAAAATCAGTAGTTTAAAAATTTCGAACCTTTATTTCCAAAGCCTAGTATCTCTTTCCTTTCCGTCCCGCTTGCCTGTCGTGAGCTGTGACGTCATAGTAAGTCACAAACCGATTTGGAGCGACGTGATTTTAGCTTACTTTTAGGACTAATTATTTAATAGTATAGATATTTTTTTCACGTTTTTGAAAACATGTTTGAAAACAGTGGATGTGCAACTATCAGAAAAATATATAAATGATCAAATCCCCCATGTGTGCAAATTCCTCATTATCCAATTTGCTTCAAATTTGGTATGCCGGTTTATTCTGATAAGGTGCTTCCCTAATTAGATTTGGAGATTCTTCGGTTAAGTATAAAAGGGGAATGGGTTAATAATACCTCCTTAATTTAGATAAATGGGTTTTTCAGGCAGAATTATCTGATTTGTTTCAAATTTGGTATATCGGTTTATTCTGATAAGGTGATTCCCTGATTAGATTTTGGTGTTCATTGGTTAAGTATAAAGGGGGAAAACAGGGGGGGGGGGTAATCCTCCCTTAATTTATTTTTCAAGGGGCATTATAAGAAATAAGAATTCTTTGAAATAAGATTATAATATACAACTAGTGTAACTAACTGGGCACTTTTCTTTTTATTAGATCGGTTACTGATCTAAATTCAATTATTAGTCATAGAAACTAATAAGACAACTATATTTTAGATGCTTTGTAAAGTCAATAAGCCCATTTCATCTCTAAGTAGCCTCATGACACAAAACCAGAGTTAGAGTTAATTTGGATTTGGGATAGTATGGTAATAGATTTAAAATAAATAAAACTGTGAATGAGTTCTTGAAAAATCAAATCACAAATAATAAGTTACATAAAGAATCAAACCTTTCAATCATTTAACGTGATTGAAGGTAGTGTTTAAAAGAAAAAACAATTAAAGGAGAGTTTTATGGTGATCATAGCATGAACCTTGACACTACAGAGTGATCAAAGAGTAAAGCAACTTAGAATTTTTCTTTAAAATTTAGATTCAAGTTTTTCAATGACTTGTTTTCATATATGATAAACTGGATTCCAATGAAAGCTTTCTCACACTCTGTGAGATTACTTCTCACAGTTCCTAAATTTAATTTATTTTTGTTCCTTTTCAGCTATTTTTTTGCATCGATGTCTATTTAAATTTATTCATTGTGTATGACCGCAATGTTTACGTTTTATCTCGCAACCGTAATACAAGTCTGTTTTTGCCCAGCGCTCTTTTTCCCACAGTATTTTTGGAGATATTTTGGCCATATTTTGGATTATTCACTGATGTTGCGCATGCACCTTTCTGCGCCTGTCTTTGATTTTCAGAGCATGTCTCTCTTTGCCGCCAGCATGTATTATGATGAGGTCATTGATGCGCTTTTCTCTCTCCTGTCCATGAAGTAAACATTACGCGATAAATGACATTTGTAGGAGGTGTGCGTTATTTTCATTTTTCATAAATCAGCGAGCAGCTTTTTAAATCTGCAGCTTGTCATTTGATTTTCTTTAATTTGTCATAACTGTTAATTTAGCTAATCAATTTAAATCTGCTGTGTAATTACTTTTTAGTTCCCATACTTGTCATTTATAAACTAAAACGTATTAATTTTCGAATCAGAATTTAGTCTGATGTGGTCCTGAAAAGATGTAATACTTATATTGGAATTTTACCGAATGGGGCCTTGCGGCTGTAGGTCGGTGATTTTTTGAAGGAACCAGCAAAGTGTTCTGTGAAGGAAATACATTATCATACTAAAGATCGGTAATCCCTTTTTAATGTGGATGCATTTAATCATCCTCAAATTAATTCAAATAAAGCTGTGCTGATCTCATCTAAAATCCAATGGATTAGTTCAACGAACTTTTTACGTTTCTCTTTTTATAAGAGACTCCAATTCTTAATATCTGCAAGGTGACTAAAAGTAAAGACTTTTTTTTATTAATTATCCTCTACTAACACCAGAAAATAAAGGATTTTATTATTCTTTAAATTTGCCTGTTTACTGTCTTCAACAGTCTATATGTAAAGTAAGAATATTCTTATTTTTATTATATTTTTACGATCACAATTTATTAAAGGAATCCAGCAATGTACGATAACCCTTTAACCATACGATCATACTTTAATTACCGCCACACACTCTTTGTTGGTGACTGTAATATCTTCTAAATGCCATCTATTCCAAAAGTAATCCCATTATTATCTATTTCAAATATTGTATAACTTTTTAAAGTTTGGGTTGCACAACTTTTTTATCACCCTGCACTAGATGTTAATAGTTGACAGTATCAAGATAATTGATTGCCAGAAACTAATTAACATTCATACTTAATGCAGGTTATATTAAGTTAGTGTGAAAAAGTTTATAACAATCAGAAACAGCGCTGAAAAACCTTCTATATACAATTTATGTTAAGATCTCAGATCATGCATAGAGATGCAATCAAATCGAAAAATGCTTCTCAAAATAAGCAAAAAATATTTGAACAGTTTCTCACCCGCACAAGAAGTGGAAATTCTGACCAAAATTCATAATGAGGAATAAGCTCCCAACCTTGGGCACCTCGTGTTAATCTTGAATGTACTA
This sequence comes from Maratus speciosus, assembly GCA_963932465.1. Classification (NCBI taxonomy): domain Eukaryota; kingdom Metazoa; phylum Arthropoda; class Arachnida; order Araneae; family Salticidae; genus Maratus; species Maratus speciosus. Next base: position 462,595,994 of record OZ010788.1, read on the forward strand.
TACCAAGCAAGAGATATAGGGAAAGAAAGATCATGAACCTGTAAATAAGGAAATACTTCATTGTGATAAATGAAATATCATAAGCATTCATTTGAATTAATGCAGACAAAAAGATTCTGATTTTTTTCCCCCTCTTTAAAGCCTACATTCAAATTTAATCAAATACACTGGAAATCTTCAATAATATAAAAAATGAAATTTAAAAACAGCATTTAAAAAACTAAGTTTATATTAAAAATGCATAAAATCAATAAAATTTGTTTTTTTTTAAAAACTACTTAAGTAAAACATCATTGAAAGAATATTAGAAACAAATAATTACAGAATCAGGAGGACAGATCCAGTAGAGAGATGTGAAGTTCTACATAAATCAGGACAGGCACACTTTGTTTTGAGACTCATTACCTATAAATTAAATATATATAAATTAGATTAATCTAATGGCATTGCTAAAAATTATCACTTACAATTTTCATTATCAATTCCTTAAAAATATATCTTTGATTAATATATTTATATTGCAACAATTTAATTAGTTACATTTGTAACATAATTTAACTAAAGAAGAAATTCTACATAAGGAAACGTTTCATTGATCATAAACAATTTAAATCCAAATAACAGCAAAAAAGATATCATTAATATAGAACCTCTTCCACCCTCCGTGAAACATGTACTTCCGCTGTTTGATATCCAAGAACAATTCTAGTCCAAAACATTATGGATCATGACTTTTTCCTTTTTTTTTATATATCAGGAATAGCAATGTTATTGTAATGTTACTTTGGGATATGTAAATTGGAGTAAACATTCAATTGAAAAATTCAAATTGAACCAAAATAAATCCAATTCACATCTCCCAGAACCACACTACGGCTGTAAGGTATAGTAGCGAAGTGATCAGCGTCGTAATTAAATTAAATTAACTAGAAGATAATAAATTTCTAAATTTCTAAATAAGAAATGGTAATTACTCACCCCATGTTGAATATCACATATAGAATACACTCATAGTTAAAATGAATGAAATCAGTTGCATAATCAAGTATTTTATTGTAAAATAGGAGACACATTGAAATCTATCCGGATCCGGAGTATGTTTACACTTTATGTTGAGAATAAAATATTAAAATATTGTATAAAGATAAACGTTATTTCGTATTGTATTGATAGTGCTTTAGAACAGTCTTCTTTATATAAATATTGAATTTTGTAAATGAAAACAGATCTTGAACGGAATACAGTTTGTGAAGGTTTATAAGACAAAGTCTGAATAACTGGATGGCAAAGAGATCTGTAGATAATAGAAGTGTTGATTACCTGATATAATAACATTATGGCACTATGATGATGGTTGAGTTTAGATGCATAAAAATGCAACATGAATGGAATAGAATTCTAATTGATGACGGAGGATACAAAAAGAAACACATATTGATGATGGAGGATGCACAAAGAAACGTATAAGCATATTCACAATTGGTTGAATACTTGATGCAACGCTGGTTCTCTGGTTTTAGATACTCCAGCATCTAACGGATGACGGTGGAAACTTGACAATGAGAGCAGGAAGAAAAAATCCATCTTCCTTTCATTCAAATTTTGAGAGGTAAGATTTACTTAATTATGGTGGTGGTTGATAATTAACGTTTCATACAGATATTTACTTTGCAATATCTAAGTCTCCTCCCATGGTGTGCTCACCGGGACTTATGCCCAACGGTGAAAAGAAATTAAAAACTCCTGATTAGAAAATTGGTCTGGAGTCCCCCGATAAAAATAACGAACTGACTCTTTTTTTTTTTTAAACGCCTGCCGAAATCGGGAGAACGATGTCGGCAGAATAGCCAATTAGAAAACTCCAAAGGCCGGAATATCAATAATGAATCGATGGAAAATGTTTTAGCGGCGGAATAATCACTGTGGAATGGCAACACCCTAACGGGCTGGAAAGAAGGAATGTTGGCATCTTGGGAGTTCTTGTGACGTCAAAAGGAATTTCCTGCCTGTTCTGAGATAAGAGACAAATATTTCTTAAAAGTTTGCTTCTTTTGGGGTATGAAGTGAATGAAAAGCAATAAAATTAAAGGAAAGTCTAGGAGTTATAATTTCATTACTCTGTTAAACTATTATATCAATTATTATGAAATTTTACCAGAGGAATGGAAAAAAATAGTAGAATATAATAAATGTAATTTTAAATGAAATAATTAAGAATAAAGATTTAGGATTTAATATTTAAAACTTAGTAAAATTTGCTGTCAAATTGAAAGATGGTAAATAGAAGTAGTTTATTAAAATTAACAAAATATACAAAATTAAATTTATGTAAATTTAAGAAGGGGGAATGTTATGTAAAGCTTTTACAACATAACAGTTATTATTAGTGCTTTTACTTTTATTCAAGTGTAGATTCCTTTAGGAAAAAATTTTCACATTTTTTTAATAACAATCAGTATGAAATTATTTTTATAATAGAGTCAACTATAGCTATAGTAACAATTAGTGATGCAACGAATAGTGGTTTGGCCAAATAACCGAATACCGAATATTCAGCAGCCGAATAATGAACTTATTTTTGCCTAAAAACAAAATATAGTATGCACTATATGCACAATTCTTGTATATTTCACAATTAAAATGTATTGCTTTCTTTAAAAAAATTATTTATATACAATTTTTTAATTTTTGAAAGCATTATTTTACTCTGAAAAAATATTCGGCTATGTTCGGACTAAAAATTGCCTCAATAATATAGTTCAGCCAAAAAAAAAAGAAATTCTTAGCAAAAGTTCCTCATCAGGTACTGTATAGTTACATTTTAATAGATATTATGTGAGTAGTTGTTACATTTTAAAATAATGACAAAATTTCAAAAGTACTAGGAAACATAAATTTCAGCTTTCAGATGAAATAAAATAAAAAATAAGAAATCTTAATACCTTAAGAAAAACCACTGATAGAAAGGATGAAAGGAATATCCTCTAAAATGGTGGAAAGAGATCATTTGTAGATTTTATAAAGCTCACAATTAACGAAAATTTTTTTACCATTACTATTATCATTATTTTTTTTCTTTGCTGTCAGCAGATAGCACTATTAAGAAGTATATAGTGAATGTTTTCAGATTCAGAGGAAGGAAATATCTGTAAGGAAAAGCAAATTACATTCATTGATTTAACTGTACTATCTGATGCTCTAAAATACCAAAGATCAATAAATGATTTAATTGTTGTAGGTAAAAAAATCGTTTACATATTTTAATCATTCACCATTAGCATGTTCAGGATTAACTGATATACAAATTAATGAGTTAAAAATTCCTAAGAAGAAATTAGTTCAAAGTGTGGCAACACACTGGAATAGAACCTATTATATGTTGGAGAGATTACTGGAACAAAAAAATGCACTTTCTCTATACGCAATTAAATTTGGAGAAATAAATAATCTGACAGCAAACTAGTGGACTATTTTTAAAAAATTGCTCAATCTATTACAACCATTTGAAGAAATAACAAAACAAATTGCCTCATCGAGATCATTAATTTCTGAAGTCATCCCAAAAGTTACAGCATTAAAATCATATTTATTTAAATCTGAAATTTTTTTTGGTGTAAGCACCATGAAAGACACTCTTCTACAAAATTTGGAGAAGCTTTTTGCATTGATTCAAGACAACGAACGCTATTCCATTGCAACGGTTTTGGACCCCAGATTTAAAGTGTTCTTTTTCAACAAAGATGAAGCAAAGGATGTAGGAGTAAAGTCCAAATTAACTGCTTTAGTAAGACTAAGAAAGGCTAGTATGAAACCAGTAACAGAATGTGAACAAAATATTTCCAACATAACCATTCCATCTTCACAAGTTCCACATTCTTTGTGGGCATACTTTAATGAAATTGCAAGCCAATCGCAGAGTGAAGCTCTATAGAAAGTTCATTTCAATGTGAAGAAGTAAAAGAAATTAGTAATTTTCTTTCCCAGCCACTACTAGAAAGACAACAGTGTCATTTGGAGTGGTGGGTGAAAAATTCAGAAGACTTTCTAAACCTTTCACAATTAGCCAAAAAGTACCTTAGTGCACCAGGAAGAACCATATATAGTGAGAGATTATTTTCAGAAGCAGGTAGCATTTACGAAAAAAAAAAAAGAAATAGATTATCACCTGAGAATGCTGAATTATTATTATTTCTGCATCACAATCGATGTTTATTGAAAACATTTTAGGGTGATTCTCCAATAAGTGGGTAATTTCTGTCCCTTTGGGTTATATGTGATTTTTTCTCATTCATATAGGTTTTTTTTAGCATAAAATGTATTTTGTAATGTATTTCTACAATTTCAAAAAGTATTTTCAAGAAAATAACTATAAATTTTACTTTGATATTATTTTAAATATTCAATTTGTCACTTCTGTCCCTTGTCCCCCACCCCATATACTGATCTTCTGAAACAGTTTTAAGTGTAATGACAAACTATTTTTAACAATTTTACCACTCAAAGTAAAAATTTATACTCCAAAGTACATAATGAATGATTTTTATTGTAAATTAAAAATAGTTTTATATTTATTTTGAGTCAGAGAAACGTTGACCCCTAGTTTTTATGTCACTACTGTCTTCTTGTATAAAACTGCTCATGTGACCACCAAAGTGGTCAGATAAAATTTGGTGAACAGGTGCATTTAGTAGAAGCAACCATATAGATTACCAAGAAAATCACATGGTGTGTTATTCTCTGAACTTCAAAAGCAGTTACAAGGTACAAAATAGGTAGAAAGGTAAGAATATGTTTATTACTTGTCACTACTGTCCCCTACTTAAACTATCCTTGTTATTGTTTTTATTTATTTATTATTTTGTCATGATATAACATACTTTTGCTTAGTACAAAATATCATATTGCAGTCTTACTAAACCTAACTTACTATACACACAGGAGCAAATTTCTTAATTTTGTCACTACTGTCTCTGTCACTTCTGTCCCCTTTCAGATTATTTATTTGAGGGACAGAAGTGACACTATAAGGACAGTAGTGATGTGCAACTCAGTTAGTTTTTACTTTATTAAATAGTTTTAATTTTAGTATTATATATTTGTACTCTGTTTCTAAGAACGACAATTTGTTCTTTTTAACTGTTCTAAGTTTTACATTTCTTTAACAATTTTTGAGTATAAACCTTAAAAGATCTTAATTTTTAAATGTCTTGTGCTCCAGTTTAACAGACAGATTACACTTTTTTAGAACATTTTAAGTTATTTGCAGCCTGCTTTTTAAATTTATATTTTTTATCTTGATTTTGTTTTTGATATTTTATTATCAAGTGTAAATAAATGATTTAATCTTTTATCCTAAGGGATATTTGGAGCATACATCAGCAAAACAAAAGTTAAAAGACATCTTTGAAATCCTTTTTTAAATTTCTTTAACAATTTTTGACTAAACTTAAAGATCTTGATTTTTAAATGTCTTGTACTACATTTTTATTAATAAATAGTTTACATTTTTCAAGATTTTAAAATTATTTGAAGCCTGCTTTTTAAAATTTATATTTATTTTGTTTTTGATATTTCATTTTCAAGTGCAGTATAAATAAATGATTTAATATTTTTTCCTAAGGGCCATCCACAAATGATGTCACGCTTGGAGGGGAGGAGGGGCGTTCATGAATTTGTGACAAGGGGGTGGGAGGTGGTAAGAAGAAGTGTGACATCACACATTTTGGTTAAAATAAAAGCATTAAAAATCAGCAGATTAAATTTTAATGTTATTTTGAAATTAAAGCATTTTGTGTTCGTACAGTAAAGATAACATTTAAAGCCAAATGTATTAAATTCCATTTCAAATTCAAAAATACTACTGTTTTTAATTGTTCTTTCATATTAATATTTTATTGCTATTGTATATTAATTATGTTTTTGTTGTAAATCTTAATCTTATTTCATGCAAAATAAGTACACGAATCATTTTATTATTATGCTCACAAATGTCGTTAAAACACATAGTTAAAAGTTTCAAAATAAAATTTGAAATATGATCTATAACATAGTACTTTGATTATGAACTGCAAATATATGTTTATGTAATATAGCGTGACATGTGACAAGAGGGGGGGGGAGGGGGTATGGTGAAGTGTGACACTTTGTGACAAAGGGGAGGAGGGGGGGTCAAAAATATTGAAAAAAAAGTGTGACATCATATATGGATGACCCCTAAGGGACGTTTGGAACATATCAGCACAACAAAAGTTAAAAAGCCATCTTTAAAATCCTTAGAGGAAAGACGTAAGAGACAAAGAGAGAAAGTAAAAGAAGACAGCATGAAAAAATAAAACAAAACCCTAAAGCTATAGGGTAAAAAAAAGAAATTTATATAAAAAAGAAAGAATGTGGCAGGATAAAGCTAATTGCTAATCTAACACCTAGGAACAAAGACAAAGGAGAAAAGAGTGGAGAACCAAACAAAATAAGTGTACAGTTAAAAAGAAGCAATTAAATGAAGATATCATATCAAATGCTAACTCTTCTTTAACTACCCTGATTGGACAACCTTATGCTAGCCTCAAATCGAGGTCCAAATCTAGTTAGCGTGTGGTTTTGAAGAAATAAATGCTTTTTTTAATTGGGCCGTTCAATGGTTTTTTAATGAGAGTGAGTTATGATTGTTAATTAATAACTCAAATATTTATACGAATTTTTAAATCCTGAGGCTCAGGTACATTAGGAGAGGGCTAGGACTATATTCACAAAAATTTTTAGCCTCGTATGTGTCGTAGATTTTGTTAGCCATCGCAGACACACACACACAGGGCGATTTGTTCTTTTATTAGTATATTATATATCCAACATTCTGAAAGTTAAAGCTTTTCAGGGTTGTAAATCCTAAAGTAAACCAACGAGATGACTTGTTTATGTATAAAACATGCCAATTTTCCATATTAATTGATAAGCTTCACTTTCTGAAGTTATTACTTCAAAATTGTTCACATGATGCGAGTCTGTTGTGATACTTTATCAAAAGCCTGCATGTATCGTCAATGCAATCGTTGCAAACATAAAACTTTAGCCATTACAGTTAGTCAAGATGAAAAGAAAGAAGAGACTTTTCTACCAATTGTTACTCAAAACAGAAGAAAGAAAAAATAAAGGAAAAATAATAAGATTAAAATTTACTGTTAAGAATAAAATAGTTTCAACTGTAGAAGAATTGATCAATGTAGCCCAAACTGGACAATGGTTTTCTAAAATACTCTTACAATTATCATCCATTAAGTCATTAAGAACATTATTTAATCCAAATGAAGTTATAGTTATAATAGACTTTTCAGAAAACTATCTTTGCAAGTATGCATCAGAAGTACAGAGTGCTCATTTTGGTGCCCCAAAACAAGCTAGTCTACACACAGGCATTATCTATACACAAAATATGTCTTTACAAGATGAAATTACATCTTTCTGTTGAAATAGTTTGAAAAAAAAAATTTAATAATGTATAATTGTTAAAATGTTCAAAAATGAAAATTTTTGAAAATATGTCACTTCTGTCCCTGTAAATGTCACTCCTGTCTCCTTATTCTTTAAACTTAAAACATATTCTAATTTATCACAGATGATATAATAAACATAACATTTTTTATTATAAAAAGATACAATTGAATAAAATAAACATATTTTTAAAATAAATTTTATTAAAATCCTGTTTTATAAAGTAAAAAATTATCTTGGGGACAGTAGTGACATTGATCACCAAATTAATTTATAAAATAATTTTTTTAAAAACATATAGTGCTTAAAGTTTGTGCCAGAATGTTGCATATTGCTCAGTAACCTATGCTTTATCTAGTTATTAAAAAATATTGGTTAAAATTTAATTTTTATTTTTCACTAAATCAATGAGTGAAATTACCCACTTATTGGAGAATCACCCTTTAACTGTTTTTTAAGGCAAATATAAACAGTACAATGCTAGTCTTGAAAAAAAATATGTAAAACGTAAATGCATACTAATTAAAAGACTTTAGTACTTACATTTCTTTCATTATTTAATAAGAAATAGTAACACACTTAAAAAAATAACTTAAATTATATTTAACTTTTAAGCGTATTTTTCCTAGTCTCTTATAAAAAAAATGGGTAGATAAAACCCATTCGGGGTATGAAAGTTAATAGAAAAAAAAGTGTTAGTTAATTTCAAATAAAATTTTCATTATACATGATGAATATAATTTGTCAAATTAAAAAGTTATACTGTGTAAATATAAAAACATTTATTACAGTATTATTCGGCCAAGGTCGAATAATGGACTTGATATTCGGCCGAAGCCGAATATTCGGCAGACAGGCCAAATGGGCCGAATATTCGTTGCATCTCTAGTAACAATCAGTGTTACTTTTGGCTTTACTCTTTATACACAATAATACAGAAAAACCGCCAAAGATAGTATCACAAGGAAGAATTTTGTTTTGAGTAAATTCCTGTCTAAGCAGATGTATGCTTCTCTATAGATGCAACTCAAGAAAATTTCTTCCATACCATATTTATCTTTTAGAAAACAATTTATACTAATTGATATAATGATAAATACAGTATAGGACCCATTATCCGGAATTCCGAAATCCAGAAAGATCCGAAATATGGAAAAAAAAATTATTCAAAAATTTTCTAAATTTGTAAATTTTTACTAAAATTTTAGAATTTCTGAAGTTTTTTGAAAATTTTATAGATTCCTAATTTTTTTTCAGTCCATTGTGTTTCAGTCTGTAACCACTAAAATATGTTACTTCAGTGGCAGGGGAACACGTCAAAGGATCGCAAAAAACGCTAATTTCATCAAAGAATCTTGGGAAAAAATGCGAATTTCGCCAAAGGACCGCGAAAAAAACTGCAAATATCTTCAAAGGATTGCGAAAAAAACTGCAAATATCTTCAAAGGATTGCGAAAAAAATGCAAATTTCATCAAGGGGGCCATTCTTCGAAAAGTGTACTTTTCAATACAAATTTTTCCCGTAAAAAAATTTTGTTTTTCAAGACAAATGTTATCATTTTTAGAAACTTATCACTTATTGCAAGAAAAAATCAACAATGGCCCAGATGCATTATATTTATTTTTTTCAAAAACATAATTTTTTTATTAACATCATTCACCGAGGTGAACTTTATGCTACAGTTATGTTTGTGTAGTAAGACAAAGCATAAAAAACTATTTATTCTATTAGATATATAACTAAGGAGCAATTCTATATAAGAATGCATAATGAGTTTATTTGAAATGAATATAAAAAAAAAACATAACAAATTCCATCTCCCATCTGGAGCTTCTTTTCATCACTCATATTTTATATGTTATTCAATTCTTCTCTTTTAAAGTTTTGAAACAATCTTTTTTGATTTATAGTCATTGTAAATTCTTCTTAAGCATTTTTCTCTGAAATATACATTTTCAAAATTAAATTTTATTTGAAATTAACTAACACTTTTTTTTCTATTAACTTTCATACCCCGAATGGGTTTTATCTACCCATTTTTTTTATAAGAGACTAGGAAAAATACGCTTAAAAGTTAAATATAATTTAAGTTATTTTTTTAATTAATATATATTATATATTATATTTTTATAATAAATTTTAATTTATTATAAAATTTAAAATTTAATCAACACTAAGCAAATACCTTAGTGTTGATTTAGTCACCTTGAATTTTCAGTTCACAGATGTGAGAATCTTCAATAACCATGGTTGCTTTTTTATAACATAATCTAATACCTGACTGTAAAAACACATTTATGACTTATAATTTAACAACAGCAAACATACTGGCTAATTTTAGCATCATGGGAAACAAAATCTGATAATTTTGCCATTTTTTAACATGAAAATGCAACTTAATGTTTGGTTCATGGAGGAGAGAATTTATTGTGGGACACTCTTTTCCATACTCAGGAAACAAACAAAAATACAAAGAAAGTAATTAACTATGCTGAATTACTTTGCTCTTGAGATAGTAGTAGCTATGATAATAATTAATTAATTATTTTGTTTTCAATTAAATAAGTAATCAAACATTTTCCTTAGTAACATTGGGTGTGTGACATGACACGGAGGTGAGATCTCAGTTACTGTGTACTAAGAAACAAAAAATATAAAGTTATTATAAAAAACATATGCACACAACACATTTAGTCTTCTTTCACTTTCAATAGAAAACATAAATTAATTCAAAAATATTCATGTCAAATACTGAAAAAGGCTTTGTGACTGGAATGGTACATTTTTTGGAGAATCACCCAAGGGATCGCAAAAAAAAAAAAAAAAAAAAAAAAAAAAAAAAAAAAAAAATCCTCAAAGAATCGTAGAAAAGAAATCTGCAAATTTTGTCAAAGAATCTCAGGACAAAAGCGAAAAAAAAAAAAAAAAAACATATTTCCCCCCCCCCAGCATTTTAGATATAAAATGCGGATTTTTAACATAAATAGTTTAAATAAATTAAATAGCAAAATATCTGTGAAATTCTGAAAAAGATCACCAAAGAATGAAACATTAGAATAATATGCAAGTAAAATAATTACTATATTAATATGCATTTTCAAATTACATCTTCTTAGATACACTGCAGTTTATAATTCAGGGTTGGCACACATTACATTTAATAAAAGTCAAGGACTAAATGAGGACTAATGATTTTCAAGGACCAAAACTAAAAGAAAAAAAAAAAAAATTACGGACCTACAAATTGAATAAACTAATGAATTATAATTTACACTTTTTAGTACAGGATTTCATTTTTTAAATACAACTTTTAAACTTTTTTATGGCCAGTGAGTGGCATTAGAAAATTTGAAAACTATCTGTTATAGTTTTATTCAAAATAACAAATTGCAGCAGAAAAAAAAATAAAAATAAATAATAAATTTAAAGATTGTGAACTTATTGTGCAGGAGAAAAAGGAAAGGAGGGAGGGATCCAAAAATTTGGAAAGGAGAATTAAGATTATTATTTTAGGGTGAGGAGGGAAAGGGAGAAATGAAGTTGGGGTTTTTTTTGTTTTGGGGAGGGGGGGGGGGGCGCAAAGGGAAACGGAATTCTTTTTGGCGGGTAAAATTATAGGATTGATTGTTTATAGTTATAATAAAGTAATAAACAGAGCAAATTTTTTGATTGAAAGGGGGAGAAGCAGATTTTTTTTGCAGGGGATGGAGGAGATGAGTTTATTAGATGACTTATTATTTGCCTACCTTAATAACAAATATTTACAAATAGGTAAAAAAAATTAAACTAATGGGTTTTTGACTTTAAAATTTATGTGCATGTAAGAGGGGTGAAGCAAAGGGGAAAGGCAATCCTCAGGTGGGTGGTGGAGAATTTTTTATGATCAATTATTTATTGTTGTAATAAAGTAACAAACAGAGCAGAAAAGTTAAAATTCAAAAAACATAAAAAATTGCATAACTTATTATTTATGTATTTATTTATTTGTTGTTATTATGATAATTTTTTTACCTTTAAAAAAAAATCCTCTACAAAAATATCTGCTTTATTATTATCATTTTTTAGTATTTCAAATGCTTTCCTGGTGTATATAATTTTGGGGATGAGGGGAGAAGAAAGGGGCAGAACTAATTTTTTTATTTTTTTATAAATAAACAGCAGATAAGCCAAAATTTGCAAAAGTCCGAAATTCAGAATCGGCAAGGTCAGGAGGATTCTGGATTCTGGACTTTGTACTGTCACAATAAAAAAGGCATAGGAAATAAACATAGGAAATAAACTATATCTCATACATCTACCCTATATATATAAAATCCTAATGAATCGAATTGAAACGAATTTATGTAACGATTCTATGAAACGACTGATTAAACAACTGATTACGTTTCACGACGATTTCTCCTAAAATATGGGATACTTTGCACCAAATTAACACCAAAAAACCGTATTGATCCACAGATCTCAAAACTGGTATTAGAATTTTAAAATTAGAATTAGTTTTCGAAATATTAATTTTTTTCTAATTTTAAATACTTTTTATCTAATGATGGCAACTCAAATTTTAATCATAACAGATATTTTTTTTCATATTTTAGAAAAGGTTATTTTAAATTAATTTGGCGACGAGCTTGGCCTTCCTTAAATGTATGCTAAGAAATGCATCATGTTACTTTTATTCAGAATTCAATTTGTATTTCATTATCATTTTATTTAATACAAAACTTTCATTTAAAATTGAAACCTTTAAAATAAATGGGTTTTACTTCATTCTTTTTTTAAAACGAAATGAAAAGAAAAATATTAGACACAGATGTCATATACGCAACGGGGCACCAAAATGGCGTTATTTTGCCTGACATGGTAACCCAGCTATTGTTGCTTATTTATTAATAAATGTTTATTTGAATTTATTTTATTTTTATTTAGAAAAAATGTTATAAATTGTTTGTTCTATAGTTATTAATTAATTTTTTTTTATTTATTGTTATTCCATTTTAAAAATAACAGAAAATAATTTAAAAATACATATGTAACAGGTGTTTGAAAACATGGTTTTCGCCAAATTGTCGTAAAAAAAAAAAATCACACCAAACCCGGTGCGTATGTGACAATGCAACAAATCATGAGATTTAATTTCCACTTCAAAGCAACGTTTTAAAGTTATTACTTCCCCCGTCGACCAATTTCGCCAAATTATACAAATTGACATATTTTTTTATTTTAAATAACAAAAGAACAAATAAATTAGCATAACATTAATAAAAATACAAATAAAACGTCGAAATAAAAATCACTTGATGGCGTGAACATGTGCAACTTCCTTAAAATCAAGTGAATGTGACATTTACAATCAACCATTATTGGCATTTAATCTTATAGTTTGGCGACAGATTTTTTGATCGATGGGATAACCAAGTAGCACCGTTTTAATTTACCACTCGAAAAATAAAAAAATGCTAACTGGCGAGTTAAAAAAAAGCTATTGGCGAGATTTTCACCCGGCTAACATAAAAGTATCAGGAATTCTTTGTGATCATGGCAACTGTTATGTAGTTTTATTCGAAAAAATAATTTTGATTCTTTAATCAAAATGGAAACCTTTCTTATGAAAAGTGAAGGAATCAGCCCGTTGTTTATGGCAGTTACATGACTTGGACTATTATAATATAAACGAAATAATGGGGATAGAATAATATTCTGCGACTTATCACACCTGTGGCTGGCTAACATTAAAGTACCAAATTGGCCACCTGGAATATAAAAAGCGAAGGGATCCGCCTGGAGCTGTTGATAGTCACATGACTTAGGCTATTATTATAGAGATTGTTTTCAATTTTAAAAACAGCGCAAAGAATAATATTTCCTAACAATTAAAAATTTATTTTCACATGACTATTAAAAACAGAAAAAAAAACTTTAAAATTACTATTAAATGAGTATGTGTTAAAGGCAGGAAAATATTGAAAGTTATGTCCTGAAAATTGTATTTACACGTGAATATTAAAAGGGAAAGGAAACTTTAAAATAATAAATACATTAATATGCGTTTAACCCTTTCATGGACAAGGCACTTCTATTCGTAAAATCTTGAAATCAGTGAATGGCACCAAAATTTACAAACAAATTTCGAAATACAAAAATGCTTTTGTTCACTTACTTAATAAAAGGGAAATTTTCATCCCAATATTCTGATGCTAATGTGGCATTTAAGAATTAAAATTAAGTGGTCCAAAAATGAACCACCGCCCTTGAAGGGGTTAAAGCAGCAAATTTTAGTAATTGTATTATGTCAATCGTTTTATAACGCTGTTAAAAAATACCGAGAGACAAAGACTCTGTTTACTTAATTCATTTTATTTTAGCTTCTTTTCAAATGTTCAACTGATCTTCTTTAACCAAACACGAAAACAACCATTGGATGTCTTAACAGCAACTGATTCTACCTTAAATTTTTGCAATCAAAGGGATTTGAATGGAAACCCGTTTACAGGGAGATCGCTACAGGTATTTTCAGTATAATTCAATCTTCTCTAATCTTTTTAAAACCGATCAGATTAGCGTGCTTTTAGATTCTACAGTGTCTGATACTGTTAGATTCTACAGAGTTGGTGAGCATAGCTTGCAGGGGGCAGAGCCCCCTAGTAGTACTATAATAAGGGTACATAATATAGTAGTATTATAAAGTAGTATATAAGTCATAGCAGCAACTAGTAATCACAAAGTTTGCACATACGCTAAGGAACTCTTCCTTTTCGTCTGCTCAAGATTGAAACAGCGTGAAATCGGTAAAAGAAAAATAATAAACTAAGAAGTTTTAAAGACTTTAAATTTTATCAGCTTGGTGTGAGGAGGAGGAAGGAAACATCAATTTCAGATGGGGGAGGAATTTTTTTTTTTTTTTTTTTTTTTTTTTTTATGATTGATTACAATAAAATGAAAAAAGGAGCAGAATTTTTTTAAAAAAAAAAAAGCGTTTTAAAGTTTTTAAACTTTGGGTATTGTAAAAGAAAGAAGAGAAAAAAGGGGAAGTGAATTTTTGTAAGAGGGGGAATTTAGATGAAATTTTAATGAAATTTATGATCATTTAGTGTTACTATATAAAGTAAAAATAGAGCAGAAAAAGTAAACAAAAAAAGGTATTTTAAAGATGCTTAACTTTGGTTGTGTGTGGGGGGGATAAGGAGTGAAGCAAAATTTCGGAAGAAGGAAAGGGAAGAATTGATTTAGATGATTAAAATAAATAAATAAATAAATAAAAAAAACAAACAAACACAGAAGTGTTTCAACCCTGATTAAGAAATAATACAAAGATACTTTTGAAAAATTTAAGGACTTTCAAAGACCATACAAATCATGTAGTAAAATGTACCGCATTTTAGTAATTTTTATCATTTTTTGCTCTGTTTGCAAATTTATTTTTTCTTTCTGAATTCATATCTTGGAGAATTTAAATTTTGATAAGTTTATAATTTTCTTACAATTGTGACTGATGTGTTACTCATGAATTATCATTATTTTATATTTTATTATTGTTAACATGGAATTCTTATATAATAAAATTTACTCTTATAGAAACTGGAATGTACAGTAGATATGCCAATAATGGACACCCTTCAATGTTTTTGGTTTATAAAAAAATAAGCAATAAAAATTTAGCATTTATTATTATTATTTATAATTCCCTCTTGCATGTTTTATAATATGGGTTACTGTTGACACTCTTAATGAAACTAACAAGGAAGCAGAAAATAATGTTTCGAAGTTTCACTGTTTTTCAGTGTAAATCTTAATGAGCACGCTAAAAGCTGGCTTCATTTAATAAATTTACATATTCTTTATTTTCTTGCAATATTTGCATGTTTTTGTTTTGGTAGTAATAGAAAACTTTTAATTTTTATATACTAATAGTCATTTATAAAATTTCATTTTTTTAAAGGTTTTAAGATTTGTGTCCAATACTGAAAAGCCCAATTAATGAATTTCCAGCAATGGACCCCCGATCCCCATGTAGACATTGCTAAAAATGTAATATCAGTAATGTTCATAGTGCATAAAATATTTTGACTTTTAACTGAAAGTCCAAGCAATCAAATTTAATTTTTAAATTACACTTACCAGAATGTAATAACACAAATTTTTTATAAACAGCTGCTTTTAATTTATTTTTTATGGTTAATAAAATTTTCAATATTTTATTTAATTTTTTTATAACTCTGCCTGGCATATTTTATAATCTAGCAATCAATAAAACAAATCAGGAAGTACAATATTGTTTAAGGGAATAGGGAAAAGAGGGGTTCATAGGGCTCAACCCCAACTACCATTTAAATAAAAACAATTCAGCCACAGATATTGTTAAAAATCTTATTTTCTGTTTTAAATGTTTGGTTATTCATATCTGAAAAACGAATTGTAATATTAATTAAATTTATAGTAGTAATGAAACTAGTAAATCCGCAGATCAGTGGCCTCAAACGTCAGTTCTGCAGTTCTATTTTGAAATTATTTTATTTAGTATTTAAAACATTCAACCTGTCGTATTGTTTCTTTGATATTTCAAATACTATTTAGTGCAAGTAATATATCAAGTAGTTTCAGGGAGTTTGATTATTAAAAATCGTGGTAAATATACAAATCGACGCACTAATATTCCAAAACTTTTTTTTCAGATTTTTTTTCATTACCCCTCCCTCCCCCTTCACTATCTCAATAATCTGATTATATTTCACTGACATTTCGTATTAGCAATCTATCTAAAATAATTCAAATATTGATCTTGTCATAATCACAATAATTACTTTAAAGTGAATAATTCTCACTAATATTTTATTAATTACTGATATCCTAATTGTTAAATTTATTTGAAAATAAGTATTTTGTTTCATTAGTATGCTTTCATTAACCTCTGGTTCTAAATACAGTCATAAAAATTAATATTACTTTTTTGAGGGGGAGGGAGGTCCGTTACTGGAATTTTAGGTGTTTTAATATATTTCTGATATTTACAATAAAATTTTAACTAATATTAGGAAATGAGGCTATAAGAATGGTTAAATATTGTTAATAAATTAATATAATATTGAAAAAAATTGAAATATTAGAATTAGGGATGAATCGGATATTGATTTTGTCAGATATCGGATATCCAAAGTCATGTCCAAATTTCTGTGAATTGCAAGTATCAACTAGTTTGTTGTTTCTAAATGTTTCCAAGTTCACCAAAAATTTTTTTCTTTGTTTGTACCACAAGATCTAATTTAATTTTGTTTAGTGCTGGCGCTATGGCAATTTGGTAGGGCTCAATCTCAGGTGGCCATTACTGACCATTTAGTTATTTCCTGTTTCAGGCACGGGGGAAAAAAATCGCAAGATATACGTAAATTGGCCGTAGAAAGAAATAGCGATGATTTCATCAATCATGGCAAAAATAAATGAAGTTTGTCGACCGGTCGCAAGAAAATACTGAAGTCTGTGGGAAATCGGCAGTGAAAGAATATTACAAAATTCATCAATCAATCATGGGAAAATATCGTAAAATTTGCCAGTCTGACAGGGGCGGACTGGCCCACCCCGCTACCCCGCGATCGCGGGGTGGGCCAAACGGGTGTAGTGGGCCAAAAAAAAATAAATTGTTTGAGTTTTGTTTCTGTTCAGTAAAACTTTAAAAAAAAAGATTATGAAACTCTTTTTTTTTTCTTTTTCGTGAAGCGTTTTTTAACACTTTCCAACTTTGTTGGAAAGTGTTTGTTCGGTGTTTATGCATTTACAAGTGTTTATGCATTCGGTTTGTCTGGCCGTTAGTCCGTCTGTCCACGCTCTAACTCTCGTAAATATACTCGGATTTTCATGAAATTCATAAAGGTTATTTAGGGTCACCAAATCATGTTTGGTATTGTATATGAAGTATGTAGGCTTAATCGTTCATCAGTTGGCAAGTTGTATTCGTGCAGCATGGTAAAGGGAAAGTTAGCTTTAAAATTTGGTTGATGCTCCCAAAACAACAAGGAAAGCTCTCTGTCCCCAAGTAAAAGAAGAACTTAAAAAGTTTAAACTCCCTTCTTCATAAATAATTGGCACTTCTTTCAACGGTGAGCAGATATGAGTGGAAGACATAAAGGTTTGTAGTCAAACCTAAAAAGGACAATCCAAATATACAGCATGTGCAGTGATGTGCACATTTGCTAAATTTCGTCCTAAAAGATGCAAAAAAATGTTGCTAATTGACAACGAACTTCTAGGATTCAATGCAAGTTTCAACCGTGTTTAGCTCAGAGGATATAAGCTAATAAAAGTATGGACTTCAGTGAATAATTAGTCTGTAGGTGGAAATAAACTTCTTCGCCGATTACAAAAAGAAAACGCTACTAAGCGGTGAAATAAGGATCAGCTACTTAATAGCATGTTTGAGAAGTCTTCAAAACCTTTTAAAGATCAACACAAGTTTTCAACATTTCTTAAGTGACTATAAGGTATCACCGAAATGACAATTTCCTATCACATGTCACTAATTGACAATTGGTGCGAGTTTTAGTATATATTAATGGTAACTATTTTAAGCAACCTATTCAATATATTGACGCCCATATCGAAGTATCTGCAATTCAAACCTTGAAAACCAATCTGCTACAAAAAATAGATCTCCAGAATCTTCAGAAACAACTAATAGAAAAGGAGAATTTAGTTTACTACTGGAAAAGAGAATATCTATATCGAAACGTCGATGTGGTGAATATAATCACGATGTGACAAGAAGTATTATCGGATCGTCATCAGAAATATTTAAGGTAAATGTTTATAATGTCATCTTAGACACAGATAATCAGCAGCTGAATACGCGATTTACTGAAAATGACTTGCTCATGAAAGACATTGCCTTGTTCGATTCTTGCTAGGTTAAATTGTTAAATGAATTTGCTGAAGACGCTCTTAGATCTCTGTCTGGCTTGGCGAAAGTAAAAGAAGACTGTGTCAGGTTCAACAGGCCAGCCTACCAAAAAGGTTGTAGCTTATATCCTTGCCGATAGGTAAATTTAACTGCAATCCACAAACAAGTGACAAAAACCTCTAAAAGACGTCTCCCGACCAACACGTCGTTTGAAAAGAGTTGCTGCAATTTACCCGGCACTATGCTGATTATAGTCAGTCACTATTGCAGCAACAATCTCGATGTAGCAAATTTTCAGCAGTGTACAGCAAAGAAACGAGCAATTCAGAAGAACTCCTTAAAGAGGATGAGAATCGCTGTAAAGTTAATAAAAAAATGTAAAAAATTCTTAATTTGTGCATTAGAATTATTGTGCAAGTTGAATGCCTATGATCATATTTATCCAACATTGCACATAGTCTATAAGTACATATTAATTTTATCATGCACTCAAGTGTCTTGTGAACGAGTGTTTTCAACGCTTAAAATTATAAAGAACTGCTTGTGTTTATCTCTAGGACAAGAACCGTTAGATGATTTTATCCTATTCAGTGTTGAATGATCTTTTGATTAAGATTATGACAATAAAGTTCAAAAGAAATGTCCAGGTATCTGACATTATAATTAGTTAATAGTGAGGAAATAAATCAAATGATTCAATTTTCAGGTACTTTATTGATATTTTAAATAAACACTAATCAATGTACAAAAGGTATATATGTTGATAATTTTAAATAACAAAATAAAATGTACAAATGAATACAATTATATTTCAAATAACAAATTAATCAATGTATGTGTGTCAATTTTAATAGAACTAACACTTTCCGGTTAGTATAAAATTTACAATGTCGTGCACAGACAAGTCTAAGGTTTTATTGACGGTATGGTGGTTAGTATGTTAGCCTTCCACGCATAAGGTCCTGGGTTCAAATTCCTGGTGAGGGATGGATGTTCTCAGGTGTTGTCAATGTGCATAGGTTATAGGGTAAGCTGTGACCGATTCCCGTTTGAAGTCCCTTTAGAAGTAGCCATCATTATTCTAACGATATCTTTGGCAGATGCTGACAGCGCAATTGTTCCACAATCGGACCAAACAATTTTTTTAACCCTTACCACTCCGTTGGCTCCGCTGCGGAGACATTATCAGTCTTTGCAAAATTTGTTTTTGGTACCAGTAATAAAAAAAAATAAAATTTACCTTATTTAATCAGAGCATTTTTGAAATTCTGTACTTGAAGGAAACTTCTTTTTAAAAATTGGTGCCGATCGAATAAAATTTTTGTAATAGACGCCGGAGCTTTAAGAGTTAATACAAAGAATACAAATATCTGAACAGAATTCCCATAAGAAATTTAAAACATTTTTATTTATTACGTGTATACCTTTTAATTGTTTAAAGTTTACATATTCAAAAAATAAATCAAATTTAAACAAGTTAACCTGCTTCCCCCCCCTCCTCCGAGATAAAGCAAAATGCCATTGAAACAATGGATTGTCGCTAAGTGGGCCAATGCCTAAGTCTAGCGGGGTGGGCCAAACTACGCCAGTCCGCCCCTGCAGTCTGATACTGTTGTAAAATAGGAATACATATTCTATAACTGATTTATTTTGTTAAAATAAATTCTTCAGCACATCTAGAATTTAAATGATAATGCGTTCAGAATTATAAATATTTTATAATTCCATATGATGACCCAGAATTTCTATTCATACATTTTGAAATAAACGAATTGAAATATTGTTTGAAGCCATCAGGCTAAATAAAAAATGTAGACATATGAATAAATAATTAAAAATAATGATGAATGGGCTAGCAGGAAAACAAAATAACAAGTGGTACAGGAAAAAAGAAGGGGGAAAATTAAATGAGCTAAAGTGGTTTAAGTGAACAAAAGAAGATAATAAAAGTGAAATGTGGCAAAATTGCCACAGATATGAGCAAATATTGTGAAATTTATCAGCTGGTTTCAGAGGAAAAACACGAAATTTTTCAGTCAGATGCAGAAAAATAATAGTTAATTTCATTAGTATGTCGCAAGAACAAACAGGTAAATTTGCCAATTGATCACAAAATAAAATTGCTAAATTTGTTAATTGGTTGCCAAAAAAAAAAAAAAAAATGGCCGAAATTCATTGATCAGTCTCCAGAAAAAATTACGTAATTTGTCAAACGGTAGTGGAGAAAATTCACAAATTTTTTCCGTCGGACGTGCAGAAAAACAATAATCATGAATTTTGCCAATCTGACGTAAGAAGAAACTGTTAAATCTGCCGATCAACAGGCTTGTATAAAAACAAAAACTTTCCGCGCACATAAATATTAGGTCAAAAATTTCCGCAAATTAATTTAATGTTCAATAAAATTACGTGTTATATTATTTTAACGATATAAACTAAAAATCATAGTTTGAAATAATTGTTATTTCCTTCTATACATAAAAAAAAGTTTTGATTTGGAAATGGGCCAATGAGAATCTGCGTAGATATTCCTGGTAGATCGGCAATCAATTTGAATGCTTAAGCATGGCCTTTCTTCGTTAATATTAAAAAAAAACTGTGGCCTTCTAAAAATATGAAAATCGGTGATATTATAGAGAAATGTTTGATAAACATGCTGATGCAGACAATTTTCAAATCGAAGAATTATTTTAAGAGATATTTAATGCTAAAGTTGGACAAAATCGTTCCATTAAAAAAGTTTTATTGGATCAAAAACTATACATGAGAATTTAATCATTTTTAGATCCTTTAATACGTTATAAGTTTCCGGTGTGACGATTGCATTTATTTTTTTTATTTGATTCATTTTTTGAAGTTTTATTTCTATTTTAAATTCAAATTTTCAGCATTTCGAAAAATATTTTTGCAAATTTTAGAAAATGTTATTAATTTAAACTGTTGCCAACTGTATAAACAGCTCAAACAATAATGTTTACTTCAAATTAAAAATTTATTTACACGTGACTATTATAAACAGAAAAACTTTAAAATTAGAATTAAATGATTACATGTTAAAAACAAGAAAATTATGTCATAAGAATCATATTTACACTTGAATTTTAAAAGAGAAACAAAATGTTGAAATAAAAAAATCATTATTATGCGTTAAAACTTGTAAATGGAGGAAATTACGTCATATTTAAAATGGCCGAAAATATAGCAAAACAATTTAAATTAGAAAATATATTTGCGCGAGACATTTGATATTTTGAGCTAATCTTTTCAACTATTATCGTGAATTCGAAGGCAGCGCAAATAATATTTCCTTCTAACAACAAAAGTATTTTCAAGTGAATATTAATAAGAAAAATAAAACTTTGGTGTAAATTACGTCAGATTTAAAACGATACATTTAAAATGAATTATTTAAAAGAACTATTTTATAGCGCTGTTAAAAAATACTGGTAGGCAATGACACTGTTTACTTAATTCATTTTACATTAGCTTATTTTCAAATGTTTAACTAATTTTTTTAATTAAACCCGTTTACAGAGAGATCGCAACTGTTTTTTATTTATTTATTTTTTTTTAATTCAATATTTTTAAAGCCGGTCAAATTAGCGTGCTTTTTGGATTTTGGTGTGCCTGAACGGAGGTTGGCGAGCGTAGCTCGTTAAAAAATAATTTATACTAATTAAAGAATAATTATTTTAATTTAAAAATAATAAAGCAAAAATCAATGATAGGAAGGTGAATTCTTTTCAATTATTTTGTCAATGCATTTAAAAACAACACAATCCTTAATATTGTGATCTCTTCGCACAAAATGCCAGTCACTCTTATAACACTACGAAATTATTCGATTTAACAGCCGTTGCCAGGCTAAATTGTCACTGCAGCCACCGACGGAAAACCGATCGGCGACCAGTTTTAGTCAACTGAAAATAGAGTAAAAGGGTCTGTGATGTCACAACAATGTTTTTAGTCTTTAAACTTTGAATTGTGGACAAACAATATATAAATCGTATCTAAAATTGGGGAATATTTTAAATTTTAGGTATTAAAAAAAGTTACAAAAACAAAAAAACATACGTTTTTCTTTTCGTAACTTTTTTCCGCAAAGTCCCGAATTTTTCGGAAAATTTTCCATGCACGGCGTTCGTGTGTGCGTCTATATTATACAACTCTGCCGATCAATGACGGAAAATATCACGAAATTTATCAGTCGATCCTGAGACTTGATCGTTGTTCCACAAAGAAAAAATTTTTCGAAACAGGAGTCTCCCGTCCACAATAAGTTCCCATTGCTTCAAAAGCCACCAATATACTGTACCAAAAAACTTCGAAAAATCGGAACTTTTTTTACAAAAATCACTATTACAGTGTCACCTTCCAACGGAATATTTTCAAATTCAAGGGAAAATTGCTGGCCATAGCCAAACATATACACAAAAAATCGGTTCAATTCTATACTTAGCTTCATACATTTTTCGGTGGTAAAATTATGAAAATAACACAAAAATCGCTATTACAGAGCCTCCTACTGGTGAAATATTTTCAAACTGAAGGAGGATCTGCTGGCCACAGCTAAAAACATACCCCAAAAATTTGGTTCAATTTTATGCATAACTTCATACACTTTTCAATGGTACAAGAATGAAAATGGCACAAAAATTGCTATTACATCGCCTCCTTCCATCAGAATATTTCCAAATTGAAAGAGGACCTGCTGAACATAGCCAAAAACATACAATAAAAAATTTGGTTCAATTTTATGCTTAATTTCATACTCTTTTTGACGGTACAATAATGAAAATGGCAAAAAAATCGCAATTACAGCAACCCCTCCGACAGAATGTTTCTATATTGAAGGAGGACCTGCTGGCCATAGGCAAAAATATACAAAAAAAATTTAGTTCAATTCTATGCATAACTTTATGCACTTTTCGATGGTACAATGGTGACAAATGGACAAACAGACATTTTGTATAAATATTTTTTTGGGGATCTCTGACCCCTAAAACATGTAAATCTGTCGAAAGCCAGAAGTTGAAAAAAATTTCGATTACAATACTTTCTTCTATTGAAGATAGAAGAAAGTAAAAACAAGCCTGTTTAACTGTTTTACTTAAAAGAAAGAAAGAAAATTAATAAAGACATACTTTAATAAACAACTTCAAATTTTGTTTTACAATCTGACAATAAAGGTATAATTTTCTAAAAGATGTAAAAGGAAATTCTTAAATTTATTATAAAGAATTCAGATATCAATATTAGGAAAGCTCGCAATTCTTTAAACTTTTGAGAGTTACCTTTTACTCATGGATAGGGAACTTACTATATTTCATATTCTGCATTATAAACAAAAGTTTTTCGGTATTGTTTGGGGGCAAACGATTTCTGTTATCTGTATATCTTTGCCTTGCTGCGCTCTGCTGGATATTCGGTGATTGTGATTCGGATATCCAATGATATTTCGGATATTGAAAAATCAAGACGGATATGATATATTTGCCGGATATCCATTGCACACCTAATAATAATTACAACTATTAATTAAAAAATAGTTTTTAAAGAAATTCTTTAGAACATCTATCCCATATAGCATAATTTAGTTTGAAACATACATAAATTTTGCTGTTTTTTAAATAGTATTATTAAAATAATCTTCAACTATACCCAAATTAATTTTATTATAATTTTATATTATAAATATATATTTATAATTTCCGTATGTGCTTTACATTAATTACATTACAATAAATAACACATAAAAAATAAAAATGCAAAAGCGCTGTTTATATTTGATCTCTATCTTCAAGCAGACAAAAACCAAGAGCTCAATTATTACAGATGTGCATGCGCCAATTTTGTGATTCCCAATTGCTGCAACGACCGGCCCCTTATAATAAAATAGCTAAGCAGCAACTTGAATTAACAGAAGGAAATAAACTTTTTTGAATTTTTCAGGTAAGTTCACATTTTTAAAAAGTTTCAATAAAACAACATCAATTATAAAGAATGTAACTTACATATTGCCTTGGTGATAATTCTCCTAGAACTGTTAATTGTGGTACTTCTGCATCTTCAGAACATATAAGGGTGACATTAGTTTGCCTAGTAAAAGTTTGAAAGAATTTTTACAGGAATATTGCTAATCAAAACCATTTAAACTTCAGATAATGCAGGGAGAGGAAGGGGCAAAAAGAGGAACCAAATTTTAGGAGGGAGAATTTAGATGAAATTTTAGGGAAATTTATGTGATCAAAAATTCTTTTCTATAAATATAATTTTTTTTTTTTAATTGACCACAAAATTGTTATTAAATATTATCATACAAACTAAATATCTTAAAATGTAAATAATTTTATATCTTCTTAAATAAACAAATTTAATTCATTCTGAGCTATTTGATTTAAACTTTTGTTGGAAAAAATGAGAAGGAGGAAAAATTCATTCTTAGCTTATTTGATTTAAACTTTTGTTGGGAAAAGAAAGAGAGAGAGGGAGAAATTTAATCTTTCATGATCAGGTTCACTTAATTATAGAACTTTCCTTCATAAGTCCATAACTACACAACATAAAACAACATACAATACTAATAATTTAGAACATATAACCTAAGTTGATATGTCTTTAAAAAGGTAACTATTAAATGAGCAGAGGTTAATGCAGTGTAGGTTTAGCTGGAAGAAGTGTAACTAAAGAGTAAGTTGATTAGTGTCAATGATATATGAAAAACAATCTTCTAACTACATGAATAAATGGCAGAGACTGGAGTGAACTTTGAACCACATAGTTTATTAAACTTCATCACAGATCAAGGTACAAATGGTCATACTCACAATCGAGGAAGCAAACAGATGGCTTTAAGATATTCATGATAACAAAAACAGATGTTTAACAGCATATTAATTAACAGTAGAAAATATCACAGATAAGCAGAAGTTGGTTTAAAAACTATTTAAAACTAAAACTCATTCATTTATTTCAAACTTAAACTTCCATGAACGCCGTAAATCTTTCGGACGTTCAAGTTTCTTGAACTAACTTCCCCTCATGGGAGAAGCAAAACGAAGGCAATGGTTATCCACAAAACGTCAAGGATATATACGACTGAAGGAATGGCGCGTGATCTAAGAAGAACCACGGCATCCAATAAACAGCCGATATCGTTATAGATATGCAAAACTTGAACCATTGAAATCGATTCATTCGACTTCAAAAGATCCTGTGCTGCCATCTAGTGGCAAAGCAGAAGTGATATCGATAGATCACGAACTGTTCTAAGTACGACGAGGCTGATTCAAGATATGAAGAACGGCAAAGTCCAACGATGTTTGACAAAAACTTTGTTTTACACAGTAAACAAATTTTAAGGGTTAGACAAAAAAAAAAAAAAATTAAATTGATCATATAAGGACCACCCTAGTGCACAATATTAAAGGGCAAAATTAGCACTAGCCACCGGCCACAGGGCCAGTACATGAGAAAAAGTGGCTAGTGAAAAATTGTCTATCAGCGGCCACCTTACGGCCATTTCTTTACAAGGAGAGAATAAAATTTTCTTGCATATCATCAAGGATTCTACTTTTTTTGATTCCAATATATTTATATTAACATATTTATTTGGGCTATTCAGTTTTAGATTAATACTTATAGAAATTTTACTGTTTAGTATTTTTAAATAAAAAAATGGCCACTAGTTCAAAGAAAGTGGCCACTTAAAAAACTGGCCTTACCGGCCAGTGGCCGCTAATGAATTTTCCCATTTTTGCGCTATACATAATATGAACATATATAGTATTTGCTTACAGATTTATTTTGATGATAATTAATGAAGCAGAACAATCTAAGAGCATGAACAGTTTTTCAAAAAAGAGTTTGCAATGCAATGAAATAAGACTAACTCTAAACTATGATTTTAATATTAAAAGGAAAACTTTTTCAAATAATTAGATATCATTTTAAGGAAATTTTTATTTGTAGTTGTTATGAGAAGTAAGATAAAATTTATTACAATTTTTAATTAAAATAAGAGTTATTTTATATTTCTATCATCACATCTCTCTCTATATATTTTTTAAATAAAGAAAAATTTATATAACAAAGTTAAATGAATTTGAAATATAAACAGTTAATATAAATAAAATTTAATATAACAATACATAATTAGTTTTAAAAATTTAAAATATAATTTACAATTATAAAGAAGAGTTTTTTACCGTAAATTTGCAGAATAAATTAATGTAACAATGTTCTTTTCAACATTGAAATTAACACTGTTAGCATCTCCACAATCATAATAACTGTTTCCATCGACAGCAACTTGGCAAACCTACAAGTTGAAAATGAAAAACAAAATCAGTATTTTTTTCCTCCCACAAATATTTTAAAAAATAATTGATATATACAAGAGCTGTTCTTTTTTCTACCTCCAATGGGCCGTAAAATAAAGATTAACGTGAATAATAAAATTCTTTTATAACCGGGAGTCAAGTACAATCAAAGCACCTTTTCGACATAGTCGCAATGAAGATTGAGTCATTTGTCGTACTGGTTGGCGAAGGGGAGATACCCCTTTCACAGAACGCTGCCGCCAACTTACTGAGATAAGTCTC
Source organism: Maratus speciosus (assembly GCA_963932465.1). Lineage (NCBI taxonomy): Eukaryota > Metazoa > Arthropoda > Arachnida > Araneae > Salticidae > Maratus > Maratus speciosus. The sequence continues at coordinate 462,622,968 of OZ010788.1, forward strand.
CAAGGGGTCTTGAAGATTTTTATTGGGATGGAAGTGGAATGGAATGCTGTCATCCCAGACCTGTCTTCAGATCTAAAAAAAGGTGACAATCACTCGGAGCCAGTCAAACTGATGGCCCAACAGCTTCTTTCACAAATTCAATGGAATGTGTTCAATTGCAGTGAACTTTTTCTATATTTTGTATTTAATAAATATAATTTTCATTAAACTATACCTGTATCATTAGGATTAACTGTTCTTATCTTCTATCTAAGATAGCTTCTACATATACTTTTTGTAATATTTGTGAATGGCATCTTTGTTAGCTTTTGTAGCAGGATTTTTACTTGGCAGAAGGTGGTTTCTATCACACAGGATAATATTGGACTTTTTAAATACATAATGAAAAATCAATTTCAGCTCGTCTTTAATTTTTAATTAAAATTTGAAGAAATTTTTTTTACAATCAAAACTTTTTTTTTTTTTTTCTTCCTTTTTAATTTTGTAATTGCTTGTTGAATATTCGATAAAATCACTGTTCATTACGTGCAAACTTTGAAACATTCACATTCAATAATTTAGAGATAATCTATACAATAAGTTTATCGGAAAATTAAAAAATTCTGCTTAAAATTAAAGACAAAGGACATACCAAACCAGACCATGAAAAAATTATGTAATTAAATACATAAGGAAAAAACTCACAGCAACTCCTTTGGCACAGTCTCCAACCTTTCCCAGTTTGAAAGGATAGCAAGGATTATAGAAATAGGTAAAATTATCACGTAAATCTGTAGCTTTCATCGGTCCCCAACTAAAATAAAGAGAAAAAAAATCAAATATTATTCAATAACTTCTTATACATGAATTATTTTGCAAAATCTCATTGATTTCAAGAAAATAAAAAAGCAGAATAGGGAGATTACAAATAAAGCTAGGCTATATATACAGAGCTCACAGCAGCATAACAGTGACTCCTGTTCAGTATTAAAATTTAAAATTATGAATAGAAATTATAATCAATATTGACAGTTTAAAGGCATACAACAAATACCTTAACTTTCCATGCAATTTCAATATTGCAGTGGGTAAATGAAAGTTCAATTCCACATAGAGCGATAGGGTCACATGACTTTCTGAAAGGTAGATTGGTTGGTTGTATAAGGTTTAATGGCACAAAATCCCATGGGGCAGGGTTGGTGTACCCTACGGCACGCATGCCAGAGTTGGCACATAAGCTAATTTTTCCGGCTTGTGGAAAATTTTAATTTAGTAATCGTTATACAGATAAAATCCATTTTTTATTTCTGTTATAACCAAGAAAATTTTATCCATATGGACAGATCACAAATAATGCAATTATTTTTTGCATTAATTATCACATCAGAATAATTTTCTTTTCCTATCATGTTATGCAGCGTTTCTGACATGTTTGCCTTTCTATAAGAATTTAAAAAGAAGTAATTTACAATTGAATTTCGTTTGATAGTCACTGCAACAGAATGGCAAATGGATGATATTTAGCTATGTATATTTGTAAAAATAACAAAATCGAACCAGATATAAAGCATTTTTCACTGAACGTACAACAGCAAAAATCTCATCAATACATTATTAGTAGATTGTTTAATGCAATTTGGAAAATTATAACCGAGATGTTGCTACTACAGTCGGACCTCTATTTAACAAACCTCTATTTTACGAATTTCTCCATTTTGCGAACTTTTACTTGGAACCAAGAACATTTTGCAAATTTCTTCGTAAAATAACCTCCAAGAACATTTTGCAAATTTCTTCGTAAAATAACCTCCAAATAGCAAAGTGCATTCTCTATTTAACGAACTTTTCCTTGGGATCTAAATTTTTTTTCTCCCTATTTCTTAAAATATTACTGGACATTTCAAACTTATTCTTTCTTTTAACACATTTTATGATGATCAATGATCATGAACAGGTCTTACCAGGCACCTAACTCACCGAGAGCAGTAAAATCGTTATGATTCTTTGCTTCCCATTCAAGAAGTGCAAACTTTCAATATCCCCTTTTAACCCTCAATGGAGCTGCCCCGTGTCCTTAAAGTATATTTTCCCCTTTTCTAGATTGATGATCATGATCAATCGTGTTAGTAATTTCGGTTCTTGTAGCTCAAAAATGTCAAAGCGAAAGTGCTTGAGCATCAAAGAAGCAAAAAATTATTCTTGATGAGGTGGATAAAGGCGTGAAGAAAAAGAATACTGCTTAAGCTCAGTAAAAAATGGTCAGATTCAGAAGCTTTTTTTTTTTTTTTCTAACAACTTCTTAGGTCTTCCAGCTACTACACGAGCGACAAAAAAAAAAATTCTCAGGATTCAGCTACCACCAATTTTCAATATTAATCGCTTTCTTGGGGCCCTTAATGAAGCTTCTTTAAAAATTATCCGAATTTCTTGCAATTTTCTTTAACATAGTTGTAGCGTCCTCCGATTACTTTAAAAGCTACTAAAATTTTTTTTATGCCCAACTACATGCCACTTATATCCCTGGCCCTTTGAAGTTTTTGCACCATAAATTATTAATAAATTATATCCTCTTAATCCGATCTTCATTTTTGGAACTCTTTTTCCAGTTAGTTATTCTCTCATTTCTCTACATTTTTATAACTGATTTAATGACAGAGGTGTGGAATTCATAGAAGTTCATATTTATTAAAAATCTAACATTCGGGAAAACTACAGCAGACGTATGCACATAAATATTAAATAAGTAAAGTTTGTATTCACGCCATTCATAAATGACGATTGCAAAATAAAGTGTTACCTATATTTGTTATGTGATCCCAAAGTATTTAAATCAATGACACTTCCGTTGCGAAAAACGCATTCACAAGTATTTTTAAACACGCAATCTTCACAATCAGAAAGTTTTAAAATCGACAAAAATATCAGAGAAAAAATCAGAATTTTATCCATTTGATTAGAAAATATATACAACATTACTTTCACACGAATATAAAACAAAATGAAACACAAAACAGAATGACAGCATGAACATGTGATTTTACAGCCACCAATAAAACATTAAAAACAAGGCGCGGAAGTAAAGGTCGAAAACAACACAGGGATTTATCCTCAGCATAACCATCATAGAACTGCGACCAACAACATACAAGGCCAGTTCATGACGTGTGAAACGTCACATGGAGTGGATCATTTTTACACGGTGATTGGTACAAATCGGCACTCACTCCGTGTGACGTTTTAAACGTCATGAACTGGCCTTGTATGTCGGGTTATATAGTAGAGAAGTCTGTGGTTCTCTCCGGGCTGGAAAATGGGTCTTCTTGCTCCTTGGTGACATCATTTTCCCTACAGGGAAAATTAGTTTGATCGGAATGTGGCAAGTTATATACACATGTTTGTGTATATTCGTTTACGTTAGCAACCAGTTGTTTTAAAGGGAAAGCTGTTTATTTTTTCAAGTTTTATGTGCGTTCGCCACGTGAGTCGAATATACCGGTTTTAGTCCAGATGCATGACTGTCAGAATTGTTAGAAAATGTACTTATGCTTTAAATGTTCTTTTTTCGTATTTGTGTAATATGATCACTTTTAGATACTTTCGCCGAAGAAAAAGTTCACTGGTGAAATTACTTCTGACAGGTTTCGCTATAATTGGTGTAATATTTTGGATTTATCAAGTGAAATCTGATCGCTATGACAAATCATCGGACAACAAATTACACACATTTGTATTACCTGGACCATTCGAAATACACGCTGAAAAACATAAAGAAACGCATAAACGCCACGAAAACATAGCTCCAGTATTTGAAAAATATTTTAAAAACAGTAGTGCATTCCGTAATCCAGCATTATTGCACAAATTACAGTCAAAAACATTAGGCTCAAAAATGACTGTTTCGAAAAAATATAATTACAATAAAATATCATTTTCTGAACTCAATATGCCTGTTATGAAAGTGACTCCTGGATTAGGAGAAGGTGGTGTTCCTGTTCATTTATCATCAAAAGAACAAGCATTAGCCGACGAAGTGTTTAATAGCGCAGCATTCAATGTTTACTTAAGTGACAGAATTTCTCTAAATAGAAGTGTACCAGATCCAAGAAATCCTAAGTATTTATTTGATTTGTGATTTATTTAAATTTACAACTTCCCAGTTTTATATTTTTAATGCATTTTATATAGATTTGTTGGGTAACAACGTAATAAGTAAATGTATAAAAAGGCTCTTTTGTGCATTATATTTTTATGCATTCTGACAATAAGAATTTTTCTGGTTTTTATTTTATGGCAAATAATACGATCCTGTTAATTATTATTTTTCAACTCATGGCTCACACTGGTCTGTTTTTTGAATACCAGTTTTTCTGAGGAAAAATTTTGTGATTTTATTTTTAAACATTTGCAGTAGAAATAATCTTTGAGGTGGTTTTCTAAAAAATTCACAACAGAAATCTAATAATAAAAATATTTTTTAAAGTTAGAGTAAGCAAAGAAACTGGACTGGGTTGGGTGACATGTCCACTTTATTTTTATGAAAAAATTATAGCAAAATAATAATTTGCTGTTGTGTATTAAAAAAAACTAAGTTTTTTGTAATGCATTATTTATTCAGAATATTTGATGTCTTACTTCATGATTTTTTTAATTTAAGAATAGCATGAAAAATTTTAATTGTATAATGATCAGGGTTCGTTGATATATATCAATGGATATATATCTTGATATATATCCGATATTTATTTTTAAAATATCAAGATTTTTGATATTTTCGATATTTTCAAATTCTTTACATTTATTTTCAAAATATCAAGATTTTTGATATTTTCGATATTTTCAAATTCTTTACATTTATTTTCAAAATATCAAGATGTTTGATAGTTTGTATATTGATATTTATTTACAAAATATCACCATGCAAGGTAATTTTGATATTTTTCACATTTAAACCAAGTGTAAATGAAATTTTCACTTGTCATTGACTGTGCCATTCTGTAGATAATGAACTTTTGACTCTGGCAGTGACTTTTTTAGGAAAAGAAGAAAACAAATCTTTTCCAAGCTTTATGTTTCAAACTTTTATTTTTAAATGTAGAACTAATAATTATATTAGATTGTCAATTCAGAACAGCCATTGAAAGATAAAATGTAATTTTGATAATCATTTATATACAGCCAGGGTTCATTAATATATATCAATGGATATATATCCAATATTTATTTTCAAAATATCAAGATCTTTAAAATATTTTCATATTACTTGATATTTATTTTCAATACATCAAGATGTTTCATATTTTCTGCATTTGATATTTTCAGTCGTAATTTGTAATATTTCAGTGTAAATGAAATAAATTTTCAACTGTTATTGACTGTGAATCTGTAGATAAAGAACTTGTCTCTTCTGGATGTGACTTTTTTAGCCAAAAAAGAAAACAAATGTATTTTTCAAACTTTAGATTTGAAGCATTTTTTTTTTTTTTAAATGTTGAACTAATAATTATGTGAGACATTATTAATTCAGAAAAACCATTGAAAGATAAACTGACTAATTTAAATAAGCAATTATATACAGCTTCATTAGAATAGAATCTTTTTTCAAGTTCTGGTTCAGTTGAGTTTGAACTATACATCATGTTAGGAAATATGAAATAAAACATTTTATACTTACATAAAAAGTTTTTTTAATTGAAAAATTTTAACATAAATGTAAGTATAAAATGTTTTATTTCATATTTCCTAACATGCTGTATAGTTCAAACTCAACTGAACCAGAACTTGAAAAAAGATTCTATTCTAATGAAGCTGTATATAAACAAAATTTTAAATACATAAAAAGTTTTTTTAATTGAAAAATTTTAACATAAATGTATTTAAAATTTTGTTTTGAAAATATCTGATTTTTTTTTATACTTGGTGTTGATACTGAATCCTATAGTTAGTTTTTTTATAAGTGTATAAATCAAATTGTTACTAATTATGTTACTAATAATTGTTTTCAATTATTTCATCTTCAATTTTGTTCTAAGTGGGGGGGGAAAAAAAATGCATTTTTATATTTTTTGATTAAGTTTTCATGTTAAGTGCAATATATTTTAGTTTCTAATCTATATTATGCTCGAAAACATTTATTATCAGCGGTAAGTTGACTGCTTTGAAAATATCGGATATATATCGAAAATATCGGATATATATCAAAATATCGGATATTTTTGATATTTTCGAAAATATCATGATATTTACGAACCCTGATAATGATAGGAAGTAGAAAATATGTAATTTTTGATGATAGGAGCTAAGAAATTATGTGTGGATATACTTGCATGCATGGATGATATGTACCTATATTTATATTTAAGAAAATAAGGTATTCTGTTTGTTAATAGTGCACCATATATAGTGGTAAAAAACCTTACTAAAGATAAAGATGACAAGTTTTAAGATATACTATATATAACACAGTTTCGTTGAAATAATGATTTTTTTTTTTTATTAAATCCATCCATAAATACAAAAAACAAAGATAAATATGACAATTCTCAAAGTAGTGAAAACATGTCAATGGTTTTTATCCCATTAAATCCTTTTCCACCAGGGAGATGTCAATGTTTTTCTATCATAAGGCCCCAATAGCAGAAAACTCTCCAAGTGTCTGCGACAGATCTTTCAGGGACTGAAAATAGTCTGCAGGTAAAATGTTACAAATGAACCTTTAATTAATTAATCATTTACTTTAAATGTTTTTAAGCATTTTACTCATTTTTATTAATAATAATCTTAAGTTTTAATAATAAATAATAAAGAACTAAACATAATATAAAGTTAGAAAAAGATCCAATGGAAAAAAAATCTGCAAAAGGGAAAAGAAAATCTGCGACGCACGTCACCCGTCAGGAACTTTCTGCTACCGGCCATAAGGCTCACAATCTAATCAAGTGATATACCTCAATGCCTTTTCCATGGTTATGGGCTGGGTGCTGAGCTTTGTCTCTTTATAGGCATTCACTTCTGAGTGCATTGTCTCAGAATGTACATCAGCAGTGTCTCCCACATACCCCATTAATACATTGTATTTATTTGATGAACAGAGCTCATGAAATACGAGTTGAGTTAATCTATTCTTTGACACTTTAAATCCAGGTAACATTATCTCCTTCCATGCAATGAATGCTCTTTTTGACAATTTTTCCCCAAAAAGCCCTGTTTGATTAACAGTCTTAAGGCAACATCTCTCCTCTTCTATCATCTTCTTTAAATGGTTGAGGAATGAAAAGGTTGATTCCTTATCAACATTTACTGCCTCTCCAGTTGTTGAAACGCTATGGAAATTACGTTGTTGTTTGAATCAGTGAAACCAGCTGTTGCTACTGACGGAAGATTCTTCACTCCTTTCATCTGATTTTTCTTTCATCGTTTCAAAAATCAATTTAGATTCATTAGATATTGTGTTTTTGTTCATTGGGGCAATTTTTGACCAGCACCTGGTTCTCACACCATATTATCAGCAATGATTCCCTTTCAAAAACCAGACCATGTCGATTGTAAATCATCACCATATTCATTGCGCGAGCTTTCTTCATCTCAGCAAGTATTCGTTTTTTATCTTTGATATTGTTCTTCCAGTCATGTGATCTAAATTCATCTTTGAAGCAATTTCATGTGTTGTCATTCCTCTTTCATAAAACTTGATGATTTCATGTTTTGCTTCCAAGAGAAAAACTGGAGAATTCCGTGTTCTCTTTTTTCCATTGTTGAATAGCTAGTTTTTCTTTTAGGTGTCAGCATCAGAATACAACCATCACATGAGCAATGAATGAGTTAATTTCCACTTCATGTTTTTCACATGCCAAATACTCTTTCTGCCCTGTGGCTAATTGTGCACTCCACCATAAACAGAGGATGGAGGGGCGGGGGTGAGTGGAATGCTTTGATTCTCTTCTTTCTGTCTCATCTATTTATCCCTATCATGTGACTGTTGCAAGAAATGTTAACATAAAAAATGTTCTAAGTGCACCTAATTAACCCCGTAATTCTCACTCCTGTCAATATGACAGGCTGAGGTGTTGTTGTCTATTTCTCGCTCCCATGATGTTGCCGGGCTGAAGATTTAAAACCGGAAAAGACTTCTGAAACCAGAAAAATTGGTACTAAGTTATCCCATTGACCAATTTCGCCAAATTATATAAATTGACACTAATTTTTATTTTAAATAACAAAAGAACAAATAAATTAGTATAACAGTAATAAAAATACAAATAAAATTTCGAAATAAAAATCACTTGATGATGTAAATATGTGTAACTTGCTTAAAGTCAAGTGAATGTGACATTTACGATCAACCATTATTGGCATTTAATCTTATAGTTTGGCGATATTTCCATATGAAGTCTTCGAAAATTACTTTTTGAGGTTAGTCTGTACGATCTATGTTTCAGTAAGTTATGGATTCTGATGAATCAAGCATTTCTGATAATAATTTGATTTCAATTGATAGTCAACTTTATATTATTTGTAGGGGAAGATAGGGATACTTAAACCACTTTTTAAATTTAAATTTTTAAAAAAATTTTATACTTTCTTAGAACAAAATAAAATATTGTAGGTGAAAATTTGATATTTTTTCTTCAATTGAAAACCATTTTCAATTAATTTTGAACTATTTTTCTTTGTTTAATAAATTTTTACTTTTTCTTTTACATTGTGGCTCAAGTATCCCCATGAGGGGGATACTTGAGCCATGGTGAAGGGATACTTGAGCCAATACTAAAAAATACCTACAAAAATAATATTTTTCTTTTTATTATTTTATGAATGTTTTACATAGTGATAAATTAAGATACACTAAATCCTTCAAAATCAGTTGTGAAAATAAAACTAGTAACACAATCATTTTTTGTAGTGATAATTGGTGGTCGAAGGATCATTTCAACTTGGGTTTCATCGATGATAGCAACGTCCACAGTTGGTGGTTAAGTTTTTAAAAAGTTACCATGTAACAGGGGCTACAATTTCAGTATACAATATTTAATCTTAAAATATTACATTAACAAAATAAATATTTTAATATTTTGGGCCTAACTAGTTAAAATATTAGAGATTATGACCAGTAAAATCAGTTTAATAAAGTGATTTTAATATTAGTCAAAAAGTTAAATTGAAAACTATGCCTACATTTATCTAGACAGACTATTTTGTTAGTCAAAATGAAAACAAAAGGATATTTTCATTAACAAAAAGATACATTTTTAAACATATGTTTTCAAATTAAGTCCTTATTGATTATTTTTTAATGAAAAAAAAAATAAAAAAAGTTCTTCCTCATTTTACCCAGAAAAAAATAAAAATAAAAATCTATCTGTGAACATGAAAAATACTTATTTTTTATTTTTTTTGTTTCACCCATATGTCTAATTTCCTAGTAGGGATGGTTGAGCATGGCTCATGTATCCCCAGTCTCAGTGGCTCAAGTATCCCCACTAGTACCATTTTTGTTTATCAGACTTTTACTAAGTAATGCATGCAGTTATTTGAATTATTTTAGATTCAAAATACAACTGAAATTATACTTATTAAATCTATCTATATTGTTGCAGCTTAAAACAAAACTTTGATTACAAAAAAATATAAAAAACACTCACCTAAATATTTACTTCAGATAGGGAAAAAGCAACTATTAATTGCTGTACTTTCAAAATGGTTTTAAGATAAGTGATTTTTATTTTACATGTGCAGAACTATAAATATATTATCTTGTTGCTAATTTTAAAAAGAAAACCTACTGTAGAGAAAATAAGAGTGGCTCAAGTATCCCCACTCTCCCCTAAACATTTCTAAAGTAGTAAAAATCTTAAAAATAAGAATCTTATTCGTAAGAGAGAGTGGCTTACCTTGGGACACTTTTTTTCTTTCTTTTTTCATTTTTTTTTTTTTTTAAATATTGATCAGTTGTCAGAATTTTACCTGGTATTCATTCTTTTAACCTTTGCCTACATTATTAATTAGCTTTTGATCTTATATCCATTATAGAAAAATATATATTCATTAAACTTGTGCTTTGTCCCAAGGTGTACCATCTGGTGGGGCGGGGCACCTTGGGACAGTTAAAAATAGATCTGAAAAGTTCAATAATTGAATTACAATATAGGATCACTCAGGGTAAAATGGGTATAAAAAACAGCTATTTTAATTTTAATGTTTCATAGCAGAAACATTATGAAATATTAATCATATTTTTATTCAATATTTTTTACATTATGTATCTTAGGTCTAAATTAAACATGATTTTTGTTTTAATTTTTTTGTAAAAGACTATATACCTATTTTACCCTGTGGTTTGGGGTAAAATGGGTATATTGCTGGTTAAAGTTGAATTACATTAAAATTAATGTGTAAACCATTTAAAAGTTTTGTACCTTCATCCTCTGAATCATATACTACTATATATAAACTGGGGCGAGGAGGGAGGGCAAAAACCCACCACTTTCAGTTTGTTTAAATTTTTTTCTTGATAAATAAAAACACTGTTATGAAACTAGTAGAAATATGATTCAAATACCAACAAATCCTATCCTCCCCCCCCCCCCCCCCACACACACTGCTCCTGATTTTCACCACATCAATTTATGCCCATGCTCTGAATCATGTTTCTAACAGTGTTTCATTTTAAAAGTATTTTTGGTACTTTTCGGTCATCTGGTGGGGCGGGGCACCTTGGGACAGTTAAAAATAGATCTGTAAAGTTCAATAATTGAATTACAATATAGGATCACCCGGGGTAAAATGGGTATAAAAAACAGCTATTTTAATTTTAATGTTTCATAGCAGAAACATTATATGAAATATTAATCATATTTTTATTCAATATTTTTTACATTATGTATCTTAGGTCTAAATTAAACATGATTTTTGTTTCAATTTTTTTGTAAAAGACCATATACCTATTGTACCCCGTGGTTCGGGGTAAAATGGGTATATGCTGGTTAAAGTTGAATTACATTAAAATTAATGTGTAAACCATTTAAAAGTTTTGTACCTTCATTCTCTGAATCATATACTATATATAAACTGGGGCGAGGAGGGAGGGCAAAAACCCACCACTTTCAGTTTGTTTAAATTTTTTTCTTGATAAATAAAAACACTGTTATGAAACTAGTAGAAATATGATTCAAATACCAACAAATCCTATTCCCCCCCCCCCCCCCCCCACACACACACACACTCTGCTCCTGATTTTCACCACATCAATTTATGTCCATGCTCTGAATCATGTTTCTAACAGTGTTTCATTTTAAAAGTATTTTTGGTACTTTTCGGTTAGCTGGGCACCAGTGTTATATATACATGGATATACATACATATATACGTATATATACATACATTGTATATATACACATATATATACATTTGTATGCACATATTTGTATATGTATATAGATGTATATATATACATCAGTATATACATATCCACGTATGTATAACACTGGTGCCCGGCTAACCGAAAAGTACCATTTTTTTAAAATTTAATGCAGTCAAAAGCAGATAGATATCAGCATGAGTATCTGTAGGGAAAAATGCGAAATTAAGTTAACTGAAAAATATTTTTAATCGAAAGCAATTTATAAAGTTAACTAGCTATAACTGAAGACCTGTGAATTCAATAATAAAACCTGTGAATTCTTGAACAGACTTCTTTACACTGAATTTTACTAGGACCCAGTCACCAATCATTGGATTCACTGCAGCAAGAATCTCTGGTTTAACTTCCATGGGATGCTTCAACTTTTTTTGCTGTCTGTCCTCTTTTAATCCACCCAATTTAATAATTTAGTGTAGTTAGTACATGTGTGTTATTTAATTTATGGCCGAAAATACGGTGCTTTGATTTAACATGATTTTTGAGAAATTGTCTGTTAACAGATATTTTTAATGTTTACATTTTACATTTCAACATGTAGTGCAGATAACAGATGTTCGCGACTAATTTATAACCTAATTTTATACAACAAAGCATAATTTCAGTTTTAAACATAGGATCAATAACAATTTGCTCTCAAAGGTCTTTCAATTTTGATCAATCTTCATACATTCATATTTTGACCTCAACTCGCATAAAAAAGATGACTTATACCCATTTTACCCCATGTGACAAAAAATGCTATAAAATTTTTGTGAGTAAATAAATTTACTCATTTTTTGAGTTTTCTATTAGAAAACTCTATTAGAAAAATCGGTACTTTTCAGTTAGCCGGGCACCAGTTTTATATATACATATTTATATAAATACATGTATGTAAACATATGATTCCAGTAGTATGGTCCTATATGATGGGATGAGAAAGTGACTCGGGAACCTTTATGCAAATCGAACTCATTTATTAGGCTGCTCATCGTACATCGGATTCGCGAGCCGATCGCCGGTCCTGGAGCCAACAGTGTAGAATTTGGGAGGTTACATATGCGTAAGTTTAGCAAACATCTCAAATGGCCAAAATCCTAGTTTTTCGTGCATGCTCTGGGTAATATGGTGAAGATTCTAATATTTTCCAGCAGAGGGCAGAATTGTTAATTTGGGAGGAACATTTAATTTAATTGGTTCATTAAGTTTTGATTGATCTGTGGTCAAGGCCCGCACAATTCCCAGGGACTGTGACGTATCAGCCCTACCCACAGATGCCTGCAAAAAGCGCTTAGATTAGCATTTTCACTTTTAAGAATCGTCCTAAAATGATCTCTGAAAGTAATAAGATGTATTGCTGGGAAACAAAGTTACAAGGGGAGAAACTGGTTTTAGAAATAGATTTAAAGTTAGACGAAAGATACTTCGGATTTTAATTTAAATTTTTGGAATTTTATAGAGTTTTTATCCATTCATATCCCCCCCCCCCCCCTCCATGAAGAGGTCCACCCGGAATTGCCTGCAAATCTGGTTGGACTCGCACAGAGAATGGCGAATACAAAAACAGATAAGGGCGACATTACAGATTAGGGTTAAAGTTAAATCTAAAGGTAAATTTAAATGTAACGTTAAAGTTAAGTTTGCTAAGATATGAGGACTGACTTTTGCTGCTGGAAAATATATTTAAAATTTAAATTTTGAGGCATAAATTTTAAGGAAGAAATTTAAGATTATAAATTTTTAGGCTGAAGTATTTAAGTTTGGGATATGGCTCTCGAGACGATCCGATCAGACTTTACATATAATATTTGAAAAATATGATGAGATAAAATAATCTTTTCAAAAAAAAATATTAACCAACTTCAAAAAAGTACTAAAAAGAATTAAATAACTCTTTAAACTTCTCTAATGACGAAACGTTGTCCATTAACTGCACATCGGACATCGTGTATCGGCATAAAAACGTTAAATTTAATATCTACCAAACATGGATTTTCTAGAGAATATTTTTTACAAAAGATTAATTTACATATTTAGGATTTAATTTACGAATATATACATATAAAAAGTAATCAATTACTTTTTGAAGTAGGTGCCAACCTATCTTAAGTATAGTAAAATTGTGAATTTATTGTAGCTATTACCATGAATAAAGTGATGATGGAAAATATTATACAAAATTTCATCAGCAAATTATTTGTTTAATCATTATCGATTGTGAATGTTTGGCACCAACTTCAAAAAGTAATTGATTACTTTTTATATGTATATATTCGTAAATTAAATCCTAAATATGTAAATTAATCTTTTGTAAAAAAAATTCTCTAGAAAATCCATGTTTGGTAGATATTAAATTATATATATTAAATTTAACGTTTTTATGCCAATACACGATGTCCGATGTGCAGTTAATGGACAATGTTTCGTTATTAGAGAAGTTTAAAGAGTTATTTAATTCTTTTTAGTGCTTTTTTGAAGTCAGTTAATATTTTTTTTTGAAAAGATTATTTTATTTCCTACTTTTTAGTTATTCATACCGTAACACATAATTGTCCGGATTTCAACATCTGCTGAATAAGTAAATTATTTGTCAAATAAATTATAATTTACAAAAATTATTTATTAAACAAATAGTTTTTAATAAATTATTTATAATTTCATTAGAAGTATTGATTTTATTAGCATTTAATACTTATGATATTTTTTTTAAACAAGTACATTGTATTCACAACAGTCTACATTCATTTATTTATTGATCACATACACCTGACTTGTGTGCTTGACATAAGGGGCCCGATTGTAAGTCATCGTTAATATACAAGGACGAAATAGCACAAGGACTTTGAGCTTTGAGTGGGGGGGAGGAGGGGCGGTTCTAGATAGCACAAGGAAATTTACAACACCAGAGAATTACATCTGGGAGCTCACAAAGAGTGTGCAACGGAGCCAGCGGGAGTTGAACCCGCAGCCTAACTATGCTCTCAAGCGATTAATGGTGTGGTGCCTTAACTATTCAGCCCCGACCTACATTCAAGAATTATTTTTTGTAGGGCTCCGTTGTCAGAAAGCAAAATGCAGATTATGTAGCAATATGGCTAAGATGTATTATTATCCCACCCTCCGCGATGTTGAGTATTTGGCGATTTTTATCGCTCTGGCAACCCCGGCGTTTGGCATCTAGTAACTTATTATGGCAACCCCTTTTTTTACGACGCGAGAGCGTGCTTTTTTGTTTGAACATTCATTTCACTGCTGGGTGTCGTTGTTGACAGTTGCTTGATTCTTGTACCAGATACTCTTTGATATCGTGTTCTATGGCTGTCTTTTTATTTTTATTTTAAATTTATTGGATGTATTTCATGGACTATAGTTTCTGTAGTCCGTTTAAACGCTCTTGCTGAAGTAATTAAGAAATATGAGGAAATTTTGACGTGAAAGAGAGGTTTGTTTATAGCGTGTCAATGCGTATTAAACCTATTTTGGAAAATGACGGCGGTGTTATATTTTGTGCTGTAGGTTTCAAGAAAGCAGATGTCTGTTAAGGTATGTTGATAATTTTATGTATATTTTGTTGCTTTAAGAGTTTTTTACATTTTGAGATTGCTACAAAACGAGAACTACTGAATTTTGAGAATGCTATATCGCGAAAAATGCTGAATTCGGCGATGTTTTTTTTTCCGTTAAATGTGCGCGAAGCGCTCATACAAGGATTACTGATTGCCAGTTTAGCGAATTTTGTTTATTTACATTTTATTTTCGTTGAGCCAAACATGCGTATAAACGGGTGCTTGGCGACATTTACTACTTGGCGGAAAAGGGGTTTTCTCACCAAAAAAAATCAAAGATGGCGGAGGGTGGGATAATAACACATCTGTTCCAGCAATATTTGCATTGACTCTTCGAGTATAGTGACCAGAACCCAGATATATTTTTGCTGTTAGCGAAATGAGATTGACCAATCAGAAGCCTGCCTTTTTGCGATCTTATAATTTTTATAGAGTGTATCCTTTTAAATTTCAAAAATTCTTCTATCAAATAAAACAAAATTTTCTGTACTAAACTACTGGCATCCAAAAAGCTGTAGACTTGTCAGGTTTGAAAATGTGGTCCAGGGCCCACGTGGCTGAGTGGTCAAGGCATCACGCCGGTAATCGCTTGAGAGCGTAGGTGGCTGCGGGTTAGAATCTTGCTGGCTCCGTTGCACACTTTTTGTGGAGCTCCCGGATGTAATTCTGTGGTGCTGTAAATTTTCTGTGTGCTATCTCCTTCCTGTATATTGAGGATGACTTATAATGGGGCGCTTGACGCCAAGCACACAGGTCAGATATATGTATTCAATAAACCAATCATGTGGTCCATAATTCTACATTATTCTTTTCCGATAATCTCCATCAATTGTTTCCTCATGTAAGGTGCCTCTATTTGAGAGTGGTGACATACAATACTCAAACTCTGTTTATACATATGTGTTTACCTACGCTACGACAAAACTAGACATTTTCTATTCCAGAACTTGGCGATACTCGCTTGGTCAAGTTTTATTATACGAGTGGCGGACAATTTAACAAGCATTAGTTTGGCAACTATGGCAAGCTCTTCAAGATTCATGGTGATAGCTTTTGTCCAGAATCTATCAATCAATATTTTTTTCCGTATGTCACTATTCTCATACCAATACTCCCCATCCTTAGGCAGTAAAGGCATCAGAAATGAGCGTCAATGATTAGGTGTTTAGTCTGAATCTGATAACCGAAGACAGTTCTGCTACACATAAGAAGTCACTTTTATGTGTACTGTATATGGATGCACTTTGCAGTGCACTGACTAATGAAGACACTTTGCTGAACTCTGATGTATAAGGCCACTTTGCTATTGAATTGTAAGCTTTTTGATACCCACTTCCGATGTCGGTTAGCATCGTTTTGGATATTTGGGTTTTTCTGAATGCAGCATCTTTTCTAGACAAGATCTCGCACTTCGGAAAGTTACCGCATCCAGTAAACTATAAGGTCTGCATCGATACCTACGGATATTGAAATTGGGTGTAGAAAAGCTGACAATCCATCAATAAAGTTTATACATGTCCAAACTGTAGCAGACCTAAGCATTTTCTATTACATAACTACAGCGTCTAGAATATATAGTGTGGAAATCGGCTATACCAGTAATATACTTAAAAAGTGCTAAAATATTGAATCCCTTAAATGTCAAACGATGCTGAAATCCAATGAGTCGATCACAACGACATCTGCAGGATATTTTTTTTAACTCCAAAGCGATTTGGTTACAGCGTCTAGAATATATAGTGTGGAAATCGGCTATCCCCGTAATACTTAAAAAAGTGCTGAAATATTGGATCCCTTAAATGTCAAACGATGCTGAAATCCAATGACTCGATGACAGCGAACTCTGCAAGATTTTTTCTAAAATGGAGGATATTCCATCTCCGTTTTGATCACATGATCAAGGTAAAAACTTCTAGCGTAAAGAAGGGAAGGCTCCATTGACGTGTAATGTAAATCTCCGCTAGCCAATGGAACAGTTCGTGAGGCAAAGCAGTAGTATCTTCCCTTCTTATCAGTTAGAAGTTTCTTGGGTAAATTACCAGTATCACGTGACTTTTTTCAGCCTCGAAGCCATATTTGGAATATCCTCCATTCCAAGACGATTTGGTCTAGACACTGTAATAATACGATGTTTACTTTGAAATCTGAAAATATATCGCAGATGTCGCTGCGATCGGCACCTTGATTTCAGCATCATTGCACATTTAAGGAATACAACTTTTTAGCGCTGTTTGGATAGCAAATTTCCACGCTGTGTATTCTAGACTCTGTAATTTGGTCCAGCTCTAGATGCTGTAAGTATGTTCACAATACCTTCTGGGTTCCGATCCTGAACCGTTCCCATTGGTTCGCCAGATTCAGATATCCAGAACATATTGGCTGACAATCGCAGTAATACAGCGTCTAGAATACATAGTGTGGAAATCTGCTATTCAAACAGCTCTAAAAGTTGTATCCCTTAAATGTGCAACGATACTGAAATCCAGAGAGCCATTCGAACAGCACTAAACAGATATATCCCTTAAATGTGCAATGATGCTGTAATCCAATGAGCCGATCGCAGCGACATCTGCGATATATTTTCAAATTTCAAAGTAATCATCATCGTATTATTGCAATATCTAGACCAAATTGTCTTGGAATTATAGAAAATATCTTGAAGATGTCGCTGCGATCGATTCATTGGATTTCAGCATCATTTGACATTAAGGGATCCAAAATTTTAGCACTTTTTTATATATTACTGGGATAGCCGATTTCCACACTATATATTCTAGACTCAGTAGTACTTAGAAAGCACTCAAATACTGTATCCCTTAAATGTAAAACGATGCTGAAATCCAAAGAGTCGATCGGAGCGACATCTGAGGATATTTTCTAAAACTCCAACACCAATTGGTCTAGAAGACGCTGTTATAATACAATGTTTACACTGAAATTTGAAAATATAACGCAGATGTCATTGCGATCGGCTCATTGGATTACAGCATCATTGCAGATTTAAGGGATATATTTGTTTAGTGCTGTTCGAATAGCAGATTTCCACACTATTTATTCTAGTCGTTGTACTTGTGCTCTGATACATGAGAAACTTTAAAGGTTGATTTCCAACTTTTAAGCACCGACTTCCGATATCGGTTTGTGTCCTTGTGGGACTTCCGGTTTGGTGTATGACAGAATGGGCAGGATCCAGATAGATTTTTCGCTCTTAGCGAAACGAGATCGGCCAATCAGAAGGCTGCATTTTTGCAAACAGTGAAAAGTTCGCAAAAGTGCGGGCTTCTGATTGGTCAACCTCGTTTGACTACCAGCGAAAAATCTATCTGGATCTCAGCCCTTGTCCAGCTAAGTTTTCGCATTTTGAAAGATCTCGTATCTCTGTAAGAGTAACAGTATGAAAGATGAGTGCTTATAATGGGCGACTGTTTCAAAAAGGATTTCAATTTTAAAGTTTTTATTTTTAAAAAAATGTTCTAATCATCAGATATTTATGAAAGAGTCGTTCCATGTCAAATCAACACAAGAAAGGGCTATTTTCAACCCGACCCTTTTAGATTTTCATAAAATTTAGTGAATAACTGCATACCATAGCTGTAAGTATTCCTGCACAATTTTTAACTCTGTAGGTCAATTATTTTTTTAAATATTAATTTTTTTAAATGAAAAAAAATGTCATTTTTTACCATTTTCTCCGCGATTTAAAAAGTCATAACTTGGGACCTAATTAAGATAGAATATTATTTTTGGTCTCGTTTTAAAGCTAATATAAACTTTTTTACCAAAAATAAAACCGACTTCAAAAACTACTACAAAGTAAAAAATAATTTTTTTTTTTACATAATATAGTTAATAAGAAATTAAATTAAGAGCATTATATTTACCATGCGTATTATTATATTTATGTGCCTTAATTTGATTTTTTGGAGTCGGTGCCAGCCAAACGAAGTTAAGTATAATTATCCAACAGACACATATCCAAATATCTACGAGTTTCTTTACGATTTGTTATTTAGTTAAAAATTTTGAATTTTACCATTTTTGAAACATTTCATCTGATTTTATAAAGGTGTATTTTCAAGTGATATTTGTTGTAATTATGTGTGCTAAATTAAGGATTATTGTAAAATTAATGCGTTTATACAGGCTATTATGTAAAAAAATCGTAGCCAAGCAGATTTTCAAATGCAGGATGGTGTCAGAGTTGATTGAGAATGGAATTTTTTTCCTAAACGGTTTTGTTGAATATTGTTACGATTTTTGTATTAGATAAGCAATTTTAATTTTGAACTTTGCTTGGCTGGCACCGACTCCAAAAAATCAAATTAAGGCACATAAATATAATAATACGCATGGTAAATACAATGCTCTTAATTTAATTTCTTATTAACTATATTATGTAAAAAAAAAAATTATTTTTTACTTTGTAGTAGTTTTTGAAGTCGGTTTTATTTTTGGTAAAAAAGTTTATTTTTCACTTTTTAGTTTTTTTTTTGAGTTACAATTTTTGCATAATTCTTTTGGAGGAAATTACGGACTTTTAAAGAAACTTTTAAAGATGTTATTTTGATAAGTAAATGCTTTTGTCCTTATTTGTGTATACATTAATAATACAGGTTTTTTTGTGAAAATTCTTTATATATATATTACATTTATTCTTCTTCAGATTTAATAGCTTTATTTTTTAATTAAATATTTTTGTTTCTCTATTTGGACATGGGTAGAACGACAAGAGATGCTGCTCGCATGAAAAAATATCGAACTTTGGAAACTGACAGTAAAAAGTTCTTCGGCTTACTAAAAATGCTCTATGAAATAGAGAAGAGAGACCCAATGACTTATTTTTCATACTTTCTAATCGCCACGTAGCGAAAATAAACCTGATGAACGCCTAGATCGTTTTACTATCGGCAGTGCCTATTTCTTAATTATGAACTTTTTTATGCCAGTTACTTAACATTTATATCTTGTTGTTGAACACCTTTCATTGCTACTCATGTTGATCTCGTAATTAAGAAGCTTAATCAGATAACGAGACCTCCATCTGGCAAGGCACCTCAGAGGTATAATTCATAGGTAAATTCGAGGGTTTCGCAAATATCGACGGAGTTTACATGCACCAGGAGCCATTAGGGTGCATGACAACCGAATAACTTATCAAAAAATGATCGTGAAAAGACTACAGGGCGAAAGTCTTAAATGGCGTTCCCTCAAATGGCTGGTCATAGATGAAATTTCTATGGTGTCAAAAGAGAATTTATATGTAATTCATTTGAGGTTTCAAGAATTTAAAAACAATTTATTTTTTGGTGGTATTAATGTTTTCTTATATGGAGATATTATGCAAGTGCCAATATGTAATGTATAATGTATACGTAATGCCAATGTGCTTAAATGTATGCTAAGCATTTCAGCAGAGTACTTTTATTCATAATCTAAATTATTTGCTTAATCTTTCGCCAAATCTAAAGATTCTGATAGAGAAATTGAGAACTCATTGCATCATGACGGCATTTTGTTTACTTTTGTTTGTAATCTTTCTTGACAAAATCAGCTTAACTCACTTAGGCATTTATGCTTCTTATTGCATCATCATTTGCAATACGTTGGGCAGTGGAGATTTTAAAAGTATTAAGTAATCTACCGTTATTGCGTGCACTGCCAATTGTTGTTTCTGAGCTAATATCATTTGGTGCATTGAAGCGTTTTGCGAATTAAATATTTTATGATACCCACATTTACATTAATCCAATTGCTGCTGCTATTTTTTTTTTTTTTTTTTTTTTTTTTTGTTGTTTCACGCTAGCCTTAACTGTGGGCTCGATTACGGAAGATTAGAAATTCATCGTCATGCTCATTTAATAGTCTTGGTCAAAGTGTCATTGCTCTGCATAGTTAACTGGCGTATTTTAGTGAGTATAGTACTGCAAAACATATAGAACATATAGAACTTTCGGAAGCAACTTATGATATTCGCATTTCCTTTAAACTATGTTTGCTGTTAGTATCGCACACTTTTTGCTTTTATCGGGCAATCTGATTCAAATTTACTTGCTCTCATTTCTTGATACAATTCAAATGTTTTCACGACTTCGTAACTCACTGACTTGCTTTCGCCATTATGCTTATGCCTACTGATGTTTAAGTTCTGTGCCATGTAAATACACCGCAACATAACAATGCTGCCTGTAATACTAATTAGAGTAACTCCTTTTATTTCTTTCTATGTTGTTTATCTTGTACTTCAACAGCATAGGGATCTTGGCTCAACTTTTGTCTGTATATAAAAGTAGACAAATGGTTGTTTACAATAAAATAATTTATAAATATTGAAAAACTTGCTTGTGTACATGAGACATGGGTACTACTTAGTTATCCCGTCGACCAAAAATCTATCGCCAAACTATAAGATTAAATGCCAATAATGGTTGATCGTAAATGTTACATACACTTGACTTTAAGCAAGATACGTGTGTTTACGTCATCAAGTGATTTTTATTTCGACGTTTTATTAGTATTTTTATTAATGTTATACTAATTTATTTGTTCTTTCGTTATTTAAAATAAAAATTATGTCAGTTTGTATAATTTGGCGCGTGGTTTGGCGATTTTTATAATCTGGCGAAATTAGTCGACGGGATAACTAAGTAGTACCGAGACAGTTAATAGGTTGTCAGAAAATATGAGTGAAATTTTCATTTTCTCTCCAAGGCCCCTATACAGGAAAGTTATCATTAATGTTGTTTAGTGGAAATATTAAAGGCAATCAAAAAGCATTCATACATATAACTGTTTAATATAATATAATATAGGTATGTATATAATATTATGGTACTTCTTAGTTATCCCGTCGACCAATTTCGCCAAATTATATAAATCGCCAAACCACTCGCCAAATTATACAAATTGACATAATTTTTATTTTAAATAACGAAAGAACAAATAAATTAGTAAAACATTAATAAAAATATAAATAAAACGTCGAATTAATGGTTTTATTGGCCATTATTGGCATTTAATCTTACAATTAATTAATTAATGGCAAACCATTATTGGCATTTAATCTTACAATATGGCGACAGTAATTTGGTCGACGGGATAACTAAGAAGTACCTATTATATATATATATATATATATATATATATATATATATATATATATATATTATGTGCCGCCAGTCTGATGTTATGTGTTTAATTAAACTAAACTATTGTATACTAAATTATTGTTTTGTATTAAGTTAGTTTGCTTCTGTATTATTTAGCATTTGAAATAATGGTGCATCTTTAATTAATGTATATTAAATTACTATTTTGATTGCGATTGCCAATTGAGAATTTTAAATATGACTGTCGATTAGAAAATGCGAAGAAACAGATTGCGGAAGATCCATTACTGAATTTGAATGGGAATATCGCCAAATTAGTCAGTTACAGCCAAGTTGGCTTCATTTATGGCGACTTATTTTGGTCGCCAAATTTGGCGATAATTCACGTACCTGCGCCAAGTTTTGCAACAACTTGGCGCTAACGTATATGAATACATAGTTTTATGCTTATGATTGAGAAACCGGTTACAACAATGAAAGATAATTTGGGTGAAATCCTTCATTTTATTGGTTTTTGTTGAATTACTAAAAAACTACTCAACCAATTTCGATTAAACGGAAGTGGTACCAATTCGAGAGTATGCTCTTTCAATTAAAATAAAAATCACATAAATCGGACAAAAATTTCCGGAGCAATCGGTGAACATACATAAAAAAAAAAAAACATACATACGCGTCGAATTGATAACCTCCTCCTTTTTGAAGTCGGTAAAAAAATACCTTTTTACTGATATATCACATGTCTATATTTAAAAAAAATACTTTCAAGGTCACATGAATTGACCTTTGACCTTGAATATTTTTAAAAGTCGCCCTTTTTTTTCTTAATTTTTTTTTTATTTTATTAGTTGACCATTAATGTATTTAGCCCCAAAATTTCAAGCTGGAAATTTGATGGTATCAGGTGCTATGATTTTTTTTGTGTGAATTTGTTTTACTTTGCCTTTATCAGTTTTTCATTGTATATTTTTGATTATGCTTTGCTTTTCAGTTTTTTAAATTTATGCTTTGAAATTGTGTTAATTTTCGAAATCACCCATAAGTTTTGATTATTTAATAATAATTTCTGGTGATTTCTGCAATTTTAACTTAATTAAAACTTGTTTTAATTAAAAATCCATAATAATGCATGCATATGCATCAAACTATTCTTTGCTGAAAATGGAAGAGGTTTGCTCTTTCTAGCATGTAAGGTTATCATGTACAATAAAATATAAGTAAAATAAAAACACAAGTAAAATGTAAGTTAAATCTACAGATTTTAGTTTTGGTTTAGAATTCAAATTGAAACAAACTCAATTGAAACTAAAAAACTGAACTGAAACTTAAAGTTTTGGTTTTGATTTAACATCCAATGGTAGAGCACCATAACGTTTTGGTTTGAGATTCAACATCCAATGGTAACACATTTTTTTTTAGTTTTAAGTTTCAGATTTATCATACAATAAGATAACATAAGAGCTTTTCTATTTGGTTCAAACTGGCAGTTCAGTCAGGTGAATACATTTTTTTTAATGTTGCAGTAAGCTGCAGACTATCAAATAAAAATAGAATTCTGTTTATTTGTGCATATTTGAGAACTTGTGAATTTCTCAAAATTAAACTAATATGGATGTACACAAAAGAATGTTCTGTTGTAACCCTTTTAATATTAAAGGGCATTCAAAATGTCAGAAGTCTTTGCGTTCTGTTCGGCCATGGATGATAACCAAAACAAGAAAATTAAAATTACTTCAAAGTGACTTTAAAATATGCGCTAATTGTCGAGTTAAATTATCTAAAATGTCTTCGCCATCAACATCTGGAGATGATGCTGTTAGTGACTCTGCTACTTCTACAGCTACTAATGGCGATGACAGTACAGTTGAACTGGATAGAAATTTGGTAGTGGAAGCATTAAATGAAAGCATTCCATTAATAGGTGAATCACCAATAAAAAGGAAGCGATTGCAGGAGAAGAATTATTCCCCAAAAAAATTTTAAAAAGTGTCAGCTGCCATACAAAGAAATTTATCTCTTGAAGCTTCAACGAGTCAAGAATGTGACAATTGGAATGGGACCAAATGGGTGACTTACACTTTCAAACAAGCAAAAAATTATCAAAATCGGTTCATATTTACGAAAGTTATGCGTGAACATGGACAAAACATACATACAGGTCGAATTGATAACCTCCTTCTTTTTGAAGTCGCTTAATAAAATATGAAGAAAAGCTGAAAACACAAACAACAATAATAATACTAGAAATATATGGGACAGAAACAATAATATAATTATACAATTTAAATTAGTGGCCATATTTTCTTACTTGAAAGTCCTCAAGTTTGTGCTTTTTTCAGTTGGAATATTTACGCACATATTTCACCTTGTTTTATAAAGTTAAACTCTGTAAAAATATAAATTTATGCACATAATATAGGAATTTCCTTATTTTCCGAGGTAAGTTCTGTATTTGGTCTCTTATGGTATAAATTGGTATGATTTCCACAATAATTGAAATTATTATAAAATACACAGATACGGGTAATATTAAAAAATATGTTAAATATAAAACGATATTCACATATGATTACTGGAAAAAATTGGTTTATGCACAACACATTCAAATTATAGAAATATTTAAAAATTGAAAACTTTTCTTCACTCATTTGGAAATGTGAAAATGTAAAAAATGTATTGAAATATAAAATTGATTAAAAAAAAGCTGTAAACATTAAACAAATATAACAATAGTATTGAAATGCGCAATGAAAATAAATAAAAATATATTGAAGACTATTTACACGGTAAGTAATATTTATCCTGAACCTCGAAGAGGTTTTAGCACATCCTAAACCATTTACGGTTTTCGCATATCCTAAATCTCAATGGAGATTTTAGCAAAAATTAAAAAAAAAGAAAAATGAGCTTTATGTTTATTTTTTGTGTGAAGATGCAGATGCAGTTTACCTGTAAGTAATGGTGTTTACTAGGGATTGACCGAATACTGAATAGTTGATTCGGTATTCGGTGGTTCGGCATGTAAACCGAATATTCGGCTTCGGCCGAATACTTTTAAGTACGAATTGAATATTTCCAACTGAGCGAAAAAATGCCCAGGCTGGGAATCGAACCCAGATCCTTGGCTTACAAGGCCAATGCTTTTCCATTTAAGCTAACTGGGCCGACAACCAGCCAGCATATTTCGCTCAGAAAACCTTATTGGTAGTAACATCTGGTCTGTCATGTAGACAGCTCAACAGAATAAACCGCAGGTAAAGGAACTCCATATAAACGATGGATACGTAGATGAACTATTATTTTAACACAATCAAACTGATTGGTAAAGTTATCATACGAATTGAATATTTCCAACTGAGCGAAAAAATGCCCAGGCTGGGAATCGAACCCAGATCCTTGGCTTACAAGGCCAATGCTTTTCCATTTAAGCTAACTGGGCCGACAACCAGCCAGCATATTTCGCTCAGAAAACCTTATTGGTAATAACATCTGGTCTGTCATGTAGACAGCTCAACAGAATAAACCGCAGGTAAAGGAACTCCATATAAACGATGGATACGTAGATGAACTATTATTTTAACACAATCAAACTGATTGGTAAAGTTATCATACGAATTGAATATTTCCAACTGAGCGAAAAAATGCCCAGGCTGGGAATCGAACCCAGATCCTTGGCTTATGGAAAAGCATTGACCTTGTAAGCCAAGGATCTGGGTTCGATTCCCAGCCTGGGCATTTTTTCGCTCAGTTGGAAATATTCAATTCGTATGATAACTTTACCAATCAGTTTGATCGTGTTAAAATAATAGTTCATCTACGTATCCATCGTTTATATGGAGTTCCTTTACCTGCGGTTTATTCTGTTGAGCTGTCTACATGACAGACCAGATGTTATTACCAATAAGGTTTTCTGAGCGAAATATGCTGGCTGGTTGTCGGCCCAGTTAGCTTAAATGGAAAAGCATTGGCCTTGTAAGCCAAGGATCTGGGTTCGATTCCCAGCCTGGGCATTTTTTCGCTCAGTTGGAAATATTCAATTTGTATGATAACTTTACCAATCAGTTTGATTGTGTTAAAATAATAGTTCATCTACGTATCCATCGTTTATATGGAGTTCCTTTACCTGCGGTTTATTCTGTTGAGCTGTCTACATGACAGACCAGATGTTATTACCAATAAGGTTTTCTGAGCGAAATATGCTGGCTGGTTGTCGGCCCAGTTAGCTTAAATAGAAAAGCATTGCCCTTGTAAGCCAAGGATCTGGGTTCGATTCCCAGCCTGGGCATTTTTTCGCTCAGTTGGAAATATTCAATTCGTATGATAACTTTACCAATCAGTTTGATTGTGTTAAAATAATAGTTTACTTTTAAGTATTCGGCCGAATAATTGCAGATAAGTACTTTCTTAGAAGTAGAAGAATTCTCTTTTACTTAGCAGTAGAATAGGCTAAACAATGAGTTTCAATATTATGTAGATGAGTTCAAAGTTCAGCTGCACTACAAAAAACAAGTGTCAAAGGCCATTTTTTATTTTAAAAAAACTTTTTCCTTCCTAAAATAGTCTACATAGGTGTGAAATCAAAAGAACTCTGTCTACAACAGAGAAAAAAAAAAGTAAGGAAGATGCGCATCTTTCCCTTATCATTTAATCTTACTTACTTCTATATTAGTTTTTTTTAATTTAAATTTATTTAATGTGTATTTTCTTTAATATGCACATCAAATAAGTATATCAGAGTTCACATCGGTATATCTAAGGCGTATATTAAAGAAAATACACACATCAAATAAGTATACCCCTATGCCTATCTGCTTTTATAACCATTATATCAAAATCACTCAAATTTCTTATCTTCACCACCACAATGTTAAAATATTAATCAAAATATTCTATCAATAATTTGACAGAAAATAGTTAAATGTACAAATTTATATAATACTTTTTGTATTTTGAGAACATCCCTATTCAATATGTTTATAATTAGAGTTAGACAATCAGTAAATCAGATTAATGATAACATTGTTTTTTATTATTTGAATGAACTTTTGTTTTTCTGACAATCCTTATCCTTAATAATACCCTGTATAGTTTAATACTTTCATAGGTTATTTTTGGTTATTGACTAGTGATAAAATAATAAAAAATAAGCGATGGGTTAATGAATTTGTGAGTGGAAAGAAGTCATTAAATTTTTTTGTGTAATTAGATTTTAGAATAAAAATGTAACTGAATTAAATTATTGAGAATTTAATTTCAATTAAAGCTTATTAAAAAAGCTAATATATGCAAAAATGCGTATTAAAAAATTTCAAGTATTCGGTTGCCGAATACCGAAGCTTCGGTATACACTTCGACCGAAGCTTCGGTATTCGGCAAAATTGCTGATTCGGTCAATCCCTAGTGTTTACTATTTTGCAAACTGAGGTATTTATTTTCCTCAGTGGCATTAATAAACTATAGTCATAATTTAATAAACCACATTTACATCTCACTCAGCTCTTGGCAAATAGCAAAAATCTCTAAATTTAAGAATTCAAGAATTTTACTACTGGCAAAAAGAAAATAAAAATCAATAAATAAAACAGGAAAATTAAATAGATTAAACAAATGAAAAAAATTAATAAAATAATAGACCCTGGTTCAAATAAACAGGATTATGACCAAGACTTCTAAGTGCATGGCAACCAGTTGACAAATTTTTGAATGATCTTGTATTTTGTTGTTTGTCCGGACATTTATTTTATCAACAGCTGCCACATTTGCTCAGATTACACAGGTCACTGAATCCCTTTTGTCTGTAGAGGGGTGTTTTTGGTGGAAGTTAAATTAAAAAAAAAAGATTTAAAAGTTAATGGGGTGGAACCATGGTCATCTTTAAAAATTGTATGTGTGGGTTTAAACACTGTTGAATTTATCACGGTTAAAGTGGGGTTACCAAGGTCATGTCTAAACCAGTGATTGAATTATGGGAAATATTTTGAACATGGTGGGGGCGGGACCTTCACCTGTTTTCTAAAATTGGCAGGGGTGAAATACCTGCTCATATCTTGTATTTATGAAATGGTAAGGATGGGACCTTCCATTTTGTCTCTTAAAAGTGGTTGGTGTTGCCAACTCACTTGGGCCCTTAAATATGAAATGGGATTTATTATAAAAAAAAATATATTGGATAAAAATATTAAAAATTAAAAACTCAAATATTAAAATATAACCATATAAAATATAATATTCAGCTATACACAAAAATCTAAAATGAATAATAATTGGCATAAAATTTTATATATAAAAACAAATACTTGAAAACAGACTGATCTCTTCTCATTATGCACAAAAAAATTTTACTTACTAAAAAAATTATTAAAATAGCACATAAACTTACACAAATTACTATTTACAAACAGGTAGAAATGGCACTGTGTTCATGTGACTTTATAAAAGAGATTCAATGAAATAGGACATTAATTATTTGAAAATATTCAATTGCCTGTTATTTGACGCTTTTTATTTTAAAAATATGTAACAAGTTTAAAAAAATTTATTTACAATACCAAAAATATTCGTATCGATGAAGTTTACTTTTTGGTGATCGCACTTATGCTTCACCTGATGACCAAGAAAACAAGAACTACTGTTACCTCAGTTATTACGATTTTAATGTGCATGCAGTATGTCTACATCAAATTTTTCAAAAATTTTAATCATAAACTTTAAATATCACAAGGAAATTAAAAAAAAAATAAAAGTAATAAAAATTTGAAAATACCACATTTAAATTTGTTTAAAATCTTTAAAATCCCTTTAATATAATACCCATATTGCTAACAGTACTTTTGCTATCTTTTTCATTCATAGTTCTCATTATCAGGAAGAACTTAACATTGTTCAATGTACAAAAAAAAACTTTTCTTATTACTAAAATATTTCATAAAATTAATATAAAAAAGAAATCCGTAGTGTTACCTAATTTACAAACTGAAAAAAATTAAAAGGAAAATAATCTTTAAAATAAAGCATGTCAGATTTTTTTTTCAACCTAAATGTAATTTTAAACGAAAACAACGGCAATCTAAAACAATAAGGAATAAATAAAAAGAAACATACCTGTAAATAAAGAATATCCAATGAATTTTTACAAAAAAGAATGAAAAACTAATAAATAAAACCCTATTTAATTGCTTTTTTTTTTCATTTCAAATAATTTTTTTAACGATAAAGAATTAAGTCAATTTTTTCTTGTTGTATCTCATCATTTATCCGCTGAAAAATAAAAATCAGTTTCTTCATTGATGACTAAGTAATTTGCTAAAACGAAGAACGAAAGAGTTACTGGTGATCCAGGACCAGCGATTGGCTCACGAATCCGATGTATGATGAGCAGCCTAATAAATGAGTTCAATTCGCATAAAGGTTCCCGAGTCACTTTCTCATCCCATCATAGCCATCATCTAGGACCATACCATTGGAATCATTATCTTTATTCTGTAATAATAACGTAATGGTACTAGTGGTATGGTCCTAGATGATGGCTGTGATGGGATGAGAAAGTGACTCGGGAACCTTTATGCGAATCAAACTCATTTATTAGGCTGCTCATCATACATCGGATTCGCGAGCCGGTCCCGGAGCCAACAGCATAGAATTTGGGAGGTTACATTGGCGTAAGTTTAGCAAGCATCTCAAATGGCCAAAATCCTTCGTTTTTCGTGCGTGTTCTGGATAATATGGTGAAGATTCTAATATTTTCCAGCAGAGGGCAGAATTGTTAATTTGGGAGGAACACCTAATTTAATTGGTTCATTAAGTTTTGATTGATCTGTGGTCAAGACTCGCACAATTCCCAGGAACTGTGACGTATCAGCCCTACCCACAGGTGCCTGCAAAAAGCGCTTATTTAGCAGTTTCACTTTTAAGAATCGTCCTAAAATGATCTCTGAAAGTAATAAGATGTATTGCTGGGAAACAAAGTTACAAGGGGAGAAACTGGTTTTAGAAATAGATTTAAAGTTAAAAGAAAGAGACTTCGGATTTTAATTTAAATTTTTGAAATTTAATTTGGAATTTTAAAGGGTTTTTATCCTTTCATACATATACTTTATATATATACACATACACATGTATATATATAAAGTATTTGGCTAGCCAAATAGCCAAACAGCTAACTGGAAGTGCTTTTTGCCCCAAAGCATTTAGTGAATTAGCCAAATAGCGACAGCCAAAGAAATATGCTATATCATTCCCATTTTGTTGTTCCGCATTTCATAAACCTGCTGCCGTTGCACAAAAACGATAAAAAATCTCATATTTCATTCGCGCTGCGGCAACACTTCAAAATTTGTCTCGTACTCTCTATGCAAGCGTCTTCAAACAGTGTAACGTCATTTGCATCAAACACGACTCCAGCATATGTCGAAAACGAAAATCACAGATTGTCTAAGCATGTGATATGATGTGCACTAGCTTTGAATCATCAATGTGCCAGATGCATGTCGTATAAACTTTTCAGACTCGAATTTATGCGGGTTCTGGCTACAACGTGTAAAGAAATGAAACTAGCTTATTGTATTACTTTTTTTTTTTTTCATAAAAATTGCATTACTGGCATGTTTCCCAATGTGACTTCTTTGTAGGAATTTGTAGCATCACTTTTGTTGTCTACAGCAGACTGTGAAGGGGGACTCAGTCTCGTAAATATAACAAAAATTGACTTGAGAAACAAACTGACAATCAAGAATTTAAGTAACTTAATAATGATTAATTTGGAAGGGGAATTTTGAAAAGAAATTTCATTAAAAAAAGAATTTGCTGTGTGGTATTATACAGCCAAATCTCGAAGGGTCAATCTTACAGAGTGATGTATTTGTTTGTATATTGCATAACTAAAAATAATACTCATGTATACAGAAATTTTGTATAAATAAAACTTTTTTTTTTTCCTTGGCTAAAGCTATTTTTATTTGGCTAGAAGTTATTGGCTGCAATTAGCCAAATAGCTAAAAATCCCTTTTTCCTAGATTAAACCCTAATAAAAAAAATACATAAAATATATCCATTTTACCCTGGGTTCCCCTACATGGAATTGTTTGTTCAGGAAAATTTATTTAAACTGAAAAGACATTTCAGCTGATAAAATTTTTGCAGCAGCTTTCTGAATATTGTCAGCAGGAATTGCTGCATTTTTTTTTTTTTTTTTTTTTTTCTTTTTTTTTGTATTCTAAATTTCTAATCTTTGTCATTGATAAGCCTAATGACTTCTTAAAATAAGAAATAATAACTATTAATAAATACATGTTATGTAGATTAAAAAAAAATGTTTTAAACATGATATCTTTTTGTTAAAATATTTTGAATAAAAGTTAGCTAGGCATATCTTGTGTCCCAAGGTGCAGCATATAGGGGAGACCAGGGTACAGTGGCCCACCCCTTATATTTTAGTTATTTAAAAATTTTTAAAGCTTTTCTTTTAGGCTAATTGATAACAGCACTGGATTGATTACTTATAGCCTTCAAACCACATCGTTAGCTCAGAATGAACCCTTTTATCCTGACTGGTTGTTTTGAGCTCCTTAAAGTAAAATTTTTCATCATCATACTTTTCTTTATTGAGTAATAAAGGTTATGGATAAATAAGATAAAACAACTTTTTTGGAAAGATAAGACACTGGTCTTTATTTAATTTAAAAGTTTATATGCTTAAAAGAAAACTTTAAATAATATTTTTATGAGTATGTATTAAACTTCAACATGGGGTATAGTGGACCGCCCACTGCTGGGGTACGGTGGTCCGCAATGAATACCTCGTAGCCTGTAATGAAGAATTTTCAAAATATTTAATAATTGCTTATTCTCTATAAATAAATAGTTTTAAAAGAGTTTTTTAACTATAAAATAAAGTAAACAAAGAAAAATGACAATTTATTTAACCCTACAATGCATAGTGTAGTCATTTGGCACACTTTAAATTTCATGTTATATGTTGTTCAGATTATAATGTAGCCATCTGATACTTTAGTTTTCTCCTAAATTATGAATAACTGTTCATGTATGATTTTTAAAATAAGTTTTCTTGTTCAACATAGCATTTTTTTTTTTTTTGGGGGGGGGGGGGGTTAGAGGAGAGAAATGAAAATCATGCATTGTAGAGTTAACATAGTAAGAAATATTTTGTTTTGTATTTACTGCCTTTGTAAGATGTAAGTGTAGCCTTATAGATGACCTCACTGGATTGGTTATTTATAGCTTCAGAGCACATGGTTAGCTCATAATGAACTATTTTATCCTGACTTGAGCTTCTAATAAATTTTTCCTCATCATATTTGTCTTAATGTTTGCTGATTTTTTTGTACTTAATTAATAACTTATTTGCAATCACCCCTGTATCTTATATTGTTATTTTCAAAATATAATAAATTTTTTGATAATTCTTTAGTTTTATGTTTTTTGTTTCAAAATGCTACTTGCAAATTTGTATTATTATATTATTTTGGAGCTAAAGGGGAAATAAAAAAGAATTAGATTAATTATAAATAGATTTATATTGTATTTTAGACAATAACTAATAGTGGACCACTGTGCCCCAGTAGGTGGACCGGTGTACCCCGCTTCCGGGGTACACTGGTCCACTTTACGAGTGTATATATAAAAAAAAAAAAAAATTTGAAAAATGTATTGGAAACTACGTTCTGCGAAAATTATGAGGCATGTAGAAAGGTTTAAAGAATATTCACAAATATTTTCAGGTAGATTGGTCTCTCTATTAAAGAGAAAAAAAATGTTAACTGCAAAAGTGGACCACTGTACCCTGGTCTCCCCTACCGACTATGAAATTTTTTAATGTCATGCTGTTAAGCTTAGCACTAGAACTGTTATTATACATCAGTTTTATAGAGAAAGCTTTAAATTTCATTGTATTACCTTTTATTTAAAAATATTTTTAATCAAATTCCACTTTGCAACTTATCAAACTTTTACAATGAAAGTTATTAAGCATGTTTGCAAAATAAAAATCTTAATAAATTCTTGCCTGCTTCATCAATGGAATCAAAACATATCTTAAAGCTAGATAGTGCTGCTATCTATCTGCACCTCCAAGAGTTCAGAGTTAATTTAAAATCTAGGACAAAAAAAAATAAAGCTGTCCCGAGGTGTACCATGTCCCAAGGTGAGCCACTGTCCTTTATTGATTTGTATGGTGTAAAACAAACATTAAGGTGCAAAATTACTTCATGATGACTATTCGGCAAATGTGAATTTGTTCTATATCTTTTTTTTCATCTCAAACATACAACTAATTGCATATTTTATATAGAAATCTTATAGTTACTCAATTTCTGCGATAAAAAAAGTAGGTATTTTTTTTATGGTTTTTATAAATATTAAATGATCCGGTACTTTTCGGTGAGCTGAGCGCCAGTGTTATATATATATACATATATATATGTGCATATATATATGCAATGTATGTAAGTTGTTTTAGGGAAGAAAAAAGTAGTGATTTGTATACTGATTCCTCCCCACCACTCCCAGAATTTTTTTATATTTCTGTTAGAAACTCAAAAATGTTGTACCTCTAAGTTAAAAAAATTATAATTTTACAAAAACAAAATATGCATTTTCCCCCTTTTGTTTCTCGGTTTGTATTTGAAAGTGCTGAAAATAAAATATTTTATGATAAATTATTGCTTAAATTTTTACTTGTTTATTACAGATGCAAGCATGTGACATATGACCATGATTTACCATCAGCCAGTGTGATAATAATTTTTACTAATGAAATCTGGTCTGCTCTTCTAAGAACTGTTCACAGTGTAATTAACAGATCACCATCTCATCTTTTAAAGGAAATAATTTTAGTGGATGATTTTAGCGACAGGAGTAAGTAAATATTTTCTCTCTCTGGTATTGCAATTTTGTTGATATCTAATATATTGATGTACTGTTTTTTCAAAAATTATTTATTTAATAATGTATTAAGTACAGTAGAGCGCCGATTATCCAAACTCTAATTAACCAAACTTCCAATTATCCAAACAGTCAATTTCTCTCAAAAAATATTTTTAAACCGAACTTCCAATTATCCGAACATGCTATTTCCCTCAAAGTTTTTTTTAAAACGAACTTCCAATTATCCAAACACCCTATTAGACCTGGATATCAGATTTTAAATGATGATGAGATTGTGGATGATATTCACGACGAAACAGAAATTGAAAACGAATGCTCTGAAAGGGATCAAGGTCCATCACATAACAAAGCCTTCGAATGTTTGGAAACAGTTATGAAATGCCTCGAATGGCAGAAGAATGCTGATCCTATTCAACTAACGTATTTAAGAAGAATTAGAGATATGGCAGATATTATAATCTCTGGTGCTCAGAAAATGATAGTACAAAATTAAAAAGACAAAAATCAATTTTTAAACATGCCAGCACCAGCATTAACTAGTGCTGTCAGTCTAACGCATGGATAAAGTGTGAAGATTTTAGTATAGTCAGGTACATCCGTTAAATTGTCTGTCCATTTATCCAAACTAGGGTCAGTCCCGACTTGTTCGGTTAATCGGCGCTCTACTGTATTTAATATTTATCAAAATTTTGTTTTCATCAGCAGAATGTTGACGCCGAATATTGATGCACTGTCATTTCTAAATTATAGTATTTTTACAAAAATCTGTTAAACTTTGACATTTTACTTTAACAAAATTTATTACCTTTTTAAAAACACTTAAAGTTTAAAGATATGATTTTTTAAAATTGAATACGTCAGCATTGAAATTTACTTTCTGCTGATGAAAATTAAACTATAAAAGATATATTAGATAATGAGTAATTATCATAATAGTTATTCAATATCACATTTTTGACAGCTATAAACATTTAAATTGGATGATTTGAATTTGGAGCTACAGGTAAAAGATCATGAAATTTTAAATATGATATGTTCAGTAAAAAGTTCTTGAAACAAGCTTGAATTATGGATTTCAAGAATGAGACAAAGGATTGCTTTCATATTTTTCCAAATTAATGTCAGTGGCTGAGAAACATAATTCTGAAGGAAGAAATTTTGGATGTTTTGCAGATAATCTTGAGACACTTCTTGACAATCTCAATAGCCGATTTGTTCATTTTTCTGCAGTTGAAGCTGATGCACTGTTTTTAGCAAACCCTCTTGTTAAAATGATTGTTACCAAAATTGTGGAATAAATTGCCTTTAACTTCAAAATTGACAAAGTGAAAGATCTTGAATTAGAAATTATAATTCTTCAAAGTGACTTTATTTTGAAATCACATTTTAATGATAAAGAATTTTGGAATTTCGTAGATAGGAAAAAATACCCCCCACTTCGTAGCGTTGCCCTGAAACTT
This sequence comes from Maratus speciosus, assembly GCA_963932465.1. Taxonomy (NCBI): domain Eukaryota; kingdom Metazoa; phylum Arthropoda; class Arachnida; order Araneae; family Salticidae; genus Maratus; species Maratus speciosus. Next base: position 462,658,375 of record OZ010788.1, read on the forward strand.
TACTTGTGCTTTGACTCGACCTGCCTGTGTGAATCGCTTTTCCGTACAATAAAAATTGCAAAATCCACGAATCGATCATTGCTGAATGATACATAACTAGAAAATGTTTTATGTGCAGCATATTTGAACTATATTGCAGATTTTTCTGCTTTGCACAGGAAAGCCAAGTATCAAATTTCTGACTAGTAGGTTTGAACAAAGATCTATTTTTAAAACAATTAATGTTTGCATGTTCATTTTCTACTTGAGACAAGAAAATTCTTCACCCTTTTCCCTGAATTTTTTTTTTCAGATAGGCCTCGTAGAATTATATAATGCTACACTTAACGATAACCATAACGTCCCTGCATCATACAGGACTTATGGTTACCACTATGACTATAAAATGTATATATGCCATGTAGATATGACTGTATCACTACTATAGTGAGATAATAAATATGTATATAATTCTCCACTCATATGAATAATGGCACCCTTCTTTGCTTGTTACCAGCCTGGTTTAGAGTGTTCTTAGAACATTTCCCACTCATTCCATCCTTTTAAAATTTGAATTTTCTGAGAAAGCATACTTAGCGAGAACTTAAATCTTAAAAATAACCACCATGCCCAATTTCAAGTTTCTATCTCAGCCACATGACAAAAATTGCAATTACAGAACCTTTTTTGCTTCTGCATACTTTTAAATTTAAAATTTTCTAAAAACTGTTTTGCCCGAGAATTTACATCTTAAAAATAATTTTATGCCAAATTTTATGTTTCTATCTTTATCAATTCTAAATAAATCATAATTTACAATGTTTTCCGTTTTTTTCCTATTTTTAAATTTTGAATTTTTAAACAACTATTTATGTCAAGCATCTCAAAAGTAACCACATACTAAATTTAAAATTTCTAACCCTAACAATTCCAACTAAATCATAATTTAGAACATTTTTAAGACATTTTCTGCTTATTTCACCCTGTTAAATTTCTAATTTTTTAGAAACTGTTCTTAGCAAGTGTATGCTATCTTAAAAGTAACCGTAATGCCAAATTCCAAAATTCTATATCAGCTGTATCACATAAATCACAATTTTAAAATGGTTTATGCTTCTGCATCCTTTAAAATTCAGAGTTAAAAAAAAAAACTCTTCTGGTCGAGTATTTATGTCTGTAAAATCATAACCTTGCAAAAAATCATAATTAAAAAAGTTTTTAGAACATTTTCCACTCATTTCACCTTTTTAAATTTCGAATTTTTTAGAAACCATTCTTAGCGGGCATTTACATCTTAAACGTAACTATCATGCGAAATTCCAAGTTTCTGTACCAACTATATCACATAAATTGCTTTTTTTTTTACATCTTTTGTTTCTGCTCCCTTTTAAATTTCAATATTTTTATCTGTACGAACATTTAAGTCTCTAAAGTAAGTAACCATATTTTAAGTTGTAGCCCCAACTAAATCATAATTTACAATGTCTTTAGAATTTGCTGTTCATTTTATTCTTTTTTTATTTCCAAAATGTTTAGAACCCGTTCATAGCAAGTATTTATGTCTTAAAAGTAACAAGCGCACCAAAATTGAAATTTCTAGACTCAACAATGTCACAGAAATCACGATTTTAGAACTTTTTTGCCTTTGCACCCCCTTGGAGATTGTTACACCAACATAAAATATAGCCTATGTTGGAGTTGAGATGGTCACCAGCATTTTGCCATCCTTATTTTTTAAATTGATTCGGTAGTTCCAGAGATTATCTCCTACAAACAAACACACATACATTACTTCTGTATAATATTAGCACATACTAGATAGTGCCCGTCAAGATTTGACGGTAAATGACTTGAATGTTTTATCAGAAAAATTCTTGAATTTTTAATCAATTGCTTTTAAATTAATTATTCAGTGACGAATTTCTATAATGCATAAGTGATTCCTATTTCTTGAAGGTGATAGATGGTGCTGTCAGTCTAACCTATTCAATGAAGGGAAAGAATTTTAAGTTTAAAATTTACAACCAATTATGCTTGCTTTTAATCAGTTCCTAAAAATGCAGGGTAAAGAATTTATTTTTACTTACTATGTCTTTTTTTTTTTGAAAAAATAACAACATTTATTTTCATTTATCTATTTATTTTTTTTAAACTACATGATGGTTAAAAGCTGCCATGATTTTTGTTTTTATCTGTCTCATTCTCTAAAAACCTAAATTTGAAACTTGATGCAGCTAACGATTTATAATATACATTTTTTATTACTTGAATTTTATTTTACATTTTTTAAATATTAAACCTGGATATAAAGGTAATTTCTTTTATAGCTCTTATATGAATATTTTTCTTCTTTTCCGTTTTAATTTTTACGGAAAAGAATGACAAACTTTTCTTTCTGACACACACACATATATATATTCTTGAAATTGGTCAGAAAATATAACGAAAATTGTAGATCAGCTCAATTTATTTAATTGATAATTACATGCAAAATATTTTAGCTTAAATATTTTAAATATAAAATCATTATTTTTAAAAAATATTATTGAGTGTTAAATTTTATTTAATTATAAAGCATTTGTAATAATGATAATAAAATAAAAATCCTATATCTTCCCTTCCTAATAAAATATGTCATTACTGAAATGAATTATCGAGAACAATATTGCACATTTTGCCAGGCTTTGGTTCGAACCTGCACCCGCTACAAAAATTCTGAGCTTTAAACTGTTGTGTTAACCTGCTACGCTAGCTGGAACTTATTTTTCTTCCTTCTAAATTGAAGAGGTTCGAGCAACATTTGACGCATATGTAATTGTCTCTAATTTGAGTTTTGATCTTACAAAAAAAGTTTGGCGTTTTAATATTTATGATACCTTACTTTTTCAAAGAAGCAGGTACAATTTAACATGCTAGTTTCCCAATCTTCGTGTGTAACTATTGGCAATTCATAAGACGGATATAACTTTTAGCCTCAAATCACTTTGTGTTTATCTTCTGTGTGTAATATGACCAAAACAATATGGCACTCCCGAAATAAACCGTATCTAGCTCACACAGTAAATTTTTGAATTGTGAATAATGCTGAAAGAGCCAAATAATGTTAACTTTGTGAAAGAAAGAAAAGCTAGTTTACAGTAAGATCGAATAGCAGACAAACTTAAAACTTCTACCTGGGACGTGATAGTCCAACTGAGCGAGCATCCTTGCACATTTGCAGTGCGTCACTCTAAAAGCAGACTTGTACTTATATACTGCGCATGCGCAACTGTAGAATTTTAATTTAAAATTACGGCTAATTAATAAAATATTTGAACAAACGAATGTACGATAACAAATCTGTGGCCAAATATCTTACATTTAAAAAAAGATTGGTGTAATTTGATGCAGTAGTTTCTTCTCGCGGGCTGTCGAAAGAAAATGCTTAGTGTTTTAAATATATAGATTATAGCTATGTTTTACAGCTCTAATTTCTAATGTACATTGCCTAAAAAGAAATGAGAACACCTTATACATGTTAATTTTCCAAACTTTCACAGAATGAAACAGAAATAGTCATTCAACTGGAAATTATGCATTCTTTCTATCTATGTTATATTAAAAAAAACTTAGGTTCGTCTTCATAGTGAAATTGTATCAAACTCTGGGGTAAATTTTATCGCAGGATACCAAGTGGGAAGTCATTTGGTCAAGTAGTTTAAGAATTATAAAGATTTAAAATTTGGACATGCTAATGTTAATTTTTTTTCATAGTTGTAAAACAGATTGCAATGCATGTAGTTTTTTTTTTTTTAGCATAATGCAAGAACCAGTTTGTAGAATGTATTGTAATTTTAAATTAGCTTATTTCAAGCTTCTACAAATTGATTTTTGTTTAAACAAAAACTATCCACATTGCAATCTTATTTTGTAACAACTACAAATGAATTTAACATAAGGAGTTCCAAACTTTAAACCTTCATAATTCCTGAACTGCTTGACAGAAATGACTTCCCTTTTGGTATCCAAAGGTCAAATTTACTGGAAAAGTCAAATATTATGGCAAAATTAAGTGCTTGTAATTGAAAGTTTTAGAGTTTGTTAAAATTTGAGTATGAAGACAGCCTTTAAGCATATTTTTTTAAACATAAGTTGAAAGCAGACATAATTTCCAATTGAATGGCTATTTCTGTTTTTTTCTGTGACAGGTTGGAGATTAAAATGAATGGGGTGTTCTCTTTTTAACACTTTCCAACAAAGTTGAAAAGTGTTTATGACTTCGGTTTGTCTGGCCGTCTGTCCACGCTCTAACTCTCATATATATGCTCGGATCGTTCTGAAATTTTTGGATGTTAGTGACCACTACCATAGCACGTTCCCTATTTCAAATGAAGTTTGTAGCATGTTTAGTTCATTTACAGGGACAGTCAAAAGTTTTCCATTACATTACGGCCAATGGGAAAAAATCGTTTCAAATGATTTTTAATGGTGTTACACTCTTTCAAACATAGTAAAATTGATATTCATTTATGAAGTCCACTAAAATATGCATTCTGTTGAATATGCGGTGCAAAGTATAGTTATTGTTCATTTACAGGGCCACACAAAAGAATTCCGTTCATAATGGTACAGGGGAAATTGTTTGCGGTGTATTTGAAAGATTTCAGATACTATATTGTATCCGAATTACTGTATATTAGTAGTGATTGCTCGAAATGCATTTTTAATTATGATATGCGCTTTTTTAGGGTTGCGTTCATCTGACGAAACCCTATTCGTCTCGCTCCTCCTCCTCCTCGCTGATCGACAGATCATCTGTCCGTCTGTCACAGAGCCCGTTCTCAGAAACTATACATATTTGAGACTTGACATTTTGCATACTTATAGCTGAACACCAAACATCATACGACAAATCATAAAATTTTGAAAAAGTCGTGCATTTAACCCTTTGGGCTCCCACATGTGTATTTTAAACAATTCTTTCTAAGTGAGCACCTAATTGGATTGGAGGCGTGAAATTTTACATACTTATAGCTGAATACCTCACATCAAACGACAAATCATAAAATTTTGAAAAAGTCGTACATTTAACCCTTTGGGCTCCCACATGTGTATTTTAAACAATTCTTTCTAAGTGAGCCCTAACTAGGTTGGAGGCGTGAAATTTTGCATACTTATAGCTGAACACCTCACATCGAATGATCGAATGACAAACCATAAAAGTTTGAAAAAGTCGTACATTTAACCCTTTGGGCTCCCACATGTGTATTTTAAACAATTCTTTCTAAGTGAGCCCCTATTTAGGTTAGAGGCGGGAAATTTTGCATACTCATAGCTGAACACAACATATCATACGACAAATCATAAAATTTTGAAAAAATCGTACATTTAACCCTTTGGGCTCCCACATGCATATATTTTAAGCGATTCTTTTTAACTGAGCCCTTATTAAATTGGAGATTTGAAATTTTGCATACTTATAGCCGAACACCTGAAACCAGGCGACAAATCATAAAATCTTGAAAAAGTCTTACGTTTAACCCTTTGAGCTACCACATATGTATTTTAAGCAATTCTTTCTAAGAGAGCCCCTAATTAAGTTGGAGACATGAATTTTTGCATACGTATAGCTGAATACCTCAGACCACACGGCAAATCATAAAATTTTCAAAAAAGTCTTACATTATTTACTCCTCCGGGCTCTAACTTGTGTATTTTAAGCAATTTTTCTAACCTCTGCCCTTTTCACCAGGGGAGCACTTTTCCAACTTTTGCCGACACCCATTTGACTATTCTTTCATATTATGCACCATAGCCTTACATATTTTAGTTCCACTTCTTACCGCCAGGGGCGCCTACTTAACTCGGGTGCTATCGGCCCAATCCCCTCGACTAACATATCTACAGATCTTATACTATAATGCGAGCAAAAATTGTGTGTGTATGTATGTGTGTGTGTGTGTAAATTTTATCTTAAAAACGGCTCTAACGATTTTTACGAAATTTTGTATTTTACCATTTTCGGGCATGATAAGACCATTAAGCTAGGTCACGTGTTCGAGAAAATTCGATTAGTGGGTCATTTTGGGTCGTAATGGGTCAAGGTCAAGCTAATTATATCTAAAAAACGGCTCAATCGATTTTGACCAAATTTCACATCCAACCGTTTTTCAACACGAAGAAACTTTTGGGCTAGGTCACATGTTCGAGAAACTTTGATTAGTGGGTCACTGTGGGTCAAGCCAATTTTATCTAAAAAACGGCTCTAACGATTTTCACTAAACTCTATATTCTACAGTTTTGGATTACGAGAAGACCATTGAGCTAAGTCGCATGTTCGAGAAAATTCGATTAGTGGGTCATTTTTGGGTCACCGTGGGTCAAGCTAAGTTTATCTAGATAACTTCTTTAACGATTTTGGCGAAATTTTGCACCCTACTGTTTTCGGGCACGAAAAGACCATTGGGATGGGTCTCGTGTTCGAGAAAATTCCATTAGTGGGTCATTTTGGGTCATAATGGGTCAGGGCCAAGTTAATTATATCTAGAGAACGGCTCAATCGATTTTGACTAAATTTTGTATCTAATCATTTTCGGGCACAAAAAGATCATTGGGATGGGTCTCGTGTTCGAGAAAATTGGATTAGTGGGTCATAATGGGTCAGGGTCAAACTAATTATATCTAGAGAACAGCTCAATCGATTTTGATGAAATTTTGTATTTTACCATTTTCAGGCATGATAAGACCATTGAGCTAGGTCACGTGTTCGAGAAAATTCGATTAGTGGGTCATTTTGGGTTGTAATGGGTCAAGGTTAAGCTAATTATATCTAAAAAACGGCTCAATCGATTTTGACCAAATTTCACATCCAACCGTTTTTCGAGACGAAGAAACTATTGGGCTAGGTCACATGTTCGAGAAACTTCGATTAGTGGGTCATTTTTGGGTCACTATGGGTCAAGCCAATTTTATCTAAAAAACGGCTCTAACGATTTTCACTAAACTCTGTATTCTACAGTTTTGGATTGCGAGAAAACTATTGGGCTAAGTCACATGTTCGAGAAAATTCGATTAGTGGGTCATTTTTGGTTCACCGTGGGTCAAGCTAACTTTATCTAGATAACTTCTTTAACGATTTTGACGAAATTTTGAACCCCACTGTTTTCGACCACGGAAAGTTTCACAGTACAAAAAGACCATTGAAATAGCTCACATCTGTCGATGAATTTCGGTTAGTGGTTTTTTGAATCAACGTGAATCAAGCTTATTTTACCTAGAAAACGACTAACGATTTTCACTAAATTTTGTGTTCCATCGTTTTCAGGCTCGAGATGAGCATTGTGATAGGTCGGATGTTCGAAAAAACTGGATTAGTGGGTTATTTTGGGTCACTATGTTTCATGGTCAAGCTAATTGCATCTAAAATAGCAAGAATGATTCAGTGGGAAAAATATATCGAGATAAACAGAAAGCTAATTTTGACTGAGCTTAGCTCGGTCGTTCCTGCTAGTAGTATATAAAACGGAGTTTCGTTCGGATAGAGGTTTGTTTAGAACAGAGTGCGCCCTTGGTTGCGAAATGTGGAACTAACAGATTTTTCAAAAGGATAAAGTGTTTTCAAAGGAATATTAAACGAAACCATCCGTGCGATCTGTGATCACACTTACCTACTTGTTCACTACATTTATGCACATTATAAAGTGCTTATAAATGCTATAGTTCATATACAGAGCTACAGAAATGAATTCGTAAAGTTACTGAGTATGAGCATAAATTGCTTAAAGGTGGTTTTTAAAGGACTTATGCATTTTTACGCTGAACTGAATTTAGAGTACTAAGAAATATTTGTAGAATATAGATAAAAGAATATACAGGGCCACGCAAAGAGTTGGATAGATGGCCGTCTATGGGTGATAATTTCTGGAAATGTAATTTCAGTTGTTTTAATCGTATTTTAGTTTGAATTAAATTTTAGATAAATAGTGGCTTGTAATAAAGGTACTAGATAAACAACAGGGCTGTACAAAAGTATTCAAGTATGTGTTTCCATCTATTAGTATAAATTTCTGAAAGATGAATTTCAACCTGTTATGCATTTTCTTGCTAAACTAAATTTTCCCATTATATAGTATATGTATCAACATACAGATCGAATACAGGGCTGTTCAAAAGAATTTGAATACATATTTGGCTATGGGCGGTAACTACTAAAATCAGATTTTTAAATGTTTACTTAGTTATCTTATTTACCTTATTTCCCTAAGTAACGAAGTTTCGTTAAAGCTTTCAGAGAGTGTTGGAAAGTGTTTCATAATCTATGCTGTACGCATGATTTTTCTTACTTGTTTTTTTTTTTTTTTTTTTTTTTTTTTTTTGCCTGATTGTACTTTAGTTTGTATTTACTTAAATGGAATGTTAAAATATAACTTTTGTTGTACTATCTATCTGATGCTTTCCTTCTTTATAGGTGACATTAAACATCATTTATCTCATTACATTCAAAAAACCTTCAGACCTGGTTTGGTTAAGTTAGTTCGTCTTAATGAAAGACGAGGTCTTATTCGTGCACGTTTAACTGGAGCAAAACTTGCCACTGCTGATGTTTTAGTATTCTTAGATTCTCACTGCGAGGCTAATGTAATTTGGTAAGTTGAATTATTTAGCACTTTATGATTTTATAACTTTACGAAAATGTTCTAATGAATTGAAAATTTTAATGTATGTTAAGATGCAAAAAATTTTAAGATATTTTAAGAGGCATAAAGCTATAATAATAATTTTAAATTGAGTGAATAGTGCTCTAAAAGTAATGACTAAATGAACACCTGTATGTATTCGTCACTTTCAAAGTCATTACACGTTAGAAAATATTCATTACTCGTTATGTTCATCACTCTTTAGAAAACCGATATTAACAATCATTGTAAGAACTACACATATATTTAGTGAATTTTCTAATTTGCGGAGTGTTGTGTCGATTATAATTAACTTTAACATTTCATTAAAATAAAGATAAAATCTATGTGGGTATCTGCCATGATTTAACATTTCATAAAATATAAACTCAGCATTAAAAGTACTACATAGAAATAATGAACATAAAGTTTAGTACATGGTCACAAGACTGCAGCAAATCTTTACATTAAATCTTTGGAAGAATTTGTTACTGTTACCTAGAGCCATAACGGAATCTTAATACCAAAGAAACCTTTCTGTAATGGAAATCTGCATATAAGTGTTAAACAATTACAATATAATAATAAATAAATAAATAAAAACTGTGAAAACGGAATTCTGCCTTGAATGGAAATATTTTACAGTCCATTTCCATGAAAATAATACAGTGCAATTTCATCTGCTAAGACGAAAAATATGTCTAAAACTGAATTTTTCTATGGTTTCTAGCAATTCTGTCTTAGCAGGTATTACTGTATATTTTAAAGAAAAAAATAGTAGTCGAGTATTTTTAATAGAAATTTCCCTAGCTTACTGAAACCAGTAAAACCTGCGACAACAGAACCTGTCTGTAACATAAGATAAACTAGTATTAAGTCGATTCTCAAAAACATATTTTTACCTGCTCAACATTGCAAAACTTTCTTACACATTCATAGACTCTAATATATAAATAAGTCTAATACATAAAATCATAAAATTGCCAGTCATGACTGGCAATGATATGGATTCGAATAGAGTTTGGGTTTTTTTTTCCAATAAGTGTACTGCAGTTCAAGTTATAATCGAATGCTGTCTTATGACTACCTTTCAATTACTGCCACGTCCAAAAATTTGGTTCAAAGTACTTATTTGGACAGCATCTTCTGAAAAATTCTTTGTTTTTAAAGGAAAAAGAGAGACGCTAATCAGGGTTGCCGGCTTTTAGCCAGGCCAAAAAAAGCTGGCCGGCTTTTTTTGGTTTTAACCACTTAAAAAAAGCCGGTTTTTATTATTAAAAGTTGATTTACAGCCAGGGTTGCAAAAAACCCAACCCGGTTGGGTTTTTTAGGGTTTTATTGGGCTTTTTGGGTTTTTATGGGTTTTATTGGGTTGTTTGTTTTTTTAAGAAGTGGGGCAGTGGGAGTCCCTTATTTTTTTTAAAGTATATGTATTAAATTATGAAATCATATTATATTTTAATTGATTAACTTAATATACAAGTCATTTGAATTGAAATTAACTTAATATGCAAGTAATTTGAATTGAAATTAACTTAATATGCAAGTAATTTGAATTGAAATTAACTTAATATACAAGCAATTTGAATTGAAATTAACTTAATATACAAGTAATTTGAATTGAAATAACACAAATAAACAGTGTAAAAGTCTGTAAAAAAAGCTTTTATTTCTGACATCATATAATGTTACATAATAACCACATAATTAAGAGTTACTTTAATAGATTACTTTTTATTTGTATTCCCCACTAAGAACACATTTTTGAGACAAATCTTTTATTACTTATTAATCAAATAATGCTTGATAATATTTTCAAGATATCTATGGTTCACTGTATAGAGCAGTTTATTCTTTGAACATAGCTGTTACTAAAAATATTTAAATTACAAATAATTTCAATTACCTACATAAATGATTGTAATTATTTAACTTGAATATTTTGAAATGAAGTTATAATACTTATATAATATCCAACAAATTTATTTTTATCAACAAACATGCATCTGTATGCAATAGGAAATGATACATAAAAAAAAAAAAAAAAAACAGGTTTAAACAAACAAACAAAAACTGGTTTGTTTGGTTTTTTCGCAAAAAGTCCTTTTTTTTTTTTTTTTTTTTTTAAGCCAACCCTGGCCAAAAGTGAATAAGTCAAATTTGTATCCAGTCTTTTTTTTTTTTTTTTTTTTTTTTTTTTTTTGGCCAACCCTGGCCAAAAGTGAATAAGTCAAATTTGTATCCAGTTGAGAACTTATAGTATGAAGTTGCATATTGTTAAATCATAATATAAAAGACCTTGTCATTTTTTATCTATGCGGAAATGTTATGATTAGCTATGTATATTGATTTTGGCTTTTTTTTTTTTTTTTTTAATATTAACAGGCTTTTAAAAGACTAAATCACTTATTTCATTTTGACTTTGTCACATTTGGATTTAGCAGTACACCCAAAATATGTTTTAATAGGATAGTGTAACTCTTTAAATACAAAGGTTAAAAAACTAATATAAAAGTTATAGTATGAAATAAAAATATCATGGATTTTAAAAAACCCAATAAAACCCACTTTGACGTGGGTTTTATTGGGTTTTTTAGAGTGGGTTTTACCCAAAAAAACCCACCCGGGTTTTTTTGGGTAGGTGGGTTTTTTGCAACCCTGTTTACAGCTAATTCATGTTAAATTTAAGTTAATTATTTTTTTATACACTTATAAATATTTTCTGCTAAAAGAATAATAAATTTTTATTAAATTTTGTCAAATAAATAAGTCTTGATCGCTAGAATGCAACAGTGAAGGCAATATATCTAAAAAAAATTATAAATATTGAAAAGAATATAAGTTAGACTTCAAGCTGGTGTTTTAAAATTCTATATTACATGTATATACTACACATTTTAAAGATTATGTTTCATTAAACAATCAAAAAATGCAGCACATCAAAATGGAAACATTCTCAATTCTTACGAGCCAATATGGAGAGATTACGTTACAATCGTAAAAATAGAAATTAGAAAAGGGTATAATATTTAAGGAGAGTTTGGTACATAAGTGTACAAAAAAAAATCTAGCAATTATGCAAATTAAATAAATAAAATACATTCTGTAAGTAAAATTGAAATAAAATTTTGAAAAAGTTTGTTGCTATTTAAAAGAGTGCATATTCATGCCTATGCTGTTCATAATATTGTTTTTAAGTAAGAAATTGAATTTTTATTACATGATTATTAATGAGAAATAAAATAAGACTTGTATATTAATAGCTCTTAAAATTTGTTAAGTAATAAAACCAGGGTTGCCGGCTGGCTTTTTTTGGTTTTAACCACTTAAAAAAAGCCGGCTTTTATTTTTTAAAGTTGGTTTACAATTAATTTGTCTTAAATTTGGATCAATTAATTTTTAATACACATAAATATTTTCTACAAAACAATTATAGATTTCTATTGAATTTTGTCAGATAAATAAGTATAACTTCTAGAAGGCAACTGTGAAGACATATTATGCCTGAAAAAAAAATTATAAGCATTGAAAATAATATAAGTTAGGCTCCAAACTGGTATTTGAAATTCTAAATTACATAGCTCCACATATACTACACATTTTAAAGATTATATTTAATTAATGACAAAATGTAGCACATCAAAATGGAAACATTCTTGTGTGTCCATATGGAGAGATTAAGTTATAAATGTTAAAAGAGAAATTAAAAGGATATAATATTTGAGGAGAGTGGTACATAAGTGTATAAAAAATAGAGCATTTAAACAAGAAAACAAAATTCTCTAAATAAAATTTTGAAAAGCTTGTTGCTAAGCATATTCATACATATGCTATTTGCAATGTTTTTAATAGTGAGAAATTGTGTTTTTATTAATATGACTATGTATAATTTTAAATGTTTACTAGAAATAAAATAAGACTTGTATATTAATAGCTCTTAAAGTTAAGTAATAAAACATGTAACTAAGTAACCATTGTCCTCTTTAATTTTATAAAGCAGTAAGAATGAAAAAATTGGCAGTTGGTATGGTCCTTTTTAAATTTAGCTGACATATTTGCAATTCTGACTACAAATTACTAGCAAAACCATCTAAGTTTTATTCCCGTATTAATGTCCTCATTATTGAGAAATTGGATTACTTATTGAACTCTAAATCAATCAAATGTCATTAAAACTAATTAAAAACACTTTAAAATGTGTAGTTTATAATTACAATGCTTCATTGTATAAAAGCCAATTATGGCCAATTTTGGCCAAAAAAAGCCGGTTAAAACCAATAAAAGCCACCGGTGTGGCTTTTTTTAATTTTAGCCGGCTTTTTTGCAACCCTGACGCTAATAGATTTCTTAATTTCTGATAATGAGCATCTGCTGATTTTTTGTGTTTGCGAGTAAAAATCATTAATTTAGAAAGTTATATTTCATAGAAATATTTTATCATTCCTTAAATACAGCCTACAGTGAATATTTTATTCTACTTTAGTCTTTGTTCTTTTCAGAAAAATTATGAGCAATTTTAATAGATTAAATGCATAATTAATACTAAATTAAGCTAATTAAAATCTTAAAAGATCAACACAGCTTGTCTCCCTATTGCTTGGATCCATGCTTCCTTTTTTTAAATATGTACATGCATGCAAATTTTATTATTCTCTTGGTCAAAATAATAAATTCCTCTGTCTATGTTTAAAAAGTGCTTGTTACTTCATATCTGTGAGATAAAAAGTGTAATCCCGGAAAGAATAAGGGATCTCATAGTAATCCTTCTTCTAAAAGCAGTTTCTTCTGTTAATGACCACATGACTTCAAAAACTTCCTTCCAAAATGCCCACTGACTTTTTGGAGAATGGACAGGTCTTTAATAAGCTAGTGCTAAAGTTACAAAACGACTAAATGAACACCCATATATGATACTGATACTGGAACGATTGATTCCAGGTCCTAATTTTGAACACAAACTCTCATCTTTTCCCATCAGGCTGCCTGGCTCCATTGATGAATAATGAAATGGAGGTAGCATTTGAAGTTTGTTTCATTTAGTTCTGCAGCATATTGATTGATACAGATGATCTAATTAGAACCTATATGTATAAAACACATCTTTATGACAATTTTTAGCATTTTAAATCATAAAATGACATTTTATTTGTTTTTATCATTAAATAACTGATTATCTAAATTAGTTTATTCTAAACTTAAAAATATCAAAGAGCAATAATTCTTATCCTATGTAATTGTTGGTCCTACATTTAAAAAATTCAACTTCAAATGTAAAGCTTGGAAAAGGGTTTTTTTGGGGGGGGGCGGGGGGGGGGGAGAGCTATTCAGATTAGTATGTTAGTAAAATGAATCTGTTTTCAATCTTATACCCCTATATAACAAATTTTGTCTTCTACTCAAAAAATTTTATTCTGAACTCCTTCAGCTATTTTTGAATTTTTGGGCCTTTTATTTATGCGATTTTTAGGGGGGGGGGTCGTGATTTGCAGCGATTTTATGACATTTCGTAAAAGATTTTAATGTCATCCAATGCAGCAAATTTTGTCCTCTTTTCATTAAAGTTTATTCGTATTCATACAATAATTTACAATGCAATTTTTTTTTGCTTTTCATGCAATTTTTTTTTATATTTGAAAAAAAAAAAATCTGGTTTCAATTTTTTAGCATAACATTTTACTCCTCTGTGATTTTTTTTGTTTTGTTTTCGCATATTTATGAATTTTTTGCTAATTTTTTCTGCAATTCTGAGTTTTTCATATTCTACAGAGATATTTTTAAATAAAAGTGTAAGATATTTAATAAAAAATGGAACACACTTTTCGATTTTTAATCATGCCTGCAAATTGTATTCCTTTAAGAATAAAAAAAAACAGAGTGAATGTGTCAGAAAGTCTCGTGTTGTTCGAAAAAATAAATTGTTGAGCAGCTCACAGAAATAATAATTAAAAGTAAAAGAACAGAAGGTAAAACCCTTCCTTTCCTTACTATAAAAAAAAAAAAAAAATGGTATATTCGATGTTAGTTGGCCAATTTCGTTCAAATTTTCAACCAGTTGAAATAACAATAAATTAAGCTGTGTACCAGATTTTTATTAAAATATAAGTTATAAGGAAATTATAGCCCCATAAAAAAAAAGCCCACTATTAGACCCACTGAGAAAAAAGTTGACTATGACCTTGGATTGTTTATTTAACTCTGAGAACCAGATGCTGAGAGAATTAGAAAAGCTTTCCACTTGATAATATTTTAAAAAAAAATAGCTAATTTTAAATATTTCCAACGACGATCACAATAAATAGTTTCAGCAAAAAATACTCAGTGAAGCAAAACTGTGGGAAAAGATTATGTATTTTAAACATATATATATATTTTTTTTTTCACAATAATACTTCACTTTACATTTTGCAATGCAGTATGCAGTTACTGCACTTGTTTTTCGCATGGGTAATATGGATTAGATCTTGACATGTGAATCATTCAGAGCTACAGAACTTCTGTTTTCCAAAGTCACTTTTTCTTTCTTTTTTTACTGGAATAAAAAGTAAAAAGGCAAACTATATTGAACCAAACAAAGGGTGAAAAGAAGTTACTGGGAAAAGGGGCACACACCTTGTCAAAAAGGGCAGAGCGCATTTGCACTTAAAACAAAAAGAACATGGCATTGTGCCCTTTAAAAAACGTTTAATGGGATTTTCAAAAATTCTTATTTTTTTCAAAAGGTGAGAAGGAGAGCTCCCCTGCAAACGTGCATGGCCATACAGCTGGAGTAATTTTCGATAATATGGATATTTTTAAAATTCGTAATGATAATTGCATTATAAATACTTAAAAAATATGGGAAAATAAGAAATAGAAAATTATTATTTGGGTAAAATCTAAATTTTTCTATTTTGTGTTATTCATCATTGTGTGTTTCGACAGGGTTGTCCCTTTTCCTCCTGCAGTTCACTGTAATGCAATTTTCGTGCATAATTAACATTTTATAATTTAAAAACTGAATGAATAATTTGACCTCAACATCTCCATCAGCAATGGAACTATATATTTTAGGTCCTTGTATGCATTCTAATATGGTAATTATGATTATTAATTTTATTTCATAAATTTTATTTTTTTGGCTAAGATTTTCATTATAAATGTAGTGTGTAACTAACAATAAAACATTGATTTGTATGTTACTTACACATTTACTTTATTTGCACATAAAAAGGTTTTTATCTCAATTTTCATTAAGTACCACTTTGAATGGTTATTGCAATAGTAAAATGTTAATAGATCAGTCTATAAAATATATAAAAAAATGTTAATAACTGTTAATAAAATACTAATTTTAGGTTAGAGCCCCTGCTACAACGTATAAAAGAAAAGAAAGATGCTGTACTTTGTCCCATTATTGATGTAATTGACGATAAAACACTTGAATACTATGCTTCAAATTTAGAGTATTTTCAAATTGGTGGATTTACATGGAATGGACACTTTACTTGGATAGAAATTCCTGAATGGGAAGAAAAACGTAGAAAATCCGAAGTGGCTCCTACAAGGTTATCCTTATACGAAAAATATTTCATTCTTTTCATTAAAAAATGTTGATTTTTGTATTTTGATATTCATTTCCTTGTTTTATTATTCCCTAGGACACCTACAATGGCAGGTGGATTGTTTGCTATAGACAGGGAATATTTTTGGAAAATTGGAAGTTATGATTCTGGAATGGATATATGGGGCGGAGAAAATCTAGAAATGTCTTTTAGAGTAAGTAATATTTTTGGTTTTTTAACAATATTTTTGGGTTAGTGAATTAATTGTTCAGCAATCTTTAGGGATAAGAATAGAGCAGTGTTGCTTTGTGAATAGCATTTTATCTAAAAATAAATTGGAGCATGAGGAATCTCCATTCTGATATTTGGAAACCCCATTTAATTTTTTTCTCTTGATCATTTCATCATTTTTATTGTTTTAATTAAAAAATAAATAAAATGTTTCCATTTATTTACTTATTTAAAAAAATACTTTTTTTTCATTAACTCCTTATTTTTATTTATTTATTTATTTATTTATTTGTACTCTTCCTTCTGGGTATTGTCCATTTCACACATATGAATTTCTCCTCTCTTACTTTACAATGGTTTCTACCTTCATGCATATACTGTAGCTCTTGTTTTATCTCTTTTTTCTGTCTTTCTTGCTGGTAAATTATGAATATTAGTTGTTTTTTCTGCCTAACTTTAAGGAAATAACAATCTTAAATATATTCACTATTAACATGAAAATAAAAGATCACAAGTTTACTGAAAGGTGTATGCAAAGTGTTGTAAAGTTAGAAACTAAACCAACATTAAAATAAAAATATAACAATTGACATTTCGATCATCATCTATCACCATCTTCAGTAAATAGTTGTTACATTGCTTTTAAAGTTTTAAAGAATAAAGTCAAGCCTTCTTGGATTTGAAAAGTTTGTTATGTTCTTTAACGATAATTGCTTCCACCAATCATAAGAACAGAATATGCAACAGCATCATCAGTCAGACAAAAACAGAATAAAGTTTAAACAAATTAACAATGGAGCATGCAAATGGCAGCATCTATCAGATGAAAACAGAATATAAGAAAAATCAAATAAACAATATAGTATGCAGTGGCGACATCTAGTATAAAATGATGAAAATAAATGCAGAACAGAAAAAATAGTATAAAATGAGATGAACTTTACTACAAACATAAACAGCTGTACATTGCCAAATGTTAGAATCATAGGATGAATATAAATACAGTAGCATATATTTACTTTAAGATGCACATCCAAAGTTTAGGTATAATAAATGATCATTCATTACAAACTTCATTACTTCTAACCATAATTTCGATGAATTTTTTCTGTGGACCTTCAATAACATTATTACATGGAATTTTTATCTTGGCATTTTCAAAATCTATGTGGCTGTCAGTAGTGTTAAAATAAAATCCAGCAAGAGCTGTTGTCTGTTGATATTGCAAAATATTTCCTATGTGTTCTTTCAAATTTTCTTTTCGTAACTTCAATGTAAAACAATTTTTCAAAGTAATAGGTATCAAAGTAATAAGTAAGGTTCAAAATAATAAGTAAGATAGGTATCTCATAAATTTTGGTACGTTCGTGCCCACAGTTGTAGAATCCAGGTTACTATTTAATAAATAAGGAGAGGGAATAGCAATAAGTTGAATATTAAACCTGCGAACAATTTTCCTTTATTTTTCAAAAATAACTGGAACATACCTGAACCAACAATATGTCGGATTCTGCTAGTTAATAGGCAGACTGTGAGTGGAAGACAATGATGATTGTGAATGATGTTATAAATGTACTTAAGGGGAAACTCGTGATTTATGGCAATCTTCTTTATAAAATTAAGTTCTTGGTTTAATTGTGTGCCAGAACAGATTAAGAAAGCCCATTGTATGAAAGATTTGAATTCTGCAATTTGGTAACAAAAAGGCAAGTTAACATTGAAGGGGATAACAGTATTTTCTTTCATAGGTTTTCTATAAACAGTACAGCTCAACATCTGACCATTGCAGTGTAACGCTCGTATTCACGAATAACTTCAACCGAGGGTTAAACCGTGGGTCCAGTAACCCCAGGTTGGTATTTTCAACTGGGAGTGTATTCACCGTTTACTTCGGATAAAAAGTTACCCAATTCAGAGTTCCTCAGCCCTGGTTGAAGCAAGTGTGCTTATTGGTTTTAAAAAATTGACTTGTTCGGTTTCGCGTCGAGACATCATTTGTTTTTATTTTGGAAGAAAAGTGCTGAAAAAAAAAAGAAAGATTCAATGTTGTGTGGATTCCCCCCGCCCCCAACAAAATGTATGGACAAAATAAAAACCTGTAATCAATAAATAAGGATCTACTTAATTTAATTTCTTGAAAGTTTTAATATTTTTTAAACAATTTTTTTTTTTTTTTTTTTTTTTTTTTTAATGAGTTAGGTCAATGATATGAAACGTGTTAACTATTAAAATAAATGTTAGAAAACTCTTTTTCAAAATAAATTTTTGCATAGTTGCTAAAATAGGGAGCTTGATTTGGATCAAAACTAATGAAACTTGATTTGAATAAAAACTAAAATTTTATTTCAACAGCAATTATGTTCACTTCCATTATTAATAGCTCTAATTAGTAATTAATTAAGCAATTTCTGATAAGGAAAATATTAAAGTGGAGAAAAAAAGGAAAAAAATGAAGGAAGTAGCTTGTTGTACTTTATATATACTATTTCTTTTATTGGTATTGATGGTATCCAGATGTATTAATTTTATTGTTTGGATTTTCAGTGAGCTGATTAAAATGATTAATTTTAATTGAATTAGATAGCAATTAATATTCCAGATTGACTGGAAAAAGTAGTGAAATAATATTAACTGCAGAAAAAGTGGAGCAGGTGATTCTGGCGGTGCCCCGGCACCAGGCACCAAGCTGCAAAGGCACTCCATGGGCACATGCAGTTATAACTTCTGATCGATTTATACATATTTTTCATTTAACAAGTCACTAAATAAAACTCCACACTTCCTTTAAGTTTAAACTGTGCACAGTGGAAATATTTTTATAAGATGTTATTTTAAGGAACACAAACACAAAAGACTACTAGTGTATAAATTTCCATTCAACACATATAACCGATTAAGGCCTTTTCTAAATCATGATACATGAATTCTGAACACTATCTGGACAAATAAATGTGAAATATTACAGAAAGTTGAACTTTTATTGACCAGCCTTTAGGACCCCCCTCCAGCCCTTTGTATGAAAATTTTTCCATTATCAGATTTACAAGATCAAAGCTATTCACTTGATTCTCTTTGACTATTTTTTGATAAATTAGCCTAGTAATTATGAAATATTATTACATGCACACAGACATCTGTTTTTAGATCCAGTGTTCCATTTGAAAGAATGTATTTATTTACAAAATATTTTATTTTCTATATTTTTCCTAGCTTCTTAATTTTATATATTTTGCTCATTTAGATATCACTTCATTAGATGTAATAAGAATTTTATTTAGAATGATTGATTAATGATAGATTTAATCTAAGAAAACAGCTCGAATTCATTATTGATAATTTCATATAATTTTACATTATCTAATAAATAAAATAGCTGTCTGTTTTTTTATTTTAAGAAAGAAATGTGTATTATTTAACTATTGTTTAATTTTATTTAATTATTACTTAATACATAATCTTTACTGCAAGTTAAAAATGAGAAATATAGCCAACAAAATGGTTTAAAGTGAGTGTGTATAACAATAAAGTGTTGTTACAAAAAATAAAACAGCAGCAAACAAAAAGAAAAACAACAAAAGCCACTGTTTTGGCAAACCAATCTTCTTAAAATTTGCCAAATCAGTTGACATGCAATAAGTAAATAAAAAAATACACAATCACTTGAAGTAGGTTTTATTTTATTTTTAAAAATTACTTGTCTTGCTAGTCTATAGATTATACCAAAACCTCTATAGTGGGCACTTCTGAATGTCAGACACAGGGGTGGGGATTTCTAGAAAATCTTACCAGTCAGAAAAATGCAACATACAGTTTGTTTCGAAGACTACCTAAAAATTCACTAGACCTGTCAGAAAATTCACTTGCCAGTGGCAAGTAAAATGCTGTATTTTCCCCACCCCTGATCAGACATAATCTATTAGAGGATACTTTAACTATCCCTATAAAATTTTAATACATGAAAATTCCTCACAAAATTTAAATAAATAGCAGGGGTTTTCTTAATTTCCCTTTCTGAAATAAGCATTTTTTTTTTAACTCTTAATATTACTGTTCTGTTTTTAAAAGCAATTATTATTATTATTATTTTCTTAATTCCCTTTTTTGATGCAGAATATTATTTGCAAGAATGAAAGTTTTAAAGTTTATGTCATTTTTTAAACTAACACTTTTATTTATTTTTTAGGTATGGCAGTGTGGTGGTTCTCTTGAAATAGTTCCTTGCTCTCATGTTGGTCATATTTTTCGTAGTTTTCATCCTTATACATTTCCAGGTGAAAAAGATACTCATGGTATAAATACTGTTCGCACAGTAGAAGTTTGGATGGATGAGTACAAGAAATATTTTTATTACCATCGCCCTGATCTTAAGGTTAGTTATTATTTTTTTAAATGATTTTAACTATTTATGTTAGTTGTTTCCACCACTATAGTAATTAATTATACAGATCAGATAGTGAGTTTCCTTGAAATATTTAATACATTTATTTATTTTTAACTTTACAGAATGCTGATTATGGAGATATATCAGAAAGATTGCTTCTGAAAAAACAGCTTAAGTGTAAATCATTTAAATGGTATCTTCAAAATATCTATCCACAAAAGTTCATTTTCCATGAAGGAGTAATGGCATATGGATCTGTAAGTTAATACTTACATTTTATTAAATATATGTATAGCTAAATGTTTTAAAAAAAAATTACCCCAATAGCAAGAGATATTGGCTAAATTTCCGCCTAATACCAGAATTGTCGGTAAATGATCAGTAGTCGAATGGAGAGCTTTACATAATATCGTCTGAACAAAATCTAGTGATTTATCTAGATAATGTCGTAGGAAAACGTCGGCAGGAAATTGTATTATTATTACAAGTCAATTAATCGGAAAAATATTCTTATGTATGTAATCGGCCGGCAATCTGAAAGTAATGAAAAATTAATCTTTTTTACTGAGGTGTTTTTTATTGTTTGTTTCCACTGTATAGATACCCCCTACAGTGATGATAGGTGTGTGTGTGTCACGTGAATAAAACTGTCCAATGCCCTGCAATATCTTATCTCCCTCCCACTCAAAATCCTTTTTCACGTTTCAAGGACATCATTTGTAAATGGACAGTCGAAGGAATATAGGAGAAAAAAATACTTTCCAAGAAATGTTCTTTGGTAAGAATGCATTATTATTTGCAAATCAGTAAACTTAAATCTCTTAAAAACTTACAGATAGCAGGGTAGTTAGTGTAAAAGTAAACTAACAATTTAAAAGCATTTGTTTGTTCTTTTTTTTTCAATAATTACATATAGAAATTCATATTTAAAATTATACTTAATAAAATGGTTAGAGATATTTGCTGTTTTGTTGATTTAGATAAATAAATTAATAATTATGAGATCTGAAATTTAGATTATAGCAGGATAATATCTGAAATTTAGACTATTACAACAACAAACTATTTGCTCTAAATGTATTTTCTTAGTTATGAATTAGAAATTTTTGATTTAAAAATTAATTTATTTAGAAATACTTCAGATAATGTTATTGTATAAATTATAATGAAGTTTTTCATCTTTTTTTCCCCAAAAAGTAATAAATTTAATTTTATACCTTTTAAAAGTTAAAAAAGATGCCTGAACATTTTTTTTTAATTAAAATTATTATTAGATAAATAAGTTGAAAATTATAAGATCTAAAATTTAGACTATTCCAACAACAAACTATTTCTTCTAAATGTATTTTCTTAATTAGAAATTAGAAATTTCTGATTGAAAAATTAATTTATTTAGAAATAATTGATATAATGTTATTGTATAAATGATAAAGAAGTTGATCATCTTTTTTTTTTTTTTTTTCCCCCAGATAGTGATAAATTTAATTTTATGCATTTTAAAAGTTAACAAAAGATGACTGAACAATTTTTTTAATTAAAATAATAATTAGATGAATAAATTGAAAATTATAATACTACAACAACAAACTATTTGCTCTAAATGTATTTTCTTAGTTGTGAATTAGAAATTTCTGATTAAAAAAATTATTTATTTAAAAATTATTCAGATAATGAATTGTATAAATTATAAATAAGTTTATTATCTTAAGTTAAAAATAATTGTTTAGATATTGAAAAAAATAAATTTTTTTCCATACATAACCAAAATTTAATGAGACGCTTTAAATGATAGAATTTTCACAGCTAGGAAGTAATGTTAAAAAATATTGTAAGATGCAAAAATTATCTAATTAAAATTTATCAAAGTTCGTTGTAATTCAATCAGGAAATATTGTTAGACGGAAATATTTTCCGCTATAAAATACAAAAATGTTTTCATATCGAGGGCGTAATTAATTAAAAGGTAAGACATTTTGTTTAATTTAAATTCTAAATATTGCTGATCTTGGGAGGAAAATTACAGTTAATTATTCTTTGTAACATGCAATAATATTTGTATATCAACAGTGTGAGTTACTTATAAGCAAGAATATAATTCTTAAATTGACTGTAATTTTATTTGTATCTTACAATTGAAAATAAATTGAAATTTTAATTGTAATTTTCATTGTAAAATTATTTAACAGCAATATTTTGACTTTAAGCAAAACAAGATTTATTACATTTCAATTAGTTACATCCTCGTTATGGAAATATTTTTGCATCTTATAGTGGAAAATATTCCCAATTAACAATATTTATTTTTTGAATTAAAACGAATTTTTTTACGTTTTAAATACTATTTTTGCATCGTACAAATTCTTCTATTCGATATGATTAGCTAATCAACAAAAGATCATATGATATTGCAATGTATTTGGTAAAAGATAACTAAGTGACCAAATTATCGAAAACTAATATGCAGAGACTTCAAAACCGATTTAATTGTAGTCGGGAGGCGATGCTCGAAAGGTGATCTGCCTTGCAGCCAAGAAGTCATATCTGCTGATGCTGGAAAATGAGATCACCAGGACGAAATATAGTCAAGTTAGAACTTTCGGCAGAAGTTCGCCAAGAATTATTTGCTGTTTGAGTATGTACCCATAAAAAAAATTTAAAAATTGTTTTTAAATTTGATTACTTTGTGAGGAAATATTATTTATTGCATTTTTTTAAAAGTAGCTTTAAGCAAGCAAAATTTGTATTATTTGATATGTTTCAGTTAAAAATAGAATTAATTAAATATGATGACATTTTCAATTCATGATGGTTTCTAACAGTTGTTCTACTCCTAACTAAAAAGTATATAAAAGTATCCAGTTGGCAAGAATGACTATTAAAGTGATTTGGAATCAAATATCATTTTAATTTTTCAATAAATGTTTTACATCTTGAATTATATGTTATTGCTATCTCATGATGATCTTTCTTAAGCTGCCAAATCCAAAAATTTAGTTCATAATGTGATAGCATTTTCTGAAACATCCTTTATCTTTATTCGAAAAATAAAAAACTTTATTTGTTTTCTTTCAATAATATTTAAGCTAAAATTAGATTTAACTGAGTCTTATATATTATGTTACATGTACCTTTTCTATTGAGTGTAACAATCAATATATATATATTAAGCTATCGTACGTGGCACAGAAATTGCAATTATTTGTTAATTGTTCAATGGTAACAACCAAATAAAACGCATCTCATTGGTTATTGAACAGCATTTAATGCATCTCCATACCTATAAGGGGTTTACCATGGGTGGGGGGGGGGGGGCTGTTCCGTTACCAAATATCGCCAAGTTTGTCGCCAACGTGACGATATATCACCAAATTTAGCGACCAAAATTAAGCGCCAAAAGTTACGCCAACTTGGCGATATCTCTAATATTTCGCCAAATTCCCATAGACTTCCATTGTAAACCAATAGGGTTTACTTGCTTACAGAAAATCAACAAATTGAGATATTTTAGCATGCTTTCCAAAACATAAATTTTAAGGGAGACCAAACAGGTCGCCAAGGGCGGCTAGTATGTATAAATTATACTTAAACTTTAAATTGTTTTAATAAGTTTGTTTCTGAATCACAATAAAAATATCATTTTATTCTATCTCTTTTATTTTAATTTTCCTTTACCATTATTAATATTAATGTTTTATTTATTTATTTTTAGGTTAAAAATCCATTTAGTCATATGTGCCTTGATACTCTTAATAGAGATGAGGACAAATCAGAACCCATTGGCTTCTATCCATGCAAGACACATTCAGGAATAGTTATAAATCAGGTATTTTAATGCTGATTTTTTTATAATATAAATAATCTAATCTGTAATTTTTTTACTAATTGATTATAATAAAAAATAACTGTGATAAGCTTGTTATCTATATAAAGACAGAAGTTTGTATGTGTATGTCTGCTTATGCTCTGTGTTCTGAAGAGACCACTGCATGCAGAGCTACAAGATTTTCTAGGAAGGTACTTCTATGTTTAATTATGCACCTCAAAGCCAGTTTTTGTATTTTTGGATTAGATGTTTTAAAATTGATCAAACTAATTGAAAAGCACTTTTTCCACCCTCAAAATGGTACAGGACAGCCATTCTGGACTTGGCTAGTAATGAAGATTCGATGATCGAAAATGACTCTTTTATATATATATATATATATCTTTTGAAACCCACATCGACTAAGTATTCAAATTGCTGATAATCAAAAAATACTAAACCACATCTATGTACTTTAAGCTTTCTAACAGCACAATCTGTTACAAAATTTATAGACGTTAACCATTTAAAAAAAAAATTATTCTCACAACCTTGATTTAATTTTTTCCCTCATATTTTTTTAAGCTCTCATCCACTAAATTATTCAAAATACAGAGGTAAAAACACATCCACTTAACTGGCATACTTTAATCTTTAAAATGATGTCTTCAATTTTGAAAAACATTAATATTAACCATTAAAAAAATAATAATAAAGGTTTTCTGAGAACTGTTTCAGGGTTTTCATGTTTCTTTTTTTTTCTTTTGCAAAGCTTAAAAATTTGCATTGACTTCGGAAATCAAAATAGGAAAAAAAGCAAAAAAAATACCAACTTAATCTGTCTTTGAAAGACATCTTCAGTTTCAAAACCTATTTGTATTAAGTCTTCTAAAAAAAATTAGTTTACAAAATTCACTCTTGCAGTTTTTGTCTTTTTTTGTAATGTTTAACATTCTGCATCCACCCTTTGTAATTGAAATATGAAAAAAAATTACACACTTAATCTCCGTACATTTTACTTTAAAAAGGTTCTTCAGTTGTAAAAAATATTAATATTAACCCTTTCAAAAACATTCCTTTTCAAAACTCACTTTATTGACTTTTGATTTTTTATGCATACTTTAAAATTCTGCATTCAGTTTGGAAATCAAAATACAAAGAATCAAATTGCACCCACTTAATAAGCGTACATTTAGCTTTAAAGGATTTTGTTTTGTTTTGTTCATTTTTAGGGTTCCGTACTTAAAAAATAAAAATGGAACCATTATAAGATCACTCCTGTGTCGGTCTGTCTGTCACAGTCATTTTACTCATAAACTTAGGAACATGGAAAGTTCAAATTGCGGGAAGTAATAAAGAGTATTAACCCACATATTTACTGAGTATTAAACATTCACAAATATATTTAGGAAAAATGAAGAGGGGCTAATTATGTTACGTGAAAAAAAAAAAAAATCTTTTCTTTGTGTATCGTGTTATGAGAAAGCTTTCGTAACGCTGAACTCAGAAAATCATTTCTCTTAATTTTAGGTATTATATTTTTAGAAATATCATTGAAAATGTAGCGCAAAAATATGTCCCCCCCCCCCTCCCATCTATTTCTGAAACTACTGAAACTAAAATTATGAAAAAATTAGAGGTAATAGACATTAATTTAAACCTTGCAGGAAAATTATACAGATTACCCCAGGTCACATAGTTTTTGAGAAAAGCGCATTTTTCCATTACACACAAATTTCGATTTGCTTGCATTCAGCAAAGGTGCTGAGGAGTGCTGGGGGTACCTATCATAGCAGAAGTATAAAATCATTGTTAATAATGATTTTCGAAAACAAAAGTTTGTAATTAACTGAGATATTAACCCTCAAAGACATGGATGATTTGGACATACATAATGACAGGGGCTGCATACTGTATGTACCATCGTCTTTTAGAGCCTAGATAACAACTTTTAATGATATATTTGTGTAACGCAATGCCCATTAGCACCATAAAAGCAATAAACGTTAAATTGTGAAAAACAGATTAATTAAAATTACATAAGTACTATGGGATTTGCGACTAGTTTTCATTGACCGGATCTCTCAATACGCCTCCCATGTCTTAAAAAAAAAAATTCTAAACCTATCTGGGAAAATGCAGCATAGACCAAGGCAGTGTTGCAACTTTGTGACCTCCTTTCGAAACGGGCTTAGCATGATGCCAAGTTTAAACTTTGAACAAGGGTTTTGTTTTAGCTACACTGTAAAAAGAAAAGATTATTACTACTCTGAATTTAATTTTGTGAAACTAGGAGGGCTGTGCCCCCCCCTGCTCGCTATGCTCACCAACCCCCCACGTAATGGCTTTGCGATTCCATTCGGTATTGCAAAGCAATCCGTATCTTCTAGCCAACCCCAGATTATTGTTTGTGCTTAAAAATAATGTAAATAGTTCAATTAAGCTCTACTCATAACCTAATTAATATTAGTTTTTGTTGCATTGAAATATCTCAATTTGTTGATTTTCTGCTACAAGTAAACCCTATTGTATTCCAATGGAAGTCTATGGAAATTTGGCGAAATACTGGAAATAGTGCGAAGTTGAGGTCACTTTAGGCGACTAAGTTTGGTCACCAAATTTGGTGATACATAGCCAAATTGGCGACGTTTTGTAACACAGCTGGGTCCCCCACCTTGGTAACCCCTCTTATAGCGTCAGAAGTCTCTGACCAATCAGATACATTTCGCGGTATCTACGCAGGTTTTCATTGGTCCATTTCCAAAGCGTTATTTTTAGGGTTTCGTTCATCTGACGAAACCCTATTCGTCTCACTCCTTTGTCTGTCTGTCTGTCCGTCTGTCCGTCACAGAGACCGTTCTCAGAAACTATACATGTTAGAGATTTGAAATTTTGGGTACTTATAGCTGAACACCTCACATCAAACAACAAATCATAAAATTTTGAAAAAGTTGGTAATTAACTGAATTACGGGCTAATTAACTTCTAAACTTAACCAATCCACTTTTTTAACACAGATTCAAATGAACTTTCTCCAAATCATCCATGTTTCTCCCAAGGGTTGCCAGTAAAATCAGCCAATGCATGGTTATCACGAAGGAAATTAAGCCGAAAAATGAAGTGGGCATTTTAAATCGAAATCGCATATCAGAAAATATTGGTCCGAGAAATTTGTAAATGGAATAGACAGACGCAGAAAGAAATCTACTTTCATTTGGTATAAAGTTCACATTTCTGCGATGTGTATAAGTTAAAATATCCACTAAAAATCGATCGATAAAAATTTATTTTCTTTGATTGGAAAGACAAGGAAAAAAGATTTCAATTCAAAAGATTTCAAAGCAGGTAGACATGAGGATGCAGCGGTTTTTCTTAATAGCATATTTTAATACGGAATTTTAACTTTTTAAATATTAAATTTTTTGATTAAATTTTATGGCATCCCGATGTCAAATTTCTCGCTGATTTTATTGATACCTATTTCTAAGTCCTATCTTAATTACAAGCTGAAATATTAATTATTTAATTAATCGGTTTAACTCGCAGAAGAATAAATGTCGGTAACTCCCACATGTGTATTTTAAACAATTCTTTCTAAGTGAGCCCCTAATTATGTTGGAGACATGAAATTTTGGGTACTTATAGCTGGACACTTCACATCAAACAACAAGTGATAAAATTTTGGAAAAAGTCCTACATTTAACCCTTTGGGCTCCTGCATGTGTATTTTAAACAATTATTTCTAAGTGAGCCTCTAATTAAGTTGGAAGCGTGAAATTTTGCATTCTTATAGCTGAACACCTCACATCAAATGACAAATCATAAAATTTTGAAAATGTCGTACGTTTAACCCTTTGGGCTCCCACATGTGTATTTTAAACAATTCTTTCTATGTGAGCCCCTATTTAGGTTGGAGGCATGAAATTTTGCATACTTATAGCTCAATATCCCAGATTACACGTCAAATAATAAATTTTGAAAAAGTTTTATGTTTAACTCTTTCAACACCAGCTCGTGTATTTTAAGCAATTCTTTCTAACTGAGCCCCTAATTAAATTGGAGATTTTAAATTTTGCATACTTATAGCAGAACACCTGAAGCCAAGCGACAAATCATAAAATCTTGAAAATGTCTTACGTTTAACCCTTTGAGCTACCACATATGTATTTGAAGCAATTCTTTCTAAGAGAGCCCCTAATTAAGTTGGAGACATGAAATTTTGCATACGTATAGCTGAATACCTCAGACCACACGACAAATCATAAAATCTTCAAAAAGTCTTATATTATTTACCTCTCCGGGCTCTAGCTTGTGTATTTTAAGTAATTTTTCTAACATCCGCCCTTTTAACCAGGGGAGAAATTTTCCAACTTTTGCCGACACCCCTTTGACCCTTCTTTCATATTGTGCACCATAGCCTTACATATTTTAGTTCCATTTTTTACCGCCAGGTGCACCTACTGATCTCAGGTGCTATGGGCCCAATCCCCTCGACTAATATATCTGCGGATAGTATGTAAAACTGGATTTCATTCGGATAGATGTTTGTTTAGAATCGAGTGCGCCCCCTGGTTGCGAAATGTGGAAGTAATAGATTTTTTCAAAAAGATAAAGTGTTTTGAAAGGAATATTAAACGAAACCCTCTGTGCGATCTGTGATCACACTTACCCACTTGTTTTAATATATAGAAGGATGTCAAATGGAGTTTAAATATGCTCTACTCTTATTGTCAGTACTGAATTAGGTTTATAAAAAAAAGTTTAGGATAAGATTAAAAAAAGAGTTATACAGAGTAGCAATATTTGATATTATTTAGGCTTCATATCTCTTTTGAACTTTTATGGTATACCCATTCATATTTTTCTAGTATATACAGCTATACACAACCCAACGTTATATTTGTTTTTTACAAAGTCTTATTACTCTTTTAGCAACGATTTTTTTAATAATACAGTTAATAATCCATATATTTATTGTACGGAACCCTCTGAGCATGAGTAGTACTCGCACTAGATCGTTTATTGTACATGTACTGGGAAGCCTACATTTTCAACAGAGAAAGATATGTTTCTGAGTTTAAAGGAAGGGTGGGAGGAAGTTTTATATTATTTAGATTTTCTCAAGAACTTTTGATCAGAATTGAAAGTTTAATATAACTAAACTTAACAAATTAAATTGGCAGTCACTATAAAAATGTCCCCTTAGTTCATTTCATAAGCTGCCGATGGCAAATGGGCTTTCAGCATTAGGTTCTTTTGGAAAGATTTTCGTTTGAGTATATAAATTCATTTAACTCTGATTTTAGGTATATTAAAGGTTACTATCAGGGGCTCGAGCTATTCTGGTCTTTCGTTTAAAAATATAAAATCAAAATTGACCAGGGCATATGTAGCACTCCCGTGCACATGTAGCATATATACTGCCGAAGGCAGTGGGTTCCTAGATTAGGATAGTTTGGAAAAATATTCGTTTAAATACATTGTCATTCAACACTGATTTTAGGTATATTTAAAGTTATTATCATGTAGGTATATTTAAGGTTATTATCATGTGCCTGGGCAATGCTATGCGCGTCAGCTAGTAATCAATAAAGCCCATAACTTAATGTTTCTGTAACTCAAATTATGAATAAAACAATTATGAAGAAAAAAAATCTATATATATATTACGGTATCGTACGTGGCACAAAAATCACGATTATTTGTTAATTGTTTAATGGCAATGCCCGAATGCCTTGATGAAATGCACCTCATTGGTACATTTAATGCATCTCCATACCAATAAGGAGGATTACCATAGGGGGACCCTGTTCTGTTGCCAAATGCTGCCAAGTTTGTTGTCAACTTGGCGATATATTGCCAAATTTGGTGACCAAAATTAGTCGCCAAAAGTGACACCAGCTTGGCGATATCGCTAATATTTCGCCAAATTCCCATAGGCTTCCATTGTAAACCAATAGGGTTTACTTGCTTACAGAAAATCAACAAATTGAGATATTTTAATGCAACAAAAACTAATATTAGCTTAAGGGATTATATTAATTATGTTTAAGGGAGTCCAAGTAAATTAAATTATGAGTAACAGTAACATGATACAATGCTTAGCATGCTTTCCCAAACATAAATTTTAAACAAAAATTGCACACTCCTGTGTGCACACACACAGTAATTAAAAATAGTTTCCTTGAAGTCTTTGCTATCTGAGAACTGAGATTTTCTGATTTTTCTATCAGAGCACTAAATCAGCACTTATGATCTTTTCTGACAAAATTCAAAAGTCTTTCGACCTATGCTGTGAGGAAAAATTAGCTTCCATAGTCCTTGTTTTTTTTTTTTTTTTTTTAAGAATTCACCTAATTTTATTCAAGCACACAAAGCTAAAATGCATAGAATGTGATTATAAAAGCTTTGCTGTTGTCAATATTGAAATTGTATGGGAATTTAAAAAAAATTCATTCAGGTATCGCCAAGTAGGTTTCATTTAAGGGGATCTATTTTTGCTTTTATACTGCTGTATCGCAACCATTTTAAAAATAAAGGCAAAACAAAAAATGCTCTGAAATCCTCATCAAGTCCGAATATTTAAAGGGAAAAACTTTTTGAACTTCTAATTATTTGTACATGGCTGCCATTTTGAAACAAGATGGCGAATAAAGCTGGCCAAAGAACTTGATCAAGATCTTGCTAAGTCACATCCACATCGGTTCATAAATAAGAGTGCTGCAGTATGACAAAAAATCAGATTGTTTCAAAATGTCAGCAACACCAGAATTTCAAACTGATGTATATCTCAGACATTTTTAAGATAGAGGTAAAACAAAAAAATGCTCCGGAATTCTTATATCAAGGTCAAAAGCTTAAACGGTATTTTTTTAAAATTTCTAATTCTTTTGTTCATGTTTCTGAATTTGAAATGTTTCTATTTTCTTCTTCAGGCTTTTATTTAAGAACATGATGGTGGATGAAGCTGGCCAACGAACTCAGTTGAGACCTTGGTATAACCTGTACACATGCTCAGTCACATCCAAATTGGTTTATAAATATGAGTGTTACAGCATGTCAATTATCATATTGTTTCAAAATATCAGTCATCCTAGAATTTTAAACATATATCTCGGCCATTTTTGTTAACAGAGGCAAAACAAAAAATCCTCCAAAATCCGTGTACCAAGGTTGAATGCATAAAAGAAAATACTTTTTGAATTTCTAATACTTTTGTACACATTTTTTAATTTGAATTTTTTCTATTTTCTTCTTCAGGCCGCCATTTTGAAATAAGATGGCAGATGAAGCTGGCTAACGAACTTACAAGTAAAGATACCAGAGTCCTAGGCAGTGAATTTAGATTTTTATAGCATATTTGATTTGGCTCATTGAGCTTAGCAATTTGATACCTCCCATATGTACTATTGAGTTTTAATAATGACAGAGAGCTGGGTCAAAGTTCAAAATTTTATTTATTCAAAAACAGTTGCCGCAAAGAAATAAGTATGATTCAAGTTTACTTATGGTTTATACACAGCCATATGTTGATGACAATCAATTTACATATTGTTCTTTTCAAAGAAGTGAATAAAGCAAACATATTTTTCGCAGCAAGCACGACGAGCAAAGGCTTCTTCTTCAACTGACTACTCGACAATGCACTCAAAACAGGTCGGCTTTCTTTCTAGAATTTTTTAACATCAGTTTTGACTCGTGGCTCTTTTTTTTTTTTTTTCTAATCAATGTAGCCTCCTTTTGGCAAATCCATTCTTGAACATAGTGTAGCGTAACTGATACAAACTGACTGTGTGCCAATGATTGAAGCTTTATAATGTTGTTCCTAGAAATGAGAGAAATGTTTAATTCTTCCTACTCAAAATTATACCTGATTCAAAGAGTTCAATGAGATTGTTGGTCGTAATCTTATCTTTCGCAGTAATTGCGACCTTTGACTCAAGCTGATATTTCTCAAATAGAAGATGAGCAACGTTCTTTTGATTTAATGAAATGTTAACTTTGGCCTCAAAGTCCAAAACTTTATGTTTCAAGTTTCAAGAGTCTCATAACTTTAAATGAAACTTCATACAATCTTAAAAAATACTGGAAAAATTCAGTTTAAAATTGAATAATAACACGAGTTGGTTCAAGCAACTTAAACTCGGACCAAAGCAGATTAAAGCACAGTGGAGAATATTATCAGCTGATAAAACTTCACAATTTAAAAACAAAAAACATATTTTCTTCAGAGTCCAAACTTAAAATGTAGAATGTAAGAACAATATGAGAAAAACAATCATAATCTGAAATAGTAACATCATGTTGCAGAAGAAACTTCAGGCTGCTCTGCCTTATTTATAAATAAGGCAGAGTAGTCACATATACCACCTTCTATGACATTACATTTCAAAGAAAAAAAAAAAAAAATGCTAATCCATTACATCCGCCCCACATTTTCTGAAAATCTTGAATAATGTAAGTTGCCAAAAATAGAGCAGTATCAGAAAACCCCTTCACATGCAATGCAGCTGTATGTAGAAGTTCTGCAAAATAGGATGTGACTGAAAAACTGATGAGGGAAAAGAACTGACAATGCATGGGCGCAAAAGATTTTGCTCAAAACTTGGGAAAAGGTATTGACAGGATGAACAAAATTAGATGAGGACTTCATAACTTGCGAAAACTTGCCTGTCAAATAGCATAGTCATCAATGTATGGCAGTGTAAGAACCATAAGTAAACTTAAATCATACTTATTTCTTTGATGGCAATTTTTTTTCAACAAATGAAAGTTTAAACTTTGACCTGGCTCCATGTCATTATTAAAACTCATTAGCAGATATGCGAGGCATCACATTACTAAACTCATTGAGATGAATTGTATGAACTATAAAAATCTAAATTTGCTGCCGAGGACGATGGTACCTTTACTTGTTAATCAAGACCTTGGTATATCCTGTACACATGCTCAATCACATAGAAATCAGCTCATAAAATGAGTTCTACAGCAAGGCAAGCATCAGATTTTTTTCAAAATGTCAGCCACCTTCGAATTTCAAATTGCTGTATCTCAGCCACTTTTTTAGATAGAGGCAAACAAAAATTGATCTGAAATCATTGTATTATAGAAGAATACTTAAAGGAAAAAAACTTTTTTGATTTTTAATTTTTCTGTTATCTTCTTCAGATTGCCATTTTGAAACAAAATGGCAGATGAAACTGGTGAATGAACTCAGCTGAGACTTAGGAATGTTCTGTAGACATTCTGAATTTCATCCAAATTGGTTCATAAATACGGGTGTTACAGCATGACAAAAATCAGATATGTATATACAGTGATATATATGTGGGATGAGATTCTATTTATGAATCATAACTCATTTCTAAGACGAACACTGACATTTATTAAGACGAAGACAAAACAAAAATACAGTTAAAAGCACTCTTCTCAATCTATATTTAGCTTAAAAGCAATAACTTTGGCTTCATTTACTTAGCACCATCGAATATTTCTAAGATTTTCATACGTCATTTAAATCTTCTATTTTATATCGTCGAGAATATTATGTTCCTTTTAACAAAACCGCCGTCGCTTGATTCTTTTCCGTTCTATTTATTTTTTCTGCATTTCCACTTCATGCAGCTTTGTTACCTTTTTAATCTCGAAGCAGAATACAGAGTCGGGGACATTCAGTCTGATGCAAGTGTTACTTACGAAATTCCCTACATATATATAAAAAAAATATATATAAATGGGTGGTTTTGGGATCTAGGGGGTCATTATTGCTGAAAAGGTACCGAAATTTTCCAGAAGTGCTTTCCTCCGAATGGCTGCAATACATAGCTTTTTACTTTTTATAAGGAAGTACTGATGGGAATGATTTGACATTTAGTAGTTAAGTCTTTACACCTTTTTTTTTTTTTTTTTTTTTTGAGAAGTACTACATATTGTCACTTGACGCTTCTCCTCTGGAACTGTCACATTTCTATATATATATAAGCTGCAATAAAAGAAGCATGAAAACCCACCTATTTACCAGCTTTTAGACTCTACTGGAAATATTAATCTTGAAATACATAGTAGATTTACAAAAACTTGTCAAGCACTAAAAGATTTAAACAGTCATCAGATTCAATAGGCTTTTTTTAAAGGTATTTTATAATAGACATTTCTTTTAAATCATTAAATTGAGCATTGATAAAATTATATATTTTTAGGCAATACTTTTTATGAAACTCTGATGTCTCAAACAAACCTTATCTGCACGTTTTCGCTATTTCCCTGTAAGTTCTAGATATTGGGGTTCAAATGTATTTTAGAGCCTTTAAAAACGTATTGTTTATGTAATTTAGTTAAAAGTACACATGTGCTTATTAAACAATATTTTCATTTAAAATTTTAAATGAACAAAGAACTTTTCTCTAGTTTTTTTTAATATTCAATCCTTTGTGCGATTTTGATTATAGAAGACCACACCAGTAAAAGAATTTCTGCATGTCTCATGGTCATGTTGAATACTAATATAGAATGTTAAAGTAGAAATTATTTGTTTCCGATAATTTGAAATAGCACTTAAATTATAATAAAGAGAAAATTTATTTGAGTTGTTCTAAAAAAACAATTCTTTTTTGTGGGAGAAAAAAACAAACAGTTGTTTTAAACCATGGTTAAAAGCACTTTGTTTTAAACAGTGCCAACCCTGCCAATGATAGATATCTAGCATTTACTTATTTAGTTGTCACTTGGCTTTAAAGAACGATTTGTGATATTTGTTGTTTTCTTTCTTTCATTTTTTTTCTTCTTAATCTAATATATAAAAATGAAAATTTGTCTGTCTGTCTTTCTGTAATGCTATACAAATCCACAGTTTGGAAGTGAGAATTGTGAAATGTTACATACATGTGTATTAAAACATGGTCGAGGCAACTAAAGTTATCCGGAATCGAAATAACTTATAGTTAATTTTTAATTAATGAAAAAACACCAATTTAACAGCAATTTCCAATCAAATTTAAACATTTTTCGTTATAGCTGTTGCCATCAATTAAAAATTTACAATAAAACTCTTACCACAACAATTACTTCTCTATTGCAAGATTTCCACGTGAAAAAATGAAATAAATAATTTGACGAATTCAAAAAATGGAATATTTCGTCATATTGGAAATATAAAGGACATGGTGAATATATAACGTCATAT
Source organism: Maratus speciosus (assembly GCA_963932465.1). Classification (NCBI taxonomy): domain Eukaryota; kingdom Metazoa; phylum Arthropoda; class Arachnida; order Araneae; family Salticidae; genus Maratus; species Maratus speciosus. Next base: position 462,694,145 of record OZ010788.1, read on the forward strand.
GAGTGTGAAAAAATGTATTGAAACATGATAAAAACCCAATTATGGAAATATTGACGTATTTTAACATTATTGCTCCAATGATGAATTGAAATATTGCGTCTGTTATATAAATTTATACATTTTTGTATTGGGTTTTCATTTGGTTCATGTGTACAACACTTCGACTGCTTTTTTTTAATTGTTTGTTTTATGTTATATGTTAAATTTTAAAATTGATTTTTCAGAACAAACCTTCTTAAAATTCCAGGCAACACTGGGTTACTTTAGCTAGTTTTTAATAAAAACGTCAACATTTCTAAATATCCATTACAATCAAGAAATATCTAATGATAAAAGATATTGAAATTCCAACTGATTTTTCATTCTGAAATTCTTAATATTAGTAACTAATTTTGAAGAGTTTAACTTTTTGTTGCTTTGTTAAAAAATATATAATTTGTAGTTTTTTATGTAATTATAAAAATTGTGAAATTATTATAATGATCATGTCTTACACTTGTTTAAAATAAGTGTTTATATTTCTCCCTTTGCAAGTTATTTTATTTATGAGTGATGTTTGCTATTATATTAGAACCAAACTAGTTTTGAAATGATTTAAACTAAGAAAACTTTCTTTTTTTGCTTTTTACAGCTTTTATCCTTTACTCTGAATGGTGAACTCAGGAAAGAAGATAATTGTGCTGAGGTGAATGATGATGGCAAGAAAGATTTAAAAGTGTACATGAATAAATGCCATGGAAATGGTGATAATCAAAAATGGACTCATAAAATGGTAAGCGGCATAAACCAATGATTTTAATTACTTTTAATGTGTTGACTTAAATGATTTTTATAAGTTAGAATCTTGCAGTAAATATTAACCCTATCATATATGAATTATTTAAGTGGATGAAAATCATATTTTACACTATTAATGACAAATAACATTGAATTTTTAAAAATCTTGCATTTATTGTAAAACTGCAAAACAAGCTTTATATAACCTTTACAAACATTAAAAAATATTTATTAAGACTTAATAAATAGTTTTTTGTGATAATTTAAACTTTGCATACCTTGCAACAAAGCTAAAAACTAGTATGTTGTGGCCATGACAAATCTTTCTTCTATATAAACCATGAACAAGAATATAGTACAAGAAATGTAGAAATACTACAAGAAATTTCATCAGTTTAGCACCAATTCATATCAAAGTTTATCTGAATTTGAAGTGTGATGAAAATTCATGCATTAGTTCTTGAGATAGAGTTATAGCGGAAATTTTGCAAAATGTAGCATAGCAGTGCCACCTGTTGAGAGATTTACACCAAAACATAAACAGCGCTAATTGATATCAAGGTATATCTGAATCTGAAGTTTGATGAAAATTCGTACATTAGTTATTGAGATAGAGCTATAGTGGAAATTCTGAAAAATGCAGCATAGCAGCGCCACCTGTCGAGCGATTTGCACCAAAACATAAGCAGCACTAATTCATATCAAGGTATACCTGAATGTGAAGTTCGTTGAAAATCCAAGCATTAGTTCTTGAGATAGAGCTATTGCAGAAATCTCAAGAAACAGCATAGCAGTGCCACCTGTTGAGCAATTTGCACCAAAATGTATAAAATGTCAATTTATGTCAGGGACTAACTGATTCTGAAGTTTGATGAAAATTTGGGCATTAGTTCTTGAGATAGAGCTATAGCTGAAATTCTGAAAAATACAGCATAGCAGCGCCACGTGTTGAGCGATTTACACCAAAATGTATAAAATGTCAATTCATGTCAAGTACTGATTCTGAAGTTTGATGAAAATTCGTGCATTAGTTCTTGAGATACAGCTAAAGTGAAAATTCTGAAAAGTGCAGCATAGCAGCGCCACTTGTTGAGCGATTTGCACGAAAGCATAAACAGCTGCAATTCATATCAAGGTATACCTGAATCTGAAGTTTGTTAAAATTCCAAGCATTAGTTATTGAGGTAGAGCTATTGCGGAAATCATAAAAAATGCAGTATAGCAGCGTCACCTGTTGAGCGATTTACACCAAAATGTATAAAACTTCAATTCATGTCAAGGGCTATCTGAATCTGAAGTTTGATGAAAATCCGTGCATTAGTTCTGGAGATTGAGCTATTGCAGAAATCATGAAAAGTGCTGCATAGCAGCGCCACCTGTTGAGCGATTTACACCAAAAACTAATCAGAACCAATTTATATCAGGGACTAACTGAATATAAATTTTTATTAAATTCTGTGCTTTAGTTCAACAATCACCAATTCAACTATAAGCATTTTTTTTAAACATTGTTTTCCCAAAAAAAAAAAAAAAAAAAAAAAACTAGTTGGATGTGCCAATTCTAAAACTTTCTTCTATCTTATACATCTTAATATTTCAAAAACTAGTTACACATGTTAATACTTCAATATTATTAGTTCATTAGTATACCAACTTTGATTTTCACTTAAATTTCTGCTTCAGTCAATTAAATGAACTAAAAACAAGTTAATCTATATCATGATATTTGTTAAAATTAATAGTTTTTCCTTATTCTGTTGTTATCAGATGTTTGTGAATAGCCGGCTTAGCAGGAAGTGAGTTCCCGCCTTTGCACGAGCCGCCGATGGACAATAGAACTATGAAAAATCAAGAAAAGTATACAAAAATCGCTATCACAGAGCCCTTTACCGCGCGATATTTCCAAATTCAAGGAGGACCTGTTGGCCAAAGCCAAAAACATGCACAAAAAATTTGGTTCAATTGTATGCATAATTTTATGCACTTTTCGATTGTACAATAAAGAAAATGGTACAGACATCATAATTATAGCGCCCCCTTCCAGCGGAATTTTTCCAAATTCAGGAAGGACCTTCATGCCATTACCAAAAAGAAACACAAAAAAATTGACTCAATTCTCTGCATAACTTCATACACTTTTCGATGGTACAATATTCAAAATGGCACAAAAATCGCTATTACAGCGTCCCCTACAGGCAAATTTTTTCCAAATTACGGAAGGGCCTGTTTGCCATAGCCAAGAACTTAAAATAAGAATTTGGTACAATTCTATGCATAACTTCATACACTTTTCGATGGTACAATATGCAAAATCGCTATTACAGCGCCTCCTAGCGGCAAATTTTTTCCAAATTCAGGGAGGACCTACCTGCCATAGCCAAAAACTTAAAATGAAAATTTGGTTCAATTCTATGCATAACTTCATACACTTTTGGATGTTACAATATTCAAAATCGCTATTACAGCGCCCCCTACCGGCGAATTTTTTCCAAATTCAGGGAGGACCTACCTGCCATATCCAAAAACTTAAAATAAAAATTTGGTTCAATTCTATGCATAACTTCATATAGTTTTGGATGGTACAATATTCAAAATCGCACAAAAATCGCTATTACAGCGCCCCCTAACGGCAAATTTTTTCCAAATACAGGGAGGACCTACCTGCCATATCCAAAAACTTAAAATAAAAATTTGGTTCAATTCTATGCATAACTTCATATAGTTTTGGATGGTACAATATTCAAAATCGCTATTACAGTGCCCCCTACCGGCGAATTTTTTCCAAATTCTGGTAGGACCTACCTGCTATATAGGGTAACTTCCCCAGTAATTGGCACCTTAAGAATTTGTCCTTAAACTTACCCCTGTTTTCATTACTTAGGGGAAAAATATTTACTTGCAAATATTTTTAAATCAAAGAGTGCATATCTGTGCATCTATTTTGCCAACTAAAATCAAAAATATTTAAATAGATATTTTTATAAAAATATATTTATAAAAAGCTACTATAATCACCAGTAATTGGCACCAAGTACACCAATGTATGACATCTTGTGATCCACTGATTGGCACATGTGTATATAAGTAAAAAAAAAACACTATTTTTTACTTTTAGATTATATGAAAAATATGGCTATGAGAAACATATGGTAGAAAAGATTAATTATAACACAATATAAGCAGAAAATCTTGGTTATGAGATAACATAGCTTGATAATATCAATTGTAACAACTTTATGCTGAAAATATTAGTCATCGCATAAGTAAATTAATGCTAATTCACACATCTTGATGTTGGTAATATATTATAACTGTTTTAGACTTGTCTAAAACATTTATAATATAGTATTTCTAAATATAAAATAAAACATAATTTGAAATGTTACATGGAAAAATAGTAATGAGAAACATATGGTAGAAAAGATTAATTATAACATAATATAGGTAGAAAATCTTGGTTATAAGATAACATAGCTTGATAATATTAATTTTAACAACTTTATGCTCAAAATATTAATCATCACATAAGTAAATTAATGCTAATTCACACATCTTGATGTTGGAAATATATTATAACTGTTTTAGACTTATCTAAAATAGTTATAAAATAAAAAAATAATTTGAAATGTTACATGGAAAAATAGTAATATAGAAATTAATGCTGCTTTATCTGTCAGTATGGAGTCTTGATTTTTCGAATAATGAATGACTCCAGAGAAAAAAGAAAATTTCCTAATAATTCCAAGGAACAATAAAAAAAGAAACGATTGTCTACAGTCACTAATATCTGACTTTGATGACCAAATACATTTGTTTTCCATTGTTTCTCGTAAAAAAAATTAACAGTAGGTTCTGCAGGTTCAAATCAATTATATGACCCATATAATATTGTTCATCATAAAAAACATCATAAAATACATGATTATTATTAGTAGCGGTAGAATTAGTTAATTTTTCGAATTAACTGTAATCAACTCCATCTGGATTAAAGGAATATAGGCCACAATGTCTAAAGCCATGTGAAATACATTCAGAACTAATGCTTCTAACAACAACACTTCAAACACTTTTGCAAACGTAATTTTTGTAATAACTCCATGAAAGTTACTCTCCGTTCATGAGCTATCAGCTTCCACTTCAATTTCATCACTTTGAACAAGCTGACATCACATGATTGCATCGTATGTGTTGCATTTGGGGGATAGAAATCATTACTATAACTTTTTCAGCACAATAATTACTTAAATGCAATGTAAGGTGAAAATCCATAAAAATTATTATTGGTAAATCAATCTGATTTTGCTGCAGCCATGGAAAAAAATATATTAGCTATGTATTTATAAAATATTTCACCATTCATCTAGCCACTTTTATTTTTCCTGAAGCCCAACTTTTAGGAGCATTATTGGCGAGATGTGATGGCAATCTCAGATAAGGATAAATTATAAATGGGGACAAACAACTCCATCAGCTTGAACTGTCATCAGTACAGTAAGAGATTCTTTGTCTGAGCCTTGCACAATTTCATAAACATCTTTGCATCCTCTTTTCCAGTTTTGGGACAAAGCAAAAATGCAGCCTCATCACAATTATTGTATATTCTCAGGGGATATTTGAAAAGCTCTTTGAGATTTTCTTTGCAAAAATAATCTACCATTTCTTTAAACATAATTCGCAAATCTAACTGAGTTAGTTTGGCTATTGAATGAGTAAGAGTTTCTGTTTCTGGAACGTTCACAATAATTTCAGGATGATAAGCTAAAAATAATTTAAACCATTTTTTCCTAGGTTTATTATTTGTGAATGGAGTTTTCCTGTTTGACAGTTCAATAATTTTTTGAACTGTACGCAATAAATCCTCTTTTATCAAGGGGAAGCCATCTTTGGTAATGCTCAAAATTCATTTTACTATGTTAACTTCTGCTGCTGCTGTAAGAACTGATGATGCTCTCATTCTTCTTTCTCTTGGAGTTTTCCCATTAACTTAGTTTTCTAAAGTATTATGAGGCACAGCAAATGTAACATTGGCTTTATCAAAGCTCATGTTTTGAGTATGTGTAGCATGCATTGCATTCATCACTGCTTCTTCAGAATACAAGAATTTGGCTTTAATCCATTTCAATGAATTTACTGTAGATGAAGATGCCATATATCAGGTTTTTGAGAGAAAGAAAGCAGCATAATTAGTTCGAAATGTGAACACTTTAAAAGAATACAATATATTTATATTAATACCCAATAATTGTCATGCCATCCCCAGTGATTGTCATATGAAGTTTTAATGCATGCCAATTACTGGTAATATTTCATATTTTCAAATAAAAACAATTGCTAAACAAAATTAGTTTATAACTTTAAAAGAACTGCCAAAATAAGTGGTTTAATACCAAATTTCATGATTCCCCAGTAACTGGCACATGTGCCAATTACTTGAAACTAGCAAAACTGAAGCACCATTAAATGGCACCTATCATTAATTCAAAAATCCAAATATTTATGTCAAAAATACTTTTGTACAATTAAAGTAAGCCTTTTCAACTAAACAAAACATTTGTCAGTCAAAATTTATAACATATTATAAATCAGATAATAATGAATTGATATGCATGCTACCTTAAGCGAGAGAAGAAGCATTTGCAACGAAAATGGCTAATTTGACACAAGCCATAATTGTTTCTCTTTCTTATGCACTATTGTCATCTAGTAGCATAAATCAGTCATAATCTTTAAAGTAAATGTACATATAGCTGGAATATGATCTTGCATTTTTAAAAAACTGAATGTAAATCTTATTTTAGGACATTTTTGTAGGATATGCCAATCACTGGTGACCTGCCAGTCACTGGGGATGTTACCCTACAAAAACTTAAAATAAAAATTTGGTTCTATTCTATGCATAACTTCATATACTTTTGGATGGTACAATATTCAAAATCGCACAAAAATCGCTATTACAGCGCCCCCTACCGGCGAATTTTTTCCAAATTCAGGGAGAATCTGCTTGCCATAGCCAAAAACTTAAAATAAAAATTTGGTTCAATTCTATGCATAACTTCATACACTTTTTGATGGTACAATGGCGACAAACACACGGACAGACAAACATTTTCTATAAACATGTTTTTTGGGATCTCTGACCCCTAAAACATGTAAATCCGTCGAAAACCGGAAGTCAGAAAAAAATTTCAATTACAATACTTTCTTCTATTGAAGATAGAAGAAAGTAAAAAGCAATACATTTATTAGAAAGATGGTAAAATTATTTAAATGAAATATTTTAGGTAATAAAAATAATAAACAAAAATAATTGAGCATCTTGAAATTTTAAGCAATAGAAATTTTAATTCTTTAATCCCCCCACCCCCTCCTTTTTTCTTTTAAAGATTAAAAAAACTAGTATGTTGTGGCCATCACAAAACTTTCTTCTATATAAATCACGTCAATTAAATCATTTAAATAATACAAGAAATTACATCAATTTAGCACCAATTCATATTAAAGTATATCTGAATTTGAAATTTGATGAAAATCCGTGCATTAGTTCTTGAGACAGAATTATTACAGAATATACAGAATATAGACAGAATATAGAGGAAATTCTGAAAAATGTAGCACAGCAGCACCACCTATTGAGCAATTTGCACCAAAACATAAACAGCACTAATTGATATCAAGGTATACCTGAATCTGAAGAATGACAAAAATTCGTGCATTAGTTATTGAGATAGAGCTATAGTGGAAATTCTGAAAAATGCAACATAGCAGCACCACCTGTTGAGTGATTTACACCAAAATGTACAAAACGTCAATTCCTGTCAATGACTAACTGAATCTGAAGTTTGATGAAAATCTGTGCATTAGTTCAGGAGATTGAGCTCTTGTGGAAATCGTGAAAAATGCTGCATAGCAGCGCCACCTGTTGAGTGAATTACACCAAAAAGTAATCAGCACCAATATATATCAGGGACTAACTGAATATAAATTTTTATTAAATTCCATTCATTAGTTCTTGAGATAGAGTGCCCACAAAATTTGTGTCACACACAGACAGACAGACATTTTGTAAAAACATGTTTTTCAGAATCTCTGACCCCTAAAATGTATAAATCCGTTGAAAACCAAAAGTCGAAAAATTTCACGAATCCAATACTTTCTTCTTGTAAAGATAGAAGAAAGTAATAATAATAATGAAAAAAAAAAAAAAAAAACAAAAAAAAAAAACCCAAAAACATTTTTAGTCATGTTATTGTTTACATCCAGGCAGAAATAGTTTTCAGTTTGCAGGAAATCTTTTTTCATGATCTTTGCAGTTATGATATGTTTTTATGTAACTCTTTAATATACAAATACCTTGCCACAGAGCTAAAAATAGTAATAATGGAAAAAAAAAAAACCCCCAAAAACATTTGTAGTCATGTTATTGTTTACATCCATAAGCAGAAATACTTTTCAGAAAATCTTTTTTCATGATCTTTGCAGTTATGATATGTTTTTATGTAACTCGTTAATTAACAAAAGAATTATTTAAGAAGTATTTGATCAGTACATTTTTTTTTTTCACATGTGTCTGTCAAATTTATTTTATTTATGATTATGACAAAAGTTCATTAAGGCAGTATTTTATCTTCACGTAATTCGCAACTTTTAAATATTAGTGTATTTTGATTTACTTGTGAATCGCAACCCGGAAATTTTAAAAGTGATTTTCATTAATATAAAGTTAGCAAAGAGTAAATTTCGGAGAGCTGGAATGCATGTGTGCCTCCATTGGATTATTTTCACAATAATTGTCTGTTCCATGGCAAACACACATTTCTACTTTCTTCTATCTTTACAAGAAGAAAGTATTGGATTCATGAAAATTTTTGAATCCCGGTTTTCGACAGATTTACACGTTTTAGGGGTCAGAGAATCCGAAAAACGTGTTTTTACAAAATGTCTGTTTGTGAGTCTGTCTGCGAGTCTGTCTGTCTGTGACACAAATTTTGTGGGTACTCTATCTCAAGAACTAATGAATGGAATTTAATAAAAATTTATATTCAGTTAGTCCCTGATATATATTGGTGCTGATTAGTTTTTGGTGTGAATCACTCAACAGGTGGCGCTGCTATGCAGCATTTTTCATGATTTCCACAACAGCTCAATCTCCTGAACTAATGCACAGATTTTCATCAAACTTCAGATTCAGTTAGTCCTTGACAGGAATTGACGTTTTGTACATTTTGGTGTAAACCGCTCAACAGGTGGTGCTGCTATGCTGCATTTTTCAGAATTTCCACTATAGCTCTATCTCAATAACTAATGCACGAATTTTTGTCACTCTTAAGATTCAGGTATACCTTGATATCAATTAGTGCTGTTTATGTTTTGGGGCAAATTGCTCTATAGGTGGTGCTGCTGTGCTACATTTTTCAGAATTTCCGCTATAGCTCTGTCTCAAGAACTAATGCACGGATTTTCATCAAATTTCAAATTCAGATATACTTTAATATGAATTGGTGCTAAATTGATGTAATTTCTTGTATTATTTAAATGATTTAATTGACGTGATTTATATAGAAGGAAGTTTTGTGATGGCCACAACATACTAGTTTTTTTTTTTATCTTTAAAAGAAAAAAAGGAGGGGGGGGGGGATTAAAGAATTAAAATTTCTATTGCTTAAAATTTCAAGATGCTCAATTATTTTTGTTTTATTATTTTTATTACCTAAAATATTTCATTTAAATAATTTTACCATCTTTCTAATAAATATATTGCTTGTTTTTTTTTTTTGTTTTTTTTTTTTAATTGGGAAAACAATGTTTAAAAAGAATGCTTATAGTTGAATTGGTGATTGTTGAACGGAATTAAGTCCATATTTTGACATTTCTCATTTAAAAATTATTTCATTTTTTTTTCATATTTATTGACCATTTTGTAAAGAAAAGAACTCAGTCTGGGGGAATACTTGGCAGGGAAGAATTTAAAAGTTGAGAGTCAAAAGTCACCATGTTCATGAGTTAGGAAATGTCAAAATATGGACTTGGTTTCTTTCAACAATCACCAGTTCATTCACATGGCATCAAACTGTTTATAAAATAAATCATGTTAAGACAAAATGTACTTTCGTACTTCACAACTACAAAACTTAGATACTTTTTTTTCTTTTTTCTATTGAAGATAGAAGAAAGTTTTGTAATCAAAATTTTTTTCGATTTCTGCTTTTTGATGGATTTACATGTTTTATGGGTCAGAGATGCCAAAAAACATGTTTATACAAAATGTCTGTCTGTCCGTGTGTCGCAATTGTACCATCAAAAAGTGTATGAAGTTATGCATAGAATTGAGCCAAATATTTTGTATATGTTTTTGCCTGTGGCAAGCAGATCCTCTTTCAATTTAGAAATATTCCACCAAAAGGGGGCATTGTAATAGCTATTTTTGTACCATTTTAATTATTTTACCATCAAAAGGTATATGATGCATTGAACTGAAGCAAATTTTTTGAGTATGTTATTGTCTATGGCCAGCAGGTTCCTCCTTCAATTTGGAAATATTCTGCTGGAAGGGCATTGCAATAGCGAAGTCTGTGCCATTTTCATTATTGTACCATCAAAAAGTGTGTGAAGTTATGCATAGAACTGAACCAAGTCTTTTGTGTATCTTTTTGGCTATGGCCAGCAGGTTCTCCTTCAATTTGGAAATATTCCGCTGGAAGGGTGTGCTGTAATAGTGATCTGTAACTACTTTCTGAAATATTAAGATGTATGAGATAGAAGAAAGTTTTAGGATTGATACATCCAACTAGTTTAATCATGCAACTTATATCTTGAAAAAACTGTTTAAAAGAGAAGATGACTTGAAAGTTAAATTTTAGCTAATTTGATCAAAATTGAAATATTTTAGAAATCTAGCCTGTGCTATCATCCTCTCAGCATTGTTAGCACTAATATTTCAGCATTATATACTTCAAAATATTGGAAAATACATTTTAATTACTTTTTCTTAATTTAAAAAAAAAAATCTTTTGAGAAATGGAATTTTCAATCCCTGAGAAGTACAATAATAGATAAACAGATTAGATTCTATATTATTATTATTATTTAAATTTATAATCACATGCTATGCATTTTATAACTAACAAATGTTAAATTATATGAAAACCATTGCATGCTGTATTAAAATGTTATATAACATTTTAATACAGCACAATATATACAATATAATTATTTTTTTAATGAAATAATTAAATTACAGGGTCCCAGCAACATGGAAAATCTGGAAAGTCAGGGAAATTTAAAAATATATAGGAAAAGTCAGGGAATTTACAAATATTTAAAAAAAAATATCATGAAAAACTCTAAAGAAAAAATGACACGAAATTTGTCAAACGACCACAAAAAAAATCCGAGAAATTAGAAGAGTTAACGCAGAAGAAAGTCGATAATTTTATCAAAGCATTGAAGAAATAAATAGCGAATTTCATTGTATGCCTGTTTGGTCATGGAATTTTTTAAGATTTGGTCAGGGAAAGTCATGGAAATTGCCAGACATGTTTTGCTGAGAACCCTGAAAATTTATGTACTCAAATATCTTATTTCATTTATTATACTTATTAATTTATTTGTATTTTTGTAGGGAGGAGCCTTATATCATGTGAAAACAAAAAAGTGCCTTGATGTGGCCAGAAAAAAATCTGGTGATGATGCTGTTGTAACTAGTTGTCACCGAACACATTATCAGATCTGGTGGTTTGAGCATTATTTGCAGTCAGAGCATTATTTGAAGTCAGAATTAGATATTAAATTTGAGAAAGTTTAATATTTTTATTCAACTAATAGCTCAAAATAGGAAATATGTGAATTTTATTAGAATAATTTTTGAGAATATTCTATAAAACTTTATTTCTGCTGTTAAACATATTTAAGGATATTATATAGAGAAAATATTAGTTTTTGGAAAGTATAATGACCCATGTGCCTTATGTGTGCCTAGTTAATGATAAAATATTTTTTTCTACTTAACTGAGTATGCAAATTGTTATATATAAAGTTTTATTTTAATTGTGGTACTGGTTGAAATTATGTGTGTAATGTAGTTTTATGTTATACAAGTTAAAATTGTTCGTACATTTGTTGGAATTTGAAGTTGTTGGTTAAATGATTTGTAAACACTTAGTTTTGAGGAAGTAAAAGTTGTTTGGCTAGGACATTTTTATCTTTTTAGAATTGTTATTGTTAGAATGAAATGTTTATTATTATTATTTTAATTTTTTTATTTAAATTTTTTTTATAGAAAATACAAATAATAAAAATTAAAATTTATCAAAACTAATTTGAAACAATCTGCTTGTAATTGTTGCTTGAAAATTGAGCTAATAATTTTAGTGTAGTTCATTTTATATAAAATATAAGGTGTCTCAAAAAATGTATACACACTTTATATGATAATGATGTAATTTTGTTTTATTTACATTCACTCTTCATTTCAAATTTTGAAATGGAACTACAATAATGAATATTTTATAAAATTAATGTCTGTATTCAGATGGCCCAAAACTGGATTTATATGTACAGTAAAACCTATGAAAACAGAACCTGTCTACAATGCAATCCTGTCTTAAATGGAAAAGTTTCATTGTCTGGATGGAAGGAATATTAAACATTCAAATCTACCATTAACAGGGAACATTGTATAAAATGGAAATTTTTTTAGATATTTTATGATTTTGTTTTCACAAGAAAAACATTTCATGGTCCCCACCCTTTGTTATGGATATACCATCAATTTATATCTCTGAAGATGGAAAATTGTTTAAAACAGAATTTTTTAACAGTCCCTTGCTATTCCATTAATACGGGCTTCTTATATATATATATATACACTCGAACCTCGTTATCCCAGCACTCTAATGACAAGAAAAAAGTGTCGTCATAACCAAAGTGTCGCCGTAACCGGAGTTGGAGAAAAACATGTTTATAAAAAGTTGTATTTTTAATTAATTTAAGACAATTTTAAATTCATAACTTTACTTGCAGTTTTAAGCAATAAAACATTATTATTAAGCAAAATCAACACAAAAACAAAATTGAAAAGAATAAAAATCAGATTTATGATGACTTGTTTTCTTTATTGTTACATGAAATATTTGTGAATTAAGGTTTGCTTATCCCTAAATGTGCTTCCTACAATTCTTTTTTCAATATTATACAATGAATCGTAATCAGTATTCATTGTTTCAGAAATGGATGTTAGATAATTTCTGATCGTTTCAATGCAATGCAGTGCTTCGGTTTTAGTAGGATGAAAAACGCCGTGTAGCCACAAGAAAGCACCGCCTGATCAGAACAAAAAGACCACGAGGAGACTGATACGTCTATCTGGAGTTTAAGAGGATCATTCATAGTGTGTGGGTTTATTTATTCAGATAAAGGATTGAAAAAAAAAATCTCATTTATCTCAATTTCAAACACTTTTGTGAAAAGTTTGGCTAAGACATTTCTTACCGCTTAATTTCTGAGCTTATGAGATGGATTATGAAAAAGGGACAATTTTCCTAAACCGTCGGGATATCTGGAGTTGAAAATTATTCAACGACGTAAAATCCAGAGTTAATTTACATTAAAATCATATACAGAAAATCGGGACTTTGAAAAACTGGCGTGATAAGCAGAGTGACGTGAAAACCGGGTGTTGGGATAACAAGGTACAACTTTATACATATGTATATAATATATGTATAATATTTGTGTGATAGAAGTATTTTTATAAACTTTAAGATGCTAAGTATTCCTTTATGCATTATGTAAAAAAAATAGCTTATGAAGATAAAGAACTAACCCAATCTCTATAATTCCATATTTTGTAGCATGGAAAAGCATTTTATAATCACTATGACATAAAAAGGCTGAGTACATGCAATGTAAAAAAAGACAAATGTTTCTTAATCTATGGTAATATAATGTAATCACAAACCCATTATTTTGAAAAGTGTTCTTTTTCATTAGAAACTTGAAGAACCAATATATTTTTGAGATTTGAGAAAGCATTTTTAAGAAAAAAAAAAAATGTTCCTGCGACAGATTTTTGGAAGTTTTTCCGACAATTTTTTACTGTGTATTAATAAGTTTCTACAAATCGGAATATAGGATTTTAGGATGTTATTGATTCTCAATTAAACATTTTTAGTCACGTAGTTGAATTTATACATGCAAGAGAAACAAAAAAATATTAATTTTAATGTTAATTTTAACACTGTTAATTTTTCATGTTTATTTGTAAAACATCTTTGTTGAACATGAAAATTCTTACTTGAGAATGGATAGCTTTCTAAAAACAGGTATTCCGATTTAAGAAAACTGATTAATATGCTATAAAAAGAACTCGGGAACGTTTCCAAAAATTGGTGGCAGGAAAAGAAACTTTCTTTTTTTATATAAATGCTTCTTTATCGTAAAAATATGTTGATTCATGTGGTGAAGAAAATTTTTCAAAATCGTGGGCAACTCAACAGAGATTATATTGTATCTTCATTCAGTTGTGTGTTATCTTCATTCACAGTTATATTATATTTTCCTTGATTAATAAATTAATAATCATTTGTCTTTTTTTACAGTGTACTGAAAAGATAAATGTATCCAGATGATTTTTCATACAGCTTGAACATGTACTTAAATTAAGGTTACAATCAAAAATTGTTTTTCTAATATCAGCTTTCTTTTTTCACTTGCCATTGCATAAAGAACTTCTGTGGTGATGGACACTGGATTATGAGTTGACATAAGTGACATGCTAACCCCATGAGCCTTTCATTCTCCATGGAGTTTCTAAGATACATTTCTATTCTTTTTAAGGAAGAAAAAGATCTGTCAACTTCAGCTACAGAAATGGCTAATGTAACTGATACATGCAATAAATAATTAATGTTAGGGAAAATATTTTTGTCATGATTGTCTAAAATAGCCATAATGCCTTTGGGTTTCTAAATTTCTTTCATGCTTTGCCCTTTTTTATACCTAAGTAAATATTAAACTTCAACAGTTGATTCCGATACCCGGTCATCATAAAAGATGTTAAGTTTTTCCAACAATTTGGTTTATGATGAGTTAATTTTTTTGGAAGTAGAACATCAAAATCTTCCAAGCAGCTTCTATTGTTCTAAAAACGATCAACAAACCCTGAAATAAATATATCTAAGCAAGGAAGAAACCTCGATCTTCTAACGTATTCTCCATAATTCTCATGAGGGGAATTATCCCTCTTT
This sequence comes from Maratus speciosus, assembly GCA_963932465.1. Classification (NCBI taxonomy): domain Eukaryota; kingdom Metazoa; phylum Arthropoda; class Arachnida; order Araneae; family Salticidae; genus Maratus; species Maratus speciosus. The sequence goes on from OZ010788.1 coordinate 462,709,165, forward strand.
ATTTGTTGGCCAGCTTGGCTATGATAATTGTGTGAAAATTTTCTGTAGCTAAAGATTTTGCCTTCTTGAATAGGTCAGCAAATTTTTGAATATCAGTCTCCTGTTTCTTATTTGCCGATTGAAGCAAAATTCACACAGTTGAAATGATATATCATCAGCATGTTTTGGAACAGAAGACAAATCACATTCAGATTTTTGCAGGTATTTTAAAATTGACAACACAATGTTGAATAAAAATTCTCAATAAATAGTCCAACAATGAAATTACTTTTTTCTAATTCAGGTAGCAGATTTAAAGTTGTTGACGATATTGCTTGATATAAAATTATAAAATGAAATAAGATAAGATTCACCAAACTGTGATAAATGTACTATTATTATATTCATGTAAACTCATTTTTTACTGTATGTTTTGGCAACATTTGTCCCCATTGAAGTCTCTGTTGATGAGGTTTTACACATTATCTAGTTAGAATAAATTCTATGACAACAGAATTACTAGGAACTGGAAAAAATTCCATTTTAGACAGGTTTTCCTCTTAGTGAGTATACAGGGTGCAATATGTTATCTATTGCCAACCTTTAATTTCTCAACCGTTGGTCGTAGACATATAGTTCCAATTACAAAAACGTTTCAAATGAAGTAAATATTCATGTGGTGGCATTATTTAAAGTAAAAAATCAATTTTATAAAAATTACGAAATCTAACTTTTTATACAGTCCTCCAGTCCCTATAGTTATATTTAGTAAAAGTTTAAACATATCATAACAGATATAACACAAAAAGTTTGACATCTGTACTACAAAAATTGACACAGTTATTAAATTTCAAAGTTTGAGATTTTTGCACATGATTTTGTCTTTCATTGAGGGATCAGTTAAAAGATGAATTAAAGTAATTCGAAATCAAAATCAGGGTGCAATGTGCTTTTCACAGTGAGACCACCTTTAGCCGGTATCGCCAAATCGGGGTATCCCCAAAGAGGGTTATTTCATCTAAAAAAATTGAGCTGACTGTTAGGGGTCGTATAGAAAGCGAAGAATGAAATATTGCAGTTAAGCAGGAAAATAAATATTTAATTTATTATAATATCAGAAAAGGTGTACTATAAAAATTAAATTTAAGAAATCAAAAAACCTGACTGCATAAAAAGCAAACTAATTAATTATTTCTCATCAATGTTGAACTATTTATATTACTTACCTATTTTTTTATTTACTTGTATTGATGACTTTTAAGTTGTGTTTAATTGTTAGTTCGTATCTATAAACACTGTTCTGATGCGGCCTATAGATGTCTATGATGGTTAGAGTTGCATAAAGGTAGAGATCCTACCTACACAACTTCCAAGTTGTGTAATATTTTAACGGAGCTTCTGACTGTAAAATAGTCAATGAAACATCGTCTTCATTTTGAAAGACCTATCCAATGATATGCCACTCAATATGGTGCTTAATTTTTTTTTTGTGTCTACCGCCATTTTGTATTTTACGGCCGCCATCTTGAATTCATAAAAACAAAACCTATCCTATAACCATCGGACCGTTAAGACAAATCGATAGAGACCTCATTCATTAAAATCGATCCAGCTGTTGGGATGTTTCGAGGGTATAAAAAAATCCACATGCCCAGATATGCGTGTAACATATAACCCTTACTGGCAGTTGATTAAAAAATGAATACATCAAACGCCGGAATCTACTATGGTCTATGTGACTGAGACCACTTCTCTGGTTCATCTGCAGCCGCGCATCATTCTTGATTGTCGCACAGTTTGCACACCTGAGTGTCCACTCTCTAACGTGTCCAGGACTCAGTACTGCCACGCATTTAATTGTGCATTGCCATCAATGGAGAACCCTTTGAGCAGTATCTCTAGTAGATTCCGGCATTTGATGTATTCGTTTTTTATAGTACACCGTTTTCTGATATTATAATAAATTGATATTTATTTTTCTGTTTAATTTCTATATTTCATTCTTCGCTTTGTATACGACTCCTAAAAGGCAGCTCAAATTTTTAGATGAAATAACCCTCTTTAACCCCGATTTGGAGGTACCGGCTAAAGGTGGTTTCTCTGTGAAAAGGACATTGCACCCTGATTTTGATCTTGAATTACTTTAATTCATCTTTTAACTGATCCCTCAATGAAAGACAAAATCATGTGCAAAAATCTCAAACTTTGAAATTTAATAACTCTGTCAATTTTTGTAGTATAGATGTCAAACTTTTTGTGTTATATCTGTTATGATATGTGTAAACTTTTACTAAATATAACTATAGGGACTGGGTGACCGTATGAAAAGTTAGTTTTCGTAATTTTCATAAAATTGATTTTTTACTTTAAATAATGCCACAACATAAATAATTACTACATTTGAAACGTTTTTGTAATTGGAACTATATGTCTTCGACCAACGGTTGAGAAATTAAAGGTCGGCGATAGATAACATATTACACCCTGTATATCTATGGTTATTTTTTCATCATCAGGTCATGAAAAGTTTCTGCTAAAATGAGAAATTGGTTTTCACAGGTTTGCAAAGAAGGAATCTCAAGGGACTGAATAAAATTTCCATTTTATACAGAATTTTGTCTTAGCAGGTATAAATGTAAGGTGTTAGTTTCCTCGAACTTTGGATTTCTTCCATTTGAGACAGAATTCCGTTACAGACATGTTCTAATTTCGCAGGTTTAACTATAGTACATTTATGCTCTCAAGAGGGAAGTCTAGACCCCTCCTTCCCCTGGTTACGCCACTGTTAGCAATTGTAAATTGCATAGAAAGATTTGTTTGAAAATCTCTCCTAAGGAGTCTCTGCACTTCAGATATGTTTTGTAACTTCTAGTAAAACTTTAGGATAAATTTCGTTTGCTCAAGGCCTGGTCTAGCTTCAGCTGTTATTTCAAGTTTGTTAAACCTGAAAGGAAAAGAAAAATGTGGAATTGTTACCAAACAAATTGCATATACATTTTTTTGGGGGGGACACCATGTAAATATCACCATTTTAGAGCTTTTATAATTTTTTTTTTTTTTTTTTTTTTTTTTCACCATTCTGTGTTCTGATCAATCTGGTTATATGAAAATTGTCTAACTGTATAGAAAAATCAAAATGCATAGTAAATAATATTTGCTGAATTATTTATCAAAATCAATTCTATGTGTACCAATTCTATATATCCTATATTCAATTAAGCTACACATTCACCAATTGAATGGATGGACTAGACTGAAAACTATCTCCTGCAACATATGCATTAATAATAACTGAAATGTATAAGAATGCGAGAAATATATTTTTGGTTTTTCTTATTGTTATTAGTCATTGTATAATGCTTCGGCTGTTGAGAATTATTTTTATATCAATAAGCAATTATAGTTATAAGATCGTATTTGACACACATAGTGAATCAGCACTCTTCAATTATCATGTATTTATTTTATAAGTAAGATAATAAAAATTAACTTATACATTTAAAATAAACTGTCAATAGAAAATAGAAATAGTGTATATTATATTTAAATGACTATATAGAATGAAAGTTATAATGTAAAGTTTGATAACTACTATATTAAAATGTATATTTTATTTAGGGATTTAAAAAAAAAAAAGATTATTAGAAGTTTTCTTGTTATTTGTTCATAATTCCTCATTATTTTCAAAACTGGAAGGTTTCTTTTCAATGCAATTGAGTTCTGTTAGAATAGACTAAAAATATTTATTTATCTTACCAAACTTTTGTTACAATGGAATTTTTTAATTTATTCTTTTTCTGAATGTGTGAATAAGTTAACTTAAAATTACTTCTAACTTAAAATTATAAAGTTAATATCACCTCTCTATTGCAGTTAAGTACAGTCGTGCAGTTAAGTACAGTAAAAAAAAAAAAAAGTAAACACCCCCTACTAACTCCTCAACAAATCATCGTAGAAAAAAGTTACTAGTACCGAACGATTGGAAATAAAGTCTACTTTTAAATGATGTATATAAAGTTTTCTTAGGGGGTCATCTATATATTAAAACGGATCCAAACTTCATTTTTTTCAATGGCAATACCCAATTTTAACGAGATATCCGAAATTATGCTCCTAATGTGCTATTTTTTTTCGTAGTAATAATACTAATATACCCAAACATAAATAAGCTGAATTTGCAATTTTTATAATTTTATGATATGAATTATGAAATTAATATTCGAAAAAATTATGAATTGCAACCTACAATTTTTTTGATGGATTTAGATTTATTAAGTCCTGCTTTATGGAAATTCAAAAATTTCACATTTTTCTTCCAAGTAGTTTTCAAATTATGCTTAAAAAACGGCGAAATGATGGTTTAAGGGGCCGTCTATGATGGAAGTGAGTAGACATTTTGAAATTTATTCTGCTGTACTGTAATCTAACATGCTTCATTGACTCCTTGAGCGGCACTTAAGGTGCCTTGATCAAGGAAGGGGCTCTCTCGGTTAACAATCCAGTACGGACTTCAATTTGGATACAGCCCTTAAAATACGCTCATTTTAAAATAAGTAATTTCTCAGAAACTTATGGTACGAATTGCATAAAAATTCGTTTTTAGGCTAATTGAAGGGTGTAGAGTTCATTTATGCTGTCAGAATTGGGTACTGTTATTGAAAAAACAAAGTTATGGTTCGTTTTAATATGTAGATGGCCCCCTAAGCAAATTTTATATACATCATTTAAAAGTAGACTTTATTTCCAATCGTTCGGTACCAGTAACTTTCTTCTATGATAATTTGTTGAGGAGTTAGTAGGGGGTGTTTACTTTTTTTTTTTCCACGACTGTACATACTTAAGTTAAGTATTTTTTAGGAAAATCTTTTTCAAGTTTTTTCATCTTATGAGCCTATAATTTAACTTCTGTGGCTTACTTTAAGGCAGTTCTGAAATCCCTTGTTGAACAATGCGAAACTTTCTGACTCATTTTTAAATGTAAAAGTATAAAATTGGCAGGCATGACTATTGAAGTGATTTGGAATCAAAATAATTTTTCCATTTTTTGATAAATAAATTACTTGTAAAGTTATAAGCAATTCTGGTCACGTTTTTCGCCTATGTTGCGGTGTCACGTGTGGAAATTCAGTTCAAAATGCCTACTTGGACAGTATTTTCTGAAAGATCTTTTGTGTGTACAAAAAAGTGGAAAACGTCTCTCGATTATGTAGTTTCTGAATAACAACTTTTACCAATTTCATGCATTTCCAAACAAAAATGAATTAAGAAAATAGCCCTTTTGATTCAAGAACAGCCTTAATTGTAGGAGATATTTTTCTGAAGCTATATTCCGTATATTGCACATGATTAATTGTTAGTTTATTTATCAACACAGACAAAATGCTTCATCGCAAAAAAAAAAAAAAAAAAAAAAAAAAAAAAATTACTGTATTTTGTAACAAATTCATAATAAATAAAATTCTTGAGAAAATATATTTTACTTTTCTATTTATTATACATTAATCATATAGCTGAATTTGATGGTTGTTTTAAGAATAACTTTTTTTGCAAAATCAAATTTTTCAGATATGTATATTACTCCTGAACATTCTTTCAAGGATCTAACTAAGATGCATGTTTGTTTTTGATATTTTTCATTGCAAAAGACTTCAGTTCTAACATATATAATGGTGACAGCTGAAAATTTCTTTGTATAATATTCGTAAACTGGAGAGAAATTCAATAGACTGTTATATCCATTGTTGAAATTTTCAGTATTAATCCTATACCTTTTCTTATTTCAGATAATTTTTTTTATTTTAAGTAAAATTTAAATCTTGTGGCATGCATACATTTCTCATATAATACAGAAAAGTCATGTTAAAAGTGAGCAATGTATTCTTCAAAATTTGTGTGTAAATAAATCTAAATTTCTTATTAAACATTCTTATTTAACTTTATTAAAATTCTTATTATTCTTATTCATACATTAAAATAAACTTTCAAGAAATGCAGTTTTACTACACTAAAGCTCATTACAAGGTAAATATCCTAATTTAGAATATATCTTTTCTTCTTTTTTCTATTAAGATATTTCTATTATTTATAAAATTTTGATTTTAAAGTTAAAAGTTTTGCAATGCACCCAAGATTTTCCCATGATATACTAAATTAAGCCCTTAAAGACTGTACTTGTACTGTTGATGTTTTCTTGAGGGGGAATGTCAAAGTTCTGTCGTAATAAATTTTATGCTTTATTGGATTTCGTTCTAATGGAGCTCAATTGTATATATATTTATATATTTCGAATTGTTTACTCTGCATATTAATTTGTTTTAAATAAATATACATATTGTAATAAAAGTAATTGGTTTTCTTTATAATATTGTCAAGGAAAGATTTTAATATAATAGATTGATTTCCCTAAGTTTTTTTTTTTTTAACTACTCTTTGAAGGCTATATAATTATAAAACATACTTTATTAGATACTTAATTAAACTCTTGGCGGCTAAGTTTTAATATAATGTTCTATAACTGTAAATAGAATTTTTTTAAATGAAGAGACTGCACATTTTTCACATATTTATATAAAAATACTTAATATGAAAGCACAGTAAAGTATGCATCATATTTATCATCATATGTTGCATACTTTTCCAAAAAGAACCAAGATTGATAATATTAATCATTATTATACATTAACATAGTATGTCTGTCTGTCTGTATGTGTGTGAATTTATCTAATGAATGAGTAATCTGTGAATGAATTTAATCAAATTCTAATGAATATTACATATTCTTAATTCTTATGAGCATTTTTATCATAGTAGTTGGAAAGAAAGAAAAATGCAAAAGATGACTTTTTAAAAATTATTTTAATATTCGTTTCTACAGTTCAATGAATCATTTTATCGATTGTTAATAATTGTTATCAATTTAAATCAGTCAATTAAAGATATTTTATATTTAAATTTAAAATCTGTTAAGATAGAATCTCAAGAGGTTGAAAAAAAATTACATTTTAACGTGCTTCTGTTTTATCATGAAATTTTCTGTTTAAGACAGGCTTCCATTTTATACAAGTTCTGTTTTTATGGTTTTACTTTATTATAAAGTAATAGAGATGAATTTTAATGCAGAAGTTTTTATGGTACTTTTCCATTAGACAAAACACCAATTGCAATTTTGCATCAAATAGGGTAAACTGTTTATTTCACATTAACAAGTATGGTAATCTGTTTATTTCACATTAACAAGTATAGTAATCTGTTTATTTCACATTAACAAGTATAGTAATCTGATTATCAAACCCATGTAGAAATAATTTTTTCATTCAAGTTTTTTTTTTTTTTTTTTCTATGAGTTTATTTCTTTTTCTTTTAAGGTTTAATATGGCTTGCTCAATCTGTCAATTGCCTAATGATGAATTCTGTGCAATTAATTTCTTTGAAGTCATAAAAATACATGATAAAATTATGTATTCTGATACACCAAAATGACACTACAAGCAAAGAAAAAAAAGCATGCATACAAAAATTTGGATTTCAAAGCTCCTGTATCCCATTATTTACTGATCTTTAATTTATTTGCTTCTGGTGTCAAGAGCTTACTTTTGCAGAGTTCTGCAACTCTATGAAACATACTTAACTAAATTTATATGGCATCAAATGCATAAAAAATACAGATATTTTCAGAAATGCTAAATAAAAGTAAACTTTATACCAGTTGTGTAATAAAATATTCTTTTTGTTGCTTAGAAATTTTTTATTATTTTTGCATTTAATAAAATAGTTATTATTTTCATTAAACCATACATTTATATATGTATTGGCTCATGGGTAAAAATTCTTATAGGTGGTCCAGACTGAAAATATTTTGAACATATACCATGCATGATAAGACAAAAACACACACAATGTACATTAAATTTTTTATGCGGTAAAATTTAATTATGTCATAAGTGTGTTTTTGCATATGCATACAAAATATTGATAATAATGTAAATTGTAATCAGAAGTTAAATTAGAATATACTAAATAGAAACAACAGTTGAAATTTAATAAAAATTTATTTTGAATACACACACAAGATTATACAAATTGCAAAATCTGGTAGCCGGTAATAAATATTTATCATTTTAATTTTTGTCAGTTTTCCCTCAAATTTTTAAATTTAAATATGAATTTTCAAAAAGCACAAGTTTCTTATGAATTAATTGATAAAGAATAATTACAAGCATATTAATAACATATTTTGAATTGCCTTGAATTTTTTTTTTTTTTTTTTTTTTTTTTGGCAATTTTACAGTTACTTTGTGCTCTGCAAACTAAAAAAAAAAAAGTTTGTGTTTGGGGAAGTTGAAATTTTACAATTTTGGTTGTTTTTTTGGTTCCTGCAGACTCCAAGGGGGAGAGGAGAGAGACTGAAATTATACATTTTCTGCATGATTTCAGATCTTATGCATTTTGGAATTTGGACAAAAATTTTACAATTTAGCATTATTTCAGGTTCTGCAAACTCAAAAAATCCAAGGGAAATTAGGAAAAAAAGGGGAATTTTTACTATTTTGATTTGAAATGTAGGGTTTTCACTAGAAAAATATAAGATATTTTCAGATCTAAAACAAAGTTTTAAGCGGGATGTTCAAAAAGTGGAGATATTTTAAGACAAATTCTTAAAAATACTTTGTGGATACTGATAGTAAAAATAAGAATGGAAAAAAAAATCCTGTCTTGCTTCATTCCTTGAATATTTTCAAAAGACTGATTTCTGTCCACAGGACTGAAACCTTGCTCCCATGTTATTGGCTTAACATTCCCATATCTAGTCAGCTTCTGAATGTCTTTTTTCTAATATTTGTGCTTTGCATTTTTACTTTACTTTGTCGCTGACATTAACATTTGGACTTGGTGTTCATCTAATGGAAAATTACTGCTTTTATTTTCTCTATTATCATTGTTATTAGTGTTGTAGTACTTATTGAGTTTGACATATTAGTAAATTGTTGACTAATAATTTTGTAATACTTGAAATTTTTTTTAATTATTAGTATTTTTTAAATCTGTTGTTGCTAACATATTAGATTTTATTACTAAAGTTGTTATTTATTAAATTTTTATTATTAATTACTTTTCTAGAAATTCTTTGCATAAGAAATTTAATAGAAATTTTTTTATCTGCTATAAAAAATACTTTTTTCTGAAACAGATAAGTGTATTGAAATTGACTGAACAACACTGAGCTCAAAACATAACAGGAGATCTCTCTTCCTATTTCCAGGCATGATTTCTAGCAGTCAATGTGGAAGGATACAATGACGATAATTTTAGTTCGCATTCATGGCAAAAAATTCTGTTTGTTGCATTCCCTTATGTGATTAGAGAATCATTTATTAATTTGATAAGTATAGCTAACTTAATTAGAGAAGCATAGATTAGGATAATAGTAAATGAGAACACTAATATCTAACATTGACAACACAGACTATTTTTTATCTTTACCTTGCAAGCTTCTGACAGCCGACTCAGAATTCCTGTTATACATGGAGCTCAGTGCTGAGCAGTTAAAAAATATATATTTTAACTATTAGTATGTGATAAAGACACATGAATTGGCTTTTACTTGAAATTTTAAAGAATAAAACCATCATGTTGAAATAAGACTTATTTTACTGTTATATTATTTTTTCTTCTATTCTTTAGCACTAGAATAGTCGTAAGTAGTCAATCTGACCTATACCAAATAAATATATTTTGATTCAAGCCAGAAATTTCTCCATAAAATAAGTTAAATATATACAACACAGAAATTAAATGAATTAGTTAAATAGTTTTTAATAGAAATTCTAGTGTCAAATATTTTTATAAAACTTGAGTAAAATTATTGCAACATTCTAGTGTTAAAGATGTAAAGATAAATCTTGCTAATGCTAATCTTATGCTTGCTATAACTTAGTTAACTGTTGTATAAAGAAATTATCGAAATGTTTTACCTTTATTAGTTTAAATACTTTAATAGACATTATGTCTTTAAAAGTATTATGTGGCATAAGTATATATATTTTGGACTTTTTCTAATTTTTGTTTAATCAGTGACTTGTTACATATCATTTTGTTTTTTAAAGTAACAGTTTCCTTTCAGGCGATTTGAGCAAACAAACCAATAAATGTGTATAGTTTAGAAGAAAACATTTTATTTGTGATAATTTACTCTTAATACTAAAAGTAATACATGTGTTTTGATCTTTTTGCTGTAAATTGAGCTACTGAAAACATATTGTTATTTATTGGTAAATTACCCTTATATTGAGAAATAGAAATTTGAATGATAGCCATATATATTATATACTTGTTTTGAGAAGAAAAAAAGTTAAACATACTTCATTTATTTCTGCCCCCCCCCCCCCACCCAAGAGGAAAAAAAAGGGTTGACAGAGTTACATGTGAGTGTAGAAGTGAAAATGTCAAAATTAATGTATTATTCGCAAAAGTTGCATTTGATGTACTATTTATTTCCTTTTGCTATTTATTTACCAATACAGTATGAAGTCCACCACTATCTGTCAATTTCACAACTGACCTAATTCCAGTTATTAAAATTTTTCATATTTCAGATCACAGCCAAAAACTTTAATATCACATTTTCAAAAATTGCCCCCCCCCCCCCTCATTTAAATTCATTTTTTTGTATAAATAACTGTTAAAATGTGCCTAAATTATGCGAGTTTGGTGCCATTGTGTAGATAGAAAAAAATTTCCTCATTTTTTTCCTATTTACCACTTTTATGACTGATTAATAATGATCACACTTTTAGGGTGGCTTTGCATTATGACAGCTTTTGCAGCAAAGTACAAATAACTATTTGTATTTCTATTTTAAATATTTTTTCAACAGGAGCAAAAATAATTTATATTTTTAAATTTTTGTTAAAGTTAATTATCACAGCAAATCTAAAATTATTTATGCTATCAATATCTTATTCATCTTCCCTAGTTTAATTGCTTTTTCTTTAAATGGGGTAGTTACATCTTTACAAAAGCATTGATTGTAGCATTTTCTGAAAAAGAAAAACAACTATTCTGTGAAATTGATAAAAAGCCTGTTTTTTTTTTTTTTTTTTTTTTTAATAAGTAAAAATAGCTTATATGCATTTTTATTTATTTTTTTTTTTTTGTATTGGGTATACACCAATGTATTTTTTAGATGTCTGTATTAGTTTTTATTTTATTATTTTTATTAATACATTATTTATATTTTTTAATTTATACTGTGCATTTTTAAAATTTATTTTCTGTGATATTCAAGGAAATAAAAAAAAAAAAAAAAAAAAAAAAAAAATCTGCAATTTATTTGCTTGTTTTCATGTTGTTTTTGTTCACATTAAGATTTAAGCAGTATTTATCAAAACAATCAACTGAAATCACTTTAATTTACTATTGTGATTTTAAGCTTCTTTATAATACTGCCATGACATTAATGTGAAATATGTAAACTTACATATCATGAGTTATTTATTCCACATAGCTTAGAAATTTTGTTTTAATGTATTATCAATTCTCCTCATTTATTGCTGTTAAGAAAATAAAACTGACTTAGTTATATATTTGTTGTACTTTTTTATGGCTCATTTTTTTTATTGCATATTTTATAAATTAAAAATGCATTATGATTTTTTTTCTCAAAATTATTGACATGAATTTATGAAATTCATAATAGATAAAGCGTGAAGTATAGAAGTAAATTTCTACATACAAAATATTCCTATGTACCAGATAAATAACTAACTTGGGGCATATATTAGCTACAGCAGATATTAAAACCTTTCATCAAGCATAATTCAAAGAATATTTATCAGATTTTGTTCTAATTTTCACGGAAAGTACTGATGAGGGTGACAATGAGACACGTCTATGTTGAAGAATAAGTTTCAAACCATATTAAAAAATAGATTTTAAAAAGCACAATTAAAGTACATGTATCACAAAAGTTTAGTGCATACATCATTTTCACTGGTATGAGATTTTCAAAGACATCCGGATTACAGCTCATGGAACAAAACATTTATGTGTGCTCACACATTACAATACAATAAAACTTATTTTAATTTAAACAAACTGGAAAATAAAGCTGTAATTATTTCTATTTGTAATGAAAAACCCTTAATAATTTAGTAGATATTTGGTGCAAATCTCGCCAGTAGCCTTTTTTTTTAATCACCAGTTGCAGCTTTTATATTACTATTTCTTCTTATTATTTTTAGTAAATCAAATAAATGAAAATCGTGTATTTTAAACAAAAGAAAAAAATCCTTTAAATCAAATACAATGTGAATATGGTATAGGAAAAATATTCATGGATCTATCATCTGTGCTTGGCTAACATAAAAGTAACATTATTACAATTACAAGTGGTATATGGTATGCAAAATGAAATAATTATGTTATAAAACCACTTATTATACAAGAAAAATATCTAACATTCCACATTCAGATACATAAGCAAGGCTGATGCTCACAACAATATTATTTAAAATGTATAAGAGTTATATTAAATGCTACAATTAGCTTTGTCCACAACTATGGAAGTTTCTCATAGGAAATAACCACAGGAGTTTCTTTGAGCGAAGATCGGTCAACAGTGTACTTGTTAATTATACAAACAGTTTTATAAATATGGAGGCAAAAGTTTAAATTCAAATGTAAATATTTCTCCTTCCAATTCCCATGTACACATATAAGAAAAGCTTCAATAAAATTAAATTGGTAGTAAGCTACACTTTTAAAATATGCAGTTGAATTTAAACCCAAACTTTCCTTCAAAAATTGAATAATTAACATGTATCTATAATAGCTTTGACGATACTTTCTTGTTATACGGCTTTGGCAGTTTTAAAAAAGTTCGACACAATTTGGTTTTAAGAAAGTGAGATTTATTGCGAAATGGTATAAACAACTATGAAAATAAAACTGATGAATCATTATGCTGCTTTATGTATTTAAAAAATTGCATTTGATTACATTATTAGATAAATTACTTGTTTGTATATAATGACAGATAAATGGCTTCTGTATATTAAATAAATTGCGGGAAATATTGTGGAAATGCTGGCGTGTATGAAACAGTGAATAGATTGCTGGAAAGTATCAATGCCACTAACACAAATATCACCAAGCTTCTAGATTTTATTTAATCATGAAAAAAAGATGTTTTAAATACCAATTTATTTTTTTTGTTTTTTTCTAGCTTCACTAATCTAGAGATTTATTGAAAAGTTATTTTCTAAATTGTCATTAGCAGAATGTTTATATAATAACTTACCCAGGAAAAGTTACATAATTTCATATTAGGTATTTTAGTGAACATAATTTGCCGAGAAAATTCACACAGATTTATATATTACTTGGAATTGCACTTTGACAGTTCAAGGTATGCAGAAGAGATACTCTGATATCATGCTATATCTTATAATGCGGCCATTGTTGATTTCTTTCTTTTAATGCATGGTAATGTGTAATACAGCTCAACTTGTGGAGAATATGTTTGAAATGGAAACAATATAGTGTACATAGTGGACAGCATGCTCTCCTTACTTGGCTTTAGTCCCATCAGGTAAAAACACTCGCGAGCTAACGTTAACCCTATGGGAAGATTCTTTTCAGATATCTTATTTGTATTTTGATATTTTTAAATATATATATATATATATATATATATATATATTGCATTGGAGAGCTGAGCTTGATTCCTACATTCATCCGGGTTCTGAAAGGAAAAGTAACTTTATAAAAAAATCCCTACCGGCTCGGCCTACAGGCACAAGTAGATTTCGCCGCTTTGGTCAAGTTTTTAATTTCATTTTTATATAAGAGATGGTTTTATCGGAATCATGTTAAAGCGGTATTAAAAAAATATATACATTTCCATGCTCAACAACTTGAAATTTACTGGCACATTTTCAGATTCATTTTTAAAAGAAAAAATATGAAACTTGCTGATGTGATTTTTGAAGACTATTATAAGTGACCTGTGTTTTTATTTTTCATGCAATTAATTAAAACTTGATTTATAAACAATTATTTTCTCAGTAGGACAATATTTTTCATTTCCAACACAATCGCTTTGGGAAATTCAGTTCAAAATGCCCACTTTGACATTATTTTTTGAAATATATTCTGCCTCTATCAAAAAATCGACCAATAAGAGAATCTACCAATTAGATGTGTTTGAGAGCAAAAATGAATTAAAAAAATGAGTCAGAAAATAAGCAGTTTGGATTTTAATACAATGATTTTTTTCTTTAACCGCTATGTATTTTTAATTTGTTTTTGCTGTAAGAATTGGTCCTATCAAAAACTTGTCAATATAAATGTTATAGATAATATTAAGATGTGTAATAAATTCATGCAGTTTTTATATCTTGTGAATTCATGCGGTTTTTATATCCTGTTAATTCACGAAGTTATGGATTTTTTTCTTCTTCAACCCTCCCCCCCTTTTTTTTGGTACAAATTGGTCCTATCAAAAACTTGCCAATATAAAAGTTGTAGATAATATTAAGATTTATAATAAATTTAACTGAATTTGATATCTTGAGAATTGAAGAAGTTGTGATTTTTTTTTTCTCCCTAAAACCCTATTTTTTGTGCCCCTTGAGCCCATTTTTAATTTTATTAAAAATCTGTGGATACATAAATTTTTTGCCCTATTTTTAGAAGTAATAAAAACTTTAAACTGATTTGATGTGTACAAAAATTAAGAAGTTATGGGTTTTTTCAGTTTTCACAAAACCCATTTCCATCCCCTTGGTCTGATTTTGCCCATTAACGAACTTGACCGAGATTTTATGCCCCTTGATTTTATGTATCAGTTTGGAAGAGATTTGTGAAGAATTACGGAAGTTATCATGTCCATAAAAAGGTGATATAGATAGATATATGTATAAAGTTTTTTATTGAGGGTGGTTTTGGGTTCTAGGGGTCATAATCGGTGTAGATCTGCAAAAATTCCAACATAGGAGTGATCGCAATAGGTAGTATTTCATAGGAAATCTATCTAAAAATTTGCAACCGAAATTGAAAAAGTAAAAAAAAAAAAGAAAAGAAAGGGAGGGGTAGGCGAATACAGAGATTAACCTCAGCTATCCAATACAAAAATAATTACTTAAGAATCTCGAAATGCAAACAAAATAATTGAGAAGAACCTTCCCATAGGTTGCGAATACAGAGATTAACCTCAGCTATCCAATACAAAAATAATTACTTAAGAATCTCGAAATGCAAACAAAATAATTGAGAAGAACCTTCCCATCGGTTTAGCATTAGCTCGTGAGTGCCTTTGTCTGATGCGACAGGAACCTTAAATCCAATCAAACATATCTGGGGTACACTGGAACGACACATTAAAGCGAATGGAATGTCTCTGCTGAGCAGGGTTCTTAAATATCATGATATTTTCGAAAATATATCAAAAATATCCGATATTTTGATATGTATCCGATATTTTCTATATAAAATACATATCTGATATTTTCAAAATAGTCAACTTATTGCTGATAATAAATATTTTCAAGCTTAATATAAATAAGAAGCTGAAACATATTGCACTTAACATGAAAACTTAAACACTATTTTAAAAATGCATTTTTCTTTTCTTTTCTTTTTCGCACTTAGAACAAAATTGAAAATTAAGTAATTGAAAACAGAAACAATTTGCTTTATACACTATAAATAAACAAACTATAGGATTCAGTATCAAGTATGAAAAAACAAGAAATTCATAAAACAAAATTTTAAATACAAAATAGCTGTTTTTCATTGAAAAATTTTACCATAAATATAAGCTTGTCTTATTTCTTATTCCATAAAATGTTGTACAGTTTAAACTCAACTGAACAGAAGCTAAAAAAGATTATTTTCTAATGAAGCTGTGTATAACTGATTATCTAAATTAGTTCATCTTTCAACGACTGTTTTGAATTCTGCCCCACATAATTATTAGTTATGCATTTAAAAATAAAAGTTTCAAATATAAAGCTTGAAAAAGATATTTTCCTTCTTCTTTGGCTAAAAAAGTCACTACCAGAGACAAAAGTTCTTTATCCACAGAATAACACAGCCAATAACAGTTGAAAATTTCAGTTACACTTGTTTTCACTGAAAATATCAAAAATATTTTGCACAGTGACATTTTGAAAGTAAATATCAAATATAGAAAATATCAAACATCTTGATATTTTAAAAATGTATATCACGTATATGAAAATATCAAAAATCTTGATATTTTGAAAATAAATATTGGATAAATATCTTGATATGTATATCCACTGATATATATCAACGAACCCTGCTGCTGAGTATTTGGGACTTTGAAACAGCTCTTTTTGACAACTTCATTGTATCCATGGAAAATTAATGTGCATCAGTCTTAATTGTCCGAGGAGACCACACAACATATAAAAATCTTTCATTCTCTTCAAATAACATTTTGCCATTTACAGGTACTCAAATTGCTGCAGAGACTCTCTTCGTGATCTTGACATCATTTCAAAAATTTAAAATTTCGATATATAAAGTTTTAGTGTCTTATTTTCTTTATTACCTTTAACACTTTATGACTCAACAACTCCGATTTGAAAAATATTTACTTAGATGTTAGAATACATCATTTTAAGCATGTAAAAAATAATATAACAAAATTAAAAAATTGACTAAAAGGTACTTTTTTCACAGCTGGAAAAAAAAAACAGAAAATTACCCACTTCTCGTAAATATTGTCCTTTTTAGTACAAAATTGTAAAGTACACAAAATTACCTCTATAAAAAAATTATTTTTGGATGTCTCCAGCCTTTTAATTTTACAAAATTTACGAAGTTCAATTTAGCAATAACGATGCAAAACAGCTCAAATGATAAATAAAGTTTTGGCAAGAAAAATGTAAGTCAGTATCGTCATCTGTTGAGTATTGTATGAACAATTTGTATTAACTGCTGTATTGGGAGATATCAGCAATAAATAAAATAGTCTTTTAAAGCCTGCTGTTTAAGTAACATTGATTTTTGAGTATGTTACACATATGCATCACGGTGATACAAAAGGTTAGGATATTATGTGTACTTTTAATTTTATATTCATGCATGACTGTCTTACATGGTTTGTTTGTTTGCTTCTCTAATTTTTTCTAACAGTGTATTTGAATTTATATGTGATATTTTGTAATTCTACCATTTAATTTGGTCATTTTCATGATTCAAAGTCATATCATTATTCAATAAATTAAAGATAACATCTCATTTTCATTATTTGTCAGAAGTTATTGTTAAATCTATGTTCTCAGCAATATCACTCAGATTAATCCTTTTAAGGGAAGTTCTAGTTTCAGTAAAAAATTTGCCTTTTCACTTGGAGAGCCATGAAAGACAGAATACTTTTGAAGTTGAAAAGTATCTTTCAGCTGAATCTTTTAAAATAATTTATTAATTACTATTATTGAAAACATGATAATCAATTGTCTAAATTATTTAAGCTTTAACTTATGATGTTACAAAAGGTTTAAGTATTTATATGTTACATTTGTTGAGACATGTTTAAAATCCTGATAGTAGCAAAGCTCATACTGCATGTTTCTGCTCTGATACTAGGAAGTTGAGTTTAATGAAAAAATTAAAACCAATACATTGATTGTCTGTTGATCAATCATTAAAAACTGGTAATACTGGAACAATTGATTTGGGCACTATTAACAATTAGACACCTTAGTAAATTGAAAATTATGAAGTAAAGATTTCTCTAAAATTCTAAATGTCACTGGTTCCAACAAGAAGAAAATGACAGCAGCATGTAGTAATTGTACTTGAATATTCCTAATCAACAAATTTATAACTTGCACATTTCCAACTACACTTTAATTTAAGGACTGGGAATGCTTAGCACGTGAGAAACATAATAGCATATAATGAATTAAAAAATATTTATTAAAAAAAAACCCAATAAATTCACTGATAGAAGAAATTACTTTTTTTCGATCATGTTATCGATTAAGAACTGGCTATATTACCCCTTCGTGCAAAATGCTTATTAATTAGCTAAAAAAATATTAATTTTGTGATTTTTTACTAATGCTCTGAGTTCACACAGGTAAATCAAAATACAGTGAAATACATTTAACACGAAACTGAGGGGATCAAATTTTTTTTTCACGTTAAAAGAATTTCGTGTTAAAAGGTTCCTTAAAAAAGAACAAAACTAACCAATATTTTCGATGTCGTCAAATTTTATTTCGATTTCCTTTTAAACTACTAGTAGGTTGCATCCATTAAGATAAGAAGCAAGTAAAATAATTACTGTTTTTTGGGGAAAATATCAGATATCGTTTTTTGAAGTGTCTTTTTCAGCACCATATTGTCCACAAATTGTTCGAGATCATCCACTGTTTTATTCATCTCTCCATTCGAATGTGCATTTAAATAACTGTGCATACTTTTAATTATTTTCTGCATTTCTGAAGTAGAGGGGACAGGAACTGCATCGTTGATTCCACTGTCAGATTCGTCATCGGAATCTAACATAGATGGAATCATTTGGATTATGAACTATCTCCAAAATCTCTTTCAAAATCTCTCTTCACCAAATTCTCTCCTAAGTCTGTCAGAATTGGTGCTTTAGAAACAAAATCATCGACTGCAACATATTCATTTAATGATATTGTAGGACAATGTAGTAATGTTGAGACTTTCCCAAGCCTTTCATTAAATGTCGACTTAGTCTCAATATCGGCTGATTCTTGATGTGCGAAAGAATTTCGCATGGCAACTTGTAGCAAACATGCCACTCAAGATCAAAAGCAATTTTTTTTTTCGTATTAAACGAATTTTATTTCTTGTTAAAAGAAAAAAAAAGTATTAAATTGCATAGTATACTGTCCAGACTGCTATACCATTTCATGTTAACCGATTTTTCTTGTTAAGCGTTTTCGTGTTAAACGTATTTTTTTTTACTGTAGATGATTATTTTAAGATTGGTAAAATTTTTTGAGAATTCAGAAATTTCCCTGAGAACAGCATTCATCTGTATTTCCTAAATCTGATCAAAAAGTATGTTGATTTTTTTCTACAATAACACTAGTCTACAAATTGGGAAATAATTTTCGGAACAGAAACCCAATAATTGAATTTTATGCTTTGTGCTTTGTCTATGCTGAACTTAAAAATTAAATAAGTTTTTCTCAGTCAAGTTTATTGGTATATGAAATTAACTAAACTTCGTAATTGGAAGAAGACACTTACTGAACTTGCGGAATTTAACACTGATTACTCTACACAACCATCCCTCACCATTGGCTTTAGCTGCACTGACAGCTAAATCGAGAGAGGGATTTCAAACAGTTTTCATGGGGATGAGTAATTATTTATTATTCTTGTGAGGATGAGTTGTTTAACACACTGGTGAAAGGGAATGAGAATTCTTGTTTATTTAACCAAACATCATTGACTAAAGGCATGGCTTCTACCTTAATGAAAATGTATTTGTATCATGTTGTGCATATTTTTTTTATTGTAAGATATTTTATTTTATATCCGTACATTGAAAGATATTTAACGACAGAAACACATCTAAAAAGCTAGTTTACGAAAGCAGGGCATGAAAAAATGATGATTTTTTTTTTTTAATAAAAAAAATTTGGGTTATTTTGATTTAAATTAATTGAGTCCCGATAATCCGAGTTGATCAGGACCGATTCCAACTCGGATTATGTGGACTACGTAATAAAATCAAAGAGAAAAATTCAGTTTTATATACACTTATAACTAAAAAATAGCGAAATCAAATAGCAAAATAATAATGAGCACACAGATTTGTAATTATAAAAATGTGTTTTAAATAACATCACTTTAATGTTTAAAAAAATGAGTCTAAAAATGTTTGTTTTTGAGCAGAAAGTCTTTTTCTTGCTGCATTGTCTCGCAAGCTTTTCAAAAGAAATATATTGTAAAGCAGCTAGTTGCTGCTTGATATAGTGAAGGGCAACATCTAATGCTGCCGTTCCATCTACATGCATCTCAGTTTCATCAATTTCTTTTTCAGTAATGATGTGAATTATTGCATCGTCAGTAATTTAATCATCACTGTAAAGCCATTCTTTGATGCAATTATCTGTTACCTCTTCACAGCCGTAAAAGTAAAGTTTCAAAACTGTATTTTTTATTTCAAAATGCTCTTGATTTTCTATCTTTTTCTTTTTATTATTGTCTGTGAGGTATTTAGCTGTCAGGATATTATGCCATCTGTTCTTATTGTCTTCAGTTTAATTTTTTCACCTGATTCAGCATGCCAATACATAACATTTTTGACAATTTTTTTAAATTTTTTGAATAAAAAAAGCAGTGCCGTCATTCAAAACATGTGTGAGCATACTTTTTTGGTCCTCCAATTTAAGATCACTGATAATCGCTGGATCCATAGGCTGAATACGGTTTGTAACGTTTGGCGGTAAAAACATGGTTTTAATATTTCCACTTTTCAAATCTTCTTCTTCAGTACATGACGAGGCATTATCTATCAAGAGAAGTGCTTGACGAGGAAGCTCCTTTTTTTCTAAATGCTTTTCTACTTTTGGTACAAATTCATCGAAGTACCATTGTTTAAAAATATCTCTATTCATCCAAGAGTTTTTTGGTTCGTATAAGAAACAGGTAGGGGTTGAATAGCAATGTTTTTTAAAGCACGCGGATTTTTCTATTTTCTAATCACCAATAGGCATAGTTTGTGTGTCCCTGACGTACTGGAGCAACCCATCACAATTAATCTTTCTTTGCTTTGTTTAAAACTAAGACTGGAGACTAAAGATTTAGTAAGTAGTCGTTTAAGGTTGAGCCCCGATTCATTACAGCTGTACTATAACTTTTCATTGAGATTTTTTGTTTTTGCCATTAATTTGTTTAATTTCAGTACGAAACTGATTTGCATCCTCAAAGTTTCTCTCCGTAAATAGTCATCTGGCGAACTCCACACCTTTTTTTTTCCATCTGTTTAACCACACAGTGATCGAAGAAAAATTGCCAGCTTCTTTCATTTTTTGGGAAAAATTGTACGACTTTTTCCTGCAACACCGGACCATATATCGGCATGTCCTTCGACCTTTGTGGTTGGAACACTTGGAAACAATAGGTCAAAGAGGGGGATATATTGTTTCCAAGTGCTTTGCTCCTACATATACAATCAAAAAAGTTTTCGTACCACTACTTAAAGAAATTTTACCACCTACAAATCTTGTAATCAATTCAACTAGAGAATTTATTGAGAAAATAAAGGACGAAAATATATGTGATAACAGTATACTTGCAAGTATGGACATCAAATCCCTGTACCCCTCAATCAATGTAAAATAAATAGAAATACTCATAAAACAATTAATAGATAATAACCCAGCATATAACAATGAAATAAGAGCAACGTTGAATTCAGGCATTAATTTGATTACAAATAATAACGCCTTTCAATTTAATAGAAAATTCTATAAGCAAGCTGAGGGTGTCCCAATGGGCTCACCCATTTCAGGATTATTAGCAGAACTAAAATTTAGATCACTTGAGAAAGATATCTAAATCAGAGTTAAAACCTCAACTATGGCTGTGTTATGTTGACGATATATTTTTAATTTGGAGCCATGGTATCCCCGCTTTGAATGAGTTTTTAAATAGAGCTAATAACCTAGATTCAAATATACAGTTTACATTGGAAGTCGAAGAAAGGGGATCCTTACCATTTTTAGATGTAGAATTAATAAGAAATAATACTACATACAAAATTGATAGGAAAATTTACAGGAAACCATGTAATTCAAATAGTACAATAATCCTACAATAGCAATGTCCATTTAAATACAAATCTGCATCTTATACGTTTTATATAAACAGAGCCATAGAATTTTGTACGAGAGAATACATACAAGCAGAATTACTCACTATTAAGAAGATTGCAATAGAAAATGGTCCCCACCCCCACCCCAATATATCAATAAATTAATTTTTGATATTCAGCATAGAGTTAATTAGAAGTGGCATTAAAAATAATCTCAAGTTTTACAGGTTCAATTATGTACTCCAGTTATTTGAAAGAATTAGTTATGCATTAAAGAAATATAATATCAACGTAATCGCAAAACCTTCTGCCAAGTTAAAAAAATCTTGCACGCTGAAAAATAGACCCAATCCCTAACGATGAAACTTCAGGCATATATGTGATACCTTTTACAAATAGAATAAATCAGAAAGAACTCAAATACATAGGAATGACTACTAGAAAATTTAAAGACAGACGAAAAGAACATATTACAGACATAAAGTATAGCAAGCCTTCTACAGCTCTATCCAGGTTAAATCAAAAACAAGATATTGACATAGATTTCACTAAAGCAAGAGTCATAGCCCATACTACACATCAATAATCAGAGAACCCTTGGAAATTTTAACTCAAAGAAAGAATAGTTGCAATGATGTACTGTCCTACAACATATCTAAGATCTGGTATGGAATACTAAATATCTCTAGTGATTCTGAAGCGTAATCATATCCCCCCCCCCCCTCCCTTGCTTTGAAATAGACTTGTCTACTGATACTTAATCAAAAAAGTTTCACTCCTCTGACTTTTTCCTCCTGATGATGGCTATTATAGTGCAGTTGAAAGTGCTTGGGTTTTTAACATCTTTGATGGTTTTTATGCTATAAAGACCTTTTATATATTATCACCTTTTAAGTAAATTTTATCAGAATTTTAATGTCACATATTTCACCATTAAATATACCATCCCTTACTGCACCAACTCATCAAAATAATCCTCATTATAACATATTATTTTTACGTATATGTTATTAGTACAATATATAAAAGAATTATCATTCACCAGTAAACAAATGCAAGACTAAACCCAGAATGAGCATCCAGAAAAGTACTAATGAATGATACTAATGAATCCTTTGTTCAGTGTAACAAACATATATTTTCACAAATCAAGATCAAAGAAACAACAAAAAAAAAATACTAATTTTATAGCTGGCCATATTATAAATTTAATCTCTTTTATAATAGAAATTCCTTATACGGTTATTTTCAGAGAAAAAAAATGGACAAAGTATCAAGGTAACTAATTATTTATGTAATTTAAATTGGTAAATATAATCATGAAATTTTTAGCTAAGGCAAATTTAATACTGTGTAGAGAAAAACTAATTTTCCTGCTTTATGTAAAGCTGTTGCAATTTCTGTAAAATGGAGCCATATGGGATGCTTTTCTCTACCTGCCATCTTTGTGTTAAATTTTTCTATTTGCCTTGTACTATACCAAGTATTGCTATATACAGTTCAGTGTGCAAAAGTAACTTCAAGCAACAAGTTTTTAGTAGTTAATTCAAGTTTTTTGCTTCAAGAGTGCTTGAAAACCAAGTTTGTAACTAACAATTGTTGGTCAGTGGTCAAAAGAAGGAAATTCTTTTTTGCTATGTATTTACTCTGGGAGATACCACACCTTTCAAGGAATTCCCTTATCTATAAAGTGAATGTCTACAAAGAAAGACAAGCAGAGGATTGCTGTTGAAAATGAAAGAACATTCTTAGAGTGTATTGAGAACATACACCTTTATTTTTTGTTTGATTAAAATAACATGTAATCTTTTCAAGATTTTTTTAAATTTAGAGTATAGTTAAACATTATTAATGTAATTGCGTGATTTTAATCAATGATTTAAAAAAAAAAAATCAAGCTGATTTAAATCAGCATACCCCGTACAAAAGACTTTAAGAGGAGGGTGGAGCTTCTATTGTAATAAAATCTAGATTTCATACAAAAGTGCCAGTCGCCGATGTTTAAAGATAACAGATTGTTTCTATTGCCAAAAACGACTTAGTAGGGATCTTTAAAGGTGATAGAACATGTTTTGTTTCAGCATTAAAAATACTTTATAAAACACTCATTGACATCTGTTCAAAAAATTGCGTAAATCAATGTAATTTGTCAAACGTTCATGTTAAATTATGCTTTCATACTTTATTTTTTTATATGCTGCAACTAAAGCTTTGTAATCTATAAATGTCTTTGAGAATATTTAAACAATGAGATAAACATATCATTGTTTATTCTTTTTTATTATCTGCAACTCATCTTCATACTGTTTAAAACATTCATTTTATCAACATGAATTGTTTCATAGAAGTATTAACAAGTGCCTGTGCAATTTTATTACCTGAATGCACCTAAATCAAATCCAACATATACATAATATTCCATGACACGGAAATATTCTGCTGGACAAATATACCTTATATATAATCCGTAGCTATGCATATTGACCATCAACAGCAAGGTCTACTTAATGCTTCATTATATAAAGGGAAGTTTACTAGATTTATATGACTTATAATTTATTTATTGTTACTAGAAAGCAAGTAGAAAAGCTTTGAGAAGTAAATTAAAAATAAATAACTTTTTGTATTGAGTGAAAAGTAGAAACTTTGGGAGGGGGTACACTCCTGCCTTGATTATTTTTAAATTCCATGATTGTTCTACTGCTCTTGTTAAACTGTTTATGGGGGGGGGGGGGGCAGGGGGAGAGAGAAAGAGGCATTTCATTTTTAAGTCAAAATTGCAAATTGCCCACCAACCTCCCACTATTTTCCTCAATGATTCTGTAGCAAAACCATTTGATCTGAGACGTACGTCAGACTTTTGGTACATTCTGCTGTAAGGAAACAGGCATGTTAAAGTTTGAAATATCTTGAAACTGCATGATGTATGCCACATAATAGAAAGAAAACTAAAGAATTGAAATAATAAAATTTCAAAATTACATCTATGTATGGGAGTGTTTAGAGGAGGAAGGAAATTGTAACTCAAGATGTTATACTATTTAACATTAAGACATTTTGAAACAATATACACAAACAAAAATGGCCTGCATCCAGCCAAATAGTTTACTATTTTTCAAGAGAAATTTTTTATTTATTGTATTTTCTTACAATTCTTTTTAATGGCCAGTTTGAGATTTCAATCATTTCAATGTTTCTCTTTAAAAATAAGAACATACAGAAAACGATTTTTGTATTCAAATTCATACTCAATCATCTTTAATAAGAAATAGTTCTAAAATATCATTATACACAGCAGGTAAATTTGATTTTTTTTTTCTTCTTTTCTTTTTTAACTTGGGCAGAAATACAGAAAAGTAAAACATTGAAATTAAAGAACAGTTTTTTTCTTAATAATAATAATAATTTAAAAAGACAACAACTGAAGAGTTCCTTCTATATATTTTAGAAAATTGAGCTTTAATTATTTGTGTAACAAGAAAAAAAATTAGTAGCATATTATTCATGATACTAGGTCCCCCCCCCCCCTCCCCTTTAAATCCTTGATAATGACCTTCAATTGAAAAGATATTCCTTATATCGTTTCTTTGTGTGCTTTTCTAGTCACTTGACAATCGATAAAAGTATTAACAGACTACATTAATTAGAAATTTCATTATCATTCACTGGTTTTAAAGAAGATAACTTAAAATAAATAATGATAGTTAAAAAAGTGTTAACACATTATGTACAACCAAGCAAAAGAAGTAAATTCTAAGGAAAAATATATAATTTATTCTATATTTTCATATAGTCTAGTAACATCAGGTAAATCTCCTAATTCATTTAAAAATTTTAAGGCAAGATCTTTTTCTTGATCAGATAATTTGATAGTTGAAAGTGCAAGGTATCCAACATAAGCTTCTTCAATCACAAATGCTTTTTCCAATTCTTTTTTTACATCCATTAGATCATCTGGAGCACAGTGGAACTAAAAAAGAAAACATATAAAGAAATTTTTTAATAACAAATATTTCTTTAAAAAAGTAGATTATTTTTTTATACGCATGGATCAATACTATCAACTTGTTTGAATTACATTTGATTAGTTTACATCTATTGTAATAAACTGAGAATTGGAAATATTCATCATACTTCCATTGTGACATCATGATTTTATGCTGCAGCTGATAATGAATGTATAATTAACCTCTCCAGACCCGCTATACACACTATTCTTTTCCTCATAAAAACTAAACTGAATGTTTTTTTTCATTTTGATTTCACTTCTATAAAACTGAATGTTTTTTTGCTTTAAAACAAAATTAATAAATATCATATTGATGCTGACTTCCTCAAAAAATAAATGTTATTTTCATCTAAGTCTGAAAACTGCCTTCAGGATTGTGCAGCCAAGAAAGTAATCCATTTTCATAAATGTTTAACTTAAGTACTTAACAATAAAAAATTTGAGGGTTTTTAGACCATAATCACTTATATTTGTGATAGTGTGAATTTAGATTATTAACAAATAAATTGATATTTTAGGGGTCTAGTAATTTTAGATCCATATTTGTGAACCTAAATTAATACCCCCTAAAGTAACAGTCTCAGAAAAGGTATTTTTTCTGTCATCCATCAGGGTTCATACTATAGGTGCAGATTCACAGTCGCCACGTGGCGACTACATTTTTTGCTTTGGCGACTAATTTTCGGTATCTAAGTCGCCATTCTTTGGTGACATGAATGCTTTTTTTTTGCGATCCTCTGACAAAAACATTTTCTCCGCGGTCCTTTAACGAAAAACATGGTTTATCGGATTCTTTGATGAAATTTGCATTTTTTTTCGCGATCTGTTGATGAAATTTGCGGGACTTTTTGGGCAATCCTTGGACGATAGTCACTTATTTTTCTGCTGACAATTGAAAAAATTGATTATTCTGGTGATCATTCATTGAAATTCTCGGATCAGAATCGCCCTGTAATAGTTTGTGATGAGATTTTTTTTTTAAAGATAATTTTTCTTGTATGTTCTTGAAAAACTAATGTTTGAATTGTATTTTGATTTTCATAGTGCAAAATAATCCCGCACATTCACAATTTTTTTTTTAATTGTATAAATTGTAGGTACTCTTGTATGACAAAACTAAAATAAGAAATATTGTTTTTTCTAATATTCTCCACTACTAGGATTGCTTAGCTTATTCTTAAAGATATTTTTTTAACCTCTACTTTGCCCGATTTTATCTTCTCTGACTATACATAGCTTAAGATTTATATTATACTTAATTTATATCCATAATAAAAGAATTGTACGATTAAATGAATTATACATATTTGATGTAGTTATTCTGTGGTTTTTTCTTTTATCTTATTTTTTTCCTTTGAATTCCTGTATTTTCCCTCATATAAAGGCTGTTGCTTTTATGCGTTCCTTTCACAATGTGGCGACTGAATTTTTTTGGTTTAGGAGCCACTGGCTCCTAAAAAATTTTGGGAATCTGCACCTATAGTTCATATGCATTAAAAAAAAAAATCCATTGAGAATCTACTGATGTATTTTCCAGGATGAATAAATTTCCCATGTCAAAAATTAATGACTTTTTTTAAACCAGTATCAGAATCTCCCTCCCCGCTTCCAGTCAAATAAAAACAAGATAATGTCAAAAATAAAGTTTGAACATCATATATAAAAAGGATATTGACAGAATTTTAAAGGAAAAACATTGTTTTGTATAACTGAGAGGAAATTTCATGACCCCATAATGTTAAAAGAGGTGTTTAAGGTCTGAACGAATGTTGCCAGACGTTAGAAGGAGCACAGATTAAATACAACACATGTTACATTTAATCTGTGAGGAGTGGCTAGTTTCAGATTCTATATCTCACAATGTTAGAAGGCGTGTCTTAGTTTGATGTCATTATGATATCACAAAGAACACAAATAGCAGAGATCACCCTCATTTCCCAGAGTAGCCAATTTTTTTGTAAGATTTTTCTTAGGTTTGAAGTATTTGTTACGTTATCCCCCAATTTTTATGACCAAAATTTATCGCCTAATTTTCCCCTGAATCCCACAATCCCCTAATGAGGTTGTCAGTTTGTTTGTGCAAAAGCAATGAATAAGTATTTGTAGTATTATTTTAGCTTCAGGTTAAAACATAGAAAACATATTCATAGCAGCATACACTTATGTACATAAAATTTGTGTGCAGATACACACACATAAAAATATCACCAAATTTGTTTGTTTGGGGAGGGGGTCACAAAAATAAAGACCAATTTGGCCCAACTCAGGCAATATTTTCATTCAAACCCAATATTATATTAAGACTTTTGTTCAGCCACAGATTGACCTAAGCTAATTTAAATGAAGGCAAAATAATAATAATAACACTACAAAATTAAGAAGATTTTTGATTTATGTATCACACCAGTTTGTTCGACATTTTAATAAGCTAAATTAGTAGAAGAAATTATTGATTATTAAATCTATAGACTCTACTCAAATCTAATGTCTCGAATGTAATAAAAAGCAAAAAAAGTAAGTTATTTATAAAATTACTAACAATACTTACACATACATTTAAATTTGTATACAAAACATATGTACTTACACAAATTCACATCTGTTATAAATAAAAGGATGAAAATAATGAGACATTTAGCTTCATTTCTTACAACCCATGCAACAATGGAGGAGAAGGGCAAATGAAAGATAATCAATATTTGGAGACATATTATTATTTTTTTAAATTATTGCTTTTTTCTGTCTCAATTTTCACAAAAAAGATTATTAAAAAAATATATATAAAATCATGCAATTACTGAAAATAAAGAGCATAATAATGAAAATATTTAATCTTTTGTGATAAACAATTTTTCTTTTAAACAATTCTAATAGTATTTCATTACTTATAGTTTTACATTTTACTTAAAATTAGAATGTAAGGTAATAATAATAAACAAATTAGTACAATTACACATAATTTTATAGCTGTATCTAAATAACTCATTAAAACTTTAATTTTCCTTTTTTATTATCAAAAAGTAATTGGAGTGTGCACATTTTTTCAAACTTTTTGCAAATCATTCTTAAATAAAGATGAATGCTGTGGGACACAGATCAATGCTACAGGTCTGGGAGACCACACACATATATGGAAAAGGCTGTAGCTAAACTAGCTGTTGGCTCTTGGCAAGCAGAAGAGGCTTCTCTCATAGTATTTTCCAGAGGTGATTTAGAGTAAAAAAAAATTTCTGAAAGATTACAGCAGAGAGAGAAGGGGCGAGGAAAATTTTCTCCTGGTGCTAATTATGCATTTTTTTCTGCAACCTTTGGTGAAACCCGCCTTTTTTTCAGCGATCCTTTGGCGAAATTCACATTTTTCTGCAATCCTTATGTTTTTTTCATGATCCTTTGATGAAATTTGCTTTTTAAAATACAATCCTTTGGCGAAATTCATGTTTTTTCTGCGATGCTTTGACAATATCCACATTTCTTCTATGATCCTTTGACGAAATTCGCATTTTTCTGTGATCCTTTGATGAAATTTGCATTCTTTTTTCGATCCTTTGAATTTGAAGGAATTTGCACTTTTCCCACGATTCTTTGAAGGAATTTGCATTTTTTTGCAAGCCATTGACGAAATTTGCTTTTTTTTTTTTTTGTGTGTGTGTGTGTGTGTGTGTGTGATCCTTTGACGAAATTCACATTTTTTTTTTTTTTTTTTTTACAATCCTTTGACGAAATTGAAGATTTTTTTTCTGTGAACGATTGACACAATTGATTTTTTTCACTGGCCATTTGTCAAAATTCTCGATATTTTTTATGTTTGAATTTTTGGACTGATGACAGATTTAAAAAATTTTTCAGGAAATTCAGAATCACCCCTGGTACTTTCTATGGCCACCTTTGAAAGGATTTAGAGAAAAGGGATTGCAGTGGCCTTGTAATAAGGCGCACGATGCTGGAGAAGTTCGGCACAGGCTGGGCATGGCATGGATATAGACTAAAGAAGCCTGAATGATATATTGATTGGCCTGTGGTGCTATTTGGTTGAAGCGGCATTGGAACAAATGACCGGAATGGTCAAGTTTTTTTTTTTAAATAAATTTTGTTGACATTTAGTAACATACTGATTTACCAAATTAATAAACATTAATTAACATTAATTGTTATTTAGGTGATGTCTCTAGTATTATTACTGTCCATGTGTTTCTTGCATGATTAAATTTGCCAGTAGACTGTGTTTTAAGGGGGGGGGGGGGATGTTAATTCGGTGTGAAAAAAAAAGCATATTTTCAAAAAAATTTCTAGACGATAGAGGTAATGCTGGTTTATTTAATTAATTTTCATATAATAATACAGTATCTGAACGATATTTTCCTAAATATTTATTGCAAAATATTGATAAATAAGCCGTTGGCAGTAAATCTCCGCAGGCGCCTCGAAAAAAAAGTTGTTTTGCAGTGTTTGTAACTCATCACTGGATCATCTGGAACAAAAAAAAATCAAAATGCATTTATTAGGTGAGATGTTTCTCGAGGTGTCAATTTTTTAAAAAAAATTATTTATTATTTCTCAATAACAAATTTGCCGATTTTTTAAAGAGAAAATAATGTTTTGACTTTCAAGTGCTACCGAAAATGAAAAAAAAACCTCAACAGCGTTACCTCGAGAAACATCTCACCTAATACATGCATTTTGATTTTTTTGTTTCGGATGATCCAGTGACGAGTTATAACGTACACCGCGAAACAGCTTTTTACTGAGGTGCCTGCAGAGATTTGCTGTCAACGGCTTATTTACCAACATTTTGCAATTAAAATTCAAGAAAACATCCTTCAGATGTTGTATTATTATGTGGAAATTAATTAAATAAACCAGCATTACCTGTATAAAATGCTTAAGTACACTATTAATTGCATTCTAAATTACATAAATGATAAAGCTGAAAATATGGTTTACTTAACTAAAGTGCTTAGCTAAATTGCTTAACTTAACTAAATTGCTTAGAACTTAGTGATATTAAAGTTGGAAATTTATGACGAAAATAATTTGAATTTTTTTTTATATTGGTAAGAAAAGAGTAAATCTGAAGTTAAAAAGATGAGTAATAATTTAAAACAAAATACTTTATAATCTTTTGGGTTCATAGGTTTTGAAAATTACTATTTAATCTAATTATTTATAAGATATCAAGCCGCTAAAAGTAATTAATTAGATAATACAGAACACATTTTCTTAATGAAATTTTCTTTAATTTTGACTATATGATCTATATGTTTGGTACTTCTATGAGCTTTTGAATATCACAACTATTACAGTCAAAGCTCCATTATCTGGCATTCAAGTAACCGGAAAGCTCAACTAACTAGAAAAACTCAGAGAGCTCTTTTATTTTTATTTTCCCATAAGCAGTCAAAAAAATTTTATTGCTGAGAAATTATTTATCCCAAACTATTTTTTTTACTTATTCAAGAATAAGAAATCATTATTTTTAATGAAGTAAGATCTTTACACTATATTATATTTTAAATATTATATTTACTCAAGAATATTTTATAGCTGAATGTGTTTGAATCATCTTACACTATATTATATTTTAAATATTATATTTACTCAAGAATATTTTATAGCTGAATGTGTTTGAATCATCTACACTTAAGGGGCTACATTAATCACTCGAAAAGACCCGCTAGGTAATGCTAAATACTATGAAAGAAATTTTTAAATATATCTCGTTTGCATTTCAATATTTTGAAATGATTTTTTTGCATTAGATAGTTGAGGTCGATCTGTACAAAGACTGTTTTTTACTTTTCGATTTTGATTGCAGATTTTTATTATGAGGATGTTGAGAAACATGTGAGTGCATAGGTGTGGAGCTAAAAATAGCTTGCGCTGAAGCACATGAATGCGTAGGAGTGGCTAAAATTTAGCCTGCATTGAAGCTCAGTGATGCTTGAAATTTTATAAAAGAAAGAACTCGAATTGTTCCTGGCCGAGATGCAAAAATATAGCTTCATCGGAATTTTTGATCTGTTATTTAGATTTATTTGTTAGTTGTTCTGTGCTTGTGTTGTTAATGTAAATAAAATCAAGGAAGAAAGATAAGTTCGTTCTGGACTTAAAAATAGCATACTTTAAAAGTTTAAACACTTGAATTACGAAAATTCTCACGACCTAGTATTTCATCGTTATATTGGAATATTTTACCCCAACATTTGCACACTTCAATTTTTCGATATTTGGAATTTTTTAGAGGATGCTGTCACTTTCGAAACCGGTTCTCAGCACCTGATGAAGAAAAGACTAGTTCTTGCGAAAGGCCTTGCGCATTTATTAAAATTTTTATGATGTTTTTAAGAAGTTCTTTTCATCTTATCATTTCACGTCAGCTTATTTAATTATTTAATGAGTCTAATCCTCTTTATATATGTATATATTAGATGAATAACAATAATAAAATTTATTTAGCTGCTGTAGTTTTAATTCATAATTTTCAGAGGCAAATATCTAGGTGAGTAAGAGAAGCTATCTGTAACATTAATTTAAAATTCAGAAGACATGTGAATGAAAAATTAATTACCTCATAAAAGCTAACATCATCTTCATCTATTTTTTGTACATCTTCAGCCCCAGCTTCAATAGCAGCATCTAGCATTTTTTCTTCATCCATAAGCTGACCATCTAAGCTATTGGTGACTTTTATAATACCTTTCTGCTCATATGCAGCTCTCCATTTTCCACCACTGCCAGGAAATATTCCAGCACTGAAATGGAACATAGAAAGATTCATATATAATTATCACACTTGTGAAAGTAGTAAGAAGGGTAAATTATACACATTCCTGACTTATTTAAATGCAGTCTATACTAATAAAAGAAAGTGTTGCTCAGTCTGTTCTGTGTGTGACAGCGATGGCTAGCGAAATCTACTGCATGCAGAAGTCTGAAAATTTCAGTGAGGCTAGTCCAAAGCAAGTCTTGATGTAACTAAGACTCAGACTTTTCATTTTTTTTATAATTAGTCGAAATATTAATTAAAAACCACAACAAACATTCATCAAAAATATGCTTTTTTCTCAAAATGGCCAGCAGCGGCATTTCCGGAGGTGGCTTGCATTGAAGAAACGAAAACCAATAATGTTTTTTGCAGTGCACACCAGGTTAATTATTTGAAATACGGAAAAACAAATTGCAGACACTATTAGAGGGTACTTTACATTATCTAATGGTGCAAAAAATATTAATATTAACCCTTAAAAAAAATTCTTTTTGACATGTCTTTCCCCCTTCCCCTTCTATATTTTCAAGGCTGCATCCTCTTGACTTTTCGAAATACAAGAGAATAAAAAATACCCACTTAATTTAGCTATCTTCTCTACGAAGGTGCAAACCATTTGAAAAACATTAATATTAATCTTTCAAAAAAAAAAAAAAAAAGTTTTTCAGAGAGCTGTTTCAGGAAAAGTTTTTAAATTCCATATGAAAAATTTTTAAAAGCACAATATTTAAAAGTCTGCATGTCAAAATACTAGAAAAAAAAAAAAAATAAATATATATATATATATACAGTAGACTCCCTTAAATCCACACATCATCGCAGATGTAAACAATGAAACTTTCAGTTCAGATATAGAAACAAAATTAGATTTTTTTTATTTTTATATCAATTCCATATGTCTTTTAATATGTATGACTGAATTCATGCTATTTCATGAAGAAAATATAAATTTATTTCTGAAAAAATTCAAGAGACCTTTGATATCACTGGTAATCACAATCTTTTTACCAAATATATTTATGTATTAATCAAGCTTTTTTGGTTATTAAAACTGGTTAAATCTGAAATAAAACTTCCTTATTTTACGATTTTGATCTGAATTAATAGGGTACATTCATGAGGGAAGTTTCATTGAATAATTTTGAAAAAATGTATCTCATCTTTATTATGTATATTTAATTATAGATTATTAATTATTTACTTGGCCTTTACTTTTGATATTTTAATAATTTTTAATATAATCTTACTTAATTATTTTAATATTTTACTATATTGTAAGCATTCATTATAATTTCAATTGCATTATTACATTCAAATAACTGCTTAAAAAATATAAACAAAGCAATGACCAGAAATCCACTGTATCAAATTACAGCGTACATTTATCTTAAAAACAAAGTCTTTGGTTTAAAAAAATATCTATATTAACCTCTTAAAAAAAATTTCTTCTGAAACACACTTTTCTCTTTCTGTCAGAGCCTTTCCATTACAATTCTTAAGAACATTTCTGGTCCTGTGCAGGGAAATGGGTGGAAGGGGGATTGTTATTACATGCTTGGGCCATGTCAGTCTTTTGTTTAAAAATATAAATCAAAAGAGACTGGAGAGTGCACAGATGTACGCTGATTTTAGGAACATTTAAGGTCATTATCATGGGTCAGGGCTACACTGGCCTTTTGCTTAAAAATGAAAACAGACAGAAGCGTGTATAGCACACCCGGTGTATATGAGGGGCTCCTGAATCTAGGTTCATTTGGATAGATTTCCATTTAAAACTATAAAATAATAGAAATTTGAGGGTGAACACTGCCAAAGGCAATGGGGTCCCCAACATTAGGATCATTTGGAAAGATTTTCGTCTAAATATATTAAATCATTCAACACTGATGTTAAGTGCATTTAAGATTATCAAGGGCCTGGACAATGGTGAGAACGTTAGCTAGTTCAAAAAAAAAAAAAATAGGAGGGTGGGGGTAGATGGAGGAGGAGGACAGAATTTTACAAATAGTCAAGGATTAGGATTAGATAACTCAGCTAAGTAATATAGATCATATCAAACATTTAAGAGAGAAATAATGTATTTTATGACGTTTATGTTCTTCATTCACACTGTAATTCTAGCACAACAGCAAAAAATATTGTTTGAAAAACAGTATTGAACAGACAAAAAACACATACATAAATTCATTTCTTCATCCAGTTTATTTTATAACCCCTTCAACAAAATAATAAATGTTCTTTCTAGTTTTGACTGTATCATAGGAGATATTTGACTAAATCAGTAAAAGGAGAAGTAGCGATTCGGTTCAAGTATATCAAAGAGTTGACAGCGATGCCGCAGATGCGCTATAGTGCATAAATTACGCCACAAATTGGAGACGGGACACAAAAAATAGCTCTTACGCATCACGTGGGACGCATAATTTCGTCAAAAAATCACAGAAAAAGCCGATTTTTGTCAAAGGATTGCAAAAAATAGCACAAATTTCATCAAAATATCGCAGAAAAAACGTGATTTTCGTAAAAGGGCCGCGACAAAATAGCGTATTTCGTCAAAAAATAGCGAATTTTGAAAGTAATAACCAAAGGTTAATTACTGCTGAAAGTCATTAAACTGAGAGTTAACACGCAAATGGAAACATTTGCTGACTGTGTCTGCCCAGAAACCTATTAACTGCAGATGATAAGATAAAGCAATATAAAACTATCTGTAAAAGAAAATTTAAAGAAAACCAAACCAAGTTCAAACAAATAACAATTTTATTAAAACATTTAAATAAAACAATAGTAGAAATTAAAATCATTAAAATAGAATAAGATTTTCAAACACAT
The DNA here is from genome assembly GCA_963932465.1 of Maratus speciosus. Classification (NCBI taxonomy): domain Eukaryota; kingdom Metazoa; phylum Arthropoda; class Arachnida; order Araneae; family Salticidae; genus Maratus; species Maratus speciosus. The sequence goes on from OZ010788.1 coordinate 462,744,583, forward strand.
AAGTTCTCTGTGACTCTCTATCAACATGTTTGAGACATGAACCGGAGCATCAGAAAGCAAATATATTATTTCAATGAAATCATATTTTACTTTAATTTATAAAAACTGTAATTAAATTTAATTAATTTTTAAACTTTAATCAAAAACTATTTACTTTATTTTAAAACTGTTTAAAAGGAAAGTAAAGCTTAATTTCAAAAAGGTATTTATCTCAAAAGCAGTATGTAAACTTATTTCAATTAACTATTAAGGAAAATATAAACTTAATCCAGTCCAACTGTGATAACAATATTAATTACTGACGTTTAAGAAAAACAAAATAATTAATGAAAAAGATTATATTACTTAATTAAATTCAATCTCTCTTCTCCTATATAAAAGACTTCATATAAAGGCAAGCACAACTTATTTATGAACATTAGCTTAACTGAAATCTCCAGGTACCCTTAACTGCCACTTAAGAGTAATCTAAAGACCAGAAGCAAGACATTAACTAAAAGTTAATGATAAATGGATTTCCGAACTGCAGCAAGCCTAAATGGAAACTCCCTAGCGAAATCCATCTGATAGAGATTCCTAGGAATCACAAATATCACGATGCCACAAGTCGTAACAGTGTCGAATACACCACGCGGCAATCCGCTGTTGCGTGTGTTTCTGACAAACTTCCATCACAACCTATGCGTAGCACCGAAACGGGAAAACCCTGGTCTCTTGGAAACCAGATTGTAATCCTACAGCTTGTTCCTCCACTCTAAAAGAAAAGTTGGCAAGATTTCAAAAAGTAAAACCAGCATAATGTCTGGAACTTAAAAACGTATTCTTAAAAGGAGAGAGAATATTAACTGTAAATAAAAACCAGACTATTTCAATAAATAGGAATAAAAAGAAAAATATTATCTGAGAAACATGCAGTAGGCAGCAGGCATATTTCCAATTCCAATAGACTGAACTTCACAACATGTACGTCTTCCAGGCACATCCTTACTGGATACTAAAAAGCCAAACGAACAGTGGTAGTTCGTCTATCTTCTGTTTACACAATTTAAAGAAAATGCACCAATATCCTAAGCCATAGCCGCTTTAACTTGTAAGAAACTAACACGTGTGATAAAACATTTCTTCATAAAAAAGCATAAATGACTAGAGCTAAACACCGGGAAACATTATCTATAAAACGCCACCCATTTCAACTTAAAATTGAATGCAGTAATAAAAACATTTAAAAACGTGAGGCATCGTTTTCCCGAAGCACCAACACGCACAGACACAAGACATCAACGAAGCTAAGCTATCGTTCAACTGAAGTCCAAGCTATAAATAGTATTTCCTGTCTGCCAGCAACACCCCCTCACGTGACTTCCGATCACCTGGTCAACATCACATCCGATGTCTGACGATCTCGGGGGAAAATGGACCTGTGATCGGTCACTGAGTGGAGTACGTCACGACGGACAGATCATGCCATCTGTCGATAACTACCACAACTCCTCAGTCTGTGAGCTGAACTTGTAATACGATGTTGATACCGGTAAAAACGAAAGAAGAACCTGAATGCCGTAAAACGTGCACAAATGGAAGAAACGTGATGACCGAGCAAAAAGGAACTTATATAGAAATAGAATTAAGGTAAGATAAGAATATTGTATTTATTGTAGAACCATATTTAAACACTGAAAATAAAGATAATTAAAGGTGTTTAAACATGAAACTTAAAGTATATAACCAGAGTTTATTTAGAAATTAATGCAAACTTAAACAGGTAAGATTAAATGGAGTTTAATATAGAAAGGTTGAATATAAAAGTCAAATGAAAAATTAATTGGAATCACAAGACTAGAAGGGAAAAAGGTATATTTTTCCTGTCAAGGTCCCCCCTTCTTGTTACTTCCATAACATCCAACAAACCATTAGGTTAACAACCCATGTATACCAGAAAGAGGTTACCTTATACAAAATCCTCACGTTGGCACACCATAGTTACCATTTACCATATTCACATCCAACCACTATAAAGCTGCAAAACAAACCAGTTCAACCAATAGTCTATATACTCGTTCACCACTATTTTAGCAAGTCCATCCATGGCACCCTACATCCTCCTTAAAAACTTATATGTCACGCTACAAAAAATAAAAAAAACCTTCCTGGGCTCCAGTCCATACATACAAACTGAAAAATAAAAATAACTTATATATACATCACATAAATAATGGACAAAGTACATGTTGGCCTTCAATAAACTTCATAATTAAGAACGTCAGCCCATCAGAAAAAATTTCCCAAATTTTCATATGCAAAACACTTGTAAATATCACAAAGAGAGTAGAATTCCATATAAAACACTTCATATTCAAAATTTAACACATTTAAATATCTAACACTATAATATTAAAAAATTTCAATTCAAATGTCCTTACACTTTAACATTGAAAATAACATTTGAATTTTTTTTTTTTTTCAAAGATTATAACACTGATCATTAGCCTTACACATAATTATTAATGATCTTACACTTATAAAACTTGACTAAAAAAACTATCACTTATGGCTACAATTCAAACTGAAAAATAATTGACATACTTCAGGATAGGGAAAACAGCTCTACATCTATCACTAAACCCATAATTTAAGATCATTCTACCACAAAATCAATTCAAGCTCTGTTCACCATTAAAATTAGCTAAGAAAATTTTTTTTATAACTACTCAATATCCAAGATATCCTGTAAAAAAAATTAAAAATTTAATTTATGAAATCACAGTTATTCGTCCCAACCAAAATTTAATCCTTACAGCAATGCATTTACTCATCTCCATTGCCCCGGCCGAGGTCTCCATACAAACCTTTCATACTCTACAAAGAAGACATAGATATGAGCAGTAACAGATCAAAAATTCGGGAATATAACAATCAAGATATCGAATATTTCAAAATTTCTTAAATTCCATCTTGAGAACCAGAGCATGAATGACAACTAACATCTTAAGTCAACATCTCTCTCTAAGAAAGGAAAACGCAAGAGAAAACTCAGCTAATACCATAATCTTAAGCCGTTGAAAACAAGCAAGCCACTTAACAGATAAGCCAGTTATTTTACACATTTAGCCAGAGAATCGAAATCCCAGCAACATTCACAAGATGCCTCCCCTTAAACACCGCTCAAATCAACCGGAGAAAACAGCTCAAACTCCTTACACAAAAAATATATTTAAGCCATTCCCTAAAATTAGGATTAAGCAGATATGGAAGCAATCTCAAAACGTCAAAAGGACCCCAATCTCTATTACTGGTTATTAGCAAGCAATCTTACAGTAGTAATTTTCAAATTTCAGTAGAACTTAAGCACATTTCAACCCCCCTGAAGTACTTCCAGTCAGCCAATTCAAATTAATTTAAACTTAGCATAATCTCAAAACAGAACCAACTTCTTGAGTATAGTCTCTGCTTTCCTTAAACAAACTATAATGCAACTATTCATCAACTGGGGAAAAAAAAAAAAAAATTCATATTTAAATACTGACAGATCAATTCAAAAAATGGTCATACTCAGGAACTGTTACACTCACTTAACCTGCCACAGCTACTCTAGCCCTATAGATATTAAGCAAAAAATTTAGCTCAACCTAAAGTTAGTGCAAATTTAAAAGAAACTCTCAACACTTTTCTAACACATTTTACAAATGTTGACAGCCAATATTTCCACCTAATAAATGACAGTTGTGTTAGCAAATTAGCCTCAAACTTTAGTCATTTTTAAATTAGGGAAATAACCTTACAATATAGCACTTTAAACCTGGTTGAGCAATTAAGATAAACAGTTTAGCCATTACTTCATATAACAATTCAAAACTGCAATATAAAGACAGTATAGATAAATATTTAAACATCATAATACAATTTAAATATATAACTTAAAAGTATACTCAAAATAAAATAATTCAATAGAAGGGGCAAAACAAACTAAACTAAAAGATTTATATGAGAATCCTTCAACTGGATCAAACTGTACTTTAGTACAGACCGCCATGACTTCAACTTTCAGGGCAAACACTCTTCAATTTAAAATAAGAGGCCCAATTGAAGTCAAAAGTTTTAACTGATCCTAACTTCTCTGGATTCCCCAAAACAAAAAAATTTCTATTTCAAAGTATATTTAATAAACAAAAAAGGTTTAAGTTAAACATAAATTGGTCACCTCTTAAAGAAAAATAAAACATTAATCTATTATAATCTCATTAAAAACCAATTTAAGTTATCAACTCCAAAAATCTTAAACCATATTTACTTATAAAAATTTTCAGAAACACACTCAGGGTGAACACTGCCAAAGGCAATGGGGTCCCCAACATTAGGATCATTTGGAAAGATTTTCGTCTAAACATATTAAATCATTCAACACTGATGTTAAGTGTATTTAAGATTAACAAGGGCCTGGACAATGGCGAGAACGTTAGCTAGTTCAAAAGAAATAGGAGGGTGGGGGTAGATGGAGGAGGAGGACAGAATTTTACAAATAGCCAAGGATTAGGATTAGAAAACTCAGCTAAGTAATATAGATCATATCAAACATTTAAGAGAGAAATAATGTATTTTATGACTGTTATGTTCTTCATCCACACTGTAATTCTTGCACAACAGCAAAAAATATTGTTTGAAAAACAGTATTGAACAGACAAAAAACACATACATAAATTCATTTCTTCATCCAGTTTATTTTATAACTCCTTCAACAAAATAATAAATGTTCTTTCTAGTTTTGACTGTATCATAGGAGATATTTGACTAAATCAGTAAAAGGAGAAGTAGCGATTCGGTTCAAGTATATCAAAAAGTTGACAGCGATGCTGCGGATGTGCTATAGCGCATAAATTATGCCACAAATCGGAGGCGGGACGCAAAAAAAAAAGCTCTTACGCATCCCACGGGACGCGTAATTTTGTCAAAATATCGCAGAACAGTCGATTTTCGTCAAAGGATTGCAAAAAATAGCGCAAATTTCATCAAAATATCGCGGAAAAAATGCGATTTTCGTAAAAGGGCCGCGACAAAATAGCGTATTTTGTCAAAAAATAGCGAATTTCATCAACAAATTGCGGAAAAAAACAGATTTTCGTCAAAGGATTGCAAAAAATAGCGCAAATTTCATCAAAATATCACTGAAAAAATGCGATATTTGTAAAAGGGACGCAAAAAAATAGCGTATTTCGTCAAAGGATCGCAGAAAAAAAAACGAATTCCGTCAAAAAATCACGAAAAAGGTCGATTTTTGTCATAGAATCATAAAAAAAGCGCAAATTTCATCAAATTATCGCGAAAAAAAAAAAAACGCGATTCTCGTAAAAAGGCTGCGAAAAACAGCGTATTTTGTCAAAAGATTGCGAAAAAAATAGCGAATTTTGTCAAAAAATCACGGAATAAAGCCAAATTTCGTCAAAGGATCTCGAAAAAAATCACCATTTCGTCAAAGCATCGCGGAAAAAACACAATTTTCGTAACAGGGTCGCGAAAAAACAGCAAATTTCGTCAAAGGATTGCAGAAAAAATGCGAATTTAGTCAAAGCACCAAAAAAGATGTTCAAACCAAACTTATAGGTAGAACATTCATAAAATGGGATTTAATTTCTTTTTTTTTATGAGATTCTTTAAAATACAGCATGATTTCAGTGTACTTTAATTAATGTTTTCAGGGGGTGGACCAGTGACCCCCCCCCCCCCCCTTCTTACTGCATTGAAATGTCTCCCACCTTTTGAAGATTTATGATTTGATGCTTGATTTAGGCGCATCCCACACTGAAACGACAAGCGACATGTAGCGCAAAAACCGGTTGAAACAAAGGACGAAGTTGTTTTAAACCAGTTTTTCCAGCGAATTCAAGCGACATGTCTTATGTGTCGCCTTAGTGTGGGATGCGCCTTAGAGATGAATTTCCCTTCCAAGGAAGATGTCTGATTCCAACACAGATCTATGCTGACAAATAATTCAATGGGAAGTACAGTGAAAGCACCTATTATTCAACAAAAAGTACCCCTTTACTTAACATAAGTATTCTTTTTTCAGCAAAAATATCTTTTTCAATAAACCTGTCTTGCCCCTTTTTAAAAGAAATACGAACATTAGCGATACTTGTTAGTGGAACTTGATATCTTCTACTCTCAAATAAGCATTAATTTTACAATCTTGCATTTTTACTTTTAAAAAAGTAAAGAAAATTTCTCTTGGTATTTTTTAAAAATATCTTATTTGAGTACAAATAATACTGGTTTTAATTCATTATATAATTGCATTAAAACAATAATTAATGCATTTATTTATCTTTTCCAAATTAACGAGTTTCATTTATTCCTTTAAAATATGAATTATTATTGATGGGGACCCGCTTTTGTAAAAAAGGGACCCAGATCTTTGGAAATCCTGGGTCCTGGGGACCCAAGATTTTTCAAGTACAGCGACATTACTGGTTGATTATGAACTTTTAATACCTTGTTTAAGAACATGTTTAATTTGTGTTCAATATGTCAAGTTTTATTTTGTATAATGTTTTTAATGCCATGAATATAAAATATTATTTTTATATGAGAAAATTCTATACAACTGTTATTTTGTGAAAGATGCTACTTCCTTCTTTAATAGAAAGCAGAGATCAATTAAAATAGAAAATAAACAAATAAATGACTGAAGGCACTATAAGTATAACACTTCATTGCTTTGGAATGACAGGATTTTAACTGTTTCAACCACTCCTTTGAGAAAAATCAAATACAAATTTCATCTCTCCATAGGAAGTAACACAGTTAGAAATTTCTAAAATACACTAGTGAATGAAATGCTCGCCAAAATGCATTGTATACAATCAGTAGATGATGTTATCACATCCCAGACAATTTTGTCAATTAAAGCCTTGTCATTCTAAGGCAACAACTTGTTAATTTTATCAAATATGTCCACGGTATTAAATTTTCAACTGCAATAAAAATGGTATTTTAGAGTACAATACAGAAAAAGTAATATATAATGTAAATGTATAAAGAACTGATTACGAGAAGTAATGAAATATTCTCATGGAGATTTTTAATTTGTCCAAATTACTTAAAATTATTATTAGTAGTTGTAGATAATTAAGAACTTAATTTGTCAACTTATTTCTACCGCATTGGTAGTCATAATGATGTCGTTAACAGTGTTTTATTTCACAGTAGATTTTAATTAAATGAGTGTTATTGTACAGAAACATTTCAGGGCTTGCTTGTGAGTTGAAATTTAATTTGAAAACACCATTATATACTTTTCCAAGTAGATGAGCCGATTTCTACTAAAATCTATGTAGCCAACTTCAAATATGTAAAAAAAGAATTCACCAAATTTCAAAACTGACTGAACTTTTTTTGTGACTTGCATCCAGTCTATACATTTGGTTTAAGATTTTAATGAATTTTGATAAGCTCAGATGTCATTTGTTTTAGTGAACTATCAAAACTTAATATCGTCCAAGAGACCTAAAAAAAATAAAGCAAAACCATAGGAAAGTATTACACTATAAAAAGAAAATAGTATAAATACATTCTTTAAAATAAATCAATCAAATCAAACTGACAACTATACAGCTAATTTCATATATGCCTCACAAACATATGCACAAAACTTTAAACCAACTGATGCCTTTAGTGACCTTTAACATGAAACAAACAGATAGGCAATAAAAATGTTATTGTATCTCTCCATAGCAGGCTTCTATCGACATTTCAGGAGAAAAAAAAAATTATAATTTATGAATACTGAGTGTTTATTATTCACGCCCAAAACTTTTTATCTTTTTAATTATTTTTTTTTATCCTTTATGAATTTTATGTTAAAACAAATAACAGTGCTAACTATATTAAACTTCAACAAATTTGATGATTTTTATCTGACAAGAATGATATATTTTTTTTTTAATTAAGTATGCTTATTTTAATGAATATGAGCAAGATATTAAAAAACCTTGCCATAAACACTTAAAGATGTTTGACATTTAAAAATATATTTAGAAAATGTATGATTATTCCAGATTTGCTATGACTTTCAAGCATGAAAATAGAAGTATACAAGATATGAAAATCTTTTAGAATACCAATATAACACAATATAACCCTTAAAAAATTGGAAAAAAAAAAAAAAAAAAAAAAAACCAAGTTTATTTTGTGAAAAAAAAAAATAAAGAAATAAATAAATAAACTTCAGTTATTGATGTTTTACCTGTGTTTTCTACAAATGACTTTGATCTGATGTCTCATTTCACAAATATTATCACTTTCGTACTCCAGAATGACAAGGAAGCCTCCTGGACCTAGCATTTCTATTGTTCCGAATTGCATTTTCTTACTCTGTAAATTAATAATTTTTAAAAATTATATTGTTCAAAGAAATATTTACATAAACATTAAATTCACATTTTCTCTCAGTCACTGGAAGTATAATTAAAATTTTTAAATGGAGGCATGATAAAGTTTCCATGGTTTATTACATGGGAGAAAGGTAGGAAAGGGACTGTGCTGCAGATGATGCAAAAGGCCAACCAATAAGGTGAAAAGTGGAACTAAGGCAGCCCATTCGAGCCAAATAGCAGGATACATAGAGGAAAACCAATCACATGAATGGGGGTAAGTGTTGTGTGTCCTCAAAGAGGTTTTCTATATCGGAACTAGGGCTGTGGAGGGAGTCAAGACCATTTTTGGCAAAAGAGTCTGAGTTGGAGTTGCTAAAAAATAAGCTGATTCAGACTTCAGCTTTTCATTGGACAGCTTGAAGTGAAATTAAACCAATTACATGTAATTTTAAAGTTATAAACTGAAGTATTATTTTTTATTTTTGGACTATATATACCAGGCTTCATAGGTTAAAGATGCTCAATATACTGCCTGGTGTACAGCGTAGATCAAAATAGTTTTAAATCGAGAACTCTAGTAGATATTTTATATTTTGTATGTAGTCCCTCAGATTTTTTGGATTTCCAGAACCTGGGGTAATACGAAAATTGTAAATTTCTGCTGTTTTTGAATTCAATGGAACACAAAATATCATTGTAATAGAAACTTTTAACTGTTTTTTTTCTTCTGTTTTCTCTTACATTTTTGGGGCCTGTGGGACCAGAAGTAATGCCGAAATTGTAAATCTTTTCACACTTCTTTTCATGCCGCCAAATCCAAAATAATGTGAAACTGTAATTTTTCTTCCTGAGTGTGGTACCCAAAATAATGATAAAACAGTTAAATTTTTATTATCTTTCTCTTTTTGATTTTCAGGTCTGAGGGACTCGAAATAGTAAAATGAAAGTGGAAAATGTAAAATTTTCACATTTTCTTCTGAATCTGCTATAGTCGAAAATTGGCGGTCGCCACTCGCCATGTGGCGATTAAAAAATCGGCCCTCGATCGCCACCCTAGTCACCACTTGCCAAGTGGCGATAAAAAATCTGTTATTGATCGCTAAGTGAAATATAGCTATTTTCATAGAAATATGGATCTCTACTTTGGTTACATCTAATTAGCAAACTGGTTAATTCTTTTTTTCTACCGGATGCAAGCAGATTACAACGATTTAGCTGTATTTTCAATATTTCGGCTTTTCGCCATTGCTCTTCAGTTGGATTATTTTTTCAAGAAATACAGTTTTATTCTGCAAAATATACTCATCAGCTTTGATTCCACATGCATTTCAAATATTCCTTTTTTTTTCATCGCATGCAAGCGGATTTTAAGAACATTGCAGTATTTTCAATATTTTGACTCCTGCCACATACTCACCAGTTGGATTATTTTTCTTCAAGAAATACTGTTTAATCCTGCAAAATACACTCATCAGCTAAGATTTCAACTGTATGTAATATGTGAAGTATGTTAATAACACATTTATTTATTAAATAAAATCCAAATAACATTTTATTGTGCTTTTTTTTATTATTTTTTTATTGTATACACCTAATTGTCAGAATTTTGATTTAGTTATTTTTTATATAAAGAAAGTAATAGTAATTTAATTGATAATAGTGTTTATGAACATATACAAATAATCTGAAAATATATTCTAAAAAAAAAAAAAAAGATTCTGTGGTTTTAAAGTAATTTTCTTGAATTTTGACTGCTTCCCTATTCTTATCATGAATAGTTGGCTGCTCTAAAACTCTGACTTATAGAAAAATATTTATATATACAACGATTATAGTTTATGTAGATGTCAAGAAAGTATGGAACATAATAGTGGCCACTAATTTTAAAAAGTGGCCACTAATGAAACTGAGTCTACCGGCCACTGGCTACGAACTCAATTTCCCAGTTTTCACCTATACAATCTGCAGAACGAGAATTATTCCCTAAATTGTAAAATTTTCATCTTTATTTTTCTTCCTTTCAATTGAAATTTTTTCAATCTGGGGGACATGAAATAACTTCAAAATTCTAACGCTTTCACCTTTTTTTTCTGAATCCGTGAGACATAAAATAGTAAAATTTCCATTTTGTTTCCTTCTTTATATTTTGATATTTGGATTTTTCGGTTCTATAAGATCCGAAATTGTAAAATTAATAATATGGAAAATATAATGTTTTTGTCGAAGCTGTGAGAACAGAATTGATGCCAAAGTAGCAAAATTTTTGCTTTTATTTATCTTGAGTTCCCTCATAATTTTTCAGGAGTAATTCCTAGAGATCTCATATGATGTCTAAAATTGTAAAATTTTTGCCTAATTACTTTTTGGGTCTGTAAGGAGGGATGTAGAACCAAAACTAAACATTCTTGCCCACATTCAAAGTCCTCAGGATGTCCTTCAGCGTTATTCCAGATAGTCCTTCTGAAATAACGCTGAATTTGTAAAATTTTCATTTTTTTTTTTTTTTTCCCTATTCCTAGAATTTTTTGGTTCCGTAACACCAAAATGGTACAGTAGACACCTTCAAATCTGCAATCCTAAAATTCGCACATTATCACAGATGTAAATAATGAAACTTTCAGTTCAGATGTACAGTCAAAATTACACTTTTTTTTTTTTATATCATTCTGTTTTAAACAAAATTCTCATTAATATGACTGAACTCATGCTTTTTTATAAAGAAAGTATAAGTTTAGCTCGTAAAAAAAAAAAAAAAAAAAAAAAAAAAAAAAAAACAAGATATTGTTGATATCTTTGGTCTCACAATCGTTTTACCAAATATATATTTATGTGTTTATCAAGCTTTTTTGGTTATTAAGTCTGGCTAAACCTGAAATAAAACTTCCTTATTTTATGATTTTGATGTGAATAAGTAGAGTACCTTTATGAGGAAAGTTAGATTAAAAAATTCAAGAAAAATGTATCTTTATGGTGCATATTTAATTATACATTATTATTTATTTGACATTTACTTATAATAATTTAATCATTTTTAACCTTCCTAAGTTATAAAGTAATATTTTAATAACATATTGAAAATTATAGTATTCATATATCCTATGTATTGAAATTTTCACATGGGACAAAAAAGACCCGAACAACTTATGTTACAATTTTTACTGAAAAAAAAAAACAAAAAACTACCATTTGAAATAAAAAGTTACACATAACTGAATATTTACTATGATTATGGAAACAAAGTCGCAAAATATTTTTGAAAAATTTCAAAAAGTATAATAGATCTCAGGGCCATCACGAAGACTTTTTATTGGTGGGGGAGAGAATCTTAAATTGCCATGTCAAATTTCAGAATTTGCCAAGTTACTACAATTAGAAAATGTAATATAGTTCTTATTTGTGAAAAGTTTAATAATATTCCCAATTAGATTTGTGATTTTTGCCAAGTCTATCAGAAATAGAAAGTGTATTATGGTTTTTATTAAAGTTTTACAAAAATTCACCAACTAAGTTTGCAAATTTGCCAAGTATAACAGCATTTGCGAACGTTTAGGGGGGAGGCCCCCTCATTCCTCCCCTTAGTGAGGTCCCTGATAGATCTAAAAGAAATCAATTTAATATGGCTCTAAAAAGATATGGACACCCTATGAAGGTTAAAAGCAACTTAATTTTTATTATTTTAGTTTTGTTACTTTACATAACTATTCTTATATTCTACTATATTGTAAGCATTTATTGTAATTTTGATTGCATTATTACCTTCAAATTATGTTTAAAAAACATAAACAAAATAATGACTAGAAACCCACAAAATTCTAAAATCCACACAACCTCTGGTCTCAAGCAGTGCAGATTTGAGGGAGTCTAGTTTTTTTTTTCTTTTGGTTAAAGTTACATCACAATTATGTCTCCATCTTTAACAAATTTGCATAAAAACTCGCTATAGTGCATAAACACTTCTGCTGTACCCGACCCGCATATAAAAATTATTCTAATTTTTATGCTGTGGGACAGTTTGCAGGTGTGTGCTCCTAAAACATGAAATGCAAGCATTCTACATAAAATTACCAATTTGTAAGCAAGGGTAAATAATTCTGTTTTGGAGGAAAATTGGTAAATATTTAAGTTAGGAAAGCAAATACTTCAAGTTGTCTTGCATAGCAAATGTGGCCAAGTTTTAGTAAGTTAATTGCCAGGCCTAGTAATTCAATTGCTTCAAAAGAGAAAAAAAAAAGTACATTGAATGCTTCTCCAGCCTGCAAGAAAATGACTTGTACCATAAGATATTACTCAGGACTTGTTTTCTAAAAAATCAAAGTGTGCCACAATAGCATGCTTTTATTATTTTTTAAAAGAAATAATTAACCCATTTTAATAATTAAAGATGGTGAAGTTGTTAATAAACTACAGTTGGACATGTATAATCTTCATTGTATTTTTTTTTTCCCTTTTGCAATTTTGAAAGCATTTAGGTATTTTTTGATGAAACAGAATTTTTAAAGATCATTTGAAGCATCTTCTATGGTATACATTTATTATACAATTTTAATAATTTAATTATCATTATGGTTACCTATTGTCTTAAAATGACATGTATAAGCATAATATAGGCCTATGTTGTTTGGATTCAACTGTTGAGCAAGATCTTTGTATGTGCTGTTCAAAGTAAACTTTGGAAATTCAATTGTTGTTTCTAATACTTTCTAATTTAATTTTTCGTTTACAATTTACATGCATATCACTATTTTACAGACATGTGCATTTTGGTTTTTATACAGTTTTGAAATAATTAAATATTACTGCTTATAAAATTTAGCGCATGTTGTATTTTTATGCGAGTGCATATAGAGTACCTGGGTGAAGCATAACGTGCAAAATATTTTCAGCCTTGGCTAGAGCTGATTAACAAAAAAAAAAAAAAAAAAAGCAAATGCATGGGCAAAGTTCCACTGGTATTTTATAAAAGCATTTTTGTCTTATTCAGTGATGAAACAGTGTGCCAATTGCTCCAAAGCGATAATGCCAATAAGAATTCCAGTGTTTAGAACAGAAGGAATATATAGTCTGCATTACTCAATGCTTACCACATGCTCAGCATATATAATCATTAGTTGTAGTTGATAATACCAAAAACTAAATAATGTGGAATAATGTCAGCTCTCTACTTTTATTGTGGAACAGTGAAAGCATTCTATATTTTATTTATGTTTTCCTTTTTTTTTTAAATATTTGTTTTACTGATTCTTACAATGTAAAAAAGTAATAACAATATAATGGATAATAATAAAGATATTTTAAAAATCTGAAATGTCTACATACACTAGCTTTTTTCAAAGCACTTTCTACGGTTGCACTGGGAACATTATCTTTTCTTGCACTTTCTAAAAGAGTAGCCAATCTGTTATTAGCCTTTGGATCAGGACCCTTTTCTAAAAGAATAAATGAAAGATTTTCAGTAAGCTAAAATTATTTTATATCATTTTCATTTTTAAATAAAACAGTATAGTCCCGATTAACCAAGTTAATATGAATGAAGTTCACCTAGAGTAGACAGGATTTACATAAATCATCACTAAGGAGATGAAATAATATAAATTTACACACAATTTATTCATTTCTATAATGTAACTTACAGTTCTTTAATGTACAGTTCCGTTGCTTTTATAAAAATGAGGTACTAAGTGTCAATGCTCTACCTATTGAGCTATCTGGATGGTACTTGACTGATATACATGGTGGTACATTTGCATAGTTATGCATTATCCGGCCCAGGTCAGATACTACTGCACCTAGCAGGGTGCCAATTACACTATTTTTTTGACAATTACAGTAAACTCTGTCTAAGGTGGAATCGATCAGGACCGAGAAAATTTTCCGTAGTAGACAATTTTACTCTATGTCTATGGATTCGCAGGGACTTGAAAATCTTTCCGAGTTAGACAGATTTCCATCTAACACAGAGTCCGCCTTACAGCCTTCTGCTAAGGTTTTCCTTTCTGGGGAGCTTGTTTTAAATGCAAATTACACATTTTAAAGTCTAATAAAACAAAAATAATTAATGAAGAATATGTTTTCATAAAATGGAATTCCTATTTTAGTATTTTGTGAAGAGGCCTGTTTTATTAAGAGGGATTTTGTGAAGGGGCTTGGTTTTATTAAATAATTTTTGTGAAAGGGCCCAAAATAGGCCCTAAATTTTGCTGGATCGACCCCTGTTTATGTATTAGAGTTAATTTATTATATTTTATTTATTTACTTGTTTGATATAATTTACAATTTTTAACAATATTAAGTATTTAAGAATCTTAAATTACTGTTTTAATCACGATTTGGCAATTGTCAACCATTTTTGACGATCTATCTCCTGAACCGGATAATACATACGGGAAGCCAAAATACCCAGGTTTGAATCTTGGTCTGGACATTTTTCGCTCTGTTGGAATAAATCTCAACCATGCTAGTCCAACCTTGAATATAATTTATCCAGTTGGAAAAAACTTCCTTCTCTTCATTATCACTTTACAAACCATATTTGAAAGTTTAAACTGGAGTTCAGAATAAAACAAAAACATCTATTATAGCTTATGTTTACATTCATCTGCACTAGATTTTAAAGATTTAAAACCAAAACACAGAATTGATAATGTATAATTAATCATTTATGTATAGCTAAATTTTTATTTATCCTCATAAATATGACAATCCAATATCTTACCTCTAACTGCTGCATTTATCATACGAATGTATTTGTTAAATAGTACGCTCTTAGCTCGATCTTTTGCTGATTTTACATGTGCCACATTTTGCCACTTTGCATGACCTGCCATGCACCTGTACGTAAATAAGAGGGGCCATATTCCTTGACCTTTGTCAGAAACTAATCTAAAATAAGAAAACTGATGATGTAAAGTATAATTTATTAAGTTAGAACGGTTATTTATAAATGATCGGACAACTTTCGAAGAAATGGAAAATGCATTCATTACGAGATCAATAGTTAACTTTTCAAAAATATTAGTTAAGATATAACCATAATGAATTAGAATTATATTTTTTATATCATTCTTGGAGTTTAATTGCAGAAAATACTACAAGATCATGCAACTTGACATCCCACATCACGAATTACCACAATTCACAGGATCACAGGTCGATCATCGGTCAACAAATAAATGTGACTTTTCAGTCGAACTTCAAAATCGATTTTTTATTTAAATTGTCAAACTTAAAATTATTTATGAGCAATTATTTGATATTGTTTGTAATTTTATGATTATTTATTGTTCGCACGTACTTAGGTAATATTTGCAATTTTTTAATTTTTTTCGGAACCGGGATCGGATTTTGCGCTGTTAGTAAAGCAAGACTGACCAATCAGAAAATTTGCTTACTTAAAGCAACAAGCTCACAAAATTTCAGGCTTCTGATTGGTTAATCTTGTTTCGCTAACAGCGCAGAATCTAGCTGGATCCCGGCCATCATCCAAAAATTTGTAATTGCGAATATTCGATTAAATAATATCGAAAAGAAAATCGATGACGTTTTTCTGAAAATGAAAATAAACACACGTTGATTGTTCCACTGTGAAGCAAAATTAACAAATAATATAATTAAATATTTATTATTCACAAAAAGTTCCTACAATTTAGTTCTTTATTTACCTGTATTGTAAGTATTTATTATTTAAATGCAATTGTATAATTTTCAATGTTCTTATGTTTTATGATTGTTATTGTATTATGATTGTAATTTATCTCTCACTTTTGCTTAATTTGGATCTGTAGGGGAAGACGGGGTACAATGAAACAAAATTTACTAATTATTTTTTCCTATCCACAATTTTGCATGCACAAAAATATAATTAATGCATATTTTTAACCTTGTATTTTCCCCATCTAAATAAATTTTTATTAGGTTCTAAACAATATCTTTATGCTTGAAAAATAACAAAAAATAAATGTCTTACAGTGTTTCATTGTACCCCATATGCCGGGGTACAATGAAACACATACTGGGGTACAATGAAACACTCTAAATGATGGAAGCAATTTTCACCCAGTATAGTTTATTTTATGAAAAATGAGATAAATACAGAAACAAAACTTGATTAATAAGAAACTTGATAAATATATTATAGTCTAAGATGAAAAATAAGAAAATTCTATTAGTTTAAGAAATACCTTTCATTTTATATTAAATTGGCTCAAGTCAGTTTCAAAAATTAGCATTTCTGCTTATATTTCAGTTGCTCCTGAAGGAATATGGGATGGTAGTTTCAACACAATTGAGTTTTTTTTTTTTTTTTTTAAATATAAGTTTCTAAAAAAAATTAAAACTTGGTTGGAGTTTTTTTTATATCAAGTTTTTCACATTTGACTTCATTTATGTATGATTTCTCCAACGGTATATATTTCCTTATGTTTCCATTTATACGGATACTGCTTGTACCATACATGTTGTGTGGGGGATATCTCATTCTTAGTACCTCGATGACCAGCTGGGACTGGAAAAAAAATCTGGATCATCATCAGAGTCTGTAGCAGGCAGAGTTTGTTTTCAAAACAATCCCTTCTTAGCTTTTTTTCTCTTTCTATTTTTTAATTGCTTAACAAGAGCATTTTTTACTGACCTGGTTAGAACAAAACTCTTTTTTTTTTCTGTTTTCCTACTCTTACTTCTAATATATTCTATTTACTATTTTTATTACTGTAATAAAACATGTTTCATTGTACCCCGCACTGAGGTTACTAAATAAAAATTTGGCAGATTCCCAAAACAGCCGAGACACCCCATTTGGCGACTTTTCTGACAAGCGCCAAGTACCCCACATACGCCAATCTAAAATGCGGCAACCTGAAAACTAATGTGATTGGTCCACTTTCCTGAATGCTTCCAAACTGTTTTTTACTACGTCATCACCCTGGAATCATGGGAAATACAACATTTATAAATAACGATGTATTAGAAAACACAGAAAAGCTGATTTTTATGAGATTCAAAATAAAACAAACTATTTCAACATAAGTTTATTGAAAATGTGAAATTTTTAAAGTACCTTTCCAAATCAGAGTAACGATATAACAATTAAAATTTTCATTTCTCAACAATTTTCAGAAAAAATCATGGGTTCATTTAATATTGTAAGTACGTGCCTATATTATAGTAAACATTGAACAATTCATTTCTAATTTAAAGAAGTATGAACGCTTAGCGTTCATAAAAAAATAATATATATCACTGAATACAGCAACCTAGTTCTGCAGCAATCTGAAAAACGCAGGAAACTCGTTAAAGTGGCAATCAGCGTACATGTATGAACGCTTCGCGTTCATTAGCCGAAAAAAAACATCACTGTCACCAGCAGTTCTCGGTGTGTAGCAATATCGAAATTCAGCAGTTCTCGCTGCATAGCAATATCAAAATTCAGCAGTTCTCAATGCGTAGCAATATCAAAATTCAGCAGTTCACGTTGCATAGCAATATCAAAATGTACTAAACTCGTAAGGTCAGCATACATGAGAAATATACAATAAACGGCTAATATAAAACACTATAATAAAAAATACATAAAATTATTAACATACCTTAACAAACATCTCCTTTCTTGAAAACCAACTCTATAAAATGTTGAATTGCCATAATTTCGTAAATTTCTATTTGTCGATAAACTTCATTTAACTTTCCAGCAAAAAAAATGAACAAATACTCACAATTTCAAACTAAATTACACAGGTACTTTAACTTTAAAATTTTACAACTAAAAACAGCAAAATATATTAACAATAACAAACTCTAGCCTTACCGTCATTTAATTTTACAATTACAAAACGTCTTTCTTCTACACCTCGTCTCGCACCTCGTTGTACCCAAATTACAAAACATGCGGAGTTGAGTTGTCAAAGGTAGGCGTAGCCATCCAATACACAAGAAATCAACCAATCCAAATTCAAGATCACACAACTGTAGGCGTGGAAAGAATTTACAAAACGAACTGGTAACAACAAAGATCCATTTATCGCCTCGCCAAATTGAACGATGCCAAGTGTCTCGGCTTTTTTGGGATTCAGCCAAAAATTTATTTTCAAACTTCTAATATTTATTTTTTTTAGTTTGGTTTTGGAGGTATGAAGACAACAACCCAAAGATAACAATGTATAGAAAAAATAATTATTACATATAAAAACAAGGAAAAAGAAACAAAATTACTTTTAGTAAAGAAAGTTACTTTCAATGGTGCAAAAGCAATAAACTTCTATTGCTACTGTTGTAGAAGTGTGAATGTATCCAAATCACATCAGTAATTGGAACATATAGTTGTATAACATATATATAAACTGCAACTCTGTATGACAAATTTGATTGATTTTACAAGTAATGTTTCATTTTACCCCTTGTTTCATTGTACCCCGTCTTCCCCTATGTGCTACTCTGATCATAAAATCATACATAAATCTCTTGCTCTTGCTCTACTAGCGGATTCATCTCTCGTTTTTGCATATCGTCATTTCTCAAATTTTTGCAGTTAGGTTTCTGATTGATTAATACTTTTTCTGAAAATTGCGAAGATCTATCTGGATGATATAGGGTAGATGTGCCAGTAATGGACACCCTTAAGGAATTTCTTTTTAAATTATTTTTTTATTAATAGTTATAATTATTATATTCCAGGTTTTTCAATGTTATATTAATCTATCAACAATATTTAATCATTTTTATAGTCTCATTTCCCAATCTGAATCAAAACTTAATTTTAAATAACAGAGATATATCAAAAGTCCAGTAATGGACACGCTCTGGTCTAGTAAGGGATATCCTGCAAAAAGTAATAGATATAAGTGTTTTTATGACTATATAAAATCATAATTTAATGAATACTAATGAAACAAAATTGAGACAGTTGGGATTTAAAAGGAAAAAATAAAAGAACATGACAAATTAATGAAATTACACTGGAGAAAAATTGCATATTAAACGTGGATTACATAATGTTGCAAGAACTGAACTTATTTACTCATCTAATCATCTTAATGAGTTTTAAAACTATGTTTACAGCTGAAAATTACATTTTTTAACGCATATTTAGATTAATATTTAATTGTATTCAACTTATTGTTTATTTTTATAGGATTGACTGAAAAAATAATTAAAAAGATATGGATTCATGTATGACTTTATTGTCAATTAATATGTTACAATTAAAAATAAAAGAACAAAAAGGTTTTTTCTGCTAGTCTATTTTTAAAAAACATACTAAAAATATTAAATCTTTGCATAACAATCCAGTTATTAAAATCATATTTAGTAATTTTATAATCAATCCTTAATTTTTTATGTAATAAGAAAAGACTAACACTTAAAGATGAAAATAAGCACTCTCCAGTCACCACTTGGCGATTAAATTGAAAAACTGGCAATTAAAAATGTGGAAAGAACTAGCTAAATGCAGGATTTTCCAATTTGATCTTTCCCCATTCCTTTTTTCCCTATATCTTGGACGTTTCTGATTTCACATTGCACCGGCAATTCAATGATCTTTTCATTCTCACACCTGCTAGTCAGTGGATAAACATATCTATTTTATTATTTTCAGATCTTAATTAGGGATTGACCGAATATTCGGCTTCAGCCGAATACTTTTGAGTATTTGGCTGAATAATTGTGGATAAGTATTTCCTAAGAAGTAAAAATTCTCTTTTACTTAGAAGTAGAATAGGCTAAACAATGCGTTTTGATATTGTGTGCATGAGTTCATAGTTCAGCTGCACAACAAAAAACAAGTCAAAAGCCATTTTTAATTTAAAAAAAACTTTTTCATTTCTAAAATAGTCTACATAGCGGTGAAATCAAGACAACTGTCTACAATAGAGAGAAAAAGTAAGGGAGATGGGCATCTTTCCCTTATCATTTAATTTTTATTATTTCTACATTAGTTTCATTAATTTAGATTTATTTAATGTGTATTTTCTTTAACATACACATCAAATAAGTATATCAGAAATCATATCTGTATATCTAAGGTGTATATTAAAGAAAATACACGCATCAAATAAGTATACCCCTATGTCTAAGCTATAGCTTTAATAATCATTAAATTAAAATCGCTCAAATTTGTTATCTTCATCATCACAATGTTAAAATATTAATCAAAATATAAATATGTATCAGTAATTTGACAGAAAATATAGTTAAATGTACATATTGATATGATACTTTTTGTATTTGAAAACATTCCTATTCAATATGTTTATAGTTAGACAATCAGTAAATCAGCTTTGACAACATTGTTTCTTTTATTTGAATGAACTTTTGTTTTTCTGACAATTCTTATCCTTAATAATAGTCTGTATAGTTTTCATAGGTTATATATTTATATATATATATATTATAGTATATATTTATTATAGTATATATTTTATATAGTATATATTTTATATAGTATATATTTTCATAGGTTATTTTAGGTATTGACTAGTGATAAAATAATAAAAATTAAGTGATGGATAAATGAATTTGTGAGTGGAAAGAAGGCATTAATTTTTTTGTGTAATTAGATTTAAGAATAAAAATGTAACTGAATTAAATTATTAAGGATTTAATGTTAATTAAAGTTTATTAAAAAAGCTATTATATGCAAAAATGTGTATTAAAAATTTTTAAGTATTCGGTTGCCGAATACCTAATATTCGGTGTGCACTTTGACCGAAGCTTTGGTATTCGGCAAAATTGCTGCTTCGGTCAATCCCTAATCTTAATTCTAGACAAATAATTAGAAAAAGGTACAATGAAGTTAGATACACTAGTACCTAAGCTTTGTGTGACTTATGTAGTTTAACTACATAAGCATGTTGTATATAACTTTGCTGTTAGCTTATTTTAAAATTTAAAATAGATTGGAAATTAATATCTCAAGTTTATTCAAAACAAAATAAATTAAAATATTTTTATGTAGTGTACTTAACTTAGTTGTTTGCTGTAAACTCGTTATATGTTTTTAAATTAAATATTCAGTGAGATACAGGGCCTGATTAATGCACGGGGCCTCGGCCCTAGGCCCACCAATTTCAGGGGCCCACAAATTTGTGTGTATTTTCTCACAATTTAAGTTTTACCACTGTTTGCATTTTATATTTTGGTCCCTGACGTAAAAACAAAGTTTTACTGCAATAAAAAACCTCCATATTTAATTTTTCTGTAAAAGTCCTTTTCAATTTGAGAGTACCTATAATTTTCAAAACTTACCATATCCAGAAAATCAAATTTGGGGAAAATGCCAAAAACTGCATACTGTGTCTATTGGTTTCAATATAAATGAGGATTTTACAATGTCAGAATTATAGTTTAAAGTGATTACTAGACTGTTAGGGAAAACACAATTTTTATAATTTTGGATAAGGTAAGTTTTGAAAAAGACGTCCTCATTTATTCTGCAACATAAACTGTGGATCATAGATGTTTGTGAATTATACAAATGCTTGTTTGAGAAAGTGGACGGTAATTCATTTTTCTTGCTTATTCTTGTAAGTTAAATTTTTTTTGTAAACACTTGAAACTTTCACCCAAACAACTTTGTCAACTCATCAAATAAACCTACTTTTTTTCTGAAAGTGTCGCCAGGTAGGGGGGGGGGGGCAACTTTTTAACAGGCCCTGGGCCCAACTTCATCTTGATCAGGCTCTGGTGAGATAAAGGTACTTACTGGAGACTAAAGAAATTATTCTCACTAGCCAGTAACTGGCTACTAAAAAGTACCAACCTACAAGCTATAGCATAAAATTAGCACTACTTTTGACATGGTTGCCGAAAAAAATCAATTTTGACAATTGTTCACAGAAAAAAATCACCAATTTCATCAAAATGCAAATTTTGTCCAAGGATCACGCAAAAAACACGAATTTCATCAAAGAACTGCGGGGGGGGGGGGGGGAAGGCAATTTTTGTCAAAAAATCTTCAAAGGAGTTTGAAAAAAATGCAAATTTTGTCAAAAGATCACGGAAAAAACACACAACGCAAATTTCGTCAAAAAAAAATCACGAAAAACAAACACAAATTTTTTTAATGTATGGCAAAAAATACCCGCTTTTTGTCAAAATATCGAAAAAAAAAAAAAACAGATTTCGTCAAAAGATCACGAAAAAACGCAAATTTCACCAAAGGATCGTGGAAAAAACATGAAGTTCTGTTTACAAATAGATAATAAGTAAACATGGACATTACGCCTCATGTACACATTCAGGAACTAATCGTGTTTGGCCAAAGTTGCATTGATGCCTTTGTGATGTTAATTAGACTTTGGCGAGATCTGTTTTTTCCCCAATGCTTTGACTCACAATTCAATGTTGAGTAAAGATGAAAATAAGGAATTTTGCTTAGTGGCCACTGGCCGGTAAGTTGATTTTTTTTAGTAGCTAGTTACTGGCTAGTGAGAATAATTTCTTTAATCGCCAGTAAGCAGGGGCGTAGCTACCGTGGAGCAGTTGGAGCAGACTGCTCCAGGCGCATGCATCCTAAGGGCGCAAAATTAGAAAGAGCAGAATAAAGATTTGTAGAAAGATTTGCATATTTTTTTCATTATTAATTAGATGTTATAGATGAATCTTGTTGCAATCAGCATATTCCTATGATGTTTTACCTCAACTATTTCGATTGAAAACCTGTTTTATACAATGTTAGAAGAAATTACTTCTATTCGTGAAGTTTCAGTTTAAATTCATACCATATTGAATCCTCAAGTGACTTCTCCAGCACCGTTTTAGCATGCCTGTTTTTAGGTAGATTTCGTAAGAAATACTACCTATTACAGTCGGTGTACCCATGGTGCGACTTTTGAAAAATTCCTTCATAACTTTTCATTATATGACCCCAGAAACCCAAAACCAACCCCGCCTAAAAAGTTTATATATATGCATGTGCTAAATTTTGTCCGCATGATAAAAGTCACAATTATGCACGGATCGTCTTCAAACTCATCAAAAACATTCAGATGGCTAATATCTGGACGGAGATTTAAATGGGTAAAATCCGCCCAAGGGTGGTGGAAATGGGGGAAAATAAAAGTAGGGTTTTAGGGAGAAAATAATTCACGCAACTTCGTCAATTCGCAAGATATCAAATCCAATTAAATTTATTATAAATTTTCTTAATGTTATCTACAACTTTTATATTGACAAGTTTTTGATAGGACCGAATCTTACACCAAATGCAAATTAAGAAAACGTAGCGGTTAAAGAAAAAATTATCGTATTAACATGATTCTGAAAAAAACAACAGCTCTTACCGAAAAATGAAATTAAAATCTTCTCAAAAGCAGCCAGATAAAATTGTTAAACTGAGTTTTATCTCTAATTTTCATTTAGTCTTTGTTGGTGAAATGAATACTTAACTGCGAAATCTAGCTGCGCCTGTAGGCCGAGCCGGCAGGGATTTTTTTTTCTGTAACTGTTCCTTGGATGACAGTTGAAGATCTTCAAATCTATAATCAAAACTTGTTTACAGGGTTCTTATCGGTCACTTTATTGGGTACCACTGTTTTCAAAAAATAATATTTCTGGTGCATTTCTTTTGAAAATGTTTTAGAAATTTATCATGATGATTACTGTGCGGAAATAATGGTAGCCAAAGAAGTCACCTTTGTGAAACCTATATTTACGATGTAACAGCAATGACTTGGCTAGTTAGTTATTTACGATTTGGAATTAAAAAAAAAAGTTTGACAAGCTGAAGAAAATTATTGAAATTATTGACCATTTTACAAACAAAAAATTTCAAGGCTTTTTTTTTTTTGTGTGTGTGTGTGGAAATTAAACATGCATCAGTACAGATGATTATAAAACAATAATAAGGGGCAGGCACATTCCTCATCAGTCCACGACGACAAAACTTAGAGGGGGGTGGGGTGAGGGGGAAGCGGCAAATTAAATTTTGTGCGCCTTGTTTTTTGAGATTTTGAAAATATGGAAAATCTCAAATGCAGAATTGATGAGCCTTTTGATCGTAAAGGGAGAAAAAATTAAGTAAGTGTTTCTTAGAACCTGTTTATCACCTATGCACACTTACATCACTTTCACCACCATCGAAATGTATTTTTACGTATTAAACTTTATTTAATCACAAAATTTTAGGATTGTGCGTTTGCTTGGGCCGTAATCATGCTCTGTTCCTGTCCCCCCCCCCCCCCCCCCCCGCTCTGAGAGTCTATATGTGACACAAATTTTGTGGACGCTCTATCTCAAGAACTAATGAACGGAATTTAATAAAAGTTTAGATTCAGTTAGTCCCTGATATAAGTTGGAGCTGATTACTTTTTAGTGTAAATCGCCTCATTATTCACGATTTACTCAATAGTTATATCTCAAGAACTAAGGCATGGATTTTCAAAAAAATTCAGATTCAGTTAGTCCTTGATATAATTTGGTGTTCATTGTATTTTTGGTGTAAATCATCCGACAGGTGACGCTGCTATGCTACATTATTTATGATTATTGCAATAGCTCTATCTAAAGAACTAATGCACGAATTTTCATCAAACTACTTTAGTCCCTGATATAAATTAGTGCGGTTTAATTTGAAGTGTAAATGCCGACAGGTGGCGCTGCTATGCTACATTTTTCACGATTTCCACAATAGCTGTATCTCAAGAACTAATGCATGAATTTTCGTCAAACTTCAGATTCAGTTAATCCTTGATATAAATTTGTCATAATTAGTTTTTGGTCTAAATCGCACAACATGTGGCACTGCTAGACAGAATTTTTTCCAATTTCCCTAATAGCTACATTACTTATGATTATTGCAATAGCTCTATCTAAAGAACTAATGCACGGATTTTCATCAAACTTTAGATTCAGTTAGAAGTTCACATAAGTTTTGCTGAGTAGATTTTGGTGTAAATCACCTAACCGGTGCTGCATTTTCCCGGAAATATTACCATGTATGAGATAGAAGAAAGTTTTGGGACTGCCACATCGGACTAGATTTTTATTGTGATTACAATGCTTTCCTACTACCTTTTTACTTCTTCTATCTTTAGAAGAAGAAAGTATTGGATTCGTGAAATTTTTCGAAGGATTTACACGTTTTAGGAGTCAGAGATGACGAAAAATATGTTTTTACAAAATGCTTGTCTGTGAGTCTGTATGTGACACAAATTTTGTGGGCGCTCTATCTCAAGAACTAATGAACGGAATTTAATAAAACTTTAGATTCATTTAGTCCCTGATATAAATTGGAGCTGATTACTTTTTGGTGTAAATCGCCCAGCAGGTGGCGCTGCTATCTTCATTATTTACGATTTCCACAATAGTTATATCTCAAGAACTAAAGCACGGATTTTCAAAAAACTTCAGATTCAGTAAGTCCTTGATATAATTTGGTGCTGATAACTTTTTGGTGTAAATCGCCCAATACGTGCGCTGCTATGCTTCATTATTCATGATTATCGCAATAGCTCTATCTCAAGAACTAAAGCACAAATTTTCATCAAACTTCAGATTCAGTTAGTCCCTGATATAAATTAATGCTGTTTAGTTTTGGGGTAAATCGCCCAACAGGCGGCGCTATTATGCTGCATTTTTCCCGATTTCCCCAATAGTTGTATCTTAAGAACTAATGGATGAATTTTCATCCAAATTTAGATTCAATTAGTCTCTGATATAAATTGATCCTGATACGTTTTTGGTGTAAATTGTCCAACAGGTGCCACTGCTACACAGAATTTTTCACGATTTCCGCAATAGCTCTATCTCAAAAACTAATGTACGGATTTTCATCAAACTTCAGGTTCAATTAGAAGTTAATATAAGTTGTTCCTCATTAGATTTTGGTGTAAATCGCCTAGCCAGTAGCGCTGCTATGCTGCATTTTTCAGGAAGTAGTAACCTGTATGAGATCAAAGAAAGTTTTGGGATTGCCACTTCTGACTAGTTTACATTGTATGTGCGTGGAAAGTACACTGGTCATCAAAATTAAAGGATAATGGCAGTTAATGAAAATTTATGCAAAAGCATTAGTTAACATAAACTACAATGTTACTCTTGTGGAAAAATGTTTTCTTTAATATGGTTTGTAATTACCTCGGACAAATATGCATACCTCACATCTTGATTTCATAGATTTTACCAAAGTATTGATCAAGTCTTGTGGAATTGCACTCCACGCTTCTAAAAGTGCACTTTTGAGCTCCTGGAGGGTCCGTGGAGGGATTTGGTGCGCTGTAAGTGAGCACCCTAAGTCATCCCACACATGCTCAATCGTGTTCAAGTTAAGTAAGTAAGGTGCCCAATCCATTCGAATGATATCTTCTGTTTGTGAGTATTCTGACACCACATATGCTCGTTGTGGCCGAGCATTGTGATCCATTAAAAAAAATCTCTGGGCCAACAGCACCCCTAAACAGTCTATCTGGGGGTTCCAATACCTCCTCCACATATCTTCGAGCAGTTACAAAACGTCCTTGAAAGATATGCAGCTCGGTGCGGCCATTTGTCATGATTCCCCTTTCTGGCGGTCGCGAAAACGGGATATTTCACGGATAAGGGAAGGCAAGTTGTGTGTTCCTTCTTCTCTCCAGAGTAAAACACGTCTAGAATCCTTGTTCAGACTACATCTGGACTCATTAGTAAATAGTACTCGGACCCAGTTTTTTTGACTCCGCTGATCACAACGATGCCTTTGGAAACTGGAGTGCATGGGACACAAACTTTTGGTTTTATCTCATACAGTCAGTAGAACTGCTAAGTCGAGTTCCTGTGGCAGCCTGAAAGTCTGAAACCAAATCTCTTGTAGTCACTTCGCGGTTTCTTCGAGCCGACAATGTCAGAAAACGGGTTTCGGATGCAGTTGGTGCTCTTGGTTGTCCTTGACCAGGCTGGCTATCAATGGATCGAGTACTTAAAAAGTGGCTTCAGTCTCTTGATATGGCAATGTGAGGGATATTCAAATCTTGGGCGACCTCCATTTGTGTTTCATCTCCCTCGATTCTACCAATTATTCACCACTTTTGAACTTTACTTAAATGATGCCTTTGAGCCATAGCTAATGAATACTGACTCTCAGACACCACATTCATTTTAAACAACACTACAGACCAGAATTGCAGCATGCGTCCATTGCGCACCACATTGTCAATCATCTAATTTTCATATTTTCGACTGTAACGTATGTGCGGAAGTGCAATTTTTTGTTCAATTGTATTTAATTAACCTCTTCGGACCTGGAGTATCCTATAGGATACACATCTTTACAAATTTTTTTCCTGTATATAAATAATGATTAAGAAATGAAAATGGTGTGAATGGAATCTTAAAAGATAGCCAAACTAAAGCAAAATGTCAATTTGTTTCTTATAGCGCTTTTTTCGGACATAAAATGGGATTTGAAAATGACTTGCAGCAAAAATAAGGGAAATATACAAAAACGAAAAGTAAATAATTTTTTTACAAGTTAAAAAGCCATATGGAGGGTCCATTAAAAATAAAAATTTATTAAATGCATACTTATTTAATATTTTTCATTAATTTTTCAATGCAAAACAAAAGAAAATATCCTAAAAAATTGTCAAAAAATGTATTTATAGAGTCCCATGTGTCATATATGATATATCAAATTTTATGTACAAAAAATAAATAAAAAATTTTTTTGCTTATCAATCTTTCTTAGTCATCAGTTTGCGAACATAAATTCATAACTAAAGTAAAAAAATATATGAAAATAAACCCTGGGGTCTGAAGAGGTTAAGATAAATAATTGCAGCATTGGGCATTGGTTGCAACATTAACTTAGTGAACATATTTTTTCCATTCCTTTAATTTTGATGAAAAGTGAAAAAACTGCAATCTTAAGTAATATGTAAGGGTGTCAATCAGGGTTCTCGCTGCCGATCGCCACTGCACCAAAACGTTTCATTTGGCGAGAAAATGACTGAAATCGATAAATTGCAGGAGATCTTTTTTTTTTTCTTTCGTCGATACTCTCATTTATGTTATTCTACGATTAAACCTTTCCTATGCAACTCGATATTTGTGTTCTGATATTCTTAGTATTTCACGACGAATCTA
Source organism: Maratus speciosus (assembly GCA_963932465.1). Classification (NCBI taxonomy): domain Eukaryota; kingdom Metazoa; phylum Arthropoda; class Arachnida; order Araneae; family Salticidae; genus Maratus; species Maratus speciosus. Next base: position 462,772,998 of record OZ010788.1, read on the forward strand.
TTACTACCATTATTTGAATTTGGATAGTTTTTCTTTAACGATTTGCCAAATTGCTCAGATTAGTGAAAAGCCAGTGAGGACCCCGGTGTCTGGCTCATTTTCTAAACCATTAACTGTAGAAATATATTTATAATTGTAGAAAAGCTTCAAAGTTGTTCTTCATCCTCTTAAAAGTAATTTATGTCAAAATTTTTATTTTTTTAAATTACGAGGTTTACATTTTTATTCGCGTTACATTTAGGAAAATTTTCTCCATACTTTAACAGGTAAAATAAAATAAAAAAAATGTACGACCAAAATTTACAGAGTTATGATACTTTGAATTTTATGGAATTTTAGTATTTTTTGGCACTAAAAACAGAAAACCTGTTTCATCCATATGCGAAAAAAAAATCTTGACAATAGTGTTTTCTTTTATTAGTATTCTACAATGCTTCGAAACCCTTGAAAAGAAAAAATAGATATTAAACACAGCAGATTGCATTGGCTCATTGGCGCATTTAAAATTAAATTCCCGCCCAATTCTCAGAAAATATTGGTAGGTCCGTACTTAAAGAATTATAATTCATTTCATTAATTATTTGTATTTAATACGTTGTTAAAATACTTTGACTTTCAAATAAAAGTAAAGTTTTAAATTGAATTAAGGTTATTATATAAATTTTGTACTTAAAAACAAAATTGCGCAGAACGTTTTCGTGTCACAAGAGGGCGCACAAACTTTCCTTGCTCCAGGGCGCTGAATATGTAGCTACGCCACTGCCAGTAAGTACATTTATGTCACTGAATATTTAATTTTAAAATATATAAGTTTAACATAAATAAGTAATTAAAAATATTTTAATTCATATTGTTTCGAATAAACTTGAGATACTAATTTCCAATCTATTTTAACTTTTAAATTATGTTAACAGCAAAGTTATATGTAACATGCTTATAATAAATAAAAATATTTTAATTCAAGTTGTTTTGAATAAACTTGAGATACTAATTTCCAATCTATTTTAAATTAAATTAACAGCAAAGTTATATGTAACCTGCTTATATAGCTAACTACAAAAGTCTTAGGTACACAATACTTAGGTACTTTTCAAAATAAAAATAAAAAAAGCTGAAATTTATAGCATATTTTCTGAAATGTAAAGGGTGGGGGGTCTCTCCTTGAACTAATTATGCATTTTTTTCACGATACTTTAACAAAATTCGCACTTTTCCGCATTTTATTGGCAATGTTTGTGTTTCTTCTGCGATCCTCTGACAAAACGCGTGATTTTTTGAAAAAATTCGCGTTTTTTTCGCGATCTTTTGACAAAATTCGCATTTTTTTCACAATTCTTTAACGAAATGCCTTTGGAAAATCCTGCATTTGGCTGGTACTTTCCATATTTTTAGTCGCCAGTTTTTTACATTTAGTCGCTGAGTGGCGAGTGCTTATTTTCATCTTTAATGTTGAGGCAAAAGATGGTCATCCAATTCCTCGCGTTGAGCATCACTTTTGTTTGATATAAAACTGACCTCCCGAAAACAATGTGCATTGTTCTTGGTTTGACACTATCTCAATATGCACTGAGCTGGGGCTACATTCTATCCAGAAATCTGACAGATGAGAGTTTTTGTATCATTCCACAGTGAACCAATGAACTAGACACTTTTCTTAATTTTGTCTCAGGGCATTAATTACACCATGATCCATCTGCTGTGGTACACACCTCAAATCCAGTGACGAAAATTCGATGTGGATGCTTTGTGGAAAACCTGGAAAGTTCTTCGGGTTTGCTAGACAGGTCTCAAATAACATTACCTTCTGACATTTTTAGTTTATCAGTTTGCATATTAAGCAAGATGTTTTTAACTTAAGTGACCAAAAAATTATTGTATATTAAATGAGATCACGTAATAACCATTCACACATTAAACGGTATATTTTTACATTAGTTTTATAGGTGATATTCAATGGACCAGAAAAAATCCACGTATTAAGTGGGATTGCGTGTTAATCGTGAGTGTCTTAATTGGGTTTGACTGTATTAGTTACGCAATGATCTCTGATGAGTTATAGCATAATAAAAGTTTTAATTTTAATGCAAATATTTAACAATTTGCAAAATAAACTACTTGTTCCTGTGCAATATGCTCATTAAAAAAAACAACAATCATTAAAAAAATAATAATAATCTCAAAAATTAACTACCGTGTATCAAAAAAGTAACTTTTTTGCAGACTGACCCATGTATAAATCAGGTTATTTTTTTGCGTTACTATCCCATTTTTAATAGTCTTTTACATTTCATGCTCATTAGCTTAATAAAGATAATGGTAATTTAGGAAAAAAATAAATATGTATATAACTATTCGGATGTGCCAGTTTCAAAACTTTCTTCTTTCTTATACATATTTTTGAAAAATTTGTTACACAACATGTTAATACTTCAATGTTATAACTTCAGTACTACACCAACTTTGATTTTCATCTTAAATTTATGCTTCATTTTATTAATCGGCATAAAAATGAGTTAATCTTGATTAGGATGTTTAATAAAATCAACATTTTCATTATTCTGTTGTATGTCTGTTGCTTGTGAATCACCAAGTTAGTTGGATGCAAAGTCTTTGTTGCTGCACGAGTAGCTGATGTGCAACAGAACTACGAAAAATAGAGAAAATTGGAGGAGGAAAGAGCCACTCTACTAAACACTTTTTTGTGGATTCAAAATTTTAATGTTGCTGCTTTTTAATTACCAATTGACTTATTTCCAGTAAATTCATCTCTTGATGTCTTCCTGCCTTGCTTTTGGCACCAGTCAGGTTAACTTTCTTAACTCTTTAACTTTAGTGTTCTTAGAAAAAAAAAAAATATATATTTCTTAATTTAAATTGTTTGCATAGTGCTTTTCTAATTTCTATCAAAATTGTCTGCATAGTTTATCATAATTCCTATTGTTTGCATCTGCATCGTATATTCTTACTTAACTGTTTGTATCCTGTTAGAAAAAAAAAAATAGATAATTGTATGGTTCTGATTACTTCTCCCCCCCCTCTCCCCATGGTTTGCTCACATGTCAATGGGTTGACAAAGTTCAAAGTTATTCTGCATATAGCTGTCACCACCAGCTGCTGTCTGCCACAGCTTGCTGTGAGATGAACTTTATATCTGGACTAATTTTCTGATGACTCCTGCATTGACTGTTCCCAAGTAGATGAGAAGCAAACATGTGCATTACGTCCCATGTAGGTATTCTGAAATTAATCGTCTTTGAGATAGAGAAAATTGCACAAAAATTGCTGTCATAGTGACCTCTTCCATATCCTCGTTTTCGACAGGGACCTGACAGTATAGGTGAAAACTGGGAAATTGAGTTAGATGCCAGTGGCCGGTAGACTCAGTTTCATTAGTGGCCACTTTTTAAAGTTAGTGGCCACTATAATGTTTCAAACTTTCTTGACATCTATGTAAACTATAATCGTTGTGTATATTTACAAATTTTTCGATAAGTCAGTTTTATATCAGCCAACTATTCATGATAAGAATAGGGAAGCAGTCAAAATTCAAGAAAATTACTTTAAAACTACAGAATCTGTTATATTATTTTTTTAGATTATTTGTTTGTATATGTTTATATACACTATAATCAATTAGATTACTATTACTTTCTTTATATAAAAAATAACTAAATCAAAATTCCGACAGTTAGGTGTATACAATAAAAAATGATCAAATAAAGCACAATAAAATGTTATTTGGATTTTATTTCAGGGTTGGGTTTAAGCCGTCAAAAACCAGTTTTTGACGTGACATAGGTTTAAACCGCGTTTTAAGCGGTTTTAACCGTCAAAAACACCAATATTTAAATATGGTCAGGACAAGAACAACAACAACAAAAAAAATTGCTGTTATAGCAAGATACAACATTGCTTTTATTTAATGATAGCGCACTTTCGTTTTAAGCATTTATTTTACTGTAATCAAATATTAAATTATAATTTATTTCTTTGTTTATGACTAAATTGCCAAATTTTTTGTGTGTATTTTTGTAGTGGCTTTTCAGCATACTTGGTTTCACTGCTTATTAATATATATATATACAAACTTTTTGTAATAATAAGCCATTATAACAAATGAAATCAATCATGATACCATAAAAATAGATTATATTAAATATTGTTGATAGTTTAATATAATGTTGAAAAAACTGGAATATAATAACTATTAATTAAAAAACAATTTTTAAAGAAATTCCTTAAGGGTGTCATTACTGGCACACCTACCCTATATACAGTCTTTAACAGAAATATTTTCTCTGTAGCATTTCCCCCCCCCCCCCCCTCATTTAGTACAAACACAGAACAATAAAAATAACATTTATTTTACAAATGATAAAAGAATGAAATGTTAGGATAAAATAATAAAATATGACGTTTTAATCTTTTTATCCCAATATTAATTTTTGTTAGTGACTGACAATCACCTCTTACTGATGAAATTATCTTATTTATGGAATATTTCCTAAAATTAGGGACAAATGAATAATTCACCATACCAATAAGAAAAAAAAAAAAAAAATGCTTAACTTAGTTTGAAACCTGTTCCAAAAGTGAAAGTATCCTAATAATAATAAAAATAACTGCAAGCGAAATCGAAAAATTAAAAAACGGCCTTTGTAGAGATCAACATTAGTTATCCAATGCAAAAAAAAAAAAAAAAAAAAAAAAAAAAAATTAAAAATATTGAAAACAAAATTTCTACCATAGAATTGACATTATTGAGTGGGGGTTTTCAATTATACTTTGAAAAAAATCATTAAAAAGTATGAAATTTCAAACAAGATATTTATAAAAAAAAAATTCTCCTGTAGGATTAACATTAGCAGGCAGGTGTTTTCACATTAGTGAATTAACCCCTTCAACAACTCCATCCATAAGAACATAATAGGGGGGAAAGCAAGAAAAATTGGTTTTGTTGCAATAGCAATACTGTTTTGTACTGGAATGGAGTCTTTGAATTTGCTCTATGTTAAGGAAAGTAAATACCCTCATTAGATACCAATTGTGATAGATTACCCTGTGCTTCTAGCCATAAAAAAAATCTAAACAATTTATTTATCTCTGCAAAATTTAGATTAATCTGATCTAGTTTTAATGATTACAAATAATTAAGGATTTATTAACTGTTCATCTTAAAAGCATACATTAATGATAAACTAAATCATTAAATAACAGTTAGGTAATTTTTATTCAGAATTTAAAAAAAAAAAATCGTGCAACAATCAATTTGCAATTAACCATATCCTATGCAAATAAGTTTCAAGAATGTATTTCCGCAATTTATACCCCACAGTTTTAATGTATTTATGCAGTTTTACTTAGAATTTATTGTTTAAAGCCTATTTAACTCTGCTAAATAATTCTTTTGGCATTACTTTTATTAAAACTAGGTTTTTGACATTTTTCGACATTTTTGACAGAAAGGTTTTTGACACGACGGTTTTAACCATGGTTAAAATCGGTTTAAACCGTCGCATGTCAAAAACTTGCCAACCCTGTTTTATTTAATAAGTAAATGTGTTATACTACTACACACATATATACAGTTGAAATCTAAGCTGATGAGTGTGTTCCGCAGGATTAAACAGTATTTGTTAAAGAAAAATAATCTAACTGGTGAGCATGTGGCAGAAGTCGAAATATTGAAAATACTGCAATGTCCTTAAAATCCACTTGCATCCAGTAAAAACAAAAAAAGGAATAAATTATTTGAAATGCATGTGGAATCAAAGCTGAGCTATTCCATCTCAATTCAGGCAGGCAGTACTGATATGCGTCAATTCACCATCATAGATTTTTTTCAAAAAATTACAGTAGTTACAACTAAGTAATACATAAAATTTCCCAATGGGATTTTTCTCCCAAAAATTTTTTTCTGTGGTTACAGCACTTTAAAGTTTACGATAAAATTGACAATTTTCGAAAAAACAGAAAAACTCTTCATTTTGAAACGAACACAGTATCAAAAATATTTAACGTATACAGTCAATTTATTTTTTACAAATAGTTATTAAGCTGAATTTTACTTTAGAATAGTTTTAAAAAATATAGTGACATTTTAAATTAATTTTAAAAAAATGTTTCTAAGTACTAAAAATGGAATTATTACTAATTTTAAGATTTTTTTTTCAGAATGAAAAAAATATCTTAAAGCTAAACATTGATGGTAATCCAAAGACCTTTAATGGGATTTTCACAGTAAATTTTATTTTAAGCCTAAGATGCATGCAACTTTTGCAATTCAATTTTAAATTATGCAAAATTTTGTAAAATCGCTACTTTTGAGATGCAATTTCTCAAAAACACCATTTTTTAAAAATCTAATAATATGCTTAATTGATACCTTATTAGTTTCTAATAAATATCTTATAAGCAAATCGTGTGTTTTTGCTTAGAAAATTTTATATGATTTTTTGAAAATAACATGTTGTGTATATTTTTCAAAAGACCAGAAAGTCAAGCTTTTTCTTATTTCACTTAATTTATTATGAAATATTGATTATGAAAGTAATTGGTGGATATGACAATTCAGCAGCATATCACGGGAACTAAATGACATTACAGTATCATTCATGTACTCCCATGGTCCATCAAAAGCATTCCAGTGGCCAGAAGAATCGGGAAAGAAATCTAGAATCGATACCAGGGAGGAAAGAGCATTGATACATCTTGCAACCATCACATTTGGCGAGTGGTGCCCATTAAATTTGGCGAGTGGTGCCCATTAAATTTGGCGAGTGAGGACAATAAAGTTAATCGCCACGTTTTAAGTGTTACTCGATGCATTTATTTTTTTTCTTTCCAGATTCTTCTGGCCACAGGAATGCTTTTTCTGGACCATGGGGTATATGAATGATGCTGTAATGTCCCCCAGTTCTCATGATATGCTATTGATTTATCTTATCCATCAATTATTTTCATAAAAGCACCCAATGAAATCGCCGATTTATAAATCGTGCATTGAATAATGTTTTGTTATCTGGCTGGAGGTTTCAACTTTTGTCAATGCATTTTTAATTATTCGTCCCATATAACCTTCATTATTTTTAATCATCCAACAATGTTTAGATCGTATACCAACAATACATTTTACATTAGCTTATTCTTTCGCATTATTAGCTCTATAGGCTTGAATAATGTTTCTGTCTAGATGGAGTAGAAGGATACTTTTTTAACAGAGAGGATAGTTCAGCAACAAATGAGGCAGAATCTCGGATGGCTCTTATTGGCTCATTTTGGAGATTAAATTTCATTGCATAATGCTTACATAATCCCCCTACAGCATCACATGCACTTTTTTCATGGCCAGTAGCTGAAAAAATCCACTTCTTTAGTACAACTTCATTATTTTTGTGCAATCCATCAAAATAATACTTATTTTTAAAATGTGCTCTTTCTCCATCTGATATATACACAATTGATTCCAGTGTTTGTAATCGGTACAACTTAGATAATTCTTTTTTTATATTTTCTATGGCACAAACAGCATGAGCTGTATCATGAGTTATATCATCAGAAACTACAATAAAACTCTATTTCTTCTCTAAAATATGCTGTACAGGTAAATAATGATATTTGAGTATTTTGCCAGTGAAAGACTTGTACTTCATCTGTCAGTATTAGCGACCAGTTTTTAGCAAAGTCAGAATGTATCACAAGCACAGATTTTTTTTTTTTTATAACTTTACCTCAGCAATTCTTTGTTTCTGATTTTTCCTTGAGTGATAATGAGGAATTGCTTTTATCACCCAGTGCCTTACATCTTCTAGAATTTTTTTTAATCCATACCAACTTTTTTATTAAGTCATCATCTTCCCATATAGCATATACAACCCCTTCCTCTTCATTCAAATCAAAAGCTTCGACTAAGAATTTTTGTACCTCAGGGCACTCACCACACTCTTCGAGACAACAATTTTCATTGCTTATTTTTCTATATTAGCATTTCATCATCAGATCTTCTTCTCTAACTTGAATGCCTGTTAAATTTTTAAGAGCTACACATATTAATTTCTAATTACTGCAGTAAACAGAACAGCGTACTACTTGTATTGGCTGAATTTAGATAAATTTTGGATATAATGAATGAAATTTTGATAGTCTTATTTTCATACAGCAGGGGTGGCCAACTGTGACATGCTCGACACCACTAAAATTTTATAGTAATCATTTCCTTATCTAATCATCGAATCTCTGTAATTTCAGAAGCCGACTTTTTCTGTAAAATTTTAGTATTGTCTGGCATGCCACGGTTGGCCACCTTTGTCATAGAAGGATTTTCTTTTTTCATTAAATTATGTTTCTTCAACAGACTGTGTCATAAAACGTTTTACTCTTTTAATTTTCGCACCATCATTTTTAATACAAATAACATCACTTTTGTTTGGACTATCTTTAGTTCAATCTTTGTTATCCTCTAAATAGCAGGACAATGCAACATTTAGTGCTTCTATTGATAAAGGATGTCCAATATAAGGATCAGATTGCGCATAAACTACTTTTTCTTTTTTAATTTTTCTGGATTTAACTACTAGATATTTTGCTACACCTTTTATTAAAAATTACTACATATTATTCTTTTTATAAAAAATTTAATCACATTATAAATTGAGTGAAATAAGGAAAAGCTTGACTTTCTGGCCTTTTGAAAAATATACACATGATATTTTCAAAAAATCATATAAAATTTTCTAAGCAAAAACACACGATTTGCTTATAAGGTATTTATTAGAAACTAATAAGGTATCAATTGAGCATATTATCAGATTTTTAAAAAATGGTGTTTTTGAGAAATTGCATCTCAAAAATGGCGATTTTACGAAATTTTGCATAATTTAAATTTGAATTGCAAAAGTTACATGCATCTTAGGATTAAAATAAAATTTACTGTGAAACTCCCATTAAAGGTCTTTGGATTACCACCAATGTTTAGCTTTAAAATATTTTTTTTCATTCTGAAAAAAAAATCTTAAAATCAGTAATAATTCCATTTTTTGTACTTAGAAACAATTTTTTTAAATTAATTTAAAATGTCACCATATTTTTTAAAACTAGGCTAAAGTAAAATTCAGCTTAATAACTATTTGTAAAAAATAAATTAACTGGATACGTTAAATATTTTTGATACTGTGTTCGTTTCAAAATGAAGCGTTTTTCTGTTTTTTCGAAAATTGTCAATTTTATCGTAAACTTTAAAGTGCTGTAACCACAGAAAAAAATTTTTGGGGGAAAAATCCCATTGGGAAATTTTATGTATTACTTAGTTGTAACTACTGTAATTTTTTGAAAAAAAACTATGATGGTGAATTGACATGTCCTGCCTGAGCTGAGATGGAATTGCTCAGCTGATGAATATATTTTGCAGGATAAAACTGTATTTCTTGAAAAAATAATCCAACTGAAGAGCAATGGTGAAAAGCCTAAATATTGAAAATACAGCTAAATCGTTGTAATCTGCTTGCATCCAGTAGAAAAAAGAATTAACCAGTCTTCTAATTAGATGTAACCAAGTAGAGAGGCATATTTCTATGAAAAAAGCTATATTTCACTTGGCGATCAATAACAGATTTTTATCGTCACTTGGCAAGTGGCGACTAGGGTGGCGATCGATGGCCGATTTTTTAATCGCCACTTTTACTATTTTAATCGCCATGTAGCAAGCGGCAACCACCAATTTTCACCTATACCTGACAGCCATGGTCAGGTCCCTGTAAGAACCTATAAGAACCTCAGGTCCTTAAAATAAGAAGTTTAATTCAGTTCTGTGCATAACTTTGTACACTTTTTGATGATACAATAATGAAAATGGCACAAAAATTGTTATTGCAGCACCCCCTTCCAGCGATCTCCAAATTCAACTGGGATCAGCACCTGTAGGCCATAGGTCAAAACATATTTATGAAATTTATCTATTCATAAATTCTTACACTTTTCGATGATACAGTAATGAAAAGGGCGCAAAAATTATTGTTATGGTGCCTAGGGTGTTCAGCTGTCTATGTAAAAAAATAAACTTTTACTGATATACCAGGCCACCCCTCAGTTTTTTTAGACTTGTGTATAGTAATATTTTGGCAGAATTTGAACTTCATATTTCAACTGCAAGAGGGTGCTCAACACCCACTAACTTTATAAGTTAGTGTATTCCATTCTAATTTTTCTATATATTTGTTTAAAAAGAAATAAAGACCTCCAAATTTAATTTCTTAGAAAAGAATAAAACAATATGGAGGTAAAAAATAGAAATGTAATCATATTTGGTCATTAATAATACAAAATAGTGTCTAAAACTGATTTTTTTGTTCTTTCTGATGGAATGCATTTTCCGTTTGCTTCAATGACCTGTAGCAATAATTGCTTTTCATCTTCATCATTTGTTATGATTTTATTGAAATCTCCATTAACCCCTCATTCTGCACTGTCATTCACTACTTGAAAATTTTGAAGCCATTCCTTTCCTTTGGGATTGTCATTTCATTTTACGAGAGAAAGCTTAATTCATTTCTTATATTCATACGAGGTAAGAGTTCTGTTGTTCTTCTTGTTGCAAAGTCTGACAGTCTTACACCATCTTCTTTAAAAATCTCAAGTTCTCATCTTACAGAACGCTTCTTAAGGGCTTGCATAGCTGTAAGTCGCTCTACAACAATTTGTCTTCTTCCATTTAAATTCTGTCAGAAAAGAGAGAAAGTCTTATGAAGTCATCAGAATACTCAGACATGTGATGTTCCATCATTTTTCTAGCAGAAAGCGCTATCTCTTTGTCTGTTGATAGATAACTTTTCAAGATCTTTAACTGTGTTGGAATAAATTCATCGTCTGAAGGCTCAGAGTTCTCGATTAAACTATTTAGACAAATATTGGATGAACAGATGGTAGCTGAAGGTAAAGAGACTCTAATGCTTCATTCTTCTTTTATTCTCTGAAGAGAATGTTCATACTTTTTTCGGTCACTCTTTATGTTTTAAACCCATACATATTGCAATTTGTACTTTGATCCTGAAGAAAATTAGAATCTTCTTTAATTCTTATTGTTTTCATAACACCTTCATGACCAATATCAAAGAAAAGAGTCCACAATATCTAACAACTCCTTATCGTTGGGCTGTAGAAAAAGACCTTTTGTTTTTCTTTAACAAAAGCAAATGAGAACGAAGGTTTTCTAATTTTTTAATTATGTATGTGTTTCTTTTGTTTTGTAGGGATTTCAGATCTCTGCCATATCTGCATTAATTCTTTAACTATCAAATGACTAACATTGTTCGAAATTTATTTATCGTCTGCCAACGCTCAGTGCGAGCATTTTTGTGTAAGTTTAATTTCTAAAAAATGGCAACGTTCTTTTTTGTTGACATGTAATTTATTCTATTCTAAGAGTGTGAAACCAAGAGGGTTTATAATTAAACGTGTGATACAGTTCACTTTGTTATTTATTAAGTGTTGTGAGTTATTGACGAGTTTGTGTTTATTTAATTTCAACCAGCGCGCTACATAATTTTTGGTTACGTCTACCGGAGATTTGATATTTTTGTTGTTGTTGAATTGAGTGATAGAACGAACGGTAAGAGGAGTTTCGTTTTCAAGTGTAATCATGTCATCGTTCTGAAGTTATGATGCAATAAGTAAATAAAGAAGATGCGTCATTTAAACATCTATACTATTCGGTGAGTCTTTTTTGTTAATATTATCTCATTATGGCAGAATTTAAAGATATTTTAGTTAGAAAACGAGTATTAAAAGCTACTGTAACTAAACTCGAAAATAATATTATTAGTTCGATAGATGATGCTGATTCTAGTCAGCTTGCTTTATTCGAAAATAAAATCGAAAAATTAAATGAGGAATTACATGAAATTTTTAATGCAATTTTTTCACAATGCAAAGAAGAAGATGTAGATAATTTTGTTGATGAGCAACAATCCGTACAGGATAAACTTGACAATCTTTGGTTAAGTGTTAACCGGAAAAACTCAAAATTTACTTTAAATGAATCGAATCAAAATAATAGCCTTTCTAAATCTCAAATACCAGAAGTAAAGCTTCCAAAATTGACGCTTCCTTCGTTTAGTGGTAATTTAGAAGAATGGATATCATTTTATGATTTATTTAAAGCTAGTGTGGATAATAATGAGAGTTTATCAGACTGTCAAAAATTGCAGTATTTGAAATCGGCATGCAAAAACGGCGCACTTAAAATTATTCAGAGTCTTCCAATATCTGATTCAAACTATAAAACAGCTTTAGAATTATTAAAGGAGCGATATTCAAATAAACGTGAGTTAATTAATGCATTAATTAAGAAATTAATTGGAATGCCTTGTATATCGGATAATGCACAGTCTATTTTAGAGAGTGTAGATGTTATAAACGAATGTGTGCATTCTTTAAGCGTACTTGAACAAGACGTTAGTGGATTTTCGGAAGTAATGATAGTTTATGTAATTACAGATAAATTAGATAAAAATACGAGATATTGGTGGGAAAGAACATTAAAAAAGGAGGAGGTGGGAACTCTTGATAACTTATTATCTTTCTTGAAGGATCACGCTAGAACCCTTCAAAACAGCAAATCCTCACTAAGGGAAATAAAGAAAGGTAAAGTAACGACATTGTTGTCTTCTAATAATAGTAGTTGTGTATGCAAGGAATCACATCCGTTGTATAAATGTCCTAAGTTCTTGCAGTTTAGTGCACATAAAAGAATAGAATTGATTAGAAGAAACAACTTGTGTTACAATTGTCTTTTAGATAAACACCATGCAAAAATCTGTAAGAGTTTAAGTAAATGTAAAGTGTGTCATAAGCCTCACCATACAATTTTACATCTTCCAAGAGACCCGAAATCTTATTCAGATAGTGTAAATGAAACGCCGACTGGCCCTCTGTCTCCGAACGCACCAGAATTTCAGCCGAGACCAACTGAGTCATTAAATCAAACTTCTTGTACTAGCATCTTTGAATTTCCAAACAACTCTGTGTCGGGATTACATTCATTTCAAAATAAGCAAACTCTACTTTGTACAGCAATGATTAAGGTTCGTGACTCACTGGGTAATCTTGTAAACTGTCGCGCTTTGCTGGATAGTGGCAGTGAAGCCTCTTTCATAAGTGAAAATTGTATGCGTAAATTATGTTTGCCAAGGCAATAAGTACAGATTACATGTTTAGGTTCTTATAATGCTGAATCTAATGAAGAGGTAAATTTAAATTTTACTCCCCATTTTAATTCTGAAGTGAGATTTGCCACTAGAGCATTTGTGATAAAAAGAATCACATCAAATGTGCCGTATAGTTCTGTTCCTTCAAATATTGTGAATAATTTCAATGATTTAGTTCTAGCAGACCCAATATTCTTTGAATCAAGACCAGTAGATATCTTGTTAGGTGTTAACGTTTTCTTTACATTGCTTAAAGGGGAAGTTATAAAAAGAGAAGAAACTCTACCCTTCGCCGTATGTTCTAAACTTGGTTGGATAATTACGGGAACTACCTCTTTTGATACAAGTCAACGTACATTTTCTGTTAATAATATTCAATTTCAACTAGATGATTTAGTTCAAAAGTTTTGGTCTTTAGATTCCATTCCTGAGCTAGTTCGAATTTCTAAGGAAGAACAAGAATGTGAAGATCATTTTAAGAGCAATTATTTTCGAAATTGTTCTGGAAGATTTGTTGTGAAACTTCCATTTAAAGATTCTCCATCGCAATTAGGTGATACTAAGGAATTAGCCATACACCGATTTCATTCTTTGGAACGTAAGCTTTCAAAACAACAGTCTATTTATAAAAACTATCGAGAGTTTATGAAGGAATATTCGGATTTGGGTCATATGGAACGAATATCCAAATCGGAAAGAGTCCCTACATTTGTTTTTTATTTACCTCATCATGCAGTAATTCGTGAATCAAGTACGACGACAAAATTAAGAGTTGTTTTTGATGCCTCTGCTAAATCTACCTCTGGTGTGTCCTTGAATGATATTCTAATGGTCGGACCCCGTATACAACAGGAACTTTTTCCAATTCTTTTAAGATTTAGAGTTTTGCCTATTGTTGTACGAGCAGATATAGAGAAGATGTTTAGACAAATCTTGATTAATCCAGAAGATAGAGATTTTTTAAGAATTTTTTGGAGAGAGAATTCCCAGGATCCGTTAGAGGAATATCGTTTAACAACGGTCACTTATGGTACAGCATCTGCCCCGTTTCTGTCTACAAGAGCTCTTCATCAGCTTGCCTTAGATGAGAAAAACGATTTTCCTTTGGCATCTGCAGCTGTGTTGAAAGATTTTTATGTAGATGATTTTCTCTTTGGCGGCCAGAATGAGGAAGAAGTTGTGGAACTAATTAGTCAATTGGCATTATTAATGAAACAAGGAGGCTTTAATTTACGAAAATGGATTTCAAATGTACCTGGAGTACTGAGGAATATTTCTGAAGAATGTAAGGAAAGTACAGAGTCATTGCTCTTGACTAATGATGGCAGGATAAAAATTTTAGAAATTCAATGGAATTTAACGGGTGATTTCTTCTGTTTCACTGCTTTAGACCATGAGAAAAAGGACAGATATTCTAAAAGAGATATTTTGTCAGAAGTTGCAAAGGTGTTTGATCCGCTAGGCTTGCTTTCCCCCTGTGTTGTTTTTATGAAGATACTGCTGGAAGACTTATGGAAGTTTTCACTTACCTGGGATGAGCCAATTAGTGAAGAACATAGTAAACGGTGGACATCTTTTCAGAATGATTTAAAGGTAATTTCTAAGTTGAAAATTCCTCGATTTGTATTATCTGCAGATAAGATAAACCTTCAAATTCACGCCTTTTGTGATGCGTCTGAAAAAGCATATTGTGCAGCAATATATATGCGTTCAGTTTCTCAGAATGAGACAATCACCGTAAATCTTTTGACATCTAAAACTAAGGTCGCACCCATTAAGACTCAGTCAATCCCAAGGTTGGAACTTTGTTCAGCTCTTCTTTTGACAAATTTGCTAAAGGTTGTTTTGGATCACTTAAGTCTCAAGGAGAGTGAAGTGTTTGCGTGGACTGATTCTAAGGTTGCGTTGGCATGGCTTTCTTCAGAGCCTCATAGATGGCAAACCTTTGTAGCAAACCGTGTTGCTAAAATCCAAGAAACACTGCCTAATATTTCGTGGAATCATGTTCGCGGGCTTGAAAATCCAGCTGACTGCGGAACAAGAGGTATGCTACCATCGGAATTAGTGAATTGTGAGCTATGGTTTCATGGTCCTAAATGGTTAAGAGAGCCATGGGATAAACCGTCTAATGAATCATTTGAAGGCAAGGATGTACAAGAAATTATCCTAAAGGAAGAAAAGAGGAATTGTGTTGTAAATATTTCTAAACTTAATGATGATCATCTGATTTTCAGATGTTCTTCTTGGAATAGACTAGTACGAATCGTCGCGTGGTGCTTAAGATTTGTAGACAATGCAAGAAAGTCGTTATCAAATCGAGTAAATGGTTTTCTCTCAGTCTTAGAGCTTTCAAATTCCACAACGAAAATTCTGAAAATAGTTCAAAACGAGTGTTTCCGTGATGAAATATCTGATTTAAGTCATCACAAATACTTAAAATCTTCAAGTAAACTTTTGTCTTTAAACCCATTCCTGGATCATAATTGTATTTTGCGTGTTGGTGGAAGATTGAGACATGCTAATGTCTCAGAAGATCAGAAACACCCAATATTATTGCCTAAGACACATCATATAACTGCATTAATTATCAAACATTACCATATAACTTATTTACATGCTGGTCCACAGCTTCTTTTAGCTGTTCTTCGAAACAATTTCTGGATTTTAAGTGGTCGAGATGCAGTAAGAAAAATAGTGAGGAGTTGCTTAAAATGTTTTCATGCTTCACCATCTGTTGGCACTCAAATAATGGGGGATCTTCCAGCCATACGTGTTAGGCCAAGTCGTCCATTCTCAAAGACTGGAATTGATTATGCCGGCCCATTTATGTGCAAGGAGAGAAATCGTAGAAATATCAAGTCGTTTAAGAGTTATATTGCTATTTTTATTTGTTTTTCAACTCGTGCTATTCATCTTGAATTGGTTTCGGATTTGGCAGCTTCCACATTTTTGGCTGCTCTAAAAAGATTTGTTGCCCGTAGAGGTAAACCAGCTGAGTTGGTTAGTGATTGCGCAGGAAATTTCAAGGGTGCAAGTAGGGAACTGCGTGAGTTATACAATTCCGTATCCTCCATTAGTAAGGATCAAACATTACAGAATTATGTGGCTAACAGGGTTCGTTGATATATATCAATGGATATATATCTTGATATATATCATGATATATATCCGATATTTATTTTCAAAATATCAAGGTTTTTGATATTTTCGATATTTTCATTTTCATACATTTGATATTTATTTTTTAAATGTCGCACTTCTTGATATTTTCATATATCTTATATTTATTTTTAAAATATTTTCAGTCAAAAGAAGCATAAATGAATTCTTCAACTCTTATTAAAAATTAGCCCATCTGTAAATAAAAACTAAAAATAATAGCTCACAAAATATTCCCTACACTCCAAAAACTAGTTTTGGACTGTACCTGCTATGTTTTTGAACAATACCTGCCTAGCCTGTCTCAATTCTTTTTGTACATTGCACCTGCTAGAATGAGATAAAGGGGTTAATTGGTGATTGGATATTAGTAAAAAAAAAAAAAAAAAAAAAAAAAAAAATCAATTTTATAAGCTTTGTTTGAAATTGAATATTTCAATGTTGAACCAAAAATTTGGTGGGAAAATATTAAATTTGAACAACCCATAAAACATGATTTGACTTATCAGTTGTTTAAAGCCTGGTAGCAGAAAGTTCCTGATGGGTGACATGCGTCACAGATTTTCTTTTCCCTTTTGCAGATTTTTTTTTTTCTATTGGATCTTTTTCCAGTTTTATATTATATTTAGTTCTTTATTATTTATTACTAAAACTTAAGATTATTATTAATAAAAATGAGTAAAATGCTTAAAAGCATTAAAAGTAAATGATTAATTAATTAAAAGTTCATTTGTAACATTTTACCTGCAGATTATTTTCCGTCCCTGAAAGATCTGTTGCAGACACTTTGAGAATTTTCTGCTATTGGGGTTTAAAGCTTCTCCTTCAATAGATGCATTAGAATCTTTTCTAGTTTTGGTTTACTTCAGTCTAAATTGCACAGTACGTTAGCGAATGAAAAAGCAGGCAAACTTACATTCATGTTCAAATTCTTCAATAGAAAAAATAAATTTATTTTGTATTTCGGAATTTGTTGTTTATTTTTATTTTTTTACCGAATCCTGAATTCTGTGTTTTGATGAGTGAAAAAGCAACTTTTACAGAAAATTGTTTTCAATTATTTGATCATAAATTGTAATAAAAAAAGACATTTAGAATTTGTTTTATGTTTCGTGCTAAATGTAAATCGTTTTACATTCTAATCTAAAAATATTTATAATCAGCATTAAGCTGACAATTTTGAAAATATCGGATATATATCGAAAATATCGGATATATATCAAAATATCAGATATTTTTGATATTTTCGAAAATATCACGATATTTACGAACCCTGGTGGCTAATGAAGGTATCATCTGGAACTTTAATCCCCCGTCTGCTCCACATTTTGGTGGGCTGTGGGAAGCTAACATAAAATCTGTGAAATATCATCTACGTAGAACAATGGGAAATTCACTATTTACAATTGAAGAATTCTCTACATTATTGTCACAAATTGAAGCCTGTTTGAACTCTAGACCTTTATGTCCTCTGTCGAACGATCCAAGTGATCTACAAGTCCTGACACCAGGTCATTTTTTGACTGGTGCTGCCTTGACGGCTATTCCAGAACTTGACGTTTCTGAAATTCCCCCTAATAGACTTCGCCGTTGGCAATTAACCCAGAGAGTATTTCAGCACTTCTGGAAGCGATGGAGTGGTGAGTATTTGTCTCAACTCCAGCAACGTCCCAAGTGGTTGCGTGCGACAGCAAATTTAAATGTTGGTGACTTAGTGCTAATTAAAAATGAACTTCTTCCCCCTCTTCAGTGGAAGTTAGGAAGAATTATTCAGACATTTCCGGGCCATGACGGTCGTGTGAGAGTCGCCATAGTAAGAACTGCTGCCGGAAATTTTAAACGAGCGGTTCATAAACTCTGTCCTTTGCCCTTTTATTAAACTCTTTTATTTGTACCCCTTGAATATTTCAAGGCCGGGGGTGTATGTTCGAAATTTATTTATCGTCTGCCAACGCTCAGTGCGAGCATTTTTGTGTAAGTTTAATTTCTAAAAAATGGCAACGTTCTTTTTTGTTGACATGTAATTTATTCTATTCTAAGAGTGTGAAACCAAGAGGGTTTATAATTAAACGTGTGATACAGTTCACTTTGTTATTTATTAAGTGTTGTGAGTTATTGACGAGTTTGTGTTTATTTAATTTCAACCAGCGCGCTACAAACATATTGTATCAATTTTGATTCTTTCAACTGATAAAGAACACGCTGAAGGTTTTGTCTTGTTATAGTTGTTTCAATCTAGTCAATTGGTCTACTGATCTTAGACCAATCAGAAAAATTTCATTATTAAGGCAAGTTGAAACCAGAGCGATTGCAAATTTTTAGCTTTGAAATTTCTTTAAACAGAAAAGAACGGCTATTTTTCATAAGATTAAAGTTGTTGACTAATACATAAATTTTGTGACTATTTTATTTCATATTAGGCTTAGTGTTTGTCTTATTAACTGTAACTTAACATGAATAATGTTAGCATCCCATAACAGTAGATTAATATTTAATATAAGTAATGTAACCTAAATATAATTCTTGATACTTATTTAAAAGTAAAAATTCTTGCAATAAATAATTAAATATATTTTAAATATTATTTTCATTTGTCACCTTTCACTTAGGAATAGCCATGAGCTAAATGTAAACTTCAGACTGATGTTTTCTGCCGGATGCAGAATTTCGAAAATCTATAAGATAAAAATTATCATGAAAAACTAAATGTTTCACTGACAAATTGTTTTCAATTGGTTGTAAAAAGAGTTGGTAGAATTCTTGTTTTGGTTTAGTACTTTGGCCTGTAACTTTATCTTGTAAATAATTCTCAGAAATGTTGCTACATATAATAAAATATTTCAGAAATATTTAAACACAAATATATACAGTAGACTCCCTTAAATCCGCGATCCTAAAATCCGCGAACGCCTAAAATCCGCATATTTTTTCAGATGTAAACAATGAAATTTACAGTTAAGTTGCAGGAACAAAGTTCAAGATGGCGCCGAAATCGGCGACTACCGCAATGTTTTTTTTTTACTAAATTTTTTGTTAATCATTCTCTTTTGGCTATTACAGCTGATTTATTACTAAATAAATTTACATTACTTTTGATTGTGATATAAATTAGCATATCTATATCAAAAATTCCAGGGTTCAAAATGGAAAAATCCACGAAATGGAACGCTATGTTAAAATTATTGTTCGCGGAATTTTTTTTTTCAAATTATAGACAAATTTATTTCTAAACATACAAAGCAGTATAACAAAATCATTCAGGACTCTAAATAACAATGAAAAAAGTTACAGTGAGCGCAATAAGCTATATATACTGATAATAGCATTAACACTGTTCTCCTTGCTATCACTAGATGGCAGCATAGGACTTTTGGAATCGATTTCATTCGTAATATTTTTATTTTACATAATTTTTTTAATAATTACTTACTTTTAAACTGATAAATTATTTTAATATTTTACTTATTTTAATGTTTCACTTTATTGTAAGCATTCATTATAATTTCCCTTGCTTAACGACCAATCAAATTAATGTTTCAAAAATGTAAACAAATCAATGACCAGAAATCCGCAAAATTCTAAAATCCGCACAACCTCTGGTCCCAAGCTGTGCGGATTTGAGGGATTCTACTGTATAATAATAATATATAAAACTAAATTTCTTCTAAAAAGTTCTGAAAAAATTAAATATTTCTGAAGTATAAAATATTGTTGCATTTCCTATGCTTCTGCTAATGTTAAATTGTGGGGTCATTGAGCACCCTCTTAGAATTTGAGTAAGAAGCTAAAAATTTACCAGTATTATACTATTGATGAGTCTAAAAAAATTAGGGGGTGGCCTGGACTCTAGCTCAAAAAAAGTTTTTTTGAACCATTCTAATGGTGCCCCCTTCTGGCAGAACATTCCCAAATTCAAGTAGGACCTGCTGGTCAAATATTAAACATGAAATTTGGTTCAACTCTATGCATAACTCCATACATTTCTCGATGATACGAAGATGACATACATACACATGGGCACTCAGACAGACAGATATTTTGTAAAAATATGTTTTTTGGGATCTCTGACCCATAAATGTGTAAATCCTTAGTTTTATGAAAATGTGTATTGATTTGTTAGGTATTTTGCATGATTAAATAAAAAGCCCAATTTCAAGTGTAGTATAATATAAAAAAAATGTAAGAGGAATATTTTTATTTTCATAATAATAGTTATAAACTTTAAATGGCTTTTTGCTGTTGAAAAATATGTACTATCTGCTTCTATTTTTATTTCAGATTATGAAGACGAGTAAACATAAAAAGAATCGTGAAGGATTGAATTCTGTTCATTCAAGTAATGAAGTATGTATTTAATGTATTATACTTATGGCTCAAATATTTAAAAAAATAAATTATGTTTTGAATTTCTTTAAATAATCAGATATCTAAGCATTCGTCATCTTGCCAAGTACAAATAAATTTTTTTAAAGTACTGATGAAATTTAAATTTGGCAAACGCAAAATATGTGTCGATGATATTGGCTCCGACAGTTTTAGAAAAATGAACAAATGTCAAGTAAATTTCTTAAAATATTTTTAATAAAACCAAAGGAAAAGGAAATATCAATCAAACCTATGACATGAAATTTATTCGTAAAACTGGATCCAGGGGCGTGCCGAAGACTGTTTTAGTGGGGGGGGTGTGAACTGAATTTTGCCAACTGCAAGATCGGGGGTGGGAAAGGCTTTGTGATTGCCCCCCCCCCCCCCTCAGTGACGGAGTCAACTGTTCTACAATACTGTGATTTTATAAAAATCACTAAAAGTCTTAAGGGTTCACCTGCATTCTCCTTAACCACAGTCGAAATTAAATGCTATTATTCAGTATGTGTAGTTTTTTTAAAATTATTTTACTATATAAGTAGAGTTGAAAATCCTGTTATTAATCAGGATTCTGCTTACGATTTAAAAGGAAATGTGTACGGATGTACCGTACATTAACCAGTTCTCAAAAGTAACAATTTAAGAATGTTGAAGTACTTCGGAATTTATGTTCCTATAAATAAAACCGCATGCTGTTGTGTAATGTAAGTGTATAAATTTTAAAATACATAAAAAAGACAAATCTTGCTCGCTAAAAATAAGATATATATTAATTAGTATAAGAGACTAAAAATTATCCTTCTACATTTTTAAATTATCACCCGCCTATCCTTAAGCATAGCTTATTTTCCAGCTACACTGTCTAAATCCAACATGTCAGTTATGTCTGTTTCACAGGTTAGTAGCATTAGTTCGTCCAGCCGCTCTTCCGACATGGTGGTACCCAAGTAATTTTTTACTAACTTTAACTTGCTAAAACTTCTTTGATTACTTGTCACAGTTACTGGAATAATTAAGGCCAACTTGTAGGTCAAAGAAAGGTTAGGATACAAATGAGCCTTCCCCACAAGTTTTT
Organism: Maratus speciosus; assembly: GCA_963932465.1. Classification (NCBI taxonomy): domain Eukaryota; kingdom Metazoa; phylum Arthropoda; class Arachnida; order Araneae; family Salticidae; genus Maratus; species Maratus speciosus. The sequence goes on from OZ010788.1 coordinate 462,794,796, forward strand.
GCGCTGCTGCGCCAATTGTATCCGATTCAGAACTAGCTTTTTCTGAGGACATGAGATCCATTTCACATTCCAAGTTATCTACATATTTGAGATCATCAGGGAATAATTGACATAGTTTAGAAATGTCCTCAGTAGAGCTATACTTGATCCTAGATGGAAGGAGACAGGCCAGTGGTTTAATTTTCTCAAATACCAACTTATGAATGTCTCCAAATGCAGTTGTAAGCCGATCTACCACCTTCAAAATTTCTGCTTTAAAATAATTCTCTCGTGTAAATAGAACTGCAGTTTCAGGATTTTCGTCGATCTTCGATGGAGGCCTGTGCCGCAAATTGAACTCATAATCTTGATTTATTCCATGTGTCTCGCAGATGTTGTCTGCTTCCTTAAGGATGTTTTTTATTGCCGCTGCGTCATCATTCCTGATTTTCTAAATGCTTTCGTAAGTTTTCTGCATTATGTCGGCCCCCTCTGCAATGTTCATGTCTTCACGTTGCAATTGCTTTGTTGCTAACTGGTCCTAAACATAATTGTTTTCATTGCAAGTAAAGAAACAATGAAATCGTATGACATCATTTTGCTTCTTAACCCTGCCACCTTAGCTCGAGCATTCTTGTCAACCTTCATGTCTTCAAAAATAATTTGCAGAGTATGGATGAGGGTATCATAGGATGATAAAACAGCTCTGACTGAATCCGCTCGCATAGTCCATCTTGTCTTTGACAAAGATTTCAAGACTCTTCTGAAGAACTTCCATTTTCTCTCTCAGTATGCCGAATCACTTTTTACTCAGTGAAAAGAAGTTATAGAGATCCTGAATACTGTCGTAAAACAAGTTTATTATATTGCTTTCTTCGCACGCATGTTCAACACATAAATTCACTTTATGCGCGAGGCAGGGTATGTATAAAATAGATCTACCAGCTATTTCTGAAAGTTTTGATTGACAGCCTAAAATGCAGCTGGACATAGATGACGTGGTGTCGTAAGACTGTGCACGAGCTTCGGAAAGTGATATTCCAACTGATTGTAGAATTTCAAAAATAAGCTTAGCCATTCCTTCGCCTGTTTTATCCAGATAATCTTTTAGTTTTAACAACCTTTCTTCTGGCTGAAACTTTGGGGTCACGTATCGGATTACAATTGAGAGCTGGTCAAGATGAGAGAGATCGGGTGTGTCAGCCATAACGCTAAAAAATCCACAATTTTTGACATTTGCAACTATTTTTTCATGGACACGTGATCCAAGAAACCCAATAAAGTCGTTTTGCGACTTATTACTAAGATAGTTGGCATGGTATGGGCTAAGAATCAGTCCATAGCAGAAGGGAGCAATTAAAGATGCTACATGGGAAAATTTACAATAGAGATTGCAACAACCACCCCGTCCCCCTTCCTTTCACGAAAACCCCTCCCTCCCACACAGAATCTTACACAATCTTCCGTGAAAAGTTCTTTCTTTTCCCCTTTAAAGACGGACAACAGAGAATTGAAATGATACTGACGACGGGAGAGGGGACTTTTTGCAGGAAGTGTTCTTAACTTGCCGACTATTCTAAATTTTACCAACTCTTCCAAATAAGTGGGGGGGTGTCACACCCCCAACACCCCCCCGCTAGGCACGCCCCTGACTGGATCCAGTGGCAGCTTGAGGTTGTTCGGCTTGCGAGCTATGATATGTTGCATTTTACAAATACTTTTTCACCAATTATTTTATAACATAAGTTTTACCTATTAAAAAAGTACATTGTAAAAAAAAAAAAAAAAAAAAAAAAAGAAAAAAAAATCAATGCAGTTTTTAGCTAACACTTTTAGAAATATTCTAACAATTTTCAAATTTGGTTTATGTATTCCCTTATTGTCTGAATTCTTAGTGCAGTCACTGAATAATCATTTAATCATTAATACTTTAAGCTTAATACTTTATATGTTGATTTTTAAATAAAAAAATATATACATATTCAAGAAATTAGCTGTGTTTTATGCTAAGTAATACATTTAGCAATTAGTCAATTAGCGATTAGATTTGAATTTATAAATAATTGTATACTACACTTTTTAAGTAATCACCCAACATTGTCCAATCATATGATAAAAATATTCTGGGTGGATCAGAATTGTTATAAATGGCGTGCCCCTCTATATTTCATCTTATTTTAGCTTTCAAAACTTTACAGTTGCAATTCTTTACATAACAGTTTGTCATGCACAATTCATTATTGCTTTCTCTTCCAAATCCACTGCCACTTTGTCTTTTACCAACAATAAAAAACAATTGAGAAATGACAGATTGTTTTTGTTGCTGAGTTAGAAGAGAAAAGTCTTCCAAAAATCCAATAATTACAACCTGTATTTGTAAAGGATTGATCTCAATTTTCATTTTTTTAAATTTTTATTTAACTTAACCTTCCATAGTTTATGTTAAAATTTATCAGTTTCAATGCTTTTGAGTTTGTGTAAAACTTGTAACAAAAATGTTACAAGTTTTCTGTGTCTAAAAGCTTTAAGGGTTTTGAGATGAAAAATAGACAAAAGAATGTATAATTTTTTATTACAATTATTTTCATTTATTTATAGTAGCTAGTAGTGAAAGTCTCCAATTACTGCACCTACATATATGTGTGCAATGGCAGTGTATTAATGTTTAATAAATATCTAAGTTAGGTAGATTTCGCATGAAATACTACCTATTGGGATCGTTCCTATGTTGGAATTTCTGAAAAATTTTTGCAGATCTACACCGATCATGACTCCTAGAACCCAAAACCACCCTCAGTAAAAAACTTTATATATCTATCTATCTATCTATCTATCTATATATATCACTTTCTTCTGGACACGATAACTTTCGTAATTCTGCACCAATCTCTTCCAAACTGATGCATAAAATCAAAGGGCATAAAATCTCGGTCAAGTTCGTTAATGGGCAAAATCGGACCAAGGGGATGGAAATAGGGAGGGGTTTTGTGAAAACAGAAAACCCCCCATAACTTCTTAATTTTTGTACATATCAAATCAGTTTAAAGTTTTTATTACTCCTAAAAATAGGGCCAAAATTTTATGTATCACAGATTTTTGATAAAGTTAAAAATGGGCTCAAGGGGCGCAAAAAATAGGGTTTTTGGGAGAAAAAAATTCATACCTTCGTCAATTCTCAAGATATCAATACCAATTAATTTTATTATAAATCTCCATAATATTATCTACAACTTTTATATTCACAAGTTTTTGATAGGACCAATTCGTACCGCAAAAAAAAAAATTAAAAACGAAAACAAAAACGGGGTTTGAAGAAGTAAAAAATCCATAACTCCGTCAATTCAAAAGATATAAAATCCCCATGAATTTATCATATATCTTCTTAATATTGTCTACAACATCTATATAGACAAGTTATGGATAGGACCAATTCTTACAGCAAAAACAAATTAAAAATACATAGCGGTTGAAGAAAAAAATCATCTAAGTAAGGGTGTAGTCAAATCCAAAGTGCGTATTTTCTGACTCATTTTACAATTCATTTTTGCTCTCAAAGGCTTCCAATTGGTACGTTTTCTTACTCAGAAACTATATAATGTACCGTAAGGGTCGATGTTTTGATAGAGGCAGAATATATTTTTTTTAAATGCTGTTAATGTGGGCGTTTTGAACCGAATTTCCCGAAGCGGATTGTGTTGGAAAAATCATTGCATTAAGGATGCACTCAAATCCAAACTGCTTATTTTCTGACTCATTTTTAAATTCATTTTTGCTCTCAAACGCATTTAATTGGTAGATTCGTTTATTCAGAAACTATATAATGTACCGCAATGATAGATTTTTTGATAGAGGCAGAATATATTTCAAAAAATTATGTCAAAGTGGGCATTTTGAACGGAATTTCCCGAAGCAATTGTGTTAACACTTTCTTCTGGACACGATAACTTCTGCAATTCTGCACAAATCTCTTCCAAACTGATACATAAAATCAAGGGACATACAATCTCGGTCAAGTTCGTTAATGGTCAAAATCGGACAAGGGGATGGAAATAGGGAGGGGTTTTGTGAAAACCGAAAAAACCCCATAACTTCTTAATTTTTGTACATATCAAACCAGTTTAAAGTTTTTATTACTTCTAAAAATAGCGCCAAAAATTCATGCATCACAGATTTTTGATAAAATTTAAAATAGGCTCAAGGGGCGCAAAAAATAGGGTTTTTGGGAGAAAAAAATGCCTTACTTCGTCAATTCTCAAGATATCAATTCCAATTAATTTTATTATAAATCTCCTTAATATTATCTACAACTTTTATATTCACAAGTTTTTGATAGGACCAATTCGTACCGCAAAAAAAATTTAAAACGAAAACAAAAAGAGGGATTGAAGAAGTAAAAAATTCATAACTCCGTCAATTCAAAAGATATAAAATCAACTTAAATTTATTATATATCTTCTTAATATTGTCTACAACATCTAGATAGACAAGTTTTGGATAGGAACAATTCTTACAGAAAAAACAAATTAAAAATACATAGCGGTTGAAAAAAGAAATCATCTAAGTATTCAAATCCAAACTGTCTATTTTCTGACTCATTTTTAAATCCATTTTTGTTCTCAAACGCATCCAATTGCTAGATTCTCTTATTCAGAAACTATATAATGTACAGTAATGATCGATTTTTTGATAGAGGTAGAATATATTTCAAAAAATGATGTCAAAGTGGGCATTTTGAACAGAATTTCCCGAACCGATTGTGTTAGAAACGAAAAATATTGCCCTACTGAGAAAATAATTGTTTATTAATCAAGTTTTAATTAATTGAAAGAAAAATAAAAACACATGTCGCTTATAAATCTTTTCAAAAATCACGTCAGCATGTTTCATATATATATTTTTTTTTATTAAAAATTAATCTGAAAATGTGCCAGAAAATTTCGAGTTGTTGAGTATGGAAAAATATTTTTTTTAATATCGCCTTAACATGATTCTGATAAAACCATCTATTTTATAAAAAGGAAATAAAAACTCGTCAAAAGCAGACGGATAAAACTGTTAAAGTGGATTTATATCTAATAATGATTTAGTTTTTGTTGGTGAAATTCGTATACTTAACTTCGAAATCTATCTCTGCCTGTAGGCCGGGCCGGCAGGGATTTTTTACTATTAAGAGATTACAGATTTATCTGTAGAGAATCCACTTGTGGGTTTTCAATTTGACTTAAATTTTTTTTGTTGACTACTAGTTTTATGATTATTGAGTCAGCCTGACTCGTTAAATTTTAAATGAAATGCAAACCATGAAAAAAAAAATTACAATGATATCTCTAATATTATATTTAATCTTTTATGAAGAAAAATGAGCATATGCATACTCTTTCTTATTACAATATATTGTTTTTCATTGGAAACAACATTTCAGACATTTTTCTGATAAAATGGGATATACATAAACCTGACCAAAAAGAGTGAAAATTTTGCTCAATCCATCACTTGGACCAGGTTGTTTCTTTTGGGTAAAGTTGGAAAAAATCCAGTAATTAGTCGCACCTAGTAGTATGTGTTAATATTCTAATATTCTATATTTCTTTTTTAATTAGTTTGTTGAAAATAGACTCTGAATTTTTCTCAATTGTCTCGCATTTTTATGTTGACTGACTTTTGTTTTCAGATTAGTGAGTCAGTCTGATTCATAAATGTTCTGATAAAATAGATTATACTTAAACTCAACCCAGAAGACTTAAAACTCAGCTCAACCAGCTGGTCAGGCCGGATCGTTTCTTTTGGGTAAAACTTGGTAATAATTACTTGATCTGATCTAGGACTCTAGTCTACACCTCCTATGATTTCAGCCTGAATACACCACTGCAGATAGTATCCAGTCCTATTAAATATGAAAATATTGAGCACTTCTTTGTTATAGTGTATACCCTTATTACGATAGATAAAATGGTGGAGTTGAATTTGCTGAAAAAAGAAAGTTTTTCAAGGGCACTTTTTGACAGCATTTATAAATCTTTAAATGATCATCAAATTGTGATATTTTAATGAAATAGCTATCAATGTATCAAATGAACATACAATTTGTTTCATATTTACACTATTTAATACATACATGAAAAGCAATTTATTTAATCTATATATAATTAAGCCATATAATAATTTAACTAACATAAAATATACAATATAAATAAGCAGTCATATCATTGGACACTGTTTTACTTTCATGATTGTGTGTAATATTTGGCATGAAATCACACTTTCTTAGAACTAAGTATGTCAAGTCCCCTATAACAAAGAAGTACCAAATATTTATCTGCTGTGTTTAATTTTATAGTGCAAATAAGAAATCAGAAAATGTCTTTTCCATATTTGTTTTTTGAAATTCATATATTTTTCTTTTTTTTTTAGACAACGAAAAAGAAGAAAAAAAATAACAGAAACAGTGATATTTACTCAAAAAATCAGGTAATCATTATTTAATTTAATTTTTTATGCTCACATTCTACTATACATTATTTTATTAAAGGACAAAGTTAAAGACCTCTATACCTCTATTAGCTGAAACATTTTAATCTTAAAATTAAAAGTAAAATTATAGACAATAAAATTTATTGTTCATATGTTTAAAAAATATTAAAATCATACTAAGGGGATTTGGCATCCCTCTAATATCGATATTTAATGAAAATATCTATTTTGTAAATTTTTCTTGAGTAGCCTCTTGTTATATCGCATGTGCCACAAGACTAGAAAAAAAAAATGTGAAATCATTGAGGGCCTTACATTTAAAAAAAAGCAGTAACCTACAAATGCATATTCGTCATTCATTAGTCTATGTATATTACAATCTATATTAATAAAAGAAAGCTTCGCTCTACAGCACAAACGAGGTTGAATTTTTTTGTGAAGATAGTTGAAGCCCTTTCCTGATGCACCTGAATCTCAGAATTTTAACATTTTAATAATTAGTTGAGTTATTAATTAACAATTGCAACTCGCTCTCATCAAAAAGTCGTCCATTTGATCCCCGGTCAAGAAAAGCACATGCACACGTGTACAAACTCACTTAAGTATCAGAAGCTGGTGAAGAAACGTTTTTGACTGTATTTCTGTTTTTTTATTGTTTTGTTTTAATCCAAATTGACCAAACCGCTTGGTACAGTTAAAATTGAAAGACATATTTTGAAAGATCATACTCTTATGTCTCAAATGACGCAATCAATTAAAAAAAATGTCACAGTTAACCCTTTGAAAAACTTTTTCAAAAAGGGTCGTTTTCCAAAAGAAATTTTCCCCCTTATTGCAACGCCCCTCCAGGATGCAATTTTAGAGGTACTGACAAACCAAAAATATGCTCTTAAAATTAAAACCTTCTTCTAATCGATAGTACAATCGATTTTATAAATACGAACTTTAACATTTTCAAATACAACGGTGAACGCAGGTCACTTCGCGGCTCACAAAGACGATATTTTTTCTATGCTACATGTAACTAAACATCCGCATTATAGCACAATCTTTTAAGAGCATCTCAATTGACCAGGTTTACATCACCTACAAATATTTTGAAACGTTCGGATGGGTAGAAATATTTTTTACAAAATAAAAAGTGTGAAAATTTCGACGAAATCGGTAAAAACCTGAGTGTTTCATTACTGTTTCAACCCTCCAGTGCACAATTTTAGTGGTACCTACAAACCAAAAATATTTTCTTAAAGCTGACATTTCTTCTAATCAATGGTGCAAACAGTTTTAAAATATATGAATTTTAACCCTTTCAAATATACCCACAAACTCAGGTGACTTCGCGTCTCACATAAACGATGTTTTTTCTGTGTTAAAAAGTAACAAAATGTCTGTATTTTAACACAATCTTTTTAGAGCATCTGAATCTAAATAGACCAGATTTACATCACCTAGAAAAATTTTGAAACGTTCGAATGGGTGGGAATATTTTTTACAAAATAAAATGTGAGATAATTTCAACTTAATTAGTAGAAACCTGCGTGTTTCTATCGGGTTTCGCTAGCTTTCGGTACGCATAGACTCCAAAAATAAAATTACACAAAAAATGAGATACTAAATAGTATGTACTTTCGATCAATATTTTTTCGTGATTTTTTAATTTAAAAATATAAAATCAACAAAATGGAGTTAAAGATATAAAATCGTACAAATTTGAGGTTCATTTAAGGGTCATTCATCATGGGGCCTGGGAAATGCCAGGCGGATCAGCTAGTACACTTAATAAAATTAATGATAGAGAATTTCACTTACTTATTATTACACCAACATGTGTAATAAGTTACTTTAAAAGTGTGATTAAGGTAGTTTTTAAGGGGGTGGAGAGACATCTTGACATAAGAGCAATATAACAAGAGGTGATGTGATTGGGCTTAATTTATTCATATACTTAATGCTTATTTTAATTTACTTATTAATTTTATTTTTATCCTGGCGGATCAGCTAGTACACTTAATAAAATTAATGATAGAGAATTTGACTTACTTATTATTGCACCAACATGTGTAATAAGTTACTTTAAAAGTGTGATTAAGGTAGTTTTTTTGGGGGGTGGGGGGGGAGACATCTTGACATAAGAGCAATATAACAAGAGGTGATGTGATTGGGCTTAATTTATTCATATACTTAATGCTTATTTTAATTTACTTATTAATTTTATTTTTATCCAGGCGGATCAGCTAATACACTTAATAAAATTAATGATAGAGAATTTCACTTACTTATTATTGCACCAACATGTGTAATAAGTTACTTTAAAAGTGTGATAAGGTAGGGTTTTTTTTTTTAGGGGGTGGGGAGACATCTTGACATAAGAGCAATATAACAAGAGGTGATGTGATTGTGCTTAATTTATTCATATACTTAATGCTTATTTTAATTTACTTATTAATTTTATTTTAATTAACTGTGATGTCTTATCATTGTTGTCCCAGAGCCAGGGTTGCCATACGAGAGATCATCAGGTTTCCACTGTAGGAAACTTGTTATGGATTCTCAACAAGTACTAAATAAAATTGAAGTTATAAGAACTAAGATGAACTTCTGTAAACTAATAATTTTTATTAATCTCCCAATACTTATTTTGGTGGCATTTTTGTTTAAAAGTTATCATTATTGCAATTAGATTTATGTATTATAATTATGATGTGCAAGATAAATGTTTTGTCTTTCTTTCTTTTATTCTTCTGCTTATTTATTTTTATGGGGTTTTCTTTTTTTTTTTTTAACAGATTGACAAAATAAGAAAAAAACAGCTTCTGGAAGCTAATAAAGAAGAAGAAAAAACTATCAAAAGATTGGAAAAGCTTTTAAAAATTGATAAGAAGAAAAAAAAGGGGTCTGCTGGTTTAGGGGATGGTTTAGATTGTATCCTTTTTACATTGCTGAGTTACTAAATAAAATGAAAAATTTTCAAATTATGAGGAATTAAAAAGTTAACAATGTTCTTTGAATTCATCATGGTATTTCGCTATTTATTTCCACATATTGAGTTCAGTTTGCATGGTTTTATTCTTTTAATCCTGGTAAAATGAAGAATAACTCGCCACTCTACTAGCAGAAAATTCAGGGCGAGTGAAGTACATTCCATTTTTTGTAATGTATTCTGTACATTACTTTGAGAATGATATTTCTTTATTGTTTGAACAAATGTCAAAGGAAATATAAGTTTCTTTTATGTAATGGAAATAATGATGCATAAAGCTGTTTTTGCAATCAACTAATAAAATAAATCCATACATTCCATTCCAACAAAAATAATTACGATGATTTGGCTAATTTTTGTAAAAACAATCACTGAAAATCAAGTTGTAAATACATAATTAGATTTGTAAATCTTGATTAAATATGTTGTTTTGGAAATAGTATAGAGGTATAATATGTATCCAGAACTTCAGAAATTTTGACAAAACCAAAGAAAACCAGTTCTTAAAATTTAGATTAAAAATTTTTCTTTATAAAAAACTTTTAAAACTGGATATTTATCAGAGAACTTTTCAGGGCTGTCTGCCCACCTACCTGCCCAAAAAAACCTGGGTAGGTTAAAAAAAAACCCATAAAAGTGGGTTTTATTGGGTTTTTTGGTTTTCTATAAAAGTTTTTTGCTGCACAGAGCCATTTATTTTAAATTACTACTTATATGTTATGATTCTGTTATATAAGTAAGACAAAAATTTAATCAAATTTAGGTTTTCAGACATCTTTAAAAATTATTTGAAAAAAACTGCAAAACCCAAGCCTCACCAAATTATAATTATTCAAATAACTTGTATTTTTTTTTTTTTTTTTTATTACTACATAAGAAAAATGACTATAATTTATCATTCATTATATTATATATCATTCATTAAGGTCCATATAATTTATCAAATTTTTTTTATAACAATCGCTTAAAAATATGTTTATATATAATGTATTATGTATTTTTCCAGTTGTCCATTTAATATTCCAGTTTTCATTATGTCCATTTAATATATATAATCCAGTCCATTTAATATTTCCATTTAATATTAATTTTGTTTTATGCCCAAAATCCCTATTTTTATTATTAAAATGTACAACATAAGATAACAGACACAATGAAAACCAGAAAGAGGAATTTGTCATCTGTACCTGTCTGAATAAGAAAACTTTTTTTCTTTAATTTAGACACTCTGCATATAAGTAAAATTGAAATATTAAATACAGCTAAACTGCCAAAATACATAATACATTATCAACACATTTTTATGTACTATTTAAAAAATGAATTATAAAGTATACACTATAGTCATTTTTCCTATGTAGTCATAAAAAATTAAAAATACAAGTTCTTTTTTATTATATTAATTTTGTGAGGCTTGGGTCTTGCAGTTCTTTCAAATCATTTTTAATTTTTATGCACAGATGTCTGAAAATCTAAATTTAATTAAATTTTTATCTTACATATATAATAGAATCATAACAAATAAGTAATTAAACATAGTTGGCACTGTTCAAAGAAATGTGCAGCAAAAACCCAATAAAACCCACACGGGTTGGGTTAAAAAAAAAAAAAAAGTGTTTTCTTTTTAGCCCTGGAACTTTTATAATTCTTTTTTGGAATACTTTGAAGAAAACAGTCCATCATACCTAAAATCAAACATTGGTGATGCTATAATTTTCTAGCACTGTGTATTGTGCAATGACAGACCAATGTTTTCTTTTTTTATGTACAATGCCTGTTTTCAAACAGAATGATAAAAATGGCCTGTTGTTATATGAATTAGTTTCTTTTATATTTTTTCTTGTCTGTAAATAATTTACTGTTATAAATTTTCTCATAATATCTTTGTTTTTGAATGAAAAATTAAACTGAAATTTTTCCTCTTAATTGCGTCGAATTTGTTGAATAGCAATTGGTGACAATCTCTGATGAAAATGAATAAACTTTTTTTTGTGCATATGTATGTTTAACCCAGACTGTTTATAAATTAAATATTTTAATTTGAGGTATGGGGAAACCAAAAGTAACAGAAACAATTACATATCTAATACAGTACAGGACCCATTATCCGGAATTCCAAAATCTGGAAAAAAAAAAATTGAAAATTTTCTAAATTTGTAAATTTTTACTAAAATTTTGCGATTTCTGAAATTTTTCGAAAATTTTACAGATTCCTAATTTTTTTTGGTCTATTGTGTTGCAATATGTAATCACTAAAATATGTTACATCAGTGATGGGGAATATGTCCCCCCCCCCCCCCCGAAATTAGAAAAAAGTCATTTTTCTGTCAAATTTTAGTTTAAAACTACTTTGTATTACGATTTGTTTTTTAAAAAAATCGTCAGATATTTCATACCCTCTCTCACTTCAACAAAATATTATGGCTATACAATTGTGTTACTTGAATTAAAAGTGATTCTGAGTAAAAAAAAAAAAAAAAAAAACATAAATTCACAGCAAATTTTTTTAACGCTTACAGAAGAGGGGGGGACCCCCTCGGCACTAATTATGCTTTTTTCTGCGATCCTTTAACGAAATTCACGTTTTTACACGATCTTTTGATGAAATTAAGGTTTTTTTTTTTTTTTTTTTTTTTTTTTTTTTTTATAAAGATCCTTTGAAGAAATTTTTTTTCGCTATCTTTTGACGAAATTTGCGTTTTTTTCGCGAGATTTCGACGTCATTTGCGTTTTTTCCCGCGATCCTTTTATGAAATTTAGTTTTTTTGCGATCTTTTGACGAAATTTGAGGTTTTTATCGCGAGCTTTTGACGAAATTTGCGGTTTTTATCGCGATCTAATGACGAAATTTGCGGATTTTTTCGCGATATTTTGACGAAATTGCGAGGGGCTTTTTCGATTCTTTGAAGAAATTTTTTTTTTGCTATATTTTGACGCAATTTGCATTTTTTTGTGGTCCTTGGAAGAAATTTGTATTTTTTCGCGATTCTTTGACGAAGTTTGCGTTTTTCCCATGCTTTTTTGATGGAATATGGGAGGACCCGAAATCCGGAAAGCCTTCTGTCCCGAGGATCCTGGATAATAGGTCCTGTACTGTACAGTGAAGATGAGAAGCCTAAGATGAGTAAAGATTCTTATTCTTTTGATTAATTCATTTTTTGCAATCTTTAGCAGCTAGCTATCATACTTATTTTTCTGAAAGGTTTTATAAGTGTCATTAAAAAACTGTTTGAAAGAATGTGAGAAAAATCTCACAGTTCTTTTTTAATGCCACCTTATTAAATCGTTCTTGGCGCCAACTGCTATTTATCTTGTTTTGCCATCGCCTTTTCTTTCCAACTACCATACTTCATTAAGCCTTACTTTGGATGGCAGTGCACTATATGTTGACTCTGCTTTGAGCTGCTTTCTACAGAGATACGCCTCCTTTCAGTGCTCACTTTCGTTTGAAATGTGCAAATATTTATAATATCCTGCACTATTTGGAGTGATTTTCTCTTCTAAGTGGAGAACGTTACATTTGGCTTTTCTTTTTTAAGAAGCATGATTACTTTCTTTCAGTTTGCAAATCAAAATTCATTATTTAATTACAGTTTTCTCATTTGATTTTTTTGGAGGGGGGGGGGGTGTTCATCATTATTCTAATTATCTAATCAATTTAAATTTTTATGTTTTATTAATTTTCTTGTCCCATAGATTTGGTTTACAGGGTGCGGCAGGTATTTGAGAACAAATTAACGCCTGCTTTCAAACCTAAACAGACTCTACAGATAGAACATTTTTTGCATTTTAATTTTCTGTACAGGTGACCACATACACAATGGATGGCCATCATTCACTCCAATCACCATCAGCCGCAATAACAGCCTCTACACACTGTCCAAACCAACTGAAGGCAGTAATCAGATGTGTATTGGGAATGTTTGCCATTGAATACAAACGACTTCCCTGAGAACTGCAGCAGTGTTGTGTAAATGCCTATTGGAGTCCCTCTTAACCATGTCACATACGTAATAGCCTGTCGGCTTAATACCTGGTAAGCTGAGAGGCAACAAATTGAGGATGACATGGTCATGAAAGCTTTTGGCCATCCATTATTGTGTTATATGGGGTGGTGCAGAGTCTGGGTAAATAATCTACAGTCTTCCTCATGTTAAAGAATTAATCCAGAGCTTTTAGACCCAGGTATAAACAACGGCGTTGACTCTGGTACCAAGAATGAAATATGGAGGCTTTAGGTCATCGTTGTTGCTCATGACTCCCCAGAATCATTAGTAATGCTGGAAATTTTCTTTGCATGACGGTCAGAACTTCTTTGGGGATTTTATACAGCCACCAATCTTTTTGTGATTCTCTTTCTGGACATGGAAAATATTTTTCTCATCTGAGGAAAACAGCTTCTCTGGCTTCTCTTCATGTTTCAGCTTGTTAAGGAGGCCTTTGACTCTAGTCAGACGGTTATCCCTGTATCTCTTGAACAAGAACTGTCCACTCCTCCCCACATATGACCTCTAACGAATGCCTCACGGATTGCACATCTCATGGTGGCCTCATCAACCTGCAGCTGCCCAGTGAGTGCCCTGATTGACTTCCTAGGATTTTTATCAACATGAATGACAAATTCCAGTGTATCGATAATGACATATTGCTGACAATGTCATTTCCTGTATGAAACGGTTGTCACATCAAACCTGGCAGCCTCTAGTTCCCTCCTTACTTTAAAGACTAATGACCGGGCGAGTTTCAAGAATGCAGCAGTCCCTAAATCAGAGTTTTCTTCAGCCAATGGAACAATGACAACATGCCTCTTCATTTCCTCAGTTACTCTAGGTTCTGACATGTTTACATGTAACAGAAAAGAATTTGTAATTATGTTGTAAAGGATGATATTTCACCTATAATGTGTTTTCTCAACTACCTGCCGCACCCTGTATATTCAAAATTTGTTAATTATCACTTCAGAATTCTGTTTGATGACCTGTTGTCATGACGTAAAATAGAGCACAAATTTATCCGGCAAAAGCGGGCCTCTATGCTTGCTCTCGAATATGCTAAACCAGAGTTTTTAAAGATTTTCGTTCTCAAAGTTGCTACATTTTAAAGAGATGATGTGAACTGTTTTTGATGCCATATTTCCAATAATCAGTACTGCCTTAATTCAATTAATTCTAAAGGATTATAGATTTTTTTCAAGATGTTTATTTTTAAAGGTATTAGCAAATACTCAAAATTTTAGACTCAAGATTAGCAGTAGCCAAGAGAGAAGTTTATAACCTTTCCCTGCTACTAATGGAATTGAAAAACCAAGTATTTTATTTTCACCAATCTGTTTCTTCATTTCATCTTTTTATTATTCATTTTTCTCTTCATTTTTAAACAGATCTAAAAGAACGCAACTTAGTTACATTGGGATTATTGCTATTTTCTATATTCTGTACTCCACAAGTAGATTGATTTCAACGACAAATATAATAAAATATTCAACAAATAATTATTTTATTTATGCTGCAAAGAAAAAGCAGAAATTTTATAGATGAAAAATTAAAATTAAATAATGAAAATTATAAAAACATGCATAGGATTAAATTAATAAATATTCTCCATACTAGTTTAATAATTCAAATTTGATACAAAAAATTAATAAATATTCTGCATATTAATTTAATGATTCATATTTGATACAAAAAATACTAACATTATGTAATGTAAATAATTATGGGTGGAATACACATATATGTGAATCAAAATAGTACTACAACTCTAATTTTAGGTCAAATTTTGCATGATTAATTACTTTTTAAATAACATAAAATTTGATGTGGTATTAAATTTTGTTATAAATTCAAAATATGATCTTAAATTTGAAGGTGATAATCAAAAACATAAAGTTTTTAGTAATTTCCATGTTGAAGCACCATAAACACAATTTATGTATCAATTAATTAAAAGTAAACCAGTCAGTTGGCATCAGTTTGTTTTCTATTTGATTATTGTGGCAAACTTAGTAAAGGATGTTATTATTTTTAAAGGACTTTACAATAAACATGAATTTTTCAAATAGTGTTCTTTGCAATAATACTTCCAGTGCAGTGAACAATTATAATAAACAGTGAACTTTTCCAAGTATTAAGTGGAAAATGCTCATTTTCCCTTTAAGTAATATGAACAATAGCTTGCTTTAAAAATAAAATTATATGTTATTATTTTCAAAAATTATCATGGTAGTATGTATAAATTTGGAATTCATATAAGTGAATATTTTGTAAGTTATTTTTGAAAATAGCAAATATGTTTTTTGATATTTTTAAAATAACATTATTTTTTTTTTTCAATCCTCTTAACAAGTTTAATAAGTAAGCAGTTTTTATTATTTTTTTTTAATAATCAATAAACTTGAATCTTATAATGGTAATATTAATAATGGAGATTTAAAAAGGTTTGAATTTTTTTTTTTTTTTTTTGAATGAATTTAGATGTTTGTCTAAATAAGGATTAAAATCACATGTTTTGTTTGTTTAATTTTTACTAAAGCATTTTACATGACAATCATTGTATAACAGTCAAAAAAGTGTAGATGCCATATTATGGAGATTACCCCCCACCCCTTAACCAAAATTTTATTCAGATTTACTTGAAGTTATTGACAAGAAAGATGACAACATCGCTCTTTCTGATGATTTAGAAGATGACCTTGCTGCGGTTGAAGAGAGTAAAACTTCACTGGCTCCTAAAAGAAAAAATATCGAGGAATCTGAAGTTCCTCAACCAAAACGAAGAACACTTACGGACCTTTTACGAGAAAAAGAGGGTTGCATACCTGAAAGAGGAAAAAGTGATGCCCCTTTTGATAATGAAGAATTTTCAGATTCTGAAAATGCATCTGATCAATCTGAAAATGATGAAAACAATGAATCATTATCTAATAGCTATTCAGATTCAGATAATGATAATGAAAATGATGATGAGTGTGAGAGTACTGCAGAAAAAAAGAGTAAACCAAAAGTATGGGAAGATATTTATGGAAGATTTAGAGATGAAAAGGGTAATGTTATTAAAAATATCGAACCTCAAAAGTACATACCTCCTAGTTTAAGGAAAAGTTCTTCTAATGATCAAAAACAGGAGGAACTCTTAAAGATAAAAAGAAATTTAAAAGGCTTATTAAATAGGTAATGTAGTAAAGTTTCTTTTCTTTTTTTTTCTTTTTTTTTTCTTTTTGTTATTCTAAAGCATTTAATGCATATAATCATCTAAGTCTAATTTTTTGAATTATTTGTCTTTCATAATTAGGTTGAGTGAGTCGAACTTACAACCAATTTCACATCAAGTTGAAGAAATGTACATGAAACATGGAAGAAATGGTATTGCTTTGTATATATATATATAGATAGATTGATAATATAATTTTTTAACTGCTTTTAAAGAGGAATATGCAAATTTTGAAATTATTAGCTGTTGACATATCTATTTTTTTCAATTTATAGTGTTATTAAAATTATTTATGACAAAGTTATTTCTTTTTTACTATCAGTAATTAGAAATGATTTGAACTTTGATTAGTTAAAACATTTATGTTTTGTGGCTGTATTTCTGAAAGTATTGTTTGTTCAATAATAACAAAAATTAAAAGTTACTAAAGTGAAATATGACAAATAATATTGTCAAAAAGCATGAAGTTTGTTTTTGCAATTTTTATATTTGTGATATTGTAATAGTAAGTGAACACAATTTTTTTGTTTCTGTATTAGAAATACTAAATCATGTTAAGAGAGGATGGGCAAGAGTTTTTAAATAAATAAAATGTTGCCTCTAAATCAAAATGAAGATAGAGGGGATGTTGAAGAAACATGTTGTGCTTATTTACAATTTCGGTTTTGCCCAGCCACTGTTGATCTTCTACATCAATAAGTATCAGGATTTTTCACTGCTAGTCATAGTCATCTCCTTTAAGTTCAAATATAGGGATTCTGAGGGGGGGGGGGGGGGGGGGGGATATATTTATGTTTTATAAGCTGGCTTAATCTAGGTAGGTACTTTATAATTTAATATGAAAGTAATTTCTTCTTTGAATTTTATATTCTAAATATAATTTGTTTTGTATAATACATGAAAAAGATTTATCAAAAAAAAAAAGCATTAAACAATTCATTTAGCATATTTTTCATTTAGAATTTATGCTTTGTCATAGTGCTTTCTTTCTTTTTTTTTTTTTTCAATAAAATTTTGTACTTTTTATTATTATTATTATTATTTTTTTTTTTTAATGTTTAAATGATTTTTAAGTTACTAAAAATACATATGAATCTATATCAAGCCAATTAATAATAAAATTAATTCTTTATATGTAGAATATTAATTTCAAAGTTGAAATTTATCATGTTCAAGGGTTGTATCTTATTTTTTTTTATTTTCGAGAAACTGAAAATGTCTGATACAGTAATTGTAATTTAAAAAAAAAGGCACTGAGTATATTATTTGATTCGATTTTTAGGGAACATCACTGTGTACTCTTGCTTCTTTGTTTCCTTTCAAAGTCGTAATAATAATTAAATACACTAATAAGTCGATTGTTTTCTGTCTTCTTTTTTACATAGATACTCTTACATAAATTTATTTTCAATTGATTGAGCGGAATCTGCTGAATTTGATTACCATGTTTTTCTTCTATAGTATAAAGGTGTTAATATCATTAAACTTTGTAGAGTAGAAAAAAATCTATTAGCTGAACTGATTTAATTATGCTATTTCTTTTAATATTCACATACATGTATTTAATTTTCATGCTGAGAAAGTTAATGTAATAAATATATTACATAAATAAAAATTTAATTCTAATTAGTAATTAAATTAATTTTGTGATTAAGATGCACTAAATGTAATGACTAAAACAATTTAGTTTTTATAAAAAATGGAGAAAGAATAGCAAATAACAGGAAAGAAAAAACATTTTTTTAAAGTTTTTCTCACTTTCTTTTTTTTTTTTTTAAAGTTTTATATAAATGCTTGACTCTGAAATTTATTTGGAGAATAACTATGTTAGAATTTTTCAATGTACAGCATTAAAAAGTGAAAAAATATATAAATTATATTATAGATGGTTAATGCAAATCCTCTGTTGGTTATTATTACTCTTTTTCAAAATGTAATTGTTTAATTTGAAATATTTACAATAAATAAATAAATAAATTCCTTCTTAAATGTAAAGAATTGGTGGTAGTTAAGGCTGGTCTCACATCTGAAGGGTCTAGTTTCGGACACATTTCTGAATTCCTTTTTTGTTTGGAAACCTTAAATTTGGCAGGTCTTTTCATAAACTATGTAATCGAAGGTTTTTTTTGCATTTTTTTTGGTAAAGGCAAGAAATCTTTCAGAAAATACTTTCAAATTGGGTATTTTGAACTGAATTCCTGACACGGCAGTTGGGGAGTACATATTGTCACATGTCAAGAATTGTTTGGAATTCTGTAAGCAATTTATTTATCAAAAAATGGAAAACACTATTTGATTCTGAATTGCTTCAATAGTCAGGCCTGCCAATTTTATGCCTCTATGTTTAAAAATGAGTCAGAAAATTTGTCAAAAAGTTTCATGTTGATGAGCAGGGAAATTGGGAACCACCTTAAGTAATCATATATTTATACTAGGTGTTTCAAAAGTGAAACCTGATAAAATATTATATATGAGTCAGCGAGATTTGCAGTTTATAGATTAATATTCACCATTATATGAAAAAATAGTTCAAAATCTTGTCAGTACAATGGATGGAGGCTGCCACAGCTAATACCAGAAAGTGTAGTATGCATATAACTTATGCAATGCAAAATTAGGATCACACCAAAACATATGTGATTTCTGGTTGTGGGGCTGCCTAATATCAAATGTTTGTAGGGGAAATTCCCAATTTTTATCAGCACTGAAAAAAGGCCATATGCTAGAAAATAGAAGTCATTTCCATTGTTGCACTGTATTAGGCGTTTCACCAAGACTGTTCTTGTGCTAGAATGTGGTAGGGGACACACTGAGCATATGTAGCTGTAAATCATGCAAATAAATATAGATTATTTTATAATTATTACCTTAATGTTTTCTTCACAGCAGCATCCTGAGCTGTTGAGGTTTTGAATGTTGAAAATTTTTTTCAATCTTACAAAATTTCTATTATGTTGAAATGCAGCTGCAGATGTATTATTCTATTTGAAAATTCACACTGGATAAATAACGGAAAAAAATAATAACCTAATGTGTAATCTTTAAAAATTTTCATGGCACTTTTTAGATCCTCTCATGGGACAGCAATTGAAAACTCATGGTCTAGACTCACATAACTCTTAATATGAATCACAATGACATTATATAATATTTAAAATATAGAAATTCCATTGTAATCATCTTATACAAAATTTATTTATGTTGATTAACATATTGTCTGGTGAATTTGTTTTGTTTTATTTTCAGATATTAATGAAACTTTATTCTCTTTAATGAGTGATCTGGTTCTTACACCCATTCAAACTGCTCCCCGCTTGATTATGGAGCAGGCTATGTTGATAGCACTGTTACATGCCAACATTGGTGCTGAAATTGGTAAGATACATATAAAAATTTTGTTTTATTGTATTAGGTCATTATGAAATGTTCGATTATCCAGGGCCAGATTAACAACAGGGCAAACTTCCACCAGTAAATTTTAGTAGACATTTTCATCTTGTATAAATGCCAAATTCATGAAAAATTACTGTCATGAATAAGGCAAAAATGTATATTCTTTTTTACTGGTGGAAGTTTGCCTCATTGGTAATCTGGCATTTTATACTTAATGATCTAATATTATATTTTCTTTCTTATATTAATGGTTATACAAAAAGTTAATTTAGCTGTGTTCTTCCCAGATTTTTTTTCTTTTTTACTGGTGAAAACCTGGTGAAGAACAATGTATTAAAAAAGGCTTCAGGGAGACATGCATACATACATACATAGTAAAATTATAGCCAATAAGCAAACTAAAATTACTGGCAGATTCACACAGTGAAATGGTTCTGTGGATAATATCGCATAATTCATTCTAACAAACATAAAATGTTTGATTCAGTTGTAATCAAAATATGTATTTTGTAGATATGAAACTTTTGTGTAGTTAAATCATTGTATTCTAGTTTTGATTATTTAACTTTCACATTTTAATAATGCCTTTCAAACAAATAAATATTTATATTTGCAAAGAGGCCAATAATGTAAAATAAAATGAGGCATTTTATGTTAATAAAACTAGATATTGAAAGTTATGATGGCATGGTATTTTGTATACTTATTTTCCTTCATTCACTTCTTATTTTGTTCCCCAATTACTTGCTCTGTCCCTTCCTCCTTTAGTTTGGTTGACCTTTGTTTTATAAAATTAAAGAATCAAGTGCTTGAAATTTTGATAAAGGTTTATGATTATGAAATATGAATCTTGCATTTATTTCATAGATTTGACTTGCTACATTTTATTCTGACTTTAGGATGTTCTAAAAAAATATTTTTCTCCATGAAACTTTCTGACATATTTATGGGCTCAGTTTTAAACTCAAAAACATGACAGTTGTGCACAGTTTTTCAGTTTTCAATAAATGAATTACATCATGAGTTAAAAGTGATTGTTGTCTGTCATGTTGATCTTTATTGGGCTGTTTGTTGCATCTGGAAATTAAGATCAAAGCTTTGGCACCATTTTCTGAAAGTTCTAGAACTATTTGATTCCATAGTTTTTGAATAAAAGTAATTCCCTGGTGATTTCTTTTACAAATAAATATAAATTCAGGAATGTGTCAGAAAGTAGCCAATTTGGATTTAAGAACAGCCTTAATTTAAAACTTTTCAAGCAATTAAGTTATTGAAAATAATAACAACAACAACAATAATAATAACAATGATGCAATCAGAATCTTTACTTTGAAGGGGGTTTGAAGTATTACTATTTATAATTTAAATGTTTTACATGCCTATAAATTATTTTTAGTAAATAAGAGACTTCTAAAAGCTGACATAATGAAAAACACAAACAGTCAAAGTAAATTTTGCCTTAAGATTTTCTAAGACTTCATAAAAGGCTCCTCTTTTTATTATTATTATTATTAAATTCTATTATTAGTTCACACTCTCCCTATATATATCTTGTTCAAACTTTCAATTGTTAATAAAATACTTATTATTCATCCACTCAAGTTCAAATACATTTTTTTAAACTTGTAGTGGATGACACTTGATGTTAATACAGTTTTTTCATATATTAATTGATTAATTTAATTTTAATTAATTTTTTTTTTATATGGGAGAAAAAAATGGCGGCTATTGGTTATTGAACAGCATTTAATACATCTCCATACCTATAAGGGGCAACCTGTTCTGTCACCAAACACCGCCAAGTTTATCACCAACTTGGCGAT
This sequence comes from Maratus speciosus, assembly GCA_963932465.1. Taxonomy (NCBI): domain Eukaryota; kingdom Metazoa; phylum Arthropoda; class Arachnida; order Araneae; family Salticidae; genus Maratus; species Maratus speciosus. The sequence goes on from OZ010788.1 coordinate 462,816,651, forward strand.
ATATTGCCTAATTTGGCGACCAAAATGAGTCACCAAAAGTGATGCCAACTTGGCGATATCTCTAATATTTCGCCAAATTCCTATAGACTTTTATTGTAAACCAATAGGGTTTACTTGCTTATAGTAAATCAACAAATTGAGATATTTTAATGCAACAAAAACTAACATTAGCTTAAGGGATTATATTAAATTTTTCTTTGGTGATCTAAGTAGGAATTGACTTTTAAAAAAATCATTTTTATATTACTTGTTTAATATTCACATTAAAGTAAAAGAAAGGTAGTGAGAAAAAACAAAAGCAGTTACAGGTATATTTTGCTGCTATTATTCCTCATCTGCTCTTTCTTAATTTTGCACTGAAGAAGGGGCTCCCTATTGTGAAGCTTTAATTCATATGAATGCTTTTGTCTGTTTATGCTTCACATTTCACTTGTTTTTATACATCATGTATTCAACTTCACAATGAGTTTTGTATGCATCTAATCAGTTTTTAAGTGTTCTGAAAGAGGTTCTAACTTTTAAATCTTTCATCCTTCCCTACAAAGTGATAAATAGTAGTTATAAAAGGTTGATAGCTGCAATATTAATGACACTGTAATCTGCAGTATCATCTTGGAGATGGTCTGATTGCACTTTTTAAAGATTTGTGTTTTAAAACTGTTCAGCATTTAATGTTTTCTTGAACTATTATAATGAATAAATGTTTCGTTATTTTTGTTTTCTGAGAGTTTATTAGTATTTTGCTTTTAATATCTGTTTTTAAAATGCCTATATTTTATGCTTACTTTTAAAATAAACTTTGATTCTGATTCCCTGATTTATTCTGACTCCCTATTGTGAAGCTTTAACTTATCTGAATGTTTTTGTCTGTTTATGTTTCTCATTTCACTTGTTTTTATAGTGCATCATGTATTCAACTTCACAATGGGTTTTGTATGCATCTTATCAGTTTTTAAGTGTCCTAAAAGAGATTCTAACTTATAAATCTCTCATCCTTTACTACAAAGTGATAAATAGTAGTTATAAACGCTTGATAACTGCAGTATCAATGACACTGTAATCTGCAATATCATCTTGGAGATGGTCTAATTATTGTACTTTTTAAAGCTTTGTGTTTTAAAACTGTTCACTAAAAACTAAATTTCTATTTTAATAATAAATACATGTGTATTTTTTAAAAACAGTGTTCTTAAAATTTTTATTAAACACCTATTTTAAAACTCTCTGACTGCTTATCCCGCAATTTCCATGGGCAAGATATTTGTAGAAATATTTATATATTATAATATACAATTTTGCTTTAAAAATTCCACAGTCAAAGGATAAAAATGCAAATGATAGATATTCTACATATTTCAAATACATACTGATTTCAAATATATAATAATAAAGGGCATACTGATCAATTACATATTGATTGAATGGATAAAATAATATATGTATGTAGGAAGATTATATGTAAAATGTTAATATATAGATGACTTGAATAACTAGACGTTGGAATAACAACACATACACTTTAATACAATTCTATAAAGATAATTTTATATCACTTTGTTGATACCTTTTTTAAATACAGTTCATTTCTCACTTAAAACTTATAACAAACTTCTTTCGAACACTTTAATTAGGCTTAACAATGCCTTCCTTGCATCTCGTAAACCGATGCTTCATGAACAGTATTATTTTTTAGACTGACTCTTTTCTAATTTTGAATATGTCCAAACCTTGATCTCGTGATCGTGAATTTTTATAACTCGTCCTTTCAAATCATGGATAATAAAAATATCAGATCCTCAGTTAATTTGCTGATCATGCACGTCATACAGAAAATAGAGTATGTTTAAATTCAAATCCTACATATATATATATATATTAAGCAGTCAGAAGGTTAAACAAAAATTTTTAAAAAATTAGAATTTTCCTCATTGAAAAAGAGTCATTAATTTTTTTTCTCATTATTATTCAGATGTAAATATCTGTTATAATTTGAAAAACCTTTAAACCCTCTAAACCAGCCATACTCAACCTGTGGGCCGCATGTAGCCGGAGATCTTTTTTATGTGGCCCGAGACATATAATCAGTAATCGAAATATAAAAATTGAGGTGTGCATAAAAATTTTTTATGACCTTCACTGTTGTTTTATATATTTTCATGGGAAGACAAAATCTGTCCTGTCATTTATAATTAATTAAAAATTATGTTAAAGCATCTTAAAGGCAGTTTTCTTCGTCAAACGTACAATTTACTATTTGTGCTGTAGTGGTGGATACATTTCTTAATTTTCAACACTAATTAAAAATTATTCCAAATTAATTAAATGTGCACTAAATATTTCTATAATTAAGAATATAATACTAAACAGTATTTGCATTGAGCAAAAGATTGATTTATTCTAAAGAACCACCCTGATTTTTTTTTATTTTGAAATTCTGCATTCATATATTGTTATGTTTTATACTTATTATATAGCTAATACTGCCACTTACAGTTGAACATTTGTCACGGAGAAAAATTGGGATCAAAGTTTTTTACACCACTATTTTCAAAGAACAAACTTCAGGATATTTCTACAGCATTACCAATAGAAATGTTTCATGAAGTTTATGTTTAGAAACAATGGTGTTAAAAGTTTTTGGTAACATTTCTTCTGAGACAAACATTCAATTACATTGTTATGCTAATTATGTTATCTTACTAATTGTATTACTCTCCCCACCCCCTCCTCCTCTTTTAACTGTGTTGTGGCCTCTCTAACATCGCAAACATATGTTTGTGGCCCGCAAGAAAAAAAGGTTGGGTATGGCTGCTCCAAACAGTTTGCTCATATTTTTCCGTTTCCCCAACATAATTTAAATTAGCTGCATAATAAAAATTTTTTATACATAATCAGGTTTTAATAAAGGCATAAAAAGAAGGGCTGTGAGAGATATTTTAACACAAAACCACAAAGGGAAATTTAAATTAACATAATGAGTTTAATGAGCATTTTTATGAAAATGCTAGAAAGCCCTATAACACTCAAAAAGTTAAAAAAAATTGGTAAAAATTATAATTTATAAAATCTGGTGTTTGTTCCAATTCTAAAAATAACATTTTATTTTATATAAATTAAAAAATATATATGCCTGTTAAAACAATGGGGTGAAATTAATGAAATAATATGAAGTAATGTGTTTTTTTTGCAATATATTTAATGTTAAATTGTTTTTTATAGGAGCATTCTTTCTGCAGCATTTAATAATGAAATTGGATAATCTATTTAAAATAGAAAATTATGGTGAGGGAAAAACATGTAATAATGTTCTGACTTTCTTATCTCATCTTTACAACTTTAAGGTATGTGAATGACTTAAAATTTTAATTTTAGTTATAATTTCTTTTTATTTTTAATGTTTTATAACATAGCACATAAATTAAAAAAATTGATGACTCCAATCTAATTTTGTATGCTTTTGTTGTGTTTGTTGTGGTTTCTGATGTAAAATGTGCCTGATGTCAATTCTGATGTCTGTGATGATATCAATTTTTTTAATGACAAAATCAAAATTTAAAGATATTATAATTGTTTTTATTCAAAGTAACGATCATCTTAATCAGTGCTTTTCAGCCAATAAATAGCGAATTTGTAAATTACTTCATGATGGAAATCAGTATTTTGAGGCTGGCAAGGCAGATTCTTTAAACTTAGCCAGTTTATTTGTGAGAGTTTTCCCATATAAAATAATAATAGTAATATATATATATATATGTATATATAAAGCCTCAACCCCCAAATATCTGAAGGCGATGATGAGTCATGAGTATATAAGAATGAGAGAAAGTTTAACAATGCAATCCATGAAGTTTTTGAAGCATGACATGAGTTATCTTAGATTGGCATTGTGATAGCCGTTTCTATTAAACAGTACTGTATAGAGGTATTGCAATTTATTATACATTTCTATGATTTTCTAACATACTTGCATAATTATGTCTTCAGAAGAGAATTATACTTGAGTGACTGAAAAAAATAGTAGATAATGTTTTTTGTATGCTGGCATGGCCATTATTCCTTTTAAATGTTTTGGGAGGCATCTCTATTTAAAAAAAATTATTTTCCATCATATGTAACAATGTTATGAAGAAATGAATTATTTTTGTTGTGTAATTAAGACTATGAATAGTTTTGAGCACTGCCCTGGCTAAAATTAATTTTAACCATTCAAAATTACAACCTTGCTTATAAACAAATAGAAAAAGGCTTTATAAATATGCACATGAACAAAATAAAATAAAAATATTGGCTGTATTCAATGCAGCTCATACCAGTATTTTAATTTTATAATGTCTGTATGCATTTTTTAAACCTTTTTTTAATTTGTTTATATGCAGGGTTGTAATTTTGACCAGTCAAAACTAATTTTAGCCAGGACAGTGCTCAAAACCAGTTTTAACTGTTCAAAACTGGTCATAATTAGTATTTCCTAAATCTTATTTTCTTAGGATTTTTCTTATTGATTAACCCAATTTCTTAACCTTTAGCTCTGGTGGGTGAATTTCTTCAAAATATTTAAATATCACATAGGCACCAGTATTTTGCAAACAAAAAATTTGGTTTATTATATACACAAAAAAATGCATTAATTTATTTTCAAATAAATTTGTTTGAATATTCTGGTGTCATTGTGACATTTGGAGGTTAAAATTAAGTAGGAAGAAATTCGCCCAGCAGAGCTCAAAGGGTTAAAGTGCAACTAATACATTATGACTTGAAATTTTGTGGGCAGTTATAAAAAATTTTAAAATATTGATTTGAAATTTGTAGAATGATATTTCATAATGTAGGATTTATTATTTTACCTACTTAAATGTCCTATTAGCTTATAGCTATAAATGAACTCATCAATCAGTTTTCAGGTATATACTAAATTTATTACTTATAGGTACAAACAAATGTAGGTCCAGGAAATTCAATAACATTATAAATAAAGTATAGATAATTCGCACATAGGTAAATATAGATAGAAGAAATCACATAGACTTCTTGTTTAAGCCTTCTTTTCGGCTATAGACAGCTTTTCAACCTTTTCTGGATATACCATCTATGGAACTATCAATATCTCTCTAGCTCTTACTTACTTTCCAATCGAGGCATTGCCACATATCTTGCACTTATTTCACGCTCCTCGTGTTATGCTTTTTACTTTCTGTCATATTGCATGTTGATTAAATAAACCCTTGAGTCTGTCAAATTGCATTGCTGAGAATATTTGTAATCCCACATTAATGCACCTGATGAATTTTGTGCAATCTTGTCATCAGTCAAAATAATATTTTTCCAATTTGGTCTCATTCTTAATAAAACATTAATTTCAGATCATCTTATCTTAATACAGCAAAACTTGTTGCTTGTACTCTTTTTTTTTTTCAAAAAAGCAAGTAAAATTTTAAAACTGCTTCTGTTTAATTTAATCAGATTTAATTTCTTTCACTTTTTATATAAAATTAGATGTGTAATCAAATTGTTAAAAATGAAAAATATTTCAGTACTTACTGTAACTGCCTATTTTTAGAAATTTTGTGCTGTTAAATTATAAAGTAGTGAAAATTAATATATAGTACTGATAAAATATTTGCTAGCTCTTCCAAATGTGTATTAAATAATGTTAAATGTCATTTTGACAAACCCTACCAAATATTATACTAAATATATCATTTGCCAAAATAAATTTTAACGCCATTTCCCCAATCAAAATGAGTTTTGATCAGGATGGTTAAAATGGGTTTTTTTCCATGGCTAAAAACAGCTCTGGTTAAAACAAATATAAAATTTGTGGCACCCATTTTGTGGAATTTCTTACTATTTTAATTATTTATTGCTTATGACAAATAATTCTTAACTGATCAAAATGTACTTGTCTTGAGTGGATTTTCATTTATCTCCAACTGCTGTTCTGAGTTTAGATTCCAAAATTGAAATTTTTAGCCCGTAGCCAGGTTAAACTGAAAATAGTGATGTTAAAAACAAAAATTTCGTCAAAATAACAATGTTGCCTAGTTGTGTTGCATAATTCTATGAAAAGAATAATAAAATTGGAAAATCACATTCTGTTGTTGGAGGTGTTAAAAAACAAACTGTTTATGCACTACTAATTAAAAATGAAACAATTCAAAGAAAACCGGGGTGTTGGTGACTAGCAGGTATTATGACTAAAAAGAATAAATTAAAATTGAGCGCATCTTATCAGAAAAAAGGTGCCAAAAATTTTATTCATTGCCGTTTGATGATAGGAAATATTAGGCAAAAATCTTCCTTATTATCTGATAATGAAAATTATTTTACTTTTTCTAAATCCCATAGATAATTTTTAATCTTTTACTACTAGTAATTGAAATCTTTACATAATTGAATTCCAAAAGTTTAATGATTAAATAAGCGCAGATTTTCTATTAAACTAATTGGATATGCCAATCCCAAAACTCTCTTCTATCTCATACATCTTAATAGTTCAAAAAGTAGTTACAGATGTTAATACTGCAATATTATTAGTGCATACAATACCAACTTTGATTTTCTTTAAATTATTGCTTCAGTCAGTTAATCTGAATAAAAACAAATTAATCTCTATCATGTTTATTAAAATCAATAGTTTTTCGTTATTCTGTTGTACATCAGCTGTTTGCAAATAGCCAGCTTAGTAGGACGAAAGTTCCCATCACTGCATGCGCCACTGATGGACAACAGAACTACAAAAAACCAAGAAAATTATTAAAAAATCGCTATTACAGCAACCTCTTCTGGCAGAATATTTTCAAATTTAAGGAGAAACTGCTGCCCACAGGCAAATATATACACAAAAAATTTGGTTCAATTCTATGCATAACTTCACACACTTTTTGATGGTACAATAATGAAAATGGCACAAAAATTACTATTACAGTGCCCCCTTCCGGGAGAATATTTCTAAATTGAAAGAGGACCTGCCTCCCACAGCCAAATACCTACGCAAAAAATTTGGTTCAATTCTATGCATAACTTCATACACTTTTCGAGACATTTTGTATAAGCATGTTTTTTGGGATCTGTGACCCCTAAAACGTGTAAATCCATCGAAAAAAATTTCGATTACAATACCTTCTTCTATTGAAGATAGAAGAAAGTAAAAATATTGTTACGAAAAATTTAGGATTGTACTTATTCTGTATGTTACGTATGTGTAATGCTCGCCATAAAGGGGTTAAAAAATGCTGTATAATTGGTTTAAACATCTTTAGCAGTTTAGGTATTTACATATTATCCTGCCAAGTCAGATACACCGCACCAATGATAGCACCAATTATACTAATTAAAGTCCTCTTTTTTTTTTTTTTTTTTTTTTTTTTTTAACTTTGTAACTGCATTTTATATTCTGTATTTTTAATTGTGACTTATATTTTAACTTATTTTCTTTGTGCTTTCTTTTTACATTTGGTATTTTGAATAATTCATTTGAAGGATTTCCAAAGAACTGAAAGTGAAGCTATTCTTTATTTCCAGGAATGTGGTACTATATTACAAAAAATATATGTGAGTGTTTTGATACCCACAAAATGAAATTGTACATTAATAATTATATAGTGTGGGGATGTAATATAGATAAATGCAGACTGCATATTCAAATAAGAAAAGACAATTCCCATATGAGAGAAATAGAATCTCATTCACAAATGCATTACAATTTATGGAGCAAAGAACCAACTTCCAATAAATTTTGATTTCCATATTGGCAAGTCCTATATAATAGTTGCAGCAAGTACAAATTTTGTGCACTTTAACATAGATCTTAGTTAACTTTTGAAACTAATATTTACAAAGGAATTATTTTATAAATGGTCAGATTTTTTTTTCTTTCAGTTTCACTTTAGTTTTACCATATTTAAAAACCCTTGTTTCAAATGTGATTAATAAATAAGCCACAGACACAATTTAAAAACTTACTAAAATTTAACATAAGAAAACACTTTGTTCAGTGTTGTTTGTTTTTGTTGAGAGTTATGTAATCCAATGATTTTTCATATCAATTTAGTTAAATATTTTAACAAGCTTAATAATTCTCAAACAGTAATTTTGAATCTGAAACAGAAGTCTGCATTTAAACATGAATGACGATTGACAACCATTTTTGACAATCTATCTTCCTGGCACAGATAATACCTAAGTACCTTAGTTTATATACTGTAAACAATATCCTAAAGAATCTCAGTATTTTCAGTGAAAATACAGGAAATATGAAAAGAGGCCAGTGGTAACTGAGAGGTTAAGAATTGCTGATTTAGAACATGTCTTGTGCTTCTTAACAGTAAACAATATACTTTTATTTTCCATTATGATTGTTATTTTTCAATATTTATTTCTGAAACAGGCAAAAAACCTTACTCATCAACTGATTAGTAATTTTTTTTTTTGTTAGTTTTTGTAATTCATACATTGACTTAATATGTATATACAGTAAACTTTCTGTAAGTCGGACTCTGTGTAAGACATATCTGTCTAACTCAGAAAGATTTTCAAGTACCTATGAATCCATAGACATAGAGTGAAATTTGTCTAAGGCGGAATATTGTCTACTACGGAAAATTTTCTCGGTCCTGATCAATTCCGTCTTAGACAGAATTTACTGTATTTATAATGTCTTATTATTTTTAGGTCGCCCATTCTGGTCTGATTTTTGACATTTTTCGCAAATTAATAGATTCTTTTAAAAGTAAAGATATTGAACTCATACAACTGTTTCTTAAAAGTAAGTTTTTACAATTTTTTTATTATCTAATTTGTTTATATAATCATTTAATGGTATTTTATTAATCTAAATTTTGCAATTTATTCTAGATATAGGATTTGTATTGAGAAAAGATGATCCTGTGAGTTTAAAAGAAATAATTCTCTCTATTCAAGCCAAAGCATCAACAACAAATAAGGAACAGACTGAGTAATTACTTTTTCTTTTAGTGTAACTTTTGTAATTAATAAAAAGAATTTAAATATAATCTAAATTTTTGGGTTTATTGACTTCTCCCCCCTCCATGCATGGAGTAATGTATAAAACTATACAAATTTTCACAATTAATCTTATCTTTTTCAAGCCAAAAGACATTTTATTTATTTTTATTTTAACTTTCTTTTCTTCGTTTCTCTTTCTTGCTTAATTTTTTATGGAAAATTTTATAATTTTTACGTGTTTTTGTTTAATTTAACTTGGTTTGTGTATGTAAAGATGGAATTTTGTAACTGATTTTTAACTCATTTTCTGATATGTTAGATCTCTAGAAAGTACAATTGTGTGTTCCCAATGCCAATACAATATTTTCAGAACTTAATTGTCAAATTAATGTTGATAACATTCTGATTATATGTTGAGAAAATAATTAAGAAATCTTGGATAGTTTAAATAATTTTCAAGCATAACTTTTTGTCAAATTTATTAGCATGTGTCCCAACAATAACTGGCTGTTACAATAATATCAATTAACATTTACAGAAATATAAAAAGATTTTTTTTTTCTTTTTCCCCTGTTTAAAAAGAAACTGAGAAAAAATTATTATTATATATCTTTTTAAATCACAATCCATTAATTTTGAACCTTTAAAATCAGATTTTCACTCAGTAATGCACCCCCCAGGGGTCTTCTTTAGGTATTCACAGACTTCATAACCCCAAGCACCTGATCAATCTTTCTATTTCCCCCCTTTCCTCTGCTTTCTCTTATCTATTTTTTCCTATTTGTTTCAATCTGACATTTAATGACCCTGATTTACCTACAAGAATCAAAGCAGCTTACCTCAGTTGTGCAGTTCAGCCATATATCTCTAACTCCCTGTGTTGTTTCAAGTGCCAACATATGAGCAAGAAAAAAATTCTTATTGTAGTTGTGCAGAAGTCAATCATGACAATAAAAACTGTGAAAATGCTGAACACTGTGCCAGCTGTTAACATAATCTTACAGTTCTTGTCCAAAATTGAACCTGAGAAAAGGAGATTCTGGCTGCTTAAATTACACAAAATCCTAAATATCCTGATGCACATAAACATGTAGAATATAGAACCCGAATCTATTTGGGGTTTCATTCTTTAGTCTATTGAAACAGTCTTCAAAACTTGTGAAGTACGTAAGCACCCAAATTCTATCTTCTTCATCAACTAATACACATGCCACATTATCATCTAGCACTATTAAGAAAGAATTGTACAACATACACTCTTATTGCAAGCCAAGAAATATACCCCAATTGAAACTTTTAAGTTGTGTTATCACAGCCTGCCGCAGTAGTATACTTCTATCCTTCTAAACATAAGCATTCTAGATAATCATCATCATCACTGTTTTTTACTACAGATTCATCTAAAAATCAATCAAAACAATCTTCTATTCCATCTGCAAGCAAATTTGAAAAAAAAAAAAAAACTTGTTGTTTCTCTAATACAGTAAAGAAAGGAAAAGCAGGGTTCCCAACAACATGGAAAGTCAAGGAATTTCAAAGTAGTCAGGAAAATTAAAAAAATAAATAAAAACTCTGGGAATTTACAAATACTTCTAAAAAGTCATTTAAAAGTTTTTGGGGGAAAAATTTAAAATATTTGGAAGGTTAAAATTAAAAAATATTTCTTTTTCAGAAAACATATCTTAAGTAATCAATGAAAATATTTGTTTCCACGAGATCATTTCTGCTTTGGGAAGTCAGAATACTGTGTAGTATTTGTATTTTGCTTTGTTCCCTTTGACTTGCCCTCTCTGGGATTAAGTTGACTTTTGTTGGTTGCAAGACCAAAAAAATTCCTCCAAATGCCAATGAAGAAAAACCACAGTATGGACAAACATTTTCTATATTTTTCAGACTTGTAAATTTTTTTACAGATTTTGTAAATTTTATAATATAATATGTATTCATTTTCAATTTTTATTATTATTATTATTATTATTGTATGATTTAATTATTGATTTCTTAACTTCTGTTTAAGACCCCCATAATTCTCCCATGATTTTTAAACTTTTGCAAATAGTTGCATAAAAAATATTTCAAAGGACATTTTAAATTCATATTTAAATGTTCACGTTTGCAAAACTTTTTCTATATTGGTGTATTCTGAAGTTGCTGTTTCCATCAAAGTTTATTTTATGTATTTATTTATTTTACATTTTTTCTAAAATTTATTGCACAAAAATAAGAATGTATATCAGAGCTTATTATTATTGTTGTTGTTGTTTAAATAGCTAGAAATAGTCTCATGTACGACTGAAGTTAAACTTTTTCATATAATGATTAAACTAATTGCTAGATTTTTTGAAATTAATGTATTATCATTTAATATTTTTACATGTTTTCAAAAATTTTGCTTTTATTTTAATTGAATTAATTAAAATAAAATTTTATGCATATACCTAATTCTCTTTTTTACACGGCTGATACATTCTCAAAAAAAAAAAAAAATATGTGTTTAAAAAATACATTGTATCTATTAAAAAATAGAAAATTAGTCTAAGTCTAAAAAATCAGCAAAAATAATACAATAAATAATATGAAAGTTTTTGTTATAACCTTGCATTTATTGCATTCTGCAACTTAACTTATGAAAATTGCTGATGCATTAAAGATATAAAGAATATTTTCAATAAGAAAAACTTGGACTTACACTGTCAAATTTAATGATTAAAAACTCTTATGATACTCATTAGCGTACAACATAAATAAAAACTATCTTAAAAACACATTAAAATTAATCCCAACGTTTCATGCTCTTTCTAATGAGCCATCATCAGGGGAGGGGGTTCTTGACCTTCACGATATAAAGTTACGTACAGCACAGTCACTTTCCCAACATCACAATCAATATTGCATCGGATATGGCGCCATCTGTTGGTAGGCTATAGTACTATTATCAGAAACCAGGAAAATCCAAAATTAACATTACAAATGTACTTCTTTTAAAATATTTTAACCAAACGTTAGAAATCTGAAATGAGATATTGTCATTACACAACTTCGCTTTTTCTCAGACTATTTTCTATAGATTCTTGTTTAAGGGCTTTAAGAGGGTTGAACAGTGTTGATTTCAGGGGGTGGCCCGGGGGGGACATTCCCCCCCCCCCCCGGAGCAATGAGATGTCCCCCCCCCCGGAGCAATGAGATGTCCCCCCCCCCCCGGAAGATTTGAGATTTTGTGTTTTCAATGGTCAAAAAGTGCAATTTCCCCCCGGAACTCAATAATGTCCCCCCCGGAGCCACAGAAATCCCTCCCAGAGAAAAGAGTCTGAATTCAACACTGGGGTTGAAATATTTAGAAATAATTTTTACATCATCAAAATGAACTGCCTTGACACTGCCTTTAAATGCTAATCTAGATAGAGCTGTAGACTGTCTATTAAATTTTAAATCTCTTTTATGTTCTTTAATTATTTCAAACAAACATCGTTTTGTCATTCATATATGAAGTTAACAAACCAGTATTGAGTTGCAAAGGGATTTCATAAACACCAGAATGAAATAAAATTGGTAGAGGATCTTGCTTTTTGGTAATTGCTGTAAACAGATTTTTTGAGGGGGGGGGCAACAAGAAGAATTTTGAATCTGTTAAAAATTCTCCTTAATCTTTCAAACATTGCTGGAATATAAGAAATTTTTCTATAAATAGGACGGGTTAACTGAGCACTTCGGGGATAACTATTGAACTTCTCGATTAATTTATGGATAACCTGTGGGTTATATCCATGGTCCATTCCAATCTTGACAATATGGTTCAGTTCATCTTCTAAAAATTCATCCGAACAAACAATATGTGCCCTCTTAATAAAAGAATTAAACACAGACATTTTATAACCCCTGATGATGACTCATTAGAAAGAGCATGAAACGTTGGGATTAATTTTAATGTGTTTTTAAGATAGTTTTATTTATGTTGTACGCTGATGAGTATCACTCTTAATTCAAAAGAACGAATTATTAACTCAACAAAAGGCCGAAAAGTTTTATGCAAGTATCTGTTTTATCAAAAAGAGACATTTTCCACAAAAAACTGGTTTGCCAAATCACCCTTTTAGAAGTAAAATCCCAGGACCGCTCATTTCAGATCGGAACAGAAAAATATCTCTAAAAGAGCGGTTTAAGAAGCTTCCCTATTGGTTGAAATCCTGTAATGCGATATATAGTTTGGCAGAGGGAGAACTGAGAACCGTTTTGAAAAGGGAGTCACTTGTTTGTTTCAAGCGTCAAAGCTTAGCATTACCTAGATGATTAAAACAATATTACAAGTATAATTTGATTGATTTAAAAATGGTATAGAATAAGATGGATTATGCCCACGAAAGCAGGGAGGGAGAGGGCAATCATCACAAAGAACTGAATAAATCTCGTTTTTGTTTCCCAGCTAAAACCAAGATGGCTACCGGCAATTCTAGGATTTTACTAATACTGAAAATTCTAAGGTAAAGTACGTTGTTTTACTTCATCTTTCTTGTAATTCCTTCGCCATTCCTTGTTGTATTTTCACATTGTATATATGATTTTTTGCGTTATTTAACATTGTTACTTTTAAACCGGAAACATGAATTTCTTAAATTACTTTTTTTTTTTTTTTAAGCATCTGTTGCATAATTTTTATAATCAATAAAATGCGCTTAGATATGTAGTTTTCTCATATTCAAATTGTGTAAAATTACGCTAATTGGTATTTACATTATTAAACATATATCATTTTGTGCTTATATTATTGATTATTAATATACTACTTTGCTCATGACACTCAGAAATATTTGCGGAACACAACTCATGATTATAAAAATTAAATTATTATTAACTTATGTTCTTTTTTTTTTATGTTTCAGTAAGTACAAGTATTTAATAAATTGTGTTCATTTAGATAGTTGTACACATCTACACTTTATTTATTATTTTTTTTAATTGACACAGTATTATATAAATAGTACGAAATGTAAAATATAATTTTAAAAAGTATCAGTAAATAATAGATTAGTAAAGAATATTATTAATTTATTTTATGGCACAACTAGCTTGACCTTTTTTTTAAATTATGATTTTGTGATTTTTTTTTTTTTTTTTTTTTTTTTTTTTTTTCTGTGTATGTTATACTTTGCTCTGTTCATATTCAAAAGTTTAACTAAAAAAAGTCTGCAGTTATGTAACACATGAATTCTATATTCCATAATAATTTATCTGTGTCATAAGCAAAATATATTAAGAAGATATAATAATATCAGAAATAATTAAAGAAATCGACATTTCCGGATTAAAACTAATAACGTTAGAATTATATATACAATGTGAAAATATTAAAAAGAAAAAAAATCATAATAAGAAAGATAAAGTAAAAACAGCGCACTTCAGGATATTGACATGTTAAAAAATCTTGTCTTGTTATGGCGCAAACCATCTTTTATTATTATTATTATTTAATTTATCTTTCGGAAATGAAAAACAAAATTTCTTCTGTTCTTCTGCATCTGGATTAAAATAAAACAAAATGAAGTTTTAAAAATAATACATTTTGCAAGCTGGGAGTTATATATGTTAAAAAATAAAATTATAAAAAAAAAAAAAATCTGAAAATAAGAGGGAAATAACTTATTTTGCCTATTAAATTTGACAAAAAAAAAGGGGGGGGGGTTAAAAATGTCTTGTCAATAATGAGTGCAGTCACTCGTTTTGCCTATTAATTTAGTCGAAAAAAGAGCGAAAACAGTTTATAAAAAAGGAATGAAAAAAACCATTCCGTAAGATGGATAAAATTCACTCCTATAGGATAAGTGCATTTTCAATACTGGAAACGAGTGAAAATACACTCAGTCGGAGTTAAAATCACTGAATTTTTTTAAGAGAGATCATAAGAGTTTTTAATCAAGAATATTTTCATTTTAAAAACAAAGTTGCTTATTCTTGAACATAAAAAGTTATACAGAATATTCTAGATTACACATAAGAAGAATTCTTATGCTGTCTCTTTTGTAAAACACATGTTTGCTCAAGACTGTAATATCACTGCAAGAAATATTTTGGTCATCATCTTGATCCTGAATTGGTAAAATTCATTCTTTTATCCCTGGAACAAAATTAACTCTTGTCTCTTGTGATTATGATGTTTTAGTGTTTTTAAAAATGAATTAAGTTATTAAATGCTGCATTCCTGTTATGGCTAGGCTTTATATAATTCCTTGTAAGGAGACACTAACTATTTTAGATCATGTTGAAAATTTTTAGATGGTTTTTCATTAGGATCATGTTTGACAAAATAATTAGGCAATTTATTGCCCAATTCAACACATTCTTTGATCAAATCTGTATTTAGGTGAGTATCTTCTTTATCATTATTAGTACCTTTATGCTCATAAATCTCAAGATCAGTTCTGTTAAATAGAAACATTTCTTGTAAAATGAGAATTAATTTTTAAAAATCACATCAAATCAATATAAGTCATGTAAAAAAGAATTACTTTTTCAAGAAATTCGTGTTAAATTGTTCATGTAAAAAAAATTCATTTGCAAACAGAATTGAATGTATTAGGTTTTTTCCATGTTTTTTAAATGAAAATGTAGAAATAAGATAAATTGAATTTGTGAATTGGAACAGATTTTTAGTTTGTCATCATTGAAATTTATAGAAATTTTAACAATGTTTTGTTGTATGGGTCAATTTTTGCTGTTAAGTTGTATTAATTGATCTTTTGATTCTCTTTTAAAAATTTCTGTTGTGTGATTTTGGTGTTGAATTTCATTCTTAAATAGTTATATACAGGCTGTCTACAAATTAGTTGGGCAATTTTGTAATTTAAGAACTTCCGAAATATTACAGGAAATTAACTACTGTCTGGCTGGGATAAGAAAGACTCTAGAACTGGTCTTGCCTCGGTCCTATTGCCAAGGTAACTGGTCACTTGACTTTATTTTAGGGAAGTCCTGCATTTTCTTTTCTCCCATTCAACCGATCATTCTGACTGAGAATTAGCGGTCTTTTTTTGTCCTATGGATGAAGTCCTCTCCCTGCAAGTTTTGGAACCTTCGAAAGCAGGAAACCTACTCAGGGTTTTTCTTATCTCGGTCACACAGTAGTTGAAAATCAGACTAGTACTAATAGTGCTGAAGTTTATTCATAGATGGTGTTAAGTGTCATAACTGACGCTATTGCTTAACGAATGGTAATCATTCTTGTTCGGCATTATGATAATGGAGACATGCAACGGTGCTGAAAAAGCTTAATGCTGTCTTTGGTTTCATGAAACTCATTCTGCTGTGCAAATATGACCCTAATGCCATCTATGAATAACCTTCAGCAATATTACTACTAGTGAGTCTGACTTTCAACTACTTAATTTCATTTAATATTTCGGAAGTTCTTAACTTACGAAATTGCCCAACTAATTTGTAGACACCCTGTATAATGGAAATATAATATACTGTATGAATAGCAGCTTGATGGTAGTTTAGTAGCAAGATATTGCATTTTACTTATTTATGTATTTTTTTCTTTTTTTAGCTCAAGAGTTTCATTTATGCTTGATACTTTAACAGCTATTCGTAATAACAATATTTACAAGATACCTGATTATGACCACAGTATTATAGAGCACTGTAAGAAAGTTTTAAAGGCTTATGTCAGAAAAGGTAATGCATAATAGTTTTAGTTAATACTTTTATGTATAGTGTTTATAATTTTAACTGTGAATTGTATTTCATAGTTTTACTTTTGTTATTTTAACATTTTAAAGAGTTACGTAAAATTATTGTTATTCTTAAAATTCTCTTATTTTTAATTATTAAGTTCTTTTCATATCGACATTTTTCATATCCCTTGAAAATAAAGAGCTGTCTTTGACATTCTTTCAGATTTTCCATTTCATCCTTTTATCATCACCATTATTATTATTAAAGTATAGGCATCCCCCGACTTACGTAAGTAATGCGTTCCGTAAACTTTTGCGTAAGTCGAATTTGTAAATTCCTTAGGTGAAATTTCGTTAGAAACTGCAATATTTATTTATATACATATATATAATATATACATTATTTGCAGAGTATTATTTTATAAATAAAGTAGCATGCAGCAGTATTTACTTGGATATAAACTATAAAAGTATGAAAAAATATAAAAACAAACTGAACGAAAACTTTTCAAATAAAAAGTATCTTGTGGAATATGGGATTTATAAATTTAACATTGATGAATTAATTTATATCAATTTTGAATCTACATCAAACGAAAAGCTCTGAAGCTGGAAGAAAAAATACTCTCGTTCCTCTTTACCGAAACTTTAAAATTGGGTTTCGTTATGGCTTGAATTCAGCTAACAAAATTGTAATGGTTAAAGAGTTTTGTTTGGCTCATTTTAATCAGATTTGTGTTTGTTTTGTTAAAGATTTGATTGTATATCCCAATAAAAATATAACTATATCTAATATATAAAACTATATTATTGTTGTGGTTCTTATCTGCATATTTTATTTATAAAACAATTATTAAAAGTATGCAAATGCATATCAAACGTGCTAGTATGTTCATAAATGTAATTTTCAAGATTTCATACGTAAGTGCGAATTTATGTAAGTTGAGTATTACGTAAGTCGAGGGATGCCTGTAGTAGTAAAAATGTGTTTATTAATCTTTTTTTGCAAAGGTTTTTGAAAATTGGAATTCTTGTTTGTGAGATAGAAAGATAATTTATGTTAAGTAGACAAATATCATATATAATTAAGTCTCAATTATATTCTGAATTATAGGGCAAAATCAACTCAGTCAAAATTAATAAACCTCTGTCAATAAGATATAAATAAGTGATTATTGTTTCAATAATGGAAAAATTAGTCATAAATGTGTTAATCAAAATCTATCTCATTTCTTATCTTTGCCTTTATCATTAACAACAGCTCTGTTTGCTATTATTATTGTTTTTGATAAATTTATGTTTCTTTTTTCTAACTTATGGTATTTCTAGCATTTTACGTTGATTTATTAAAATGCATGAGCATTCTTGACTTCAGTGTATGTATATATATATACATTTATTTATTTATTTTATTTTATTTATTTTAATAGTAATTAGCTTTGACATTCCTTGTTCCCCAAAAATTTTAGTACTATATATGTAATCTTCTATATTTCTCTCAAGTGCCTTGAAAGAATATCAAGCACTTGTCATAATTTAGAACTATCTTGATTTCTCCTATATTTAGAATCAGCACTGAGCTAAAGTATTACATTAATATCTCAACTTATGTGAGCAATTCATTCCAAGATTAGTGACGTAAGTTGAGGTACATTTAGATAAGCAAAAAATAATAAGTGATAAAAATTCACCAAAATCTAATGAACATATTCTGTTGCATTTGCAGTACAAGAAATAAATCAATAATTTGTTAACTTACAATTTATTGTTTTTCTAGCTACCCTGTTTGAGAAATTGAGCATGTAAAAAAATCTTGCAATGACCTTTGAACCAAAGAATTTTTTTCTCTCTCTTAGAAGCTCTTATTAACAGCAGAGTGAGTTTTCTAAATTTTTTCTAGTCATTGCTACTCTTTGCTCGTCTAAATCAATATCTTCAAGAACCGTTATTCCAGCTTCAATAAGGTTTACTCTTTCGATTAATTTTACAACCATCTTAATCTTTAACGTAAGTTCAAAATCTTCATCTATTTCTTCGGCAGTACTTTATTCCTTTAATTCAATAACATCATCGATGGTTAATTCCAGATAAGGGGAATTTATGAGTTCAACAATATCTTCAGCATCCATCTCTAAGTTGAGTTCTCTTCCATTTTTGAGTTCTCTTCCATTTCATCAATTAGGAGAAATACAAAATTGCAATTTTCAGAATTTTTTGAGTCTTTGGACAGAAAAAGGGGCACTATTTTCTCCAAGCATCTCTCGTTGTTTTTTCCTGAACTTCATGCCATGAATCCCCTAAGACTGTGACTGCTTTTGAGGCATAAAATCTCTTTTTTTTTTTTCATTCACTGTCAATTCTGTGACTTCTGTCATTGCTGCATTTAAATTGCCAAACCATCGTCACATATAACATGCTTTAAACGTCTTGATCACATCCTGGTCCATGGGTTGAAGTAGACAGGTGGTATTTGCAGGCAAAAAGACAACTTTTATGCCTGGATTAAAATTTAAAATTTCTGGTAAATGCCCAGGGGTGTTATCAATAATTAACATCACCTTAAAGGGTAAAATCTGGGATAGACAATAACGCTGAGCTTCTGGCATAAAATTTTGAATAAACCAATTTTCATGCAACGAGATGGATAACCAAGCTTTGGAATTTGATTTCTTTTAGACTTCCAAGTTTCATCTCACGGTTCCTTCTTCCACTGTATTTTAAAAACTTGTGGATTCTCTGAACGATAAATCAGGAGGAACTTTAGTTTGCAATCTCCAGCTGCATTTCCACAAAGAAGTAGGGTTAATCTGTCCTTCGGCACTTTAAATCCAGAAAACGTTTTCTCCCCCTGTGCAATGAATGTTTTTTTTTTCTTTTCTTTTTCTCTCTCCCAAAAAAGCCCTTTTTTTATCAACATTGAAAACAGTCTTAGGACAACATCCTTCATGTTCTATCATCTTTATATGGTTGTGGAATGAAAAGGCTGATTCCTTATCAGCACTTGCTGCCTCTCCAGTTGTTGAAATGCTATGGAAATTACACTGTTGTTTGAATCGATGAAACCACCCATTACTAGTGATGAAAGATTCTTCACTCGTTCCATCTTATTTTTATTTTCATTTTTCAAAAATTAACTTGGCTTCATTAAATACTGTATTTTGGTTGATAGGACAATTTTTGACCATCACCTGATCCTCACTCCATATTATCAGCAATGATTCCATTTCAAAACCAAGCCGTGTCGATTGTGAATCATCACCGTATGCATTTGGAAAACCTGCTTCACTTCAGCAAGATAAAATAAACTAAATGAAACATATTCATTTTAACATTTCGCTATCTCTCTGTCATCAAGTTTAATGCAATACAATAAACAAAACAAGGTAAAATTCATTTTTCTAAAAATGTTTAGTCTTAAAGATGCCTAGACACATCTAGTAGTTTTAGCTTTGCCATTTTTATTTGTTTGTCACTATAATGTGACTATCGCAAGAAATTTTCCCTTCATAGAACCAAAAGTCTTCAAAAACGTTCAAAGTGCATCTTAATTAAGAAATTTTTTTTTCCAGACCAGATGACATAAGTCGGGTCGGGGTACTGAAGAACTGTACTTACTAAACTTATTAACTCTAACCAATGTTTGTTACACTGACACTAATCAAATGCAATTTTCAAGAGAAAAAACATACAATAAATTTAAATATTATGCATATTTATTTTTAAAAAATGAACTAATGCAGGGATACTACATGGGTGGTTCAATAATTATTGTCCCTAATGTATATAAAATATTTTTACTGCGATGGTTGATGTGGAATATCGAAGCCTAATCTCTTAAATGCCTATATGCTCAATTTCAGAATCGTAGCTGCTATATTACCATATTTTTGGAGGGAGGGGTGAGGCTTTTAAGATCTATTTTTGGGGGAGTTTTTAAGGAGGGGGGGGGGGGGGGGTGAGGGTGAAATGCTGGTTTGGAGCTTATAAGGCTACATTTGTGACAGTGGATGAGATGTGGCTAGATCACTATGATCTCGAGTTCAAACGACAGTAGTTAAGTCTCATCCACTGTCACAAATCTACCCCCATAAGATAAAAATCAGCTTTTCACCCCCATTCTTCTCCTTTCACTCCTCTTCCCAAACCTATGTGAATATAGCAGCTACGGTTCTGAAATTGAGCACATAGGCATCTAAGACATTAGGCTTCAATATTCTACAACAACCATCGCAGTACAAATATTTTATATACACTAGGGACAATAATTATTGAACCACCCTTGTATAATGCATTTTTTAAGCAAAACATTGGAGAAGGGGTGCATAAAGAAAATTGTGATGGGTACTTCAGGATGGGTTACTTTTCTTTTGAAACATCGCAAAGGAGGCATATTTTGTGTTAAATATATTGAATGTTTTATTTCTAAAAAGAGGAGCCACTTTTGTGAAAAAGGACCCAGTTTTTTGGAAGTGCGTAGATCCCAGGGACCCAGAATTTCAAAAATCTAGAAACATCATTAATGCTTTTTATTATTTTTATTACTGATGCTATTTATTTTAAATTAGTACTCATTTTAAGAGTTGAGTTAGTTTAGAAAATGATGTGTTAGCTTAGTCCTCTTATTTTAAAAGTAAAAGTTAAAATTAAAATATCTGAGTCAAACTGTAATACGTAGTTTCTAAAATTAAATAGCAATTACAAATGTAATTTGATCTATAAAAAAGTAATTCAGCTTGAAAACTTTTTAGTCTGTACTACATTGGCTTTATTTCAAACTGTTGTAGATTTTTTTTTTCTTTTAAAACATTAACTGCACCATGGGTCCATATGATCTCATGTGTGACTTCCATTCTATATACCATGAGACCATGTGGTCTCATGCGGAGTGCCATTGATTAATCTCCGATTGCTTTGCAGTGTCATCTGTCTGACAAATGACTGAACTACATGCTTCAGGAGATTGCAAATATGAATTGTAACTGAAGGGAGAATCCATTTCCGGCTGTGCACTCAATGTGTTAATAAATTTTATAAACTTTCATTTAATATTGTAATTTTAAAAAGACTTCAAATTACAATGGAAATGTCAAATTCATGGTCTATAGTATAAAATATTATTTAAAAATATGTAATATAAAAATAAAATTGCATATATATCAATATGCATATATAATTATTGATAATCTTTCAATAACTTTTTTTGAAATCAGAAGTTTTTTACAGAATTTTAAAGCTGTTATATCATTTAATTTGTTGCTATGCATTTATTTTTCAGTTCATATGCATATTAAAATTTTTATAATTATGATAGAAAATTGCACTTATTATAATTGATTCATAAATAAACTTAATTTAAAAATGCATTTAAGGTCGAACTTATTTTATTCAAGACGGACGAATGGACACACACACAAGTAATATATCTGAATGAATAATATAATGATTAACCACTGTAAAATTTACTGCACAATGCTGCACATTATTTAACAATATTTAAAAATAAATAATTAGATAAATTTTTCTTAGTTCATTTTTTTTTTCAATGTTATTTCTGAGAAAAGAATTCTGTTAGGAGCTGCACTACCATTATTAATTTAATTTATAAATGGAAATGTTTTTTACTTTAACAGGTTGCTCATTGCAAGAGTTAGCAGTGTCTTATGAAGATCTCATAAAAGCTGATGAAAGAGGACGGTGGTGGATTGTTGGCTCTGCTTGGTCAGAACGTGAGACTCCATCAACTTCAAGTTTGTTTTTGTTATTTTTCTAAGATTTCTTTCTGTGTGACATATTAATGATGTTCTGTAGATTTTTAAAAAATAACTTTTATATGCTTTATTTGTTTACCAGATTCTGCAAATACACAGTCTATAATATGACAATATAAATGTATGTCCTATATATTTATAATGAGTCATATATTTTTATTTATATACGTCATAATAATATATGTTATCAAAAATATTGGATATTTTTCTTAAATGCTATAGTTGTTTAAAAGATAACATACTTTAAAGCAGAGGTGCAGAAAATGTTTTCACTCTGAACATTTCCCCGAATCCATATGAAAATTTCCCCAAAATTTTACGGTATGTTATAGGCTTACATAAATTCTGTATTATCATAGGTATAGAATTTTTTTATTTTTCAAAACTTTCTCAACTAACGTGCGAGTATATACAGTACATATTATCCTGAGTTTGATTTTGTGAAGGTCACCATATGGATCTTTTTATATGTAGAGAAAGTTTTTTTCTATCTCAAAGAATTATATAATTCATTGTTAAAATCGAAATCAATTGCATATTTTTTCTGCAGATTTTCCCCAGTTGGCAAAAATTTCCCCCAATCCTAGATCACCAGGTCGGACATATTCTGCACCCCTGCTTTAAAGTATGTTATCTTTAAACTTTAGTGTTTGTATGTTATCTTTAAACTTTAGTGTTTGTATGTTATTTTAGAACAACATTGATTTTTTCAACAATAATTACTCAACAATTGTAGAAATACAAAATATGTAAAACAAATGCATTTTCTTAAATAAAGTGTGTATGTTTTATGAAGTATATCATAAATAAAAATAAATAAACATATAAATGTTTAAAAAATAGAATTTTAGTTTTCAAAGAAATAAAATACATTTTCTAATATTATTGTTATTAGTTATTTATTACATATTTACTTGTTTATCAGTTTGTAATTTAAGAACAGATCTTCTGCCAGATAATCATAATATCTGGCTACACCCAATTATTCTGCATAGTGGCTGAACCTAATTTGAAACATAAATACTTGAGATTAAAATGCATTTTATATTATTCACCATATTCAGCAGAGTAGCTTTCAAAACAAGAAAAGTGTGTGTTTTGTTTGTTGTGAAAAATGTTTACTGAATCAATAATTATTAATCATTAGCCATCAGTATAACTACCAATAGTGTCCATCATTTACTTTGTTCTGGAATCACTAAAATAATTATTTAGATTAGAGGAAATTCTCAAAAATAGCTCTGTAAGACATGAATAGCCA
Organism: Maratus speciosus; assembly: GCA_963932465.1. NCBI lineage: Eukaryota > Metazoa > Arthropoda > Arachnida > Araneae > Salticidae > Maratus > Maratus speciosus. The sequence goes on from OZ010788.1 coordinate 462,840,311, forward strand.
ATGTATTAGAATTCATGATTTTTGCTGAGCTCATCTAATGTAAAAAACTGTATAAATTTTACAGCGCTGATATTACTGTTTCTTGATAAAGTCTTTTTTTGATTTAGTTATTAATCACTATTTAAAAATTTTAATTGGCATCCTAACATATTAAGGAAATTCTCAAAAATGGCTCTCTAAGACATGAATAGCCAATGAATTAGAATTCATGATTTTTACTGAGATCATCTAATGTAAAACTGTTTAACTTTTATAGAGCTGATATTACTATTTTTTTATACAGTCTTTTTTAGATTTAGTTATTAATCACTATTTAAAAATTTGAATTGGCATCATAACATATTAAGGAGATAAATGCTTTAAAAATCCTTCAATTCACAAAATTCCATGTTAATTTATGGATAAATTTTACAAAAAGGTCATTCATTACCTAATAATTTTTTCAAAATTTTGTTTTACTTAAAATTTTTTTTTTACTAAAATTTGATCTATTCTAATGTTGTATGTTTAAAAAAAAACTATCATCATAAATTTGAAGTATTATTCAAAATTATTATTATTATTATTATTATTATTATTATTATTATTTTTGCTTAAGTAAAAATTCCCAAATTTATTGCTTTTTTAAAATACTTACAAATTTAGGAAAATAATTTGTATGTCAGCTTTCTGATCGACTTTCAATCATTTTTTTTAAATTTCTAAATCAGTTAACATAAAATTTTACAAAGGCGAAAACCTGTTTCTCTAGAAAGTCTCCTTGAATAAAATTACAATGTATATTTCAGATTGAAATGTTGACAGATCCTTCATCAAATATAGACACATATTGACAGAGTATAGGTATTGAGCTGATTTCTGTTCATATAATATTTGCCATTTTACTCGTTTTGTAAAAATTTCAATCTGAAACTTTCACTGTGATACTTTCGTTGTAACATTTTAAGATGCCATTTCATGTTTTTAACATTTTCCAACTTCCGTCTGTCTGTCCAAGCTTTAACTCTTGTATATATAATTATATTATTGATATATGTTATTAAGATTTACCATGGTGTCTTTCCTATTGAAAATGAAGTATATAGCATTTAAGGTTCAGGGATATATATCAATGGCTAATTATCTTGATATATATCACAATGTATCCAATATTTATTTTCAATATATCATGATGTTTGATATTTTCTGTCAAAACAAGGGTAAATGTATTTTTCATCTGTCATTGGCCGTTGTTGTTGAGAATTGATTGGATCGCATTATGACTGTGTGCGGAGTTTATGACTGTCACTCATCCCGTTACATAATAACCCAATCTGCCAATAAAACTATGTTTTTAAATGTGGAAATAATTTATCTCGAAGATGGAGCTTTTTCAATGTGTTACCCCGAATCTTTAATAAAATTAAGTTTAGTCTTATTTAATTGCTAAAATTGCTGCGTTTTTTTATTAATAAAAAGAAGAAAAGGCCTTCAAGACTTTTATATCAAATTTAACCACAACATGGGACTAGAACTCTTGAAATATTTTTTTAATACCTAGTTTCATTTCATGGAATTCTATTCAGTTATCATCCTGTAGATAAAGAACATTTGCTCTAGCAGTAATTTTTTTAGTCCCCCCCCCCCCCCTCCCGCCTTCAAAAAAAATATTTTTCATGCTTTATGCTTGAAGAAGAATTTTTAAATATAGAACCAATACTATATTTACTTAGAATACTATGTACTATATTCACTTAGAACAACCATTGCAATAAACTGTCTAATTTAGATAATAAGTTATTTATAGCTTCATAAGAAAGAATCTTTTCTAGTTTTGTTTTAGATCAGTTGAAATTGCACAAATGAAAATGGTAAAGCTGACAATCTAATATTTATGTTAAAATTTTTCAGTAGAAACAAATTATTTTGTATTTAAAATTTTGTTGCAGAAAACATAAAGTTTTTTTTTTGATAATTGATACTAAATCCTATAATTCACTTTTTGTAAGTGTAAAAAGCAAATTGTGCATGTTTTCATTAAATTGAACTTCAATTTTTTGAAAGTGAAAAAAAAGACTTTTAGAATATTGTTTTTATTAAGTTTTCATGCTAAGTGTAATATGTTTTAGTTTCTAATTTATATTAAATCTGAAAATATCTATAATCGTCCATCAAAAAGTTGACTATTTTGAAAATATCCGATGTATATAAAAAATATTGGATGTTTTTCAAACTGACATTTACAAACCCTGAAGCTTTATAGCTTGATTACAGACAGGGCTGCGGAGTCAGTGGGCCGACTCCGACTCCTGTTCCAATTCGGAGCTAGGGTACTAGTGTTGCCTTAAAAAAAAAATAATGATAGAATATAAGAAAAATAAAGCTAAAATCTCACTATTACAGCATTGATTATCTTTTTACGGCTTCAAAAATAAAAAATTATATTTTTCAGTTTATTAATTTTACAATTTTGCGCCCGCAAACCTGAAAAATTCAACTGTCAAAGTCTAAAGAACACAAAATGTAAATTTTACTATTTTGGATCTGCCGACTGAGAAGAAAAGCAAAATCGTTACAATTTAGTTTTTATTTTGCTGTGTCCTCAGACTTGAAAAATAAAGATGAAATGTTTATTATTTTGGAAGTAATTCGGATTCTGTAGATTCTAATGGAAAAAATAAAAAAAAATAAATTTTTTAAATTAATTTTACAATTTTGGCTTTATTTTGGGTACTACTGCAGACCTGAAAAATCTGAATTCCAAAAAATGAAATATAACGAAATTTCACTACTTTATCATTATTTTGGGTACCGCTGATTCAGAAAAAAATAATTACAATTTCATCTGATTTTGACTCGTGTGCATAAAAATAAATAAATAAAGGAAGGGTGTTTTAGAATTTTGACCATACAGACCTGAAAAATTTGAGGGGGGGGGGAATTCTTCTATTACAGTGCAAATCGGGTTCTTAGTTCTTTTTCCTCCAAAAAAAGAACAAATTTATAATTTTCGCATTTCTGCCGGTAAGAGATCTGCATGAGCCAAAATTTTAAGGCCCGTCCCCTAAAATGTTCGGCCATGCCTTTGTATTTATTCTCACCCCATTAATGCCCATTGTAAATTGTTCCTATTTTATTGTCGTATTATTCTTTCAAATTTGTTATATTTAACTTGCCAGCCTGCTCAATTTTTTTATCAGTCTGATCTGGCCCATTAATATAAATTGACTTAATTCTACTGGCACAGCCTGTTTGAAAAATTGCCTTTATTTTCCGGACCTTGGGTCCTTGCAGACCTTTGTACCTCGGGTTCTATCAGCAAACCCCAAAAATACGAGGGGAAGTATTTATATACTAAATGTAAAATATCTACTACAGTTATGAATTAAAACAGTTTTCATCTACTCTGTATACGGGTATGTACCCTGTACTTATTCTGTACCTACCCCTGTATCTACTTTGTACACCACAGTAAATCGGTCATCTTTAACTTGAGTAGCCTGATATAGTCCATAAATACCAATAATAATTCATTTTATAGATTTAAAATTATGTATAATTTGTTTAATTTCACTTTAAAATGTCTAACAAAAAAATCTGGTGTTGGAGTCAGCTTGTTTTTTAGCGACTCCAACTCCAACTCTTTTGCTTAAAAATGGATCCGACTCCAACTCCGCAGCCCTGATTACAGAGACACCCAAAATTATTCCATTGTATTATTGTTTATGAGGGAAATAATTTGCAGTGTATTTTAATTATGTTACACTATTTCAAACATAAAAAATTGATATGCATTTATGAACTACAGTAAAGTATGCTTTCCGTAGAATATGAGTGCAAAGCATTTGTCATTCATTTACTAGGTCACACAAAAGCATTCTGTTTCAGTAATGGTCTATGGGGAAAAAATTGTTTGTGATGTTTTTTAATAATGTCACACTATTCAAAATACAAACTATACCTGATACATTTGCTGCCCTATTTGTTACTTTGCAGCAACAATAAATAAATAATAAAGCATCCAAATTTCTCACCCCTTCAATTAGCATTTTATGAGATAAACAAGAGTGACTGCCATTAAAGTTCCATCCTTTTATTAACTATGAATTGTTGAGTAAGGAATATTATATATTTCCTGTGGACCTGATATGTCAATTGACCAGCTTTAACATCCTTAAACGCATGTTTAACTTTTTAGAAGCTCTTTTGAGCATTTTATTAGCTAGAAATTACACCAAGAAAGATAAGTAAATGTAGTAATGGAATTGCATTGAATAAGGCATGTTTATTCTGTAATTAAAAAAAAAAAACATTATGTGAAATATAACTAAAGACAATAATTCTGGTCGTTTACATAGAACCCCATGTTTCTTGAAAAATTGGGAAAAACACTTTTACGTCGGCCCTAATCCCTTGGATTCAAATCTTGATCCATTGTTTATATTTTGTTTATTTTTGCTTACATTGCTTTTAATTCTTTATTAAATTTTTGTAAAGGCATGATTTTTCCTATTTTGATCATTTGAAGTATTTAAGTACTCAGCCAAACAAAAACACTTTGTGTAATGAGAAAGAACATAAATGACCAAAATGCACCTCTATTTCCATGGAAATTGGTCTTCAAAATTCAAGCACCAACGTAAGCTTTCTGCAGCAAGCAATGGTAAAAGAACTGATGAGAAAATTTGAAAGTTTAGGTTATGTTAAAGATAATTTCATGGGAAAAACACTCATGATTTTTTATTCATGTAGGACAGTGACCCTCCATATAGAACACAGCATTGTTTTTCACACCATTAACAGTGAATTTGGAATGTGAGTTATCACCTATCAATTCCCAAATCGTTATCCTGATGCATTTCATTGACCACCTTATTCACCAGATATTAATTAATGTAATTTATATCTTTAGGGTCTTGTGAAAGATTTGGTTTAGAAGAAGAACCTGAAGAACTTTATTAACCTCAAGAAGGCCGTAATTGATTCATTTTCAAGCATACATAAAACCCATTTGAATCTGTATCTGACAACATTTCAACTAGGTTACACTTTTGTAATACCTTTAAAGGTTCTCAATTTAAAAAATTCTATCCATTAAATTCCTTTTGAATAAAAAAAAAAATTGTATCTACAACAACTTAAAGTTATTTCGTAATTTTTATTTGTAGGTTAATTAAATCTCACACTTTATATTAATTCAACAAATATCAGCTATTCATAATTTCTGCTTTTAAACATAGTTTTAATTTAATATATGAAAATGCTACCTAAACTATCTTAGTATATGTGTTGATAGCCTCTCTGCTATTGAAAAACCCAATTACTCGCTTATTGGTCTACAAAAAGATTAGGCATTAAAATGTGATGAAAATTTTAGTCTATATCAAAATGTGTTGTCTTTTCTCGTTTTCACTTCTGGTAGATGAAACAAACTTTCAATTCTGTGACATTGAGGGATTTTATTTGACATTCAAAGATAAAAAATAAAATGGTAATCTCAATTTTGTGATTATTCCCCCTCCCCCCTTATCTAGGAAATACTAAGGGATGGAGATCAATGTGTACTGCAATCGGAAATATTGTCAGAAGAATTGCTTTAAATGCAGTAACATATTCTGTGTTTTGTCCTGTAGTACAGATGTTTGATTTTCATTCGAAAGTTTGATTGTCTCTCTTCAACTTCTTGTTGCATTTGTATATGATTCTTCTCTTAGGATTTTATGTGTTAAATGCTGTTGATGTTTTCATGATTTTTTAAAAATTATTATAATTTCGAAGATATATATATATATATATTTCCATTTGTGTCCTTTTTTTATATTTTCAAATATAAATTCACATTGAAGAATATAATTTTTACTTTTAATATTCTACACATATCTTGTTTAAATCAACTGATCTCTCTCTCTTTTTTTTTTTTTTTTTTTTTTTTTTTTCAGAAGAAAATCAGAATTCTAATGCTCTACCCAAAAGTAAATATAGTGAAAAATTACTAGAGTTAGCTCAAAAGCAACACATGAATACTGACGTACGAAAGTCTATTTTTTGCATAATTATGAGTGCTGAGGTAAAGGTCTCTTTTTAATTTTGTTTTATTCAATATTTTTTTTTTTTTTTTTTTTTTTTTTTTTGTAGTACTTAAAGCTTGATTATCTAGCAAGATTAGAACTTAGTGCTCATTACTCATATTTTATAAGTGTTTTATTCTGATAATGAGGATTACTATCCTGGACATAAAATTTAATGCCTATTTTTTTTTTTTTTTTATCCTAATGATGTTGAGATTCTCTCAAACACTGACAAAAAAAGTCATACACTAGATACACTAGAAAATCTCATACACTGGAAAAAAAAAAATCATAAATATGTATACAGTGAACTCCTGTTAGTGCAGACTAGAGGTCCACAAGAACCAAAATTTCCAGGCCCAGACCTGATTTAAAAATTAAAAGTTCAGCCCGATCCCGGCCTGTACAAAAAATATTGGCCCAGCCAGGGTGAATTTCTATAAAAGATTGATTTTTACGTCGATTTGGTTCAAAATTTGCCTCGTACGAGGAGTTCTGACCAAAAATACTTATCTTAACTATTTTTTTCATGTTTATGATCTTCATTTTTATAGAAGTATCATAGGCTGCAATATTTATTTTTTTAATGAACCTCTATTTGTTGCATGTAAATGTTTCAGTTATCATTATATTGTTAATCTATATTCCATGTGTGGAGGGCTTAAAACTCAGTAAAATCTTTTAAGACGGAACTGCATAGGAAAGAAAAAAAAAAATGTTATAGAGAAGTTCCCTTCTTAGTAGGTGTAAATGTATTATATATTATTTTCTTTTGTATTAGTATATTCATTTTTCATGGATCAACATATTTTTCAGTTTAAGATAGGATTCCATCATAGGCAGGTTCTTTTTCACATGTTTTACTATATTTTAATAAGCCTAGAAATCTACTATTCTTTAAAAAGAATAAATTTTAATGTTTAATTGTAGAATAATGGCGATTTAAAAATGTGTGCATTTTTTGCAAAAATTTTTGGACCAGGCTAAGTTTTTCTGATCTTTGAATGGATCAGGCCATGCCAAGATGATGATTTTGATACAGGTTGGGTCAAAACCGGGACTGAAAAATTTTGCCCATGAAGACTAGGTACAATAAAACCAGTCCTCGGTACGGAAAAAATAGGTTAGTCTTGACCCAGCACAGAAAAAGTAGTGACTAGGCCTGGCGTGAGTCTTCAGTGGAAAGTATGGCCCGAGCCCAGCCCATGCAGATCTCTGGTCCAGACTTCCAAAGAAGGCCATTTTTCGTCCGCATTAAACTATGTAAACATTTATGTGGCATGAAAAGAATCCTTTAGATTGAATTAATTGAATTCAGTTTTTTAAAGAAATTCAGTAGTACAGATTAAGTGATGCCTGTAACATTAATTTCAAATAGAAAACTATGGGAATAATGAACTTGTCCTCAGTAACCAGAGATATATCTTAAGTGAAATGTATTAATGAAAGTCCACCGTACATATATATATTTATATTTTATTGTTTTTTTCTATCATTATTACAATCTCAAAACCTTTTTATCACAAAAATTTTCACATTATCCTGAGATTTAAAGAGTTCAGTCCTATTGTATTTTTTAAATAGGGGAAAGTGGGGTAAAACCAGGTACATTACTTTGTTGATGAATAATTCCAATCTACCACTCAAAATGCCGCAAATAAAGTCATGGCTGTAATCTTAAACATCAAGGTTATTGAAAATTTTTACAAATTAGATAAAATTTAATGTTCCCTGTTCACAAACTTGTGGTAGATGTAAAAAACTAAAGTGTCTTTTTTGAGGTAGGGTGGGTAAAACCGGGTGCCTAAAAAAAATGCAAAAAACACACCCAAACACCATTTTTTAATTTATTATTCAGCCAATTTTCAAATTTCATCAATCCAAGTAAATTTTTAAACTTTGAAACCATGTTATTTTGTTTTGATTTGGGCTGGGAGTGGAGGGTTAGATCATTGCAGAAATTACGAACAAAACCATTTTCACCATAGTGTTAAATCTGCTACAGGTGTGCCAAGACAATGATTTTCATACAGGCTGGGTCAAAACCGGGACTGAAAATTCTGACAAACTTCTTGCAGATTGTGAAAATTGACCATCCATCTGTACTTGGTGCATCATACACAAGTTAGTTGCAATGCATACATGAATCACCACCATCCTCATCATCATCAGTCAAAGGCAGCCAGTCTTCTTCCTCCTCCCCAGAGGATGAGATTTCCTTCGTTTTCTTGCCCTTCTTCCTTTGTGATCTTCCTTTTGACTACTTTTTTTTTAGGTTCTCCTTTCTTTTGATGTGTTTTTTTTTCTCTTTGGCAGACTCAGGGGCGTATCCAGAGAAGAATCTTTTTTTTTTTGGGGGGGGGGGGTGGGGGCGATACCGAGTGACATATAATTAATGTAGTCATAATTTCTGTTGCTCAAATCATTCCTTGCAGTTAATTTTTAAATAAATATGAAATAATTAATGCGATTTGAAAGTATTACAGACTCCCGATTATCCAATGCCCGATTAACCGAAACACTCGGTTATCCAACACTCTTATTATATAATCCCGCCCTCTCAAAATATGTTTATTGTTACTTATTAGGTCATAAAATTAAAAACGTTATAACAAAATTTATTTATTAGATGTCTTATTTTTTTTTCTTTTTACTCTTGTACTATGGTAATTATTTGTCTTATTTTTTGTTCTTTTAGTTATAGTGAACAACGTTAATAACACAAGCCTGCGATGATTGTGTTTTTTAACTTTTGATCATTGATTTTGATGTATTTTTTAGCACTGAATCCGAAATGACCTTCATTTTTAACCATCACGTCACGATTTTCGCAAATCGTAAATTTCAAAGTTAAAAAATAGCGAAAATCTCTCAAAGCAATTTGTCAAAGCTTTAACAAAAGAAGGTAAATGTTTTAAACACATCTGCCACAAATTTCCCAGCTTTATCAACCGCCAAAATAAAAGAGGATACTGAGATGAACCCCATGGAGAAGATTAAAAGAAAAGCGCGAAGCAGAGCATGAGCGGTTCAAAGAAACTTCCACGCATGGAATAAAATTATAAGGATTTTAAATACATAATATTTTACATGTTTAACTGTAAAAATCCATAGTATAAGCAAAAAAATGAATAAATTGTGAAAAAAGTTACGTCTATTTTATAGAAGCAGATTTTCGCAATATTTCGACTATTTAAAAATTGCGATTTGTGAAAAATCCTGATATGATGGTATGGAAAAAAATGAAGGTCATTTTTGGATTCAGCTCTAAAAAATACATAAGAACCAATTACTGAAAGCTGAAAAACATAACCATCACATCCATTTTTTAATATCAGATTTCTGAAAGAGGGTGGTAATCTCTGAAAAAGGATCCCCTTCAGAAATTTGAAGGGCCTTAACACCCTTGAAAGTCAAAATGTGTCATCTAAAAGTGGTGTGTATACCTCTTCACAGGCGCGGATCGCCCCCCCCCCCCCCCTTGGATAAAAAAAATATAAATCCATCGATTATCGCGAATTTCGACAAATGGTTGCCAAAAAAAATCAATTTCGTCAATCGTTCGCAGGTCAAAGGATCTCGCAAAAAACGTGCATTTCGTCATAGGATCACGCAAATTTCGTCAAAGAAGCGCGGAAAAACGTGAATTTCGTCAAAAAATCGGGCATTTCGTCAAAGGACAACAAAATTCGCGATAATCGGTAGATTTATTTTTTTTTGGGGGGGGGGGGGGGAGTGCGATTGCCCCGATCGATACCCCCCCCCCCCCCTCCCCGTGGATCCGTGCCTGGCTAGACTTGGTAATTTCATTAAGCAGTATGGATTTGTAGGGGGATGAAGTTTAAATGTCTGTAACATCTATGTTTCAGCTGATTTTCTTGTTTTTTTGTTTTCTTTTGACCTGATATATACTGGGGAGAATTTTAAGGACGATCCACTGTTGCTAGGTTTGGAAGTGCAACCACCCAGCTTTGCCCCTCATCTGGATACATGATTTTACCCCACAGCACTTGTCTGAATAAACATGGCCTCAAATGAAATGAGGACAACTTACAAATGCCGCAAAAGTGGGAAAACCTAGTAGATTAACCTCATCAAACATTGTATCACTTACCCTGAAAATATAGCAAAGAAGAACTACGTACTGGATATCTGAGTTGCCTTATAAACTTAAAATGTTTCATTTTTATGAAAAATATGTTTACATTGCTAGAAATTGTTGTTTTCAAACAATAACCAACATTACACTTCTTGACAGGGACAGTTAGTCTTATTTCATGTGTCAGGTTACAGGTGGCAACACCTATTGGAGAAGAAGTAGGGGTACCCTTTTTACCCCACTTTCCCCTATGCATTTTTCAATCTTATACTGTGGCTATTAGCCGCTACTGGATGCGTTTGTTTGATAATATAATACAAGTTTGTTTCATTATCTAATGGTTTTGTTGCTGGCTACTAGTCAGGTAGTGCAGGGTTTGATTCCTGATTTAAGTTTCACTGTTGGCAATAGATCAGATACATGTTTAAAATGAGGTCCCTGTTGAGTTCCCAGGTGCAAAATATAATTATAGTACTCAAAAACAACCAAACCATATAGGTTTATAATAATATAGATATTAAATTTGACACCAAGATTTTTTTTCTATTGATGCCAAAAAAATTACTCCTGATGTCATAATGATGTTTAGCTTTAGGATTTAAATTTTTAAAACTGCTATTTATGAAGAAAGGGAAGCACAGAGTGCCAGATAGCTGAAATTTCTGGGTAATTGAGAACAAAATTTTACAAATCAAGTTCATGCAAAAGCGCCCAATGAATAAAAAATAAAATTGCGAGTTTAAAAATAAAAAAATGTAACTTGTTTTGTTGTCAGATTTAATATTGAAAACTCTAAAATTAAGTAAGATTTCATAGCAAAAAAAAAAAAAAAAAGGCAGGAAAGTAGAAAATCAGAAGCCTTTCATCACATTAAGATCAGACCAGGTCTTCAATAATTAATTTTTTTCCAATTTCAACATGAAACTTTATTGCTATTATAATATAGACTAGACAAATCTAAACTGTAACTTTAAAAGTAAAGCATCTGGTCCATATGATAATTTCTTGAATAAATGTATTAAGTTTCAAAGAAAAAAACAATTATAGCTTTAAAAAAAAAAAAAAAAAAAAAAAAAAAAAAAAAAAAAAAATCTGTGCAATGTGACTTTATAATATTGCACTTTTTAAAAATTTTTGTGTGAATAGAATACAAAAGAAAAAAATGATCAAAATATTTCTGAATACTTGAACTTTATAGGTATTTGAATGCTAAATAGTCAAGCTTTTACTGAACTATAATATTTAAAAATAAATAAATATTTATATATTTAAATACATTATAGGATTACATGGATGCATTTCAAAAACTGCTGAAACTGAACTTAAAACATCAGCAAGAACAAGAAATAATCAATGTTATTTTGCACTGTGCTTTACAAGAGAAGAGGTACAACCCTTTTTATTCATATCTTGCTGGAAAATTCTGCAGTTTTGCTCGGAAATTTCAGGTATTTTTTATTGGTGGTTTATTTGCATTGCATTATGTACATAAATTATTATTACTACATTGACAAAGTACGTGTCTCCCAGAATTAATGTGGATTGCACGATATTATACTCTAATCAAAACTGCACTAATTGCACAACATTTAATAGGAGTAACTGCAATTTTCTTAAAAATTCATTTTGCATGGATATACATTAACATAATGTATATTATAATATTGGTTTTGATGTGTTGTTATTGGAAAATACATATTACAGATTAGTTAACAGCTTTTAAAATTAAATGTTCCCAATTTACATGAACTGCCATTAAAACAAACTTCTCAGTTAATTTGATAAATGATAATCATGAAAGATAAAAAAAATCAATTTAAAGTTTAATGCTGCATTCCTGCAGTTTTTTAGTTTATTCTTATAATTTGCCTTCTATTAAGTCAATTATGAAAAACTTATTGAATTTAGTTTGAAACTAATCGCAATACAATTTTGTTACAACAGAATTATATACTTGTAACTTATTTAAGCATAAACTATGATAATTATTAAAGCATTAAGTATGATAAATAAAGTGACATTGATTTTGAATGATTTTATAACTTTCAGATTAAAAAATACAATTAAATTGCAACATATTAATTATATCCTGTGTTTTTCGTTAAGAAATGGATTTCTATAATTTTTGCAAGCTCTTAAACACATGGATTTAAAAATACAGTGGTCAAGTGAGATAATTTTACAAAAAATCTCTGGGTACAATTAAATGTAAATTTCAATATTTAAAAAAAGGGGCAGGGTGCATTTTGGCAATTTTATAAAGGCCCTTTAAAAATGTCCTGAAGCAAACACTACTAACAATTCGCTATTGGCAATTCTCCTTAAAAAGAAACAAAAATGGTCTTGAACACTTGTAATTCAAATTGCTGCTCTGTAAGTATTTAAAGCAGCAAATCTGTTCAATAATTTTCTCACAAGTTAAAAAAGAAAAAAAAAATCCAAATCTTAAGCACATGGATTTTAAAAATACAGTGGTCAAGTGAGATAACTTTACAAAAAATCTCTGGGTACAATTAAATGTAAATTTCAATATTTTAAAAAAAGGGCAGGGTGCATTTGGCAATTTTATAAAGGCCTTTTAAAAATGTCCTGAAGTTTTAAATTATTTTATTTTCAGAATACTAATTTTGATATTGCATATAGAATAACTTATAATTAGATAAACTGTAAATCAAATGGGATAGTTTTATGTGTAGCTAAAGTCATCTCATTTGAGCTTTTCCTTTCCATAAATACATTTCACTAACATTTTTTTAAAAATGATAGTACAGAGGAGGAGTTAAAAACTCTTTTATGATGAAAATATGAAAGATTGGAGGTATGGTTAGTGACATCTTTTCCAATATGCACCTGTGAAGAAAAATAAAGGCAACAGGGGATTTTTTTTTTTTTTTTTTTTTTTTTTTTTTGTGAAAACACTTTATGATGTATCTTATTGTATATTAGCTACTAGCAGCCAGAAGTGTTTCAAGTTCATATACAGATTGGTCCAAGCTAGTTTTCATACAAAGAGTTTTATATCAAATTATAAAAAATAATTATTTTTTTGTGAAATTTTTTTTATATGTTTTTAAATTACTAAAATAACACCCACTAATATTTCCATAAACTATCGAAAAATGTGTCAGCCTCATTGGAACAATTCACTCATGTAAAATCAAAAGAGGTCCAAGAAATAAAAACTGTAACAAAAAAAAATTTTTCTTTTTAAGAAACTAAAATGTAATAACTTATTTACAGCACTTCGGAATTGCACTTTAATTATCAAGCTACTATCATTATTCTGAAAACTTCGTACAATTTAAGTATGAAATGAATATTCAGCCATGATTTGGTATTCAGTTTCTTTGGCACTTTTACCGAATAGTCGATAGGCCGAATACTGAATGGCAGTTGGCAGTATACTTTGGATATTTGGCTGAATAATTTGGATATTTAACTGAGCAGATTAAAGATAAATTGTTTTGCTATGCTTTTCTTAAATCCAAACTGACACTATCTGATACATTCATGCCGTCATTTTCATGCTTAAATACACAACATTTGAAAATATGCTTATTTATATACCAAAAAGTCTAATAGCATTTCTCTGTTTTCTTTAAAGGCTAATAATGTTTTAGAAAATGATGTGCCAAAATTGAAGATTTAGACAGATTTTTAAAAAATGCAACAGATGGAGAACAATTGATTATAGATGAAATATGTTTATAGTAAAGTGAAAAATACTATTCAGTTCTAAAGCACTTGAATATTAATATCTGCAAATTTCATGTACCTATCAGAATAACTTCGCTAATGTGCCAAGAAGATTCACACTGTTTAGCGGTATTATTAATTTTTTCAAGAACATTCTTAAATATATTTAATTCAAAATATTGCAGAATATATTTTAATTGGTAGAACAGAAATATTGCTGAATTAAAACATTTAAAATAATTTAGTATATTAAAAAATCTCTTAATACTAATTCAATTTTAAATTGTGTATAAGTTTAACCCCTTAATCGTTGTGCTTTTCATTTCACGTGCAATTTGCCCATGAATGTATCAGGTGTGACGATTAAGGGGTTAAGTCGTATTGTTAAATTGTTTTAAGTTCAAAATAAGTGTATATAATGATGTTTATATAAATAAATTATTTTTCTTGTTGCATGTTTGCATTGTAACTTTAATTACTAAAATGCATAATATATATATACTATGTTTTATGTCTTAAATTGCAAATGAATTTTTTTATACACAAACTCCTTGCAACAAAATTTATGTCACAAAGTCTGGGACATATCTTAGTGATTATGTGAAAGAGTAAACATTTTGAGAGCTCAATTAACATTGAATGTAAGAAAAGGATAAAGTATGTCTGGATAGTTGAAATGAAAAATATTCTTTATATTTTAATCGAAATATTACATATCCTGACTAAAATTAATTTGGTATGTCTGACAAGGAGAGGGCCAACCTTGTTAATCACAGATTTTGATTATTTTAATATATGGTGTAGGGTAGAGACCCCTTAGTTTCAGGTTCAATGGATTTTATCCAACGCTCCTTTGTTCTTGAGAAACCGGGGGGTCTAATAATAGTACACAACTTAAATACTTACATTACAACCGCAGATAGGTTGGTCGTAGCTCAGTTGGTACGGCACTCGCTGGCTGATGTGCGGGCCCAGGTTCGTTACCCGAACGCACTACATTTGTTTTTCTCATTTTTTGTTTTATAAATATACTTGTAATTATAATTTAATAATTTTAATTACAAATTTTAATATGATACATTAATTATAATGTTAACAAACTTAAATTTATCATTTTTTATTTTTAAACTATTTCTCATCCTTTAAAGAGGTTTAAAAAGAAATTGGATGTATTATTGAATGATAAAAATTCCAAAATCATGACAAAATCCGTTGTGGTGTCATCTAGTTATGGTAAAATAAAAGAATATTCAAATAAAATAAAAATAAAAGCAGAAAGAAGATAAAGGTGAAAGCAAAATAATTGAAAGCACAAGCATACGTATTACAAATTTAAAAATCTTTAATATGCAAAAAATCGGTTGTAATTTAATTCTGATGCTAATTTTTAATATAATTATGCTTGTTACTTTAAAAACAGAATAATAGTATTATCGCATTGACTTCCTTTGTTAAAACAACGCGTAAATGATGTTTCTTTAAAATCACGAATTGACACAATTGCTCAATATCATTGCATCGATAAAGAAATATGAAATACATTTTAAAAGTGATTTTTAAAAAATTAACAGTTTTATGATGTTTTATACAACTATTTAGTGAAAAGTAAAAAATTAAATAGGTTAAAATTATAATTGATATACAATATTATAAATTTTAATTGACAATGAGATTATTAATTATGCTTACAAGTATATTTATAAAATAAAAAATAAGAAAAACAAATGTAGCGAATTCAGGTATCGAACCAGGGCCCTAAGATATCAGCCGCAAATGCCATACCAACTGAGCTATGACCAACCTATCATTGCAGTTGCAAAGTAAGTATTTAAGTTGTGTACTATTATTAGACCCCCCGGTTTCTAAAGAACTAAGGAGCGTTGGATAAAATCCGTTGAACCTGACACTAAAAGGTCCCTACCCTACAACATATATTAAAATAATCAAAATCTGTGATTAACAAGGTTGGTCCTCTCCTTGTGAGTATAAAAAAATAAATACAAATTCTTATTTTTTTGTTGTTGAAATAAGTTAAAAAAAATATGAATTGCATAATCTACAAATAAAATTATGCTATTAGTAATTTAGATTTAGTAAAAGTCTTGTATAATTAATTAGCATCAAGGTTTATATAACAAAAAATGTATCAAGCTGTTAAAATTAAAACATACAAATAATATAAGATCAATTTTTGTTTTACTTTATTTCTAATTTAACAGTTTAAAAAAAAAAATTATACTATATATATTAAAAGTTAGTATTCGGCCAAATCACTATTTGTTATATCCCTAATACTTACATATGTATAAATTAATATGTTTAATTATGTATAAAATATAATCAATGTATACTTAAAAAAAAAAAAGTTAGTATTCAGTTGCTGAATATTCGGTATTTGGCTAAATCACTATTCGTTATATATCCCTAGTAGAATTGCTATTAAAAATTAGCAAGACTTCATAATTCCACTATTAGTGTGTTAAAATTTAATGTAGTACATTTAATAACTTCATAGAGTATCATTATTAGTAAAAGCAAAAAACTTATTAGCCTTCTCACCGCCGCGAACTGATATATCCATTCACTAAGCTGTAGGTTTCACTGTGGTAGAAGCATTATTTAAATTAATATCGTTCTAAAGATATAATCAATTTTGAAAAAACTAAGTGATGATTAATGCTCTGAAGGCTGATATGCCTATACATAATTAAAAAAATTATACCATGTTGGAAAAATCATCTTTTTTTAGAATTTAAAAAAAAATTGCAGAGAAAACAATAATACAATTTTGCCCTTTTGCTCAGCGGTCAGGGGTTTAATAACTGCATAAAATTAAGAAATGTTCAAGGTCTTTGGAAAGAACTTTGTGCTTTTTTTCATGAGTTGCATAAAAGACATGCTACCATTTTGAAAGCAGGATGCAGGAGCAAGACTATTTGTGTATCACACCAGTTTGTTCAAAATTTTATTGTGTATATTTCTGTACCTTGGAACAAAAAGGGCCAATGTCCATTTTTCTCAAATGGCAGGAAATCCAATTTAAGTTTGACACATTACATTAACAGTAAGTAACATTGGCCTCAACAAAATATTTTGTTTTCAATGATCTAGTATTGGGAGGACTTTGGCCCTTTTAACAATTACTTTATATCGCATCCTGAATTCATTCGTGCATTTAACTCAAATTTCTCAATTTTGGACATTGGTCCTCTTTGTTCCAAGGTACAGATTTATAAGATCCAAGTCCAATAACAATATGTAATTAATAAAATATAAAACTAATGATAAAAATTGTAAAGTATTTTCATCCACAATATACAAGCATTTGACCTAATGGATAAAATTGTTATATTGTGTATATTGCAGCATTTAACAGTTAAGAGTTAAAATATGTGCTTTATTTTTTTGTTTCTTTTTGATTTGTGAAATTTGTACTTAGTTTTCATATTTTGGGGAAAAAAAAAAAAAAAAAAAAAAAAAAAAGATGTTTAATGTTGTTTGAGTCTAGAATATATCATTGTTCTATGCAATGTTCTTATTCATTCATTTTTATTTTCCCCATAGATGACATTGCAGTTTTCTTTGTGGGACAAGTTTAAAGAGCTTAATAACATGAAAATGTATCAAGTTAGGAATCTGGCCAGCTTTTTGAGTCAGTGTTTTACATCTTTAACTCTTCCTCTGTCAGTTTTGAAGGTAAGTTGTGCATTAAATACTATTTAGTCTTGGTTTATATTTGGTTATATTATAGGGATTGTTTTTTTTATAATGCAGGTACTGTTAATGAAGTTTGTTTATGATATATTTTAAAATAACAGTAATGATAAATCCATATAATTTTAAATATTGTACTAAAAACTAGATTGTTCATAGTTTTATGTATACAGTAGAGTGCTGATTATCCGAACAAGTCGGGACCTATCCTAGTTCGGATAAGCGAAAGTTCGGATAAATGGACAGACAGTTTAAGGGATGTTCCTGACTATACTAAAACCTTCACACTTTATCCAGGCTTAGGACTGGCAGCACCAGTTAGTGCTAGTGTGTCTCAAAAACTGTTTTTTTTTTTTCTACTTTTCTATCATTTTAAATTTTCTGAAGTCCAAAGATTATAATTTAAGCAAAAAAGCTTTCGATTGTTGTTTGCTTCACAGAAGACATTATTTCCAATGCTGCCATATCTCCAATTCTTCTTAAATACGTTAGTTGAATAGGATCGGAGTTCTTCTGCCGTTCGAGCCATTTCATAGCTGTTTCCAAACATTCAGAGGCTTCGTTATGTGATGGACCTGGGTCATTTTCAGAGCATTCGTTTTCATTTCTACAATTTCTTTTTATCTTAAATCTCATCATCATTACAAAAAAATTATGAGAGAAATAGGGTGTTCGGATAAATGGAAGTTCGTTAAAAATTTTTTTTGAGAGAAATAGGCTGTTTGGATAACTGGAAGTTCGGTTAATTGGAGTTCCGATAATCGGCGCTCTACTGTATATGCATATATATATTGAAGTTTAATTATATGTTATAATAAAGCACTGGGAATAAATACTGATTTGAAGTTTACAGAGAGGATTTAACTAATATTTGATTAAACATTGTGCAATTAGCTGCAGCATATTATATTTAGATTATTTATTTTGTTAATTTAATTTAAATTGTTAATTAAAGATAATAAATTAATAATAAATATTTCCATTTAATGTGTTAATACATTGATAAAATAAGTAAAAAATTGTCTGCTCACTATTATATAGATACCTTGATATGGTAGCATCAACCCTTTTATAAATACAAGGGGATAAAACCAAGCTACAGAATGTAGGTGAAAACCAACATATATATATATATATATTATTTCTGATGTTAACATCTTTTCTCTCTTCACATACTACATTCACAGTGATAAATGAAATATTTTTTGAAAGGTTCTGTAAGCAGCTTTTGACATGGTATACTTATCTATCGTTAAAAACACGTTGTTTGATAAGAAGAGTTGTAGTTAATAAAAAATTAATGAAAAACTGTATCAGCAAATAATCTCAAAGATTATGGTTAGAAAGCCTCACACTGGTATACTTTTTTTTTTTTTTGGATAACTAATGGATTTTTTACATTTAATATATTTTTTAGAATGCCTACTAACAACACTAAAAATTATATTCATATTAAAATAGCAATAATGCACTCAGATAAAGTTTTGAAACATATTAAAAGCAATATTTTCCTGTTGGCCTCACGTCAGGAGTTCACAATCGAAGAAATCTCCAAAGATCATTATTTACAAGCAAGCCTTTTTAGGGTTTCGTTCATCTAACGAAACCCTATTCGTCTCACTCCTCTGTCTGTCTGTCCGTCTGTCACAGAGCCCGTTCTCAGAAACTATGCATGTTGGAGACTTGAAATTTTGCATGCTTATAGCTGAACACCTCACATCAAATGACAAATCATAAAATTTTGAAAAAGTCTAATATTTACCCTTCTGGGCTCTAACTTGTGTATTTTAAGCATTATTTTCTAACTGAGCCCCTAATTAAGTTGGAGACATGAAATTTTACATACTTATAGCTGAACACTTGCGATAACACGAAAAATGATAAAAATTTCAAAAAGTCTTATATTTACCTTTTCGGTCTCTTACTTGTGTATTTTATGCAATTTTTCTAACTCAGCCCCTAATTAAGTTGTAGACATGAAATTTTTCATACTTGTAGCTGAACACTTGCGGTCACATGAAAAAAACATAAAAATTTCAAAAAGTCTTAAAATTACCCCTCCGGTCTCTAACTTGTGTATTTTAAGCAATTTTTCTAACTCAGCCCCTAATTGAGTTGGAGACATGAAATTTTGCATACTTATAGCTGAACACTTGCGATTGCACAACAAATCACAAAAATTTCAAAAAGTCTTATATTTACCCCTACGGTCTCTAACTTGTGTATTTTAAGCAATTTTTCTACCCCAGCCACTAACTAAGTTGGAGACTTGAAATTTTGCACACTTATAGAAGATCACATAAAAAATCATAAAATTTTCAAAGTCTTATATTATTTACCCTTCCGGGCTCTAACTTGTGTATTTTAAGCAATTTTTCTAACCTCCCACCTTTTCACCAAGGAAGGGGGGGGGTCACTTTTTTAACTCTTGCTGACATCTCTCATGTGATATATCATTGCACAGCCTTTGACCACTCTTTCATATTATGCACCATAGCCTTATATATTTTAGTTCCACTTTTTACTGCCAGGGTGCGCATACCTATCTCGGGTCCTATGATTCCGATTCTCTCAACTAATATATCTACGGATAGGTTGTAAAACAGAGTTTCGTTCGGATAGAGGTTTGTTTACAATAGAGTGCACCCTCTAGTTGCAGAATGTGGAACCAACAGATTTTGCAAAAGGATAAAGTGTTTTGAAAGGAATATTAAACAAAACCCTCTGTGCGATCTGTGATCACACTTACCCACTTGTTTATTTTGTTCCTTTCAACGACTTAAGCACAAAATTCAATTACATGTCTTAAATTTGTCCTTTATTTACATTTAATTTTTTGATTGATAAATGTTTTAATTTCATTAAGGAATATAAGCTGGAAGAAAATTATGAGCTATTTTTATTAATTTAAGTGCAGATGGATTTATCTTTTTTAATCGTCTGCAGACGATAGAGATTTGAAAAAATTCATGCTTGAAAATTAATTTAAAATAAACAATAAAAATTGAGTAAATTGCGATACAGATTTAAAATAAATTGAGATACAGTTTTCAAATAAATTGCATTTGAAAGTACATTTTTTCTCTATTCGACTGTGTAAAAATTGAAAATGTGCGGTATTTAGAAGTTTAAAAAATTTCAATAAAAGTTAAATTTAATCATCTGCTGTTGACATTGTCAAAATGATGTCAGCGTTACGCACATTTATAATATAGATATACATTTTGTTAACTATATAATATGCATTAATAATTTTGTAGTGGTTTAAATTTGCTGGCAGCTAGCTATTATTGTTATATTGTTGCATATATATATTTCATCTGTATCCTGCAAAAATTAATAGTTTTTTTTTTAAAGTAGTGCACTTAATGTGAACTATATTTTTATTTCTCTTTATATACGAGTGTTTTTTTAGAGCCATATATTTCATTTGTAATGTATTTTGATGTTATTATTATGTATTAATAAATAAAAATGAAATTACAGTAAATAAGTTTATTGAAATTTTTCAAAACAAAGCTTCTGAATTAAACAAATTCTTACTTCATGTAGGAAAATTTGTTTCTTTTTCTAAAAATTGTGCCAGTTTCTTACACAACATTCCCAAGAATGAGCAGCTGTTTTTAGGAGATTAACAGGCTTCACATTCTCCCTAAAATTGCTATTAAAAAATATATATATTTCTAAAGTCTTGCTAAAATTTAGAAAATGTTTTAGGAAAAGTTTTCCATATGAAGTAGGAAATCTTCCATCTTCCAATCAATTCTTCTTTGTCAAATATCTGTTGTTATAAAAATTTCATTGAAATTCTCCTGTCGTCCTCCAGAATTTTTAATCTACTTTTTTCTCCCCAGCCTTACAGAATTTAAGAAAAATTCAAATTTTAAAAATAATATGCGCTATTTCTTACTTTGTAGAAACAATTAAAACTTTTGAAACTCTTTTAATTTATTTGTCTTTCAGTAATAAAAAATAATCAAAATATAATGTGCTGGGCAAAAGCAAAGCAAGAATAAAATGCAGAATCAAAATTTCTCCTCTTCTCTCAGCACATAAAATGATTTTTTTTTTTTTTTTTTTTTTTTTTTTTTTTTTTTAATCTTCACTTTGAATAAAATGAATTACTTTTGCATGACTTTTACTTTTTGTTTAACTGAAATTTTCTGAAATTCCCCAAAAAAGTGACATCTTCATGTCACTTTTTTGGGGTAATACTGAAACAAATGTAATTCAATTTCAAATATTTTTCTTTAAATGTTATTCAAATCAAAAACCCTTGATTTTATATACTCACTGTATTCACTATTACTTCAGTTTTAAAACATTAATCATAATTATTAAAATGTATTTTTTCCTTTTCCTGTATTTTAAATTTTAGTTAACTCTAAAATCCGAATACCGTTATAGTAATTAATATTTTAAATTATTTATCATATAAATATATTTTTTAAATCTATTTCCAGGTGATACATTTATCTGAAATGGATAACACTATGCTGAAATTTATTCGTCAGATTCTTCTTGCTATTTTACTCCATGATTCTGAAGAAACTTGTGTTCAAGTCTTTAAAAGAATTTCAGCTGGTAAAAACTTAAATTTACTGAGAGAAAGTTTGCGTCTTTTTATGCATCATTTTCTGCTGAAAAACACTGAAAAGTTTTCTCCAGAAGTTGCAGAAAAATTAACAGAAAGAATCAAATTAGCCGAAAATGCTCAATCTTCATCTAAAAAAAGCTTAAATTACAGTTTGTAATATTTATTTGTATATAAATATTTTTTTATCACTTGTTGAAAAATAGTTTTCGTGTTTCAATTTCCATACTTAATTCGCAAAAAATTACATGTACAGTTAACTCCTTTTAATCCTCAATAGATATTCAGATCAAAACAATGAAATTTGAGATTCTATTGCAGCTATCCCCCCAGCACTCTCTCCATTTTTTTTTTCCCTTAAATCTTTTTTTTTTTTTTTTGTTCTGAACAATAAAATAAGCAATAATCAAATTAATAATTTCAAAAATATATGTTAACTTCTTAATTAAAACAATTTTATCATTTCTGAACAGAAAATTGTATTTTTGCATAACTTGGAAGATAAAATTTCTAAACATAAATCTAAAATTTTGAAACAAACAATTACATTAATAATTAAAGTTGTAATTTTTCCAAACTGGATGAAAAAGTGTCCAGGCTAGAATTCAAACAAGGGATCTTTGTCTGAAGCCGCCAACGCTCTACCAACTGAGCTATCCCGGACAAACCTGGCAAACACATAATTCAACCAGAAACATGACATCTGGTTTGATATATGAATCAGCTACGCAGAATAAATCACAGGTAATGGAAACTCCAAGAAACATTGAAAATTTTCATTCATTCTATTCATAAAACTCAGGTAATATAACTCTAGAAAAATGCTGGATACGTATTTACACATGAATAATTAAAGTTGTAATATTTCAAAACTGGGCAAAAAAGTGTCCAGGCCAGAATTTGAACAAAGGACCTTTGACTGAAGCCGCCAATGCTCTCCCAAGTGAGTTATCCCGGACAAACCTTGCCGACACATAATTCACCTAGAAACCTAATGATTATAACATCTGTTATGATATATGAATCAGCTACGCAGAATAAATCACAGGTAATGGAAACTCCAAGAAACATTGAAATTTTTTATTCATTCTATTCATGAAACGCAGGTAATGTAACTCCAGAAAAACACTGGAAACTTATTTACACATGATTAATTAAAGTTGTAATTTTTCCAAACTGGGCGAAAAAGACATGATAGCTAAGTTGGTTGAACATTGGTGGTTTCAGCCAAAGGTCGCTTGTTCGAATCCTGGCCTGGACACTTTTTTGCCCAGTTTAGAAAAATTACAACTTCAATTATTCATGTGTAAATACGTATCTAGCATTTTTCTGGAGTTACATTACCTGTGTTTTATGAATTACATTAATGTTTCACAAAACAAACAAATCAATTATGAACGTAAATTTGAATTTGTATATTTAAATATGCATGTTTATTTTATTGCTATGTATTATTTGATTCAGCTTACCTTATGTACTTTTTCGAAATTGATAAGCCTTTTTATTGATGAGATATATTTTAATACAAAACTTATTTGAAATGATCATCTTATCATTTTAACATCATTTTCATTCATGTATTAATGAGGAGCTCAAAATTTGCGAACTCCCCTTCTTGAAAAATGTCAGTATGGAAAGCTTCCCATCTTGCTGGAGGCTTGCGCGTCTACCAATTAAAAAAATTATTAAAGTAAAAAAAAAAGTTGCAGATGAAGTTGTTCAGTTATGAAAACATCTCTCTCCGATTCTGGATTTTGAGTACCGCTATTGACTGTTTAAATATTTGTGTGCCATTTATTAAAAAGTAGTTTTTGGTCTTTCAATTTCTATACACCATTCACTAAAAATTAAATTGATGTCTTTTATTTGTTACTCGAAATACTTTGAAGGTAAATTTTTCTCTGCCAAAACAAGATCAGTTTTTCTTTATCTAAAATTTTGAGTGTAGGTTATTAAATTTAGGATAATTAAAAAAAACATGTTATTTTGATTGTTATTATTATTTTTATAAACTTCAGTTTGTATATTAAAGTAAATGTTAGACATAAATATGACATACTATTTGTTTACAAAATATTATTATTTAGAATTTATTTTTAACTTTTTTTTTTTTTTTTAAGCTGATGTCACTATGCCTCCATTTTATAAAATAGGTCATACAAACCCACACAGTTTCTAAAATTTTACTTCAAGAGCAGGGGTGGGGAATTTCTAGAAAATCTTACCAGCCAGTAAAATGCAACGTACAGTTGAAAATTTTTTATGACAAAACTACGCAACTCAAAAATAGTTGGTTACTATTACTATAATGCATTTTCATATATTTTTTTCCTATAAAATTAAGAAATATAAACAAGAGATGAAAGTTTAATATAAAGTAGAACTTCATGCCATGTTTACATCGTAGTAATTAGGAAAGTTGAAAAATATAGCTAACTACTAAATAAAAAAAAACGTTTTTGGCATACCTCTATAGTTTGCAATTTTCAAAGACTACCTAAAAAGTCACTCGCCCTGTCAGAAAATTCACTTGCCAGTGGCGAGTAAAATTATGCATTTATGTATAGTAAATTATAGTATATTTAAATATAGTTGCTTATAGTAAACCTGAGCGATGTACATCAATTTTATTATATACGAAATAGTTTAACATAATTAGGGTAGACCGGGGCTATTTGGCCCAGTTGCAATATTTTTTTAACTTTGCGTTAGATAACATTGTCAGTCCAGCCAAGTATGTGTTTCTTCGCTTTCCTCCTCCAACATAAGCACCATTGAAGTCGGAGTGTGCGTTAAAGAATTATTGAGAATTTTCAAAATTTTGCAAAGATGAGTAAATTTCCTCTCTTATAAATAATCGTTTTTTATTTGTTTGTAAATTACATTTTAGATTTTGATATATAATAATTCAGAAAAATAATTGTTCGTAGTTATTGTAGGGCATGTTTTTTTATTGGAATACTTTCAGAATAATTCGTTACAGTCATGAAAAACAAAAATGGCGATACGGGGTTACTTGGCCCATTTGGCACGGGGCATGTTGGCCGCAACGGATTAAGGGAAATGTGATTTTTTTTTCTTATACAACCTCCCTGCCCCACACACATACACACTTTTTTTGTTTTTAATTTCTTTTTGCTGTAAGAATGGCTCCTATCAAAAGCTTGTCAATACAAAAATTGTGGATAATATTAAGAGGATTTATGATAAACTTAAGTGAATTTGATATCTTGTGAATTGACGAAATTTATTATTTTAATTTAGGAGGCTATATTGTGTTTTCGTTCGAAAGAAATAAAAATTAAGATTTGGTAAAATTTTGATCATTTGTTAAACTTTTACACTATCAGAACATTAAAAAGTGACGTGGGCCAACTTACCCCGCAATCGGGGCAGGTTGGCCCAAGCGACTTGGTGTCAATTTGAGCTTCTAAACTAATACTTATAGTTAATATTTTCAAACTTTACTGTTGTTACTTCTTCCTGAAAGTACACTGATAGTGGTAACATAAAAAGAAATTTAAAATGTCGAATTGTAATTTTTAAAAAATTATTAGAAGAAAAAGCGAGCCAACTAGCCCCGGTCTACCCTAAAATATGCCGCAAGTAATTTTGCCCCCCTCCCCATATCATTATGTTACAGAATTCTTTTGTGTGGTCCTGTAAATGAATAATAACTATTCTTTGCACTGCATATTCTACAGAATACATATTTTAGTTCACTTCTTAAATGCATATCAATTTTATTATGTTTGAAAGTGTGTAACATCATTAAAAATCATTTGGAACGATTTTTTCTCATTGGCCGTAATGCAACGGAATACTTTTGACTGTTCCTGTAACTGAACTAACTAAATATGCTACAAACTTCATTTGAAATAGGGATCGTGCTATGGTAAACGTCAATAACGTCCAAAAATTCCAAGGCAATCCGAGTATATTTACAAGAGTTAGAGCACAGACAAACCAAAGTCATAAACACTTGAAATACAGAAATATGTCTATTAAAATACAGAGATTCTTCCCTTTTCCCCGCCCATCCTATGTAAATTCTCTACTTTCATGGTTTTTCTCAAACACAATTCCTTCCTGCCAAGAAAAGTCACTTTGACGCAGAAAGTTTTGACCAATCAGATTACAAGATGTCAAATCATGATTCGGTGAAAAAAAAAAAAAATTGCTTGCTGCATGTTTAGCCCAGATTTAACATTTGTCACTTTCTTTGGTAAATTAAAATTTCGCCTAATAGACGTAATGTTAAAATAAAAACATTGTTGATGTTTTAATGATAAAATAAAAAACTAATGATGATAAAATAAAAAACTATTGAAGACAAAAACTTTCATTAAATGAACCAATAATTGTAATTTTTATGTTTTTAGTTTCAGCATTATTCTTCGAATTTTTTTTTTTTTTTTTTTTTTTTTTTTTTGCGTATAAGGGGTTGTTCAAGTATTACGTAAGCGGTGAGGGGGGGGGGGGGTCCAGTGTCTGCTTATTTTTACTGACAAGGGGGAGGGGGGGGCGTCGTGAGAATTCTTAGGTAAGCATTAGACAACGAAGAAATTATAGTTTAACAACAAAAAGCAAAAGAGCATGATTTGGATGAACGTTCTACGGATGTTGAACGACTTGAGAAAAAAGATATGGAGTAAACAAAGACTGTAAATGAGGAACATTCCAGCCCACCACTACATTGAAAACGTAATAATAGACAATGCAGAAACATGGATTCAAAGATCTTGGACACCATACTAGATATGTGAATGCCAAACACATAATATTCCTATGATTCTTTTTAAAATTTTTAGTTATGTGCCTAAATAAGTTAGGGCATGTTGTATTTCTTAAAGTTTTTATTGTTTGTTTTAGTTCAATGCGATAAATAATAATATATTAAAAACAATTTTGTATTCTATGAATTGTTTAATGCAATAAGTAACAATATATTAACCGATTTTGTTTTCCTTCAATACCACAACTCCTATATGTCTATTTATGTAAATTTGCTGGATTAATAACGTAATTTATTTATCCCTAACTCTAATTTTTTATGGCAAACAGTGTTGATGTTAGAATGTCATAAAATCTTACGTAAGCAAAAGGGGGGTGGGGGGTCGAGCATTTGCTTTTTTTCCTTAAAAGGGGGGGGGTACAAAATGACTAAAAATATGCTTACGTAATACTTGAACGGGCCCTAAGTATAATTATCATTGAACATATCATTTTAGTTGGAAAATAGAGTAATTTGTTTCACGTTGGGAAAATTTTGAACTCTCTCTCCCCCCCCCCCCCCCCCCCCCCGAAAAAATATTTGTAACTACACCCCTGGATTCCAGGTAATTAGGGTGGCCTTACTACGTATTTCGTATAACTAGTACGTAGGTCCAGGGTTGGTAAGTTTTTGCCATAGGCAGAAAAAACCTGGTTAAAACTGTCCCGGCAAAATTAGGTTTTTGCCAAAGTGGTGGCAAAAATAGGCTGTCCATTTAATTTTTTTCCCAGAAAAAGAGAAAAAAATATTTCATGAAAGAAAAAAAGAACTTAATACTCAGTTTTAATTTCAATAATAATCAATATTTTAAATTTATTTTTGAACTCTTAAGTTAAATAAGTATAATTATGCATTTTATGAAAGAATACTAACTTTTATGACAAAATTATAAATGAAACCTGCGTACCTGCAGGCTTACTTTTCCATTGACTAACTACAAAGCAGGGTGCAATACTCTGGTATTTTATCTGTCTCGTGATCATTTGGAAATGGACTGTTGGATTTGAGAAGAGAATATGGGGGGGGGGGGGGGGGATATAGTACAAAAAGATAAAATGGGTACAGGCTACTTACTGAAAGTAAAGAATGTAACTTTTTGTCCCTTTCTTGGAGTGTTAAGAGGGAGGAAAAAAATTCTAGTTTCCTAACAAAACATAACAGAGAGTTTTTTCAATTTAATTTAATTACTTTTTTTAACTGACTAGTTTCATCAGATAAATAATTATAAATTAGTACCAAAGACTTAAATATTTACATATTTTTAAGACTCATTACATAAAACAAAAGTAGCAAAGTTATATAAAACCTTTTGATAATTAAAAAAATATTAATGACTGACAAATACTTTACTTAAGAAAACAAAAATTAGATATCAGATTTTTAATTTGATTCTAAAATTCCTAAGTATTAGACTGAATCCCACCTAATTTATACAGATTTAAAATATGTAAAAATATTTGATTATATTTATTAATTAGCAAATGAAATAAAAATATTAAATGATATGTTATTAATTTAATTGTTTATACCATTATTATACTTATTAGCTTATAGATTTTATTGCACATTAAAGACAAATAAGAATTTGCCATTTTTGCCCTGGTTTTTTCCAGTTTTTGCCACTGTCCTGACAAAAATGCCAACCCTGCGTAGGTCACATAGATTTTCAGTAGTAGAGTGTCAAAATTTGGCAAATTCAGCTTGAAATGGTTCATGTAATATAACCAGGGCTTAATTTGCGCCGGAGCCCACCGGAGCTCAGCTACGGTACTTCTCTGTTTTCAGTAAATATTTAAATATTTGGCAGAATTCACCGGAGCTCATAAATACAGGGCTCCGGAGCCCAGTGAAATAGCGCTTCCGAACAACCGAAGCCTAAAATGCCCTTTTCTCTCCTTCCCATCTCCAATTTTTTACCAAAACTCTTATCTGTGACGTAATGTGTCCCACATGTTGGAAATGAAGATGAAACGGACTCAATTTTTATATAAGTTTTAGGCTTGCTCTGGTTCAAGTTCAATCTGTCTTACTTCCAAAATTTCATTTTTCATGCATATATATAAAAAAAAAAAACTTTCCCTCCTTAAAAATTATGTTTTCTATGCTATTTAAAATCATTTCAATGCTGTTTTAATCAGAATGAAGAGAAAACAGAAATCGTGTTTTTCTCTTCTAGTGATAATTGCAAATTTATGTTTGACATTGCTGGTGTCAATGTGTTGATACAACACCTCTCAAGAGACTGAGCGATGAATTTGCTTTCAGTTCGATTTTCGTTTCTGACAGTAGGATGATTCTTAATTGGCCGATTTATTTTATTTTTTTACTTTAGATAGCTAATCTGAAAAGAATATTTTCTGTTTGTAGTGAACGGGCATTAGTTTGAGGTTTCGTTTGATTGAATTTTTTAGTCTTCTATTGTGTACGACTATAAAAATTCCTTTCGTGATTTTTCTATTGCATCATGGACGGGAACGCTGCCCATGCTAAAGCTTTACTCTGCACATTTACGAAGTAACTTTCATTTGTAAGTAGCTATAATTAAAATGTATTGTTTTTCTGATAGAAAGCAATCGAGCAGTGTTTTCCCTTTTCTATAAAAGCATCGAATCTTTCCGATACAGATGTCAAATTTTTAACTTAATCTGATTTTTAGTGACCTCGCCAGAAAAGGCTGTTATGCGGAAGAAAAATTTATTATTGTTATCACCTTTTGTAGGAAATTGAAAAACGCGTTTGCATTTTTCAGTATGTAAATTTTAATTTCTATAAATTTCATAAATTCTTTCATAAAAATGCATAGCTGCGAACTATTCCTTTTTCGTGTTAACACTATTTCCAAATCATAATCCCAATCACAATTAATCGCAGAATTCTGCTATTAATTTACATTAAAATTAAGCAAAGACTTCTTTTCGGAAGAAGTGATAACTAAGAAGTGGAACAGTTGAGAGCTAAGTATACGCAGATAGATATATATATTTAAAATTTTTATTTTCCTAAAGAAAAAAAGTCTTTAAATTTTGCAAATAATGTATGAAATATAAATATGCAGATTGGAGTGATAGCGGAGGCAGAGGGGGTGGGGGACACTACGGTTATTAGTATCGCATGATATTAGGGCTCCGGTACTTTTTTTGTTAGAAATTAAGCCCTGAATATAACACACTAGTATATCAGACAAACTTGGCTGACACGCTGCTGTGTGTCTAGATATATAAGCATGCATATCGAGCATATAATCATACTTTTTTTAAAAATTAGTTTAATTTTTTATTAATTAAATTCAAAATGTAATTGTGCACCTTTTAAAGACAATTTTAAAAAATTCAAAAACAGTACCATTATTTAACACTAGAATGACCACAGCAGCCATTTTGACTGCTGCTATTTAAAACTATTTTGATTCAAACCAGAAATTTCTTTATAAAATAGGTTAAATTTGTTCCACAGAAAAATAAGCTTAATAAATAAGTTAAATAGTTTTGAATAAAAATTCTGGTATAAAATATTTTTATAACACTTGAGTAAAATTTCAGGTTGTTCCAGTGTTAAAAAATATGAAAATAAAATTAATATATAAAAAGTACAATTAGTTGATATGAAATTAAAACTGATACTTGAACCATCTCATTCTGATACCTGAAATCTATCTATCAAAAAATGGTTATTGGTTGCTGTACAATTTATAGAAAAATGCAAAATGCAGATATTAAAAGTGTAGCTTGCACTTTTCACAATGTACAAATTATAATAAAACTGGTTTGATAGTCGCTTATAGCGAATACATTTTTTTTCTGAGGCAGGCCAAATCTAAAAAATTAAAAGAAATGCTTATCTACTGCAAATATAGAACAAATTGGCATCTTTGCACCATAATTTTAATTTATGATATAACAAATTTAATTATTAATATTTTTATTTTCATTTATTGTGTTTCCTCTTTCTACTAATTGCTTCTGTAGCCAAAATCATAGTATTTCCTTAATTTCAAGAATGACCTATTTTTATTTGCATAAATGTAAAACTAAATTTTGATCTACTTTTTTACATTGTTTTTTTAAGGTGGTTCTCAAATCTAATCTACTGCTCAACAGCGCAAAACCTTCTGACACATTTTTAAACATAAAGGCATAAAATTGGCAGGCCTGACTATTGAAGCAATTTAGAATCAAAATGAGTTCTCCCTTTTTTGATAAGTTACTTATAGAGTTATAAGAACTGGTCACGTGATGATTGTTTTTTTCCTTTTTCTTGTGGCGTGGTGCCAAGAAATTCAGTTCAAAGCACCAACTTTGACAGTATTTTCCGAAGGATCTTCTACCTTTAACAAAAAAATAAAAAACAACTTTTGATTACATAATTTTTTATTTAAAAATACATAGTTATTGTCTTTTTCCCCCTCTTGTTTGAAGCTGTTACTATCAAAATTAGGGTTGACGTTTGTCTGCAAATCTGTAATTTTTTAAAAATATTCTCTCCAAGTTGGAAATTTTTGAATAATTTTCACAAAAATTGTTTGAAATTTCCATATTTTTTGTCTATAAATGATGTTTTCAATATTTTCAATTGTAAATTGTATACAAAAGGGAATAATTTTTGAGTTTAGATTTGCAACTTTCAAATAACATGAAATGAATGATGTAACTCAGAAAATGCCACTGCATTCAAAATCATCCAAAGAAGGATGCATTTCAAAATGCATCAAATGCATCTTTTCAAAGAGGTAATAAAATTATAAAGTGGAAATTAAATTCTTGCAGCAAGCTACCAAGTTTTTAAGGACATCCCCACAAGGCATACTGATTTCTTCTCTGTTGTACACAAATTAAAGTTTTTTCTTTTAAAGTTCTGTTCATATTGTTTATATAGGTAGGTGATGTATAAACTTTATTTTTTAGATTACCTTGTTTTTATTTTATTTTGAGGAGGTGGGAGTGTCATAATACTGGTTTAAAAAATGTCATTAATTGTTGACATGGAAAAAAGTGTACATCCTGAAGTGCATCAGGGGATTCTCAGGGAATTTTTTTTTTTTTTTTGAAAATGAGTATGAACCCTGCTGTCACAATAGTATTAAATAAAAATTACCTTTAGCATTTAGTCCATTTGCATAGCTGCCAAATCTTTGATTATTATTATTCATGGAAAATTTCCTTATTTTGACACTATCTTTCTTTCTCCCTTTAAGGGTCCTGTCCCTGCCAGCGAAGACACTCACGAGCTAATGCTAATCCTATGGGGAGGGATTTTTCTAATATCTCGTTTGCATTTCGACATTTTTAAATAATTTTTTTTTGCATTGGATAGCCGAGGTCCGTCTCTACAGCGCACCTTGGTTACTTTTTCGATTTTGGTTGCAGATATTTTTTAGAATGACACTTTCATTTTCAGAACCGGTTTTGAAAATAAAAGTAACTTTATTAAAAATATCTGCGACCAAAATCAAAAAAGTAACCAAGGTGCGCTGTAGAGACGGACCTCGGCTATCAAATGCAAAAAAAATTATTTAAAAATGTCAAAATGCAAACGAGATACAGTAAAACCCGTTTAAGAAGTTCCCGCTTAAGAAGTTTTCCCGTTTAAGAAGTTTATATTTTCGATTCCCATTTTTCTCTTATTCTTACAACACTAAAATAACTCGTTTAAGAAGTTTTGTTCAAAACTCTTTCCCGCTTAAAAAGTTTTATTTTTCCTTCCATTTTTACTTTCAAAGCTCGTTTATTTTGTCTTTTTGATTATTATTTTATTTTCTGTGCTGATATCTGTCTTTCTTTATTATTCTTCGCTATTCAAAAAGGTCATTGTTTAAGACTGATAGCAGATGTGGTCACCTCTATTTCACCTTAAAATCTATTTAACGTGTTTGATGGAAATGGAATGTGGGTAGAGGATGGGCCTCTCGTCACTGTAACAATAGTGACTGATAAGAGAAAAGGGAATGCGCTCCGCCCTACCGATGGGTGGTTCTTTCAGTTCAATAGTTACAACAGATTCTTTCCCACCACCATATTCCATAAGTGTAATGTACCAAATCTGCGTTTGGTTTATTCATTTCGCAGTTTTTAAGTCAGTGTAAAGTGCATAACATCAAAGCTTTCTCGTTAGAAAATACACGGACAAAAAATTCTGTTTTTTTCCCCCAAAAATGTCGGGCAAGGCAATTAAATGGAAAGCCTTGTCAATTGAAGACAAAATCAAAATTTTGAAAGAAGTTGATAGTAACGCGAAAACAACAAGAGTTGAAATTGCAAAGAAGTTGAACATACCAGTGACTACTCTGAATGGAATTGTAGCAAAACGAGATCTCATTTTAAACTGTTCTGAAAAATCTCGTAAAATTAAAAATGTGAAAAGAGGAAAATATGAAGTTATGGAAGAAATGTTATTGATTAAAGGTTGCCGAAAAAAACTAAAAACTATAACCGATTTTTTTTTTTTTTGCAAAAACATATCAAATCACTCTTAAAGAGAAATTTCTTGCCTTGGATTAAATAAAGAGTTTCTAAGGTAATTATGTATTTTTACTTTATTAGCTAATTTTTTAAGTGTGCAAACTAATTTAAATTTCTTAAGAAAATTCAATTTTATAGAAAGTACTCTTTGTATTATTGTACTAAGGTAAAATAAACCCTTTTCTGAATATCAATATTTAAACTATTGATTTTTTTCAAAAAATGCTAATTTCCCGTTTAAGAAGTTTTTCCCCTCCACTCCCTTGGGAAACTTCTTAAGCGGGTTTCACTGTATTAGAAAAATCTCTCCCCATAGGATTAGCATTAGCTCGTGAGTGTCTTCGCCAGCAGGGACAGGACCCTTAAGTCAAACATTTAATTCCGTTTTCTTGAATATTTAAAAATAAATTTTTTTTCATAAGAAAAGCATATGTAAATTTGACCAATTTATATATTTTTTAAATTTATTTTTCTAAGAAATCTCAGTTATTAATGATCACTAGGGGATCATACCCGGGCTTCCCGGGTTAAAGAATATAGATAAAAACATTTTTTTTTTAATTGAAAAGGAATAATTTTTTATATGCAATATTTTTTTAGATTGACCACTTACATTAAAAAAGCATTTTTCATATGGAAAATACGAATTATACAATTAAATAAATTTTTTTAATTTATCAAAAGCGATATTTTCTTATTAGCCACATGCTAAGAGTTATTTGCGAAGATTTTGCTACTTATGGCATCCTTTTATATTCTGATAATTTCAGAGCTTATACATGTTTGGTAAATTTCTGTTTTATTTATATTATTTTATTTATTTATTCATAGGGCAATTTTTTTTATGGATATTAGCCATAAGAAAATGAAGAAGTCTTTATTTTGTTTTCAGGGCAAACGGATTAATCTTTCGTAATCGAGCTCCGCGCGATATAGATAAATTAAAAAATATTTCATGCTTTAAAATTGTTTTTAAAACCATAGACAATCAGTAAACTGAGATGAACTTTGCAAATAAGTTCCATTTGAAAAAAAAAATCGTATTTGGTGTTCTAAAAATTTAAACTGTACGATTACAAATATGTTAGATTTGTGTCTTTTCAATATTGTTCTTTTATTTGTGTATAAAAGAAGTATTAATTTCGTTGTCTTGCACAAATATGTTAGATTGGTGGTTTGTTAAATATTATTCTTTTATGTGTTTATAAAGGAAGTACTAATTTCCTTATGCAAAAATAGTCAGAAACAAATACTGAAAAATGTTTGTTGCTTTATGTGCGAAATGTTTATTATTATTATGTATTGAAACCGGCACGTGATAAGATAAACTTTAAAAAAATCATACTTAAAAATTAATTTAGAAAATATAATACATCAGTCAATGAATACAGTTTTTAAACAAATTGCATTTGAAAGTATTTTTTTTTCCCTATGTGACGAAAATTGAAAATGTATGATGGTCAGAAGATTAAAAAATTGCAGTAGCGAAAATATAAAGACCGAAATTTGATCGTGAAGTGTTGTCATTCGTAAAATGACATCAGCGTTACGCACAGATACGTTTGTTCTTTATAATATAGATACTTAATCTGTAAAATATAATAAAGATCAGTTATTAGGGTATGGTTATCAGTTGAGGCTCTCATGTTTGGATTTCCGGAATGAAAACAGCAATTTTCACCATCTCAAAATTTGCATGCACACTTCTCATATCCATATTCATCATTTAAAAATTTTTTTTATTTTGTTTGGTCATTTAAAAATCCTTTTAACTCAAAACTTGAAGTCACGATTGTCAGCAACATCTTTTACATGAACAGACGCACTCTTTACTCGATATTCTAATCTCATTCTGGAGAGTAAAAATTTCCGTAATTTATATATTTTTAGATTCATTTCAGTTAACATGTTTAGTTTAATCTAAGAAAATGATCGTTTTATTTTAAATATGACTTCATTTTCACTTAAATAAGAATTTGCCTAGTGTCTGACACTTAGTATCAGTACACGTGCAGAAGGAAAAACAATATAGAAAATTTATGAGGAAAAATGCGTGTTTTCAAAAGCAGTGTGTCATTTTCTGTTATTATGCCCATAATATAATATTCTGCTCCTAATGGGATTTTGCGCCACTAAACCCTATACAACAATTTTTATTAACAATTTTGAATTTTTATCAGAAAATAGCATGAATAAAGTTAAAAATACCTCATTATTTCTGTCTTGTCTGCAATAATGAAAGCTATCTAATTTTCATCATTTCGAAGAAATTTCATAAAATGCTTTTAAAATTAAAATATAAAAGTGGGGATATTAAAAAACAGATAGTGCGATCACATCTACAAAGGAAGAGCTTTCAGTTTAAAAAAAAATATTAGTAAAATTGGTTCAGCAGAAAGATCATGGCAGAAGACTAAAAAATACATTTGTGTTTTAAATATATAGATTATATAAAATTAGGAAAAATTAAATTAAGCAAATTATGTTATTTTGATAAAATTGTAGTAGAATGTCCTAAAGAATAGCATTAAAATTTTATTATTCGAGAGAATTTTCGACGAACACGATATTATTTTAAACCACGAATTATTTCTTTGCTAGTCTAACACGGCAAAGCAAATCCATCCAGGCGAAAATCATCAATTTCCGTAATATAAATCTCAATTATTTGCATGTCACCTCTCTTTTATAATGACACTCTAAATTTTTGTAAAACATTGCGTTTTATCAGTATATGATTTCGATAATATTATTTTTAAAAGTGAAGCATTTTCACCTGTGAAGAATTTCAAAGCAGCTGGGCTGTGAAAATGATGCACTTCTACAAAACATAATTCACGTTTAAGAATTAAAATACACGCTTTTTTATAAAATGACGTCATTTGCATCTGCTAAAGCAATCCACTTTTATAATCCAATCTTGAACTTCGTCTATAGAAAAGTGTGCATATGACTTCATTATCATGGAATAACAGACAATATTCTTGACGTAGCCCATATTTTAATTTCAATTTTTTTTCAGGTTTTATGAGAAAATGGCAACAAAAAGATACAGTATCCCCTATTTTTGACTATTTTCAGTTTACTTTCAATGACTTTCAATAGAAATGAGGTACTTTTGTTGCCACGATAAGAAAAATGGTATTAAAAACTACAAAAAAATTAATATCTCAAAAATAAATTAAGATACAGCTTTCAAACAAATTGCATTTAAAAGAGCATTTTTTTCCTCATACGACGGTGTAAAAATTTAAAATGTGCGATATTTAGAAGTTTAAAAATTTGCAGTTGAGAAAACTAAAAAACAAAAATTTTATTTCAAATTTCAAAGTGTTGCCATTCGCAAAATGATGTATGCGTTACGCACAGATATGTTTGTCCTTTATAATATAGATAGTAATTATCCCAGTGCTTAGGATTAAGTGTAAACTGTTACTGTAAAAAATAATACTTTTTTAGATTATTTCATATACTGAAACATTTGTATAATGTATTTTATATATAGAAAGTTATTTCATGTCCATTAATTAATAAATAATAACAATCTGTGTTTTATCACTCATTCTCTTTCAAACTTTTTTTTTCTTTAACTGCATGGGACACAGAAATTGTCATTTTAAGAAGATATTTTTTTCTCTCTCTCTCAAAAAATGATAAGCATTCATTTGGTGTTTGAGTCTTTTCAAAATGCTGTTTCCAGTTGCAGTTGTTATGTTTTAATAAAAAAATCTAAATGTGTAAGTATGTGGTCAGCAATCTGAATGTGTGCAAATAAATAAGAATGAAAACACTGGAAAACGAAATTATATAACTCTTTATTTCAGAATCTGAATGTAACTGAAAATTAAAATCACTTCTTTTACAATAAAAAATTTAGTGGTTTTCTATACATTTAACACAAACATACCTGCTTGGTATAAAAGTATGCCTTTTTAAAATGAGAAGAGTGAAATTTTTTTTCACCACAATTTTAGTAATGTACATAAACAATATCAAGGTGAAAGCTGTATGCATTGAGAGTTTCAAAAATATATAGATAAGAACAAAATAGTTTAGAAACAAAAGAATATAAAGTAATCTTTACAACATTCTCAGAAATATCCTCAAACAGATATGACTTGCATATTTGTACACATCATTCACACCCATCAACTGTTCCCATAATAAAGAGGCACTATAGTGATTGAAATTATTTCTGAAAAAATGATTTATGCAGATAAAAAATCTACAATGAATAGCAGATATGTATTAATTCCCTCGTTTTAATCTGCTAACACATCATTATTGATTCTTCAGAAAATGAAATTTTCAGAGTTTGAGACAGTTAAGTAGGTTCGTCTCGAGAAAAATAAAGCTTTATTTATATATAATATATATATATATATATCTTATCTCTCACACCAATATCCTGCTTTCTGTAACATTTTCGGAAAAGTGTCTTTGGTGTTTGATATTGAGCTGAATTTGTGGCACTTAAACAGGCACTAACAGAAGTATAACATTTACACATCTGTAGAAAATTCAATTTTTTTTTCTTTAATCAATCACAACTGCATTAAATCCTCTGTACTGGCACAATAAAAGCTCTATCACCATGGGGATGATAAAACTATGAATATTTAATAATATTTACAAAATCACACATATTCTGTAATTATTAATGACTATCAGTTGATCATAGGCACATGACCAGAAACTCCAGGATTGAAGCCCTATGTGTAGAAGGAAAGCCTAAGAATTTGCAGTAGAGGCTGTGCCAAATACTTTAAGATGCCAACCAGTCTGTGCTGCCGGTGCCTAGAAAATAAACAAATAACTTTAACTTAGAACTTAAACTTTAAGTAAGTCATATAATAATAATATTGAATGAAATTTAAGATTTAAGCTTATAGATTTAAATTAACATATTTAGCCATGCAAAGCAAGAAAATTGATGATGCCTATATAGATAATTTATGATTTTAACAAATTTTAATATAATTTAATTTAGGATTTAATGTTCCTACTTAATGTGCCACTGTGTGGTACATAAGCATTAAAAAATGTATGGCTAAATTTGCAACAATAATAAACCTTTTATATGACATTTTATTTACATTAATTTATAAAAACTGTAGAATTTCCCCTCCCCATAAAAATCTGAATTTAGTATATTATCCAAAGAGATGCCAAAAAGTTGCGCAATAGTTTTACATTCTCTTTAAAGATACTGGTAATTTGCAATACTAATTTTTCAATGTACAGTACAGTAAACTTTGTCTAAGGCAGACTCAATTGAGACCAAGAAAATTTTCTGGCATAAACAGTAGAGTACTTTAGAAAACACTCTCTATGTCTATGAATTTGCCAGGCCATAAAAATCTTCCCAAGTTTAATTTCTATCTTACACAGAGTCCGCTTTAGACAGAATTTACTGCATTAATTGTAGATAAGAATTAATAGCTATTCAAGTTAGATTCTTTATACCGGGTGTCCCAAAAAGGACTGACTGATTTTAAAATTCAATAACTTGCAAACAGTGACAGATATTTAAAAAATTCTTGCAGGAGGGTTATGCATAAGGTCAAAAGTTTTATTACAGTGATTTTCAATTTTAGTTCGAATTACAAACAATAGATGGCGCTGTAAGCAATAGTCGCTAAATACAGGCTCGATTTCTGGTCCTTTCTCTTGTTCCATGCTGAAAAAGGAGATGGAAATGTATTATCCGGGCCACGAAGTACCAAAAATCGAGCCTGAATTCAGCGTCTATTGATCGCAGCGCCATCTATTGTTTGTAATTCGAACTAAAATTGAAAATCACTGTAAAAAAACTTTTGACCTTATGCATAACCCTCCTGCAAGAATTTTTTAAATATCTGTCACCGTTTGGAAGTTATTGAATTTTAAAATCAGTCAGTCCTTTTTGGGACACCCGGTACATAAATAATGATCCTATATACAACTGAAAATTTGTTTAAAACTGAAAAAAAAAAAAATGGGTGTAGTTTGGATTTTTTATTTATTTTTTTCTTAAATTACTGGATTAACTCATAGAATTTTATTATTTTTTTTAAAACACTGGTTGGTACAGAATTGTTCCAGGTAACTATTTTACTATTTTGTCTACCACTATTTCCATACAAAAAGGATGTGTTTTTTCCTATGTATGAGGGCTTTTCAAAAAGTAAAGATACAATGCCGCATACTAAAAAAAATCTTATTTGATAAAATGTTTGTTACGAATTATTTACAGCTATATACCTTATTTTTCAACATAATTGCCGTGGTTGTCCAAGTATTTGTTTAGTCTGGATACAAGTTTCTGTATCCCATTGTCATAAAAGTTTGCCGCTTTACCTCATTTTTCAACATAATTGCTGCTGTTGCCCAAGTATTTGTTTAGTCTGGGTACAAGCTTCTGTATCCCATTGTCATAGAAGTTTGCCGCCTTTTGTCGAAACAACATTTCAACTTCAATTTTTATCTCATCATCATCATCATGAAAGTTTTGCACTGCGACGTGTCTCTTAAGGTAAAGAAATAAGTGGAAGTCACTGGGTGCAAGGTCCGGACCTTATGGTGCATGGCTTAAAACCTCCCACTTGAATTTCATCACCCGCTTTTGCATAGCGCTTGAGAAAGTCGAGTACATAACCCATCGTCTTCTTTTTTGTGTTCTTCCATTAACATTTACGGTACCCTAAAGTCACAGTCACAGCTTCATAAAGAGTTGTCATAGACACTTCAGGTATGTTTTTATGCAACTCTTTCATTGTGAGACGCCTATTTGCTCGAATCACTTTTTCGTTCTTTGAAGAAGGGCTTTTGAGATCACAGAAGGTCTACCTGTTCTGGGTTCTTCATGAACATTGATCCTCCCACTAGAAAAAAAGACCCCCACGAAGGGCATTCCCCCCAGGGCCCATATCCCACGTGTTGATAATTGGCCGTCATATACACACAAACCCACTAGAAAAAGCACAACACCATTTCATTACATTTTGTCGATTCACAATGTTCCCATAGACAGAAACAATTTCTTTGTGAATATCCACTGCACGCTTCCCTTTCGCATGAAGAAAACGTATGACGGATCGAACGTCACATTTGGCAGGATTTTTAATTGACGCAGCCATTCTGAGCATTTGCTACATGAAGCAGGATCACCATAGAATTAACGAATGACTGCGAGGGAAAAGTCAAAGGTTCAACGTTACAATCTGTGTTGCCAATGCGCTCATTAAAACTTTTTTCCCCTTCTATTGTCTGTGTTGTATCTTTACTTTTCGATAAGTCCTTGAACATTAATCAGGACTAAAATTATTATAAAAAGCAAATAAATGCTTAAATTTCTGTTGTCATTACGTATCAAAATTCTACGAACAACAATAAAAATAAATAATTACTGTGAAATATTAGAATCAAACATCAAATCTACAATTCAACAAATATAGTGAAAGTGTTAATGATTTAAAATTAATTGTTGCATTTTCTACAAAATTAATTTTTAAAATGATAAATTGAAACTTCCTATGTTTGTGACTTGATAAAAGTTTATTAAATTTTTCAAATTCTTCAGAAAGACTAGTCAATTAAAAAAATAAATGAATCATTTCAAGGCACAGTGGTGCAAGTCACTAATAAAATAGAGTTAAAAGCACAGAGAATATCTAAACATATCAATCTATACATAGGAATATCAGTATAAGTGACAGTTCTACGAAATTTGCCTGTAAATACTCCCAAAAGAATTTTACCCCATAGGAAATCTGTGTAGGGCATCCACAAAAAATCCTTATTTTCAGCATTTAAGTAAATGGGATTTACACCCCTTTGCTTTTAAGTAGCTTAAATGAAGAAATATTTATATTTTAACCTAAAGAAAAAAAGTAATTATATGTTACATACAATATGAAAATAATCTTTAATTAAAAAGAATTGCAAAGAATTTTAAAGCATGTAAGGGAAAGGAGGGCTATAATATAATTTCATGCATTTTTATTGTTTTATAATTATTTCATTACTTGAAATCTTAGCTTTAAAACTATAAAAACTAGCTTGCAAATAAGCCTATAAAGTAAGTACTATTTTAAACTAATATAACAAGTGGTATAATTAATTTTTAAGCAGCAAAGTAAAGATCTGAAAAACATAAGCTTCAAGAATATTTGGCTTAGTTTTTCCTTCTTTTGAAATAAGCAACTTTCTATTCATAAGCTATTTTAGCTTTAAAATAAGAAAAACTGGAAATGCTGATAAAAACAAAGCCAGAAGCTTCACATGCATATCAACCGTAGCTACTGCAGTATTTTGGAATAAGAGATCAAACTTGCTAGCAGACATGCAAATATAGTTATATGTACTTGCATATGTCTGCATAAAAACTTCATCTTTTCACCAATAATATCAAATATCACATCACGTTAGCTTGGATGAAGTGCTTGCTTCTTCAGTCGTTACTTTCTTCTTGGGAGATTTTTTTAGGTGTTTTAAACAGGTTTTTTCACAAAGCTGATGTATGAAAAAGAGTTCAATTATTAAAATTAAATAATCAGCATGCAACAATTTGGATATTTTTTAATTAAATATTTTATGCAAAATATTTTATTTTAATCATCTATCTGAGACTTAATAATAATAAAATAAACTCAAAATATCTGCAAGATTATAATCAATTAAATCCTAATTTACCCAGAACGATTATTTGTTCCTATTTTGTACATTGAACTGCAATTTATTTTACTATGGTGTTTAACAAGTCCTTGTAAAGTAGCCAGAAAAATATTACATCAGACTTATTATGCACCTTCCCTTTGACATGGCCTTGAATACAGGAGTGGTTATAATGTTGTAAAACTACATATTTTAATATTGTTT
Source organism: Maratus speciosus (assembly GCA_963932465.1). Lineage (NCBI taxonomy): Eukaryota > Metazoa > Arthropoda > Arachnida > Araneae > Salticidae > Maratus > Maratus speciosus. The sequence continues at coordinate 462,882,549 of OZ010788.1, forward strand.
CATATCTTATTATAATTTAACTCAAATAAATACAACAAAATCAATGCTATTGATTATAGTATTTTCACAAAATTTATTTCTTTGAATTAAAAAAAAAATGATGAAACCCAGATTATCTGCAGCTGAATAGAATTATTACAAACTACTGCACTGAAACAAAACGGAAACAATACTTTATTGATAGAAAAATCTATCATTTCATTTTAATAGGCAAAATACAGAAAATCACAATGACAAACACATAAATGTATCAATGCTAAAATATTTGATTAATCTACATTTGTACTCATCTTAATTTGTGCAGTATATATATTTTTAAGGCTCCCTATCGGTCATGCTTGAAATGCATTCACATTTTTCATCAGAAAATTACAATTTTTTTTTTTTTCCCAATGTATACTCTTTTCTTAAAGGATGTTTCTTTCTTTTTCACTTGGCAAAATATTTCAAAAATAAACTTAATTTTGTATTTCAAGTTTTAAAATCTTAGTGAAAAAAGTGACATAAATGTGAAGTAAGATTTTTAACACTTAAAACAAAATTTATACTTTAGAAACATTTTGCTAAGCGAAGAAAAAAGAAGCATTTTTTAAAACAGTATACAGAAAATAAATATTAATTTTCTGATGAGAAATTTAAAAAATACAAATGCACTCCAAGCCCACAGGATTAACATTGGAGAGGAGAATTGAGATTTCACTGATATGGATGGAGAGCCTTTACAGTTGTTTCAGTAGAACCATACATTGTTTTAAATTATTAAAAAAAATCGAATAATTACCTTTTTTAGAGCTTGTTTTCCACCAAAACCTCTAATTTCTAGCATAAGCTCTTCTCTAGGATCTGCTGTTCTTGAAAATTTTAATGGACTTTTCTTAGATTCCTTCTTTTGCGGTAGTGTAGCGGCTTCTCTTCCCATAAGGAGTTGACTGGAGACTGGAATTTGTTCTGCTGGTGGTATAGTGGGCATTTTTGAGCTTGAAGATTGCACAGGTGGTGGGGGAGGTGGAGGGGCAGGGGGTTGGGCAGAGCCATTAGCTGTGATATTTTGTACTGCAGCAGAATTATTTTTTTGGCCACCAGTTTCTTTCTGTTTTTCCCTGTCTTTATTTGCTTTCTTACTAAACGCTGCCAACAATTCAGTATTTAAAGATTGAGATTTAGGAACTGTATTAGCAAAAGATGCATTGCTTGGTGCAGAGACTGGTGTTGTAATATTAGATGAGTACTTTTTATTCTCAACAGCTTGTTTAGGATTTTCATTACTTTTAATGTTATTAATATTAACTTTAGTGATATGCAGTTTAGAGGTTTCTACATTTGTTTCCTTTAATTTAGCACTAGAGGTAGATTCAGTCTTTTCTAACTTTGGATTTGTAGATTCTATATACTCTTTTACTTTAGTTATTGTTGCAGAATCTGCTTTGGTTGATTTAGGTTTCCTCAGATCTACTTCTGCTCTACGGATCTTTTCTTTTACAAACCCTCCAGGCCTTTTTGAGCTTGCTTTTAAGTCGTCCAATATTGATTGCCTATCATCTCCTACGTTTTTACTTTCATTCATATCAGATAATGGCCATTTTTTTAAACCAATAATTGAAGGGGGATGACTTTCATCTTTCATACTTGACAGTTTTACAAAAGGTTTAGCCGATTTTAATACTGAAACTGGTTCTTTAGCTGCAAGTTTTATGTTAAATTTTTGTTTCTCATCTTGTCGAGAAGGAGCAGTAATTGGAGCTTTGCTTGTGCTCAAAGCTGACTTTACTGCTGTTTCATCAGGGTCAGGGACAATCTGATCATGATCAAAAACGCCTAAATTTGTTTTTCCACTAGGTTTTGTGCTTTCTCTAATAATTTTGGACGATTTTTTTTCTGTTGCAAGCTCTAAGGTTTTGTCTTTGGGCAATGGTCTTTCTTTTTCAAAAGATGCAGCCTCACATGGTACTGGAGGCAACTTTCTTTTTTCCATGAAAGAAGGAACTGGTTTATTGAAATTCTGGGGGATGCTCTCTAAACTTTGAAATTTTGATCTTGATGAAGCTACTTTTGAAGATTCAATATCTGTCACTGTCGCTTGACGTTGTTGCCATGAACCAATTGTTACTGAGACAGCTTGAGGTTTTGATGAAGATTTTCTGTTTAATGTCATAGTTTGTGTAGGCTGAAAGGCACTAACTGGTTTTGGCTTTGGCCGAGGAAGGGTTTGAGATTTGCTTCCTTCACTTTCAGAGAATATTGAGTCTGTTTCAGTTGGAGAAGCCAAATTTTGATTGCTGGTTTGTGCTGAAACATCTTCTTTACTTTTGACAGTTTCAGGAGATGGGACTTGTGTACCAGATGTCACTTTTTCTTGTGGTGATGGTACCTGTATTACTTTGTCTTGAGGGGATGGGACTTGTATCACTTTGTCTTCTAAATTGATATCAGCTTGTGTATCTACAGAGCAGGAAGTAAGTGTGCCTGGCCTTTTGGGTGCGATTTCTGACCCTATATCTATATCTACAACAGACGCTTCAGTTGGACTTGATTGAATAGGAGGTGTTTTAGGTCTTGGAGTTTCTTTTACAGACAGTGCTTTTGTTTTTTGCCTCGGTAAAGATCTTGTTTTGAACTGATCAAAAGAGATATTCTTTACTTTTGAATTTAACTGATTTTCACTAAGAGTAATTTTAGATGAATTTTCTAAACTTTCTAAGCCAACTAATGAGGTAAAAGGCATCTGTGGTAAAATATTTTCACTCTGCAATAAACTCTGATTATTCATCAATTGTTTTTGCCACGATATGAATTGTGCTTGTAACCGCTGATATTCTTCTTGAAGACGCCTTTGCTCTTGAAGGAAACAAGTCTTCAGATCTGCTGGTGTCAGCTCATTTGTAAAATTTTGATCTGATTGTGTCCGTTTCATGCCTTCATCTACTACAGTTTCCTTTTTTTCTTCACTAGCTGATTTCTCAAATTTTTTTTGAGGGGTTAGGTTATACAATGAAGAACACCTTCCTGTTAAAGGCAAAGTACTAGTTTTGTTTAATTGTGCACGTTTTTCAATTATGTTACCATTATTATCAGTTTCTGATTCAAAAGCATCTATTTCAGTCTTTTCTTTTAATGAAACTATCCTAACATCAGGTTGATTTTTAAGTTTTCTCTTAGGAACTTCAGTTTCACATTTTTCACCACTTCTGTTTACAAGGCAACTATTTTCACCAACATTTTGTACAATTGAGTCTGAAGGAGTACTGTATATATCCTCAATACCATCTTTTTTGTAAGAACTTAAAACAAAATTATCTAGTTTTTTGCGGCACTGGGGTGTGGCTGTTGTGCTATTTTGATGACTGCCACTAGAAACAGAACAAGAAGAACTCTTATCACCAGAATTTTTACAAGTCTTTGAATCAATACTGTCATTTTCACCGTTTGATATCGATTCTTGTTTCACTACTGTAGAAGAATCTTTTTCAGAAAGTTCAAAGTTATTTGTAGTGTACTCTTCATTTGTTTCTAATGAAGAACATCGATCTTCTGATAACTGCTCACTTTCCCCAGAATTACAATAATTTGTACCTGGAAAAAATTAAAAATGTGTTTAATATTTTATTTTAATATGTATTTTAAACTGATGACTAAAATGTATGACTAAAATAAATATCAGTCATAATATTTTAGTTTACTTCCTTTCTTAAAAAGTTCTTACACAAAGAAAATATTAAGCAGTTTAAAACTGTTTCTTTACACATCTTTATCAGCTTGTATGTTTATTTAAACAGTTTTAGAATTAAATACAATAAAAAAGTTACAAATATTCATTATATACAGTTAGTTAACTATCTTATTAGTTTAAAACTACTTTTTTGATGTAAAAATAAATAAATAAAAGTAGTTTACCAATTAATTAAACAATGTGATAAGAAAAATCTTTTTCATTACAGACTACAAAATGAATGTATCCTCATTACTTAAAAGGTACATACAACACAATATAAAAAAAAAACATTTAAAATATATTAAAGTCCTTTAAAATCATAATTTAAAAGACAATGTATTTTTTTTTTTTTTTTGTTATACGCACATTTAAGTAATGATGATACATTTATTTGTATTTTTCTACAAATTTTAATTATTAATAAAGGTGAATTTTGCACAGAAATTTTTAACTTTTCATTGATTACAGGCTATTTCCAGAATGTGCATAAGCAAAGTTACTGTTTGCAAAACGCATTTTTGCTGATCTCTGAACTTTTTTTGGAAATTTTAACCTAAACTTAAAAGTGCTAAAATTTAACCAGACTCAAAATTAAAAAATCAATACCATATTTAAATGCAATCCTAAGAAGAATTAGTCTATAATAGGGGTGCACAACCTTTTTAAGAGAAGGGCCACTTACAAAAATTTCTGGGTTGTCGAGGGCCACATCAGTAACATGGAAAGAATTGTATTTTGGGAAGTTGATCTGTGGGCTATAATCAGATAAAAATTATGGTTGTGAGTTTTACTCCTCTAGGTTCCCCTACCCAGTCAACATATCAATTTAATTGGCAAGGATATTTAAACAATTTACGTTTGTATATATAACAGAGATATAGCAAGGATTATTTAGAAGCAGTGATAATCTGATAATATTCCTTGACTTTATTCGGGGAGGGGGGTGTTAAATTTTGTTTTATTAAAAGTGCTAAAAAACAAACATAGGCATGAAAGATGAAAGTGTCTAGTGCCGAAAAAAATGTGAACTTCATGAACGAAGGGGGGGGGGGGGGGGATGCCGATCAGCGAAATTCGCAAATTTTTCGTGACCAATCAACGAAATTCGTTATTTTTCGGAGCCCGATCGACGAAATTTGCTATTTGTCTGCCACTGATCGACGAAATTCGCGACTTTTCCGCGTCGTATCAACGAAATTCGTGATTCTTAACTGATTAACGAAATTTGCCATTTTTCCCCCGCGGTAAATTGACGAAATTTACGCTTTTTTTCGCGCGATAAACTGACGAAACTCGCGATTTTTCCGACGCCGATCAACGAAATTTTCAATTTATCCGCGTCTGATCGACAAAATTAGCGATTTTTTTCGTGCCTGATTAACGAAATTTGCGATTTTCCGCGCCTTATTAACGAAATTTGCGATTTTTCCGCGCCTTATTAACGAAATTTGCGATTTTTCCGCGCCTTATTAACGAAATTTGCGATTTTTCCGCGCTTTATCGACAAAATTCGCAATTTTTCGGAGTCCGATCGACAACACTCGCAATTTTTCCGAACCTTATCGACGAAATTTGAGATTTTCCGTGCCTGATCGAGGAAATTTCCAATTTTTCCGCGCCCGATTAACGAAATTCGCGATTCTCAACTGACTCAGACGAAACAATTTTACCCAGGGCAAATTGAAGAAATTCGCGATAAGCAGACGAAACACGCGATTTTTCCGCAGCCGATCAACGAAATTTGAGATGTTTCTGCTCCTAATCGACAAAATTCGCGATTTTTCCGCACTCGGTCAACGAAATTCTTGACCCTTACTTGACTGACGAAATTTACAATTTTTTCCCGCGGCAAATGGACGAAATTCGCGATTTTTTCTCGCGACTGTCGAAACTCACGATTTTTCAGCAGCCAATCAACAAAATTTGCTATTTTTCTGCTAATCATCAACAAAATTGACAATTTTTTCTTGCCGATCAACGAAATTTGCGAATTTTTTTCGCGCCTGAACGGCAAAATTCGCGATGTTTCCGTGCCCGACCAATGAAAGCCGCGATTTTTCCGCGCCGCATCGACAAAATTCGCGATTTTTCCGTGCTTGATCAACGAAATTTTCGATTTTTCCGCGCCTGATCAACAAAATTTACGATTTTTTTTGTGTCCGATCAAACAAATTCGCGAATTTTCCGAGCCTCATCGACAAAATTCGCGAGTTTTCCGCATCCGATCAACGAAATTCGCGATTCTTAACTGACTGGCGAAATTTTCAATTTTTCCTGCGGCAAATTGATGAAATTCACTGTTTTTTTTCTTGCGACCTATGGACAAAAATTGCAAATTTTTCCAGTTATAAATTGACGAAATTCGCGGGTCACAGGTTGTGTATCCCTCTATGATCATACCTTTTAACAAATTTTATTTATTATGAAATAAACTGAATATACAAGGTGTTCAAAAAGTCATGAAATAAGTAAAAGTTCAATAATTCAAAAATAAAAACTGTAGCATAATACTGTTTTGACATAAATACACAGAAAGACATGATATATAAGTTTTTGCCAGAATAACTACATATATTACAGACAGTTAACAATATAATGGTCCCAAAGCTGCTGTCTTCTGCTATTTAAATCATGTGAAATCCTTTTCTACAGTGTATCTTGTCATATTAGACAGTTATTCTTACTAATGGCATGTCAAATTGAATATTTTCAATCCTAGTTACTTTGCAAACTGTTGCACCACTCTACAAAGTGCAGACATAACTGAAATGCCACTTGGCAAAGGAAAATGTAATTATTCTGGCAATACAGTTTTCATTATTAAAAAAACTAGGAGATCCAACCGAGCTTCTTTAGTTACACAGAATATAGGTGAAAGCCAATTCTTTTTTTTTTAATTGAAAACACATAGATTTTTTATATTTAATATATATATATAGCAAAATTTTAGAAATCAGACCTATTAAACTATTTTTAAATGAATTACCCATCACTCTGTATATGGGCCCAATGACACACAATCACGAGTTTGACAGGATAGCCAGTTTAGTCAGTTTTATTGCTTAATTAAAAAAAAAAAAATGACCGTTTTGATCTGGTAACTCTACAGAGATGAGGAATTTCTAATAAACTTCTACGTCACTTGCTGTGCAGAAGTCGTCTTATCTGCAAACATGGAGTGTTATGGTGAATCATTCATTATTTAAATAATAGTTATCAAGCTTAAATGAATTGAATACTGTCATTTTATTAAAATGAGACATATATATATATACACTAGGGGGCTCTGCCCCCTGCAAGCTACGCTCGCAAACCCCCGTTCAGACACCGCAGAATTTAAAAATCTAATGGGTTTTTAAAATATTAGAGAAGATTAAATTATACTGAAAAAGGTGTGCAGATCTCCCTGTAAACGGGTTTCCATTCAATTCCCTTTGATTGCAAAATTTTAAGGGCGAATCAGTTGCTGTTAAGACATCCAATGGTTGTTTTCGTTTTTGATTAAAGAGGATCAGTTAAACATTTGAAAAGAAGCTAAAATGAAATGAATTATGTATTCAGAGTCTTTGTCAACCGATATTTTAAAACAATCTCTATAACAATAGCCTAAATCATGTGGCTATCATCAACAGTTCCAGGCGGAACACTTTACTTTTTATACTCTAGGTGCCATTTTAATACTTTAATGTTATCCAGGCACAGGTGATAAGTCGCCAAATACTATTCTATCCCCATCATTTCATGTATGTTATAATAGTTCAAGTCATCAAATGCCATAAACAAATACGATCTGATCCCTTCGCCTTTCATATGAAGGTTTGGAACAAAGTCATATACGCCCCTATTGGCGCGATTTTTTTCCAACGCCAATTTGGGGAACGCATTAACAGCATAAACAACAACATCCGGCTTACCATATCAAGCAAAATAACAATACTTTGGCGCCAGTTAAGTACCCGTTGCGTATATGACATTGGCGTCAGAAAAAAATCGCGCCAATATGGGGAAGTATGTGACATCTGTGCCGAAAGAAAAAAAAGCCGGGTGCAAATCTCGCCAATACCCTTTTTTCAATTCGCCAGTTAGCATTTTTTTTATTGTTTGAGTGGTAAATTAAAACATTGATTTGAAGTTGAAATTAAATGTCATGGTTTGTTACATAATTTAATATTTCGCCAGATGTCATATACGCACCGCATGTTTGGCATGATTTATTTATTTATTTTTTTTACGAAAATTTGACGAAAATCTCGTTTTCGAATACCAGTTACATATGTATTTTTGATACTGCTTAGTTATACCGTCGACAAAAAATCTATCACCAAACTATAAGATTAAATGCTAATAATGGTTGATGGTAAATGTCACATTCACTTGACTTTTAGCAAGTTACACGTGTTTACGTCATCAAGTGATTTTTATTTCGACGTTTTATTTTTATATTTATTAATGTTATACTAATTTATTTGTTCTTTCGTTATTTAAAATAAAAATTTTGTCAATCTGTACAATTTGGCGAGTGGTTTGGCGATTTATATAATTTGCGAAATTGGGTGACGGAATAACTACTACATTGTACCGTATTTTTTAATTATTTTCTATTATTTCCAAAAGGAAATAGCAAAAAAAAAAAAAAAAATAATTACTATAGAACAAAATAATTTATATAAATTTAAAAAAGAAATAAAAGTAAATATACATTTATTATTAAATAAACAACAATAGCCGGGTTACCATGTCTATCAAAATAATGCCATTTGTGCGCCAATTAGGTACCCCGGTGCATATATGACATCTGTGCCTAATATTTTTCTTTTCGTTTTTTTTTTTTTTTTTTTTTTTTTTTTTTTAAAGAAGTGAAAGCCATCAATTTAAATGTTTCATTTTTAAATGAAAGTTTTGTATTTAATAAAATGATAACGAAATACAAAAAAAGCATTGTTCTTAGCATAGATTTAAAGGAGGCCAAACTGTCGCCAAATTAATTTAAAATAGTAACCTTTTCTGAATTCTGAAAAAAAAAATTCTGTTATGATTAAAATTTAAGTTGCCATCATTAGAAAAAGATGTATTTAAAATTAGAAAAAAAGTAACATTTCGAAAACTAATTAGAATTTAAAAATTCTAATACCAGTTTTGAGATCTGTTGATCAACACGGATTTTTGGTGTTAATTTCATCGCAAAGTATTCATATTTTAGGAGAAATCGCCGTGAAACAAAGTCAGTTGTTTAATCAGTTGATTCAAAGAATCGATACATTTCAAGCGTTTCATATACTCATTTCATTAGGATTTTATAGATACAGGGTAGATATACATATTGTCAACTAAGAAGACACACACACAAGACAATAACAATAAAAACATTTATATTTTATATGTCTGAAAAAATATCAATTAGGCATTCGAATAAATATTTAAATTTATTAAAAGTGATACTTTTATACTAGTAATTTTTAAAATGTTAGATTGGAAATTCCTACGGGAAAGAAATCTTCCAAAATGTCAATACTTCATGACACAAAAACAGAAATATTGTAGAAATGTTTGGGGAGCATGGTAGATTTTCATGAATACGAATACCCTGTTATACAGTAGGTCTACATTTGGCCGCTAAGGACTTTTAATCTTTCCATACCCAAGAAGAATAGAGTATGTTTTTATTTGTATTAAGGCTGTTCTCAACTCCAAAGCAGCTATGTTCTAGCACATTTCTGAATTCATTTATGTTCGGAAACGCATGAAATTGGCTGGTGTTCTCTTCAAATGAAAATCAAATTTCAAAGTAGTTGCTTAAGAGGCGCAAAGGGCCAACATAGTGAAAAAGATCCCATGCCGGGACTCGAACCCGTGCAAGGCAAATGTTTTCTTGCTGGAATATTTTCCATGTATTAATAGGTGTTCTCTTATTCAGAAACTGTGTAATAGAAAGAAGTTTTCTATTTTTTTGGTAAAGGCAGAAGATGTTTCAGAAAATGCTGTCAAAGTGGGTGTTTTGAATCAAACTCCCGAAGCAGCAGCTCGAGAAACGCAAAAAAAAACTTGTCACATGATAAGAATTGCTTATAACTCAATAAGTAATTTATTTAACCAAAAATGGAAAACATTTTTGATTCGAAATCGCTTCAATATCCAGGCTGCCAATTTTATGCCTTTATGTTTAAAAATGAGTTGGATAATAAATGCGCCAGAAAGTTTCGCGTTGTTGAGCAGGGAACTTGAGGACCACCTTAAACAATATTATGCATGCTAGTCGTAATGTTTGGGCTGATATGATCAAAAATTTTCTAAGCATTTCTAGAAAAAAAGTAAGTGAAACAAACTTTTTTGCCTTTTTATTGTGTGATATTATACATTTTTTAACATGTTTTTGTTTAACATCTATCATTAGTATTTATACAGTGTGAGTGCATTTGCGACTCCATAAACAATTTTCATCTCAGATGTGGAAGTCAAAAGTTCGGAGACTCCTAGTTTAGACCAAAAATCATGCATTTTAAAATTAAGAGAATTGACTATACCAGATAATTTTTGCGCAGCACCATCACAAACAGAGCTTTCATAATTTTCAGTATTTACAGGTTCAGCACTGTTGCTCTGGGCAGGAAGTTCTGTATCAGAAGGCACTAATTTGGGGATTGCAGATTCTGAAAAGAAGACATAAATACATATATACTTACTATTTTTTTATAGCTTAAATGTAATTTTTATAAATGTACTAAAAGTGTATAAAGTAACACATTAATCAAACAGCTCATTTTGAAGATGTTAATCTTTCTAATATGTATCGCCATATAAAATTATTTTTAAAAAGTTTTTTGAATATATTTTTAAATTGTCAATGAGAAATTTTATTTATATTTTAAATATCAGGAGCTTGGAAGAGCAAGGGTGAATCCGAAAAATCGACTTTTTGTTTTTTCTACCTCAGACACATGTAGGCAACACGTTGGTAAGTCGTTTTGCTCTGGTTCGCCCTTAGTTTTCTCACAGTGTCGAGCTAAAGTGCGTAGTACCCTATTCTATAACACTACTTGCAAAACTTTGAGCTTGATTTCCAACCACCCCAATTTCGGGATTCGCCCTTGCTCTTCCAAGCTCCTGATATATGAATAAATGTTCTCATTGATAATTAAAAAAATATTCTGAAACTATGTAAATATGAAAAGTATTTTGAAACTGTGTAAGAGAAAACAATAACATGCAAATACGTTTATATAAATATTAATATACAGTAGAAGACCACTAATCCGCTCAGCTTGGGACTTTGAGTTGTGTAGATTGCAGAATTGTGCGGATTACATGGGTCATTTTCATTTGATGTTTGTTTACAATTTTTCTTCTCTGTATTAAAAAATATACATTACTGATGCATAAAAATATTTGGATGTAAATGTGTGTGAATAAATTATAAAATTTCTTTAAGTGTGCAAGACTTTTTAAAGAACATTACTTCAGCAATTGATCGTGTTTTTGACATTTATTTAGATCATATCAGAAACTATTAATTAATTTTGAAGTAATTAAACATATTATTTCTTACTGGATCACAAAGTTTTATTCCTCTGAAAATTAAAATATATTTCCCCTAATTCTATATCTCAATCAAATGTTATTCACCCTTATTTATTATCATTCTCTATGCAGGGCCGACCCAAACTTTTCCCTCCCATAATTCTATATCTCAATCAAATGTTATTCACCTTTATTTATTATCATTCTCTATGCAGGGCTGACCCAAACTTTCCCCCCCCCCCATAATTCTATATCTCAATCAAATGTTATTCACCTTTATTTATTATCATTCTCTATGCAGGGCTGACCCAAACTTATTTTATAGAGGATGAGAGTTGTAGTTTAGCAACCCCTACATCCCCCTTCCCCCACACAACCACAAAAATTAAATAAATAAAACTTGTTTAAAAATACCCCATGTTGGTGATTGGAATGCAACACACCCTTTTCACTGGACTGTCTCCGACTTCAATAGCTGCATTTTCTATTAAATGTAACACTAATAGTTTTTAATTGAAATTTAGAATTAAATATCCTGAATAACAAAGATGATTATCATTTTAACACTTTATATCCCAAATTATGAATCCCTGAAAATTTCATCTTCTAAAGCCTTTCTCATGAATTTTTGAAACTACATTAGAAGATTTATACAGCCATTTTAATAAATTTTAGAAGGATTTTGCGAATTAAAATTAATTAAATTTGAATTTATAGGGTTTTTTTGTGCAATATTTATAACTTCACTCAGATCTTTTATATAAAATATTTTTCTTAGTATTTTTTAGAATTAGGAGATGTAAAAATATAATTGCTCTTACAATAGAAATATTTCCGAACTGAAACTTTTCCCCCATAATCTTTCAACGTCAAGAAAGCTGAAAAGATGCAAATCATCCTTTTAAATGTATTTTTCTTTTGTGCAACCAATAATGCTGTTGGAATAAGATAAAGTAAAGTATCTATGACTCATTGTAAACTGTAGTACTACTAATCGATGTATTACAGTAATTTTATAATATGTTATTTTAATGGTACTACTTAAAAGTATTGCCGGGGCATAAAGGGTTAAATGCTTTGTACAATTTTGGTAATACTTTGGTAAAATTTTTTGTACGGTAAAATTAAAATAACCTGTAACAATGTATATCCATAATAAGATTTATGCTTGGAAAAAAATTTTTGAAACTCATTGTCACGGCAGATCTTCCAAGAGTTGAATTCTTTGTTTACATTCTTAGATATTGTGCGGATTTTATTGGCATTTTCTGAATTACAGGATTACGGATTAGAGGAATTCTACTGCTTTGCATTATGAATTTCATTTTTAACATAAATACTAAAATTTTAGAAAACCGCAGTGTTTTCGATAAACAATATATCTGCATGTAACAGGCAAGTTATAGTTACATGAGCATTTTGAAATGGGAATATGCTGCATGCAAAATAGCAACTAATTGTACTAATACTTAAGGTTCTTCTTCCTCATTAGTCAGTTAAAACATTTATTTAGGTTGTGTTCTCATTTTCATAATTAAGAATTAAAAAAAAAAAGAGTTAAATTACCCTTTCTTTGAAATATTTTTGGATTTCACTATGAAATGTTTATTTAAAAATTAGGTGAAAAGGATTCATTGTATTTTATCTTTGATAATGTCATTTACAATTGTGAAGCTAGGATCTTAATTTTGGAAACTTTTCAACGGTGATAAAAACACAAAACTTAACTTTTTCAGAGCGTAATGTATTAAAATGGGTTTTGAAGAATAAATAAGTTATTTAAAGACATTATTAGTGTAAAATCTACTAGTCTCTAAGTAGCTTTTTACATACTAAGATATCTTTTACATATTTCCTTTTTATGAGTATAAAACTGCCTAATTTTCATCTATCTAAAACTATTTAAATTTTAGTATACGAAAATATGTTTAAAAGTTATATAAAAGATAATAAATACTGATACACACACAAAAAAAAGAAGTTTCTTTTTCATTAGATTGATTATAAGTAAGGGATAAAAAATTCGTATTTGTAATTTTACTTAACTCAGTGCGTAATAAATGACATTAAAAATTCAACCATGACATGTTCTACTGATTTTTCTCACATTTATGTATGAAATTTATCATAAATAATTTACATACGCATGTTTAAACAAATTTTATTTTAATCATTTGATTTAAAAATTTTCAACAGTAACTTTACAAAATTAATTTAAAATCTTTGTTAACATTTTAAATGCACGGCAACTTCATATCAATAGATATTTTTCACTTTTTTAATATAACGAATATCTTTCTGGATTTGAAAATGTTTAACAAATAATTTGCTAAATTCAAAGAAAAAATGTTATTTTATTCTATTTAAAAAAAAATATATATATATATTTTTATCCCCCCCTCCCCTCCACACCAAAAATTGATTACAATAAGCATCCTGTTTATTTTGAGCAAATTGAGATAAGAAACTTCATTTTCAGTAAGTAATTTAAAAAGTATTTGGAAATTCAGATTTTATGCAGTATTGTATTCATTAGTAATATATTTTTTGTAATGTCCTCTAGAAATATAATAATGTTTGTTTTGTGCATTCTACACATATACTCATTAAACAGACACAGACATGCAGCAAAAAAGCAATTTAAAACTACTGGAATATAAAAATGGCATGAAAGTTTTGAACAATAATATTCAGAGTAAATTAGGAGATTTCTTACCAGGGGAAAGAAATATGGTTTATTGGGAATAAAGTAGCATGAACAATACCATAGACAATATTTAGAGAAAGATCAAGCACATGCAAAAAAGGAAAGGCATGTTAATCTGAATGTAAGGTAAACCTGAAAGGGAGATCATGCTTTTATATCAGGCACTAGGAAGAAAATAGAGTCCTGCATCAGGTCGGGTAACCCGACTCTATTTGCATCCGACCCACGAGTCGGGTTGGGAGCATTTTTCTTGTTTGTTTGAGGGTCGGGTTAACTAATAGTTTTGGGTTGAGTTTTGACTCTTGCTAGTTTGATTAACCCGATTTTTCAAATGAAAATTAGAATATTGTTTCAGATAAAAAACTATATATTTCAATAAGCCTTTACATGTGCATTTTGCTACATAAAAGATAAAATTGATAATAGAAATATGATTATAGATTATTTTTTCATAAATGCATTAAATTGTGGTTAATTTTTCTTTGATTGCAGATCGATGAAATTTTTTTTGGTGTGGGATTCGGGTTGGGTTGTGGGTCATTGAAAATTTTTCTGTTTGGTTCGGGTCAGGTTGTGGGTTGACTTTAAATAGAATTTGCAGGTTCGGGCCGGGTATAATCCGACCCGCGCAGGACTCTAGAAGAAAAGACCAACAAACCACAAGATGGATAGATGCTAGAACTTAAAGACTCCACAGCTTTTCGTTGAAGTGATAGTCTTGGAAGAGGTGTAGGAGGTAAGATTCTGTTAGTAGAAACAGTTTGAGTGGATGATATCACAGGAGTAGAGAATGAGGAAGTAATAATCCCACCTGAGACATTGCAATAAATGTCCTCCTGGCATCCAGAATCAGACATAGTCTTGTAATCTGAATTTAAAGAGGGCACAGAGGAATCAGCGTCACTATTAAGTGACTGGGATATTCCACTGTCATCAGCAGAGGTATCTACAACTAAGAACATAACTTTATATTGGAGGGAACAATGAAAAGCACAGAACATTTAATGCAAAGCACATCAGAATGTAAACAAAGCATTGAAAATTTGATTTCAGAAACATACATTAATTGAAAAAAAAGGAAAAGAATACAGGGTGAGTGAAAATCCTTGGACAAACTTTAAGGAAATGGTAGAGCATACTATATCAAACTATTTTTGTATACGAAACATCGGTCTTAACATATTTATTCAGTCAAAAATACAGTGTCCACCCCAGTTCTAACCAGGAATTTTGTTCGTAAGTTTAACAATAATGAAGACATTTGAACAAACTTACCTTTCTTTGTGTGAAATGTACCCATAGCTACATCCAAATAGCGCTGAATTAGGCACCTCATATTTCCTAATATAATTAACATTCCATACAATCTCACTGCTAGAAATATGTATACTTCCAGCACTTTTGTAATATCATTTCATAACACAAAGAAATTCTGATGAAAGATTCGTTAAAATATCTTTCTTTTGAATAAAATTATGAACAAGCTGTTTTCTGATTAGGGTGGGGTACGCTTTGTTTTCGGTTGAATAAATGGATTATGACCCTGGTTTCGTGTACAAAAATTTATTTGTTGTAGTATGCTTTACCACACATTAAAATTTGTCTAAGGACTTTTGATTCATTCTGTATAATAATTGTTTCAGAGCATAAAGATAATTATGGAAACTGAAAAATATTTAGACAATCCAAATGAGATTAAAAAATTTGTTTTTTCTTTTTTGTTTTCACTCTCATTATAAATACTTTGGAAATGAAAGATTTTCATTTGGTATTTATATAGATGAATGTATATATTTTGGAAAGAGTTATTTGCTGTTTGAAATAAAATTTAATGTACAAGAAAGTATACTTTAAAGAAAATTGTGTTAAAGTGTAGATGATATATTAAACTTTTGAAATGATTACAATAATTTAAAGCTTTCAGAGTGTGGCATTTTGTCATGAAAATTTATAAATATCCAAAGTTTATTTTTGTTATGTTTAGATGCAAAAACTAAGGTCTAATAAAGGGTTTGATTACTTTCGAATTTTGTTAAAATCATGAGCAATATAAGACATATTACCTTACTTTAAAAGAAATATAAAATTATTTTAAACAATTTTAAAATCAATGATTAGCATAAAAAAAATCATATTTTAACTGTAATTTTTGATTGTAATAACGATTCAAGTTTAGCGAGAAATTGTTGACGAGTAAGCTCACCTTCACATCCTGCAGAGTGGGAATTTGGGTTTGACAATGGAGCAAAACTAAACTTATGCAATTCAGGGACAGGAGCTACTATGGTATGGGACTCAACTACACTATCTGGAGAATCGTGGTCACTAGCATTTGCGTGAACCTCTGCTTGACAAACAGATATCACTTCACCCTCATCTTTTAGAGAGTCTGTATCACTATCATCCAACATTTTAGAATTGGGGAGCTTTTCAGATTCTTGTAAAACTTCTTCCAGATACTGGAGAGCTTCTGACTCTTGTTGTTTAGAGTCACCATGTTTGGCAACCTCTGTAACAACATTAGTGTTGGCAGAATGAGAGGCATTTGGAGTGTCTTTTCTATTTTCTACGTTTTCAGTCTGTATACCTGCACTTGCAACGGAATCAATGGGTGGAGCTTCTGGTGAGGAAGGTGATTCTATTGCTGGCAGGGTTGATACTGGAGGCTGAGGAGCTTTCCTTTTACGGGAAGTACTACTAATAGAAACATTGGAACAAGATGGCACATTCTTCAAATTGGTATCTCTAGTTGTCATGGATGATCTTTTTAATTGCAGAGAAATGTCAATATTGTCTTTTTGTAAAGGGCTATGTTGCCTGTGAACATCAGTCATACAACCGTGATCTCCATGAAGAATTGAAGATTCAGGAGATTTATTCTCGGAACAGTCACTGAAAACAGAAGGCTCGTGATAACCAGAAGAATCTGAACTGTGGCGGGAATGTGAAACAGAGCTTTCAATTTCATCTGCCGTTTTTGCTGAAATTTCTGATTCAGGACGTGAGTTTAAGGAATTTGAGCTCTGCGTTATGAGAGGAGGCGAACAGTTCCTCACTGGCGGAGGAGCTGGTGCTGGTTTCCGTTTTACGCTTTGTTTTGGTTGGTAGCTGTTTCGATTTAGAGTTGAACTATCACTTTGAGAAGAAGATAAATGATTGATGCCATTTGATGGTGTTTCAGTCACAAACTGAAAAGAATAAAAGAAAAATTATCAGAATAAACTAGTGAATACATAAAAGAACTTTTAAGCATCATAATTAAAAATAGCATTTAACTGAAGATTAGTTTCAATCCAAAGTCTGTTTTGGTGAAAATTTCAATTTTGTTACTTTTTCTTTTAAATTAAAACTTTCATGTACAGATAAAAACCTTGTTGGTAAGTCTCGTGTGGCTTTTAAATGATGCAGTACATGCTACAATTATCTGGTAGCTTTAAATTATAGGTGTGTTTAGTGAAAAAATATCATTAATCGTAATTTTTATACACAATCTACGACTGACCAATTTTATAAGCATGCTTGTTAAGACATCAAATTCCATTAATTAAAAGCTTAGTTTCTTGTCTCAACATCAAGAGAAAATATAGCTCTCGATTTAGACACACATTTTTTATGAAAACGTATTTTTTGTGGAAAAAGACCTTCTTTGTTTGTTCTTTTTTCTTTGTTCAAGAGGTGTTTCTTGACTCTACCTTTGGCTAGAGATCTGCGTACCCGGCCCGAAGAAATATTACGGGCCCGGCCCGTTTTTTTCTTCGGCCCCCGTCCGAGCCGATAAAGATTAAATGGGCCGACCGGCCAGATATAGAAATTCAAAAGTATCCAAGCTAAGTCGATAAAATACGAACAATTTTCAATGCACGTGACCGGGAAGAGGATAAGTATAAATGTGCTGCACGATAGATGCTAGATTGACATCATCAATACAGGAAACATGTCCAGCTTAGAGATTGGCATCGGGAAGTTACATCGTGTCTGAAACAGGGCTTAAATTTTTCAGTAAACTCGGGTTGGGACGGGATCTGGCTTACTTTTTTTTTTTTTTTTTTTTTTTTTACATACTAGGTATACGTGGTGGGCCGGTAGTAGACTTAAGTACTTTCCGTTCGTTAATGTTAATCCAATGGGAGAAATTTAAGATATCT
The DNA here is from genome assembly GCA_963932465.1 of Maratus speciosus. Taxonomy (NCBI): domain Eukaryota; kingdom Metazoa; phylum Arthropoda; class Arachnida; order Araneae; family Salticidae; genus Maratus; species Maratus speciosus. The sequence goes on from OZ010788.1 coordinate 462,900,625, forward strand.
CGTTTGCATTTCAATATTTTTAAATGACTTTTTTTTTTGATTGGATAGCTAAGTTCGATCTCTAAAAAGGCTGTCGATTTTGTTTGCAGTTATTTTTAATTAGGACAACTTCGCTTTCGGAGTCTGTTTCGAGAGTGAAAGCATCCTCATAAAATCTGCGAACAAAATCGTAAAAGTAAAAAAAAAAAAGGCCTTTGTAGAGATCGACCTCGGCTATGTAACGAAAAAAAAAATCAATATTGAAATGCAAACGAGATATCTTAAAAAATTCTCCCATTGGCTTAACATTAGCGTGCGGTTTTTTTCGCGTGACTGAAGTAGTCTCGCCGGGCAAGCAATTTTTTTGGTAAAAATAATAGTAGTAATAGTGAATTTTTGGAAATATACCTTAACAAATTACAGAGAAAAATTTTCAAAAATCAACTTAAAAAATATATATATACAGCTTCAAAAGCTATGATGTTTTAAAACATCTTTTTTCTTTCATTCTGAACATATTAATGTTTTTAATTAGCCTTTATTCGAATTTAAGAATCTAATGAGTCTAAGTGATTATTAACGTTGCTATTCTGTATACTCTGGCTTGCAAACATATAGTAATCTAAAGTATACTGTTAAATTTTTCCATAAATAGAAAAAAAATCTTAATTGTATGTTAATAAAAATCGGAATTTTTTGTGGAAATCGAGTCGGGTCGGATTTCTTATATTTTTGAACGGGCCGGGCCTGTTTTCACTGATTTTTTCACGGGCCGTGCCGTGAACCGCGAAAATACAAACGGCCCGGCCCGAACTTTGTTTTTCCACCAGGCTGGACCTAATTATTTCTCTTTAGGGCAGGGCCGGCCATAGGCATGGAAATTCCGACCCGTTCAGACCTCTATTTTGAGTTCATACTTGCTTAACAGTTTTATAAATTACTTGTAAATACTTTTTTATATATATTATAGGCAAAAGTGGAATAATTAGGCAGTTAGTAATAAATTTAATCTTCTGTAAATAATTTTACAGTATAAAAACTGTTGCAGGATTAGTTTGTCGTTTTAATTAATATAAAATTTTGAAGCAGGCATTACTGGTCTTTATTTATAATTTGAAAGTGTCTTTTAATGTTACTGTACGATAATAATACAGAAAAGCCTGTGAAAACAGAATCGCTATGGATCGGAAAAAAATTACGTTTCAAACAAGTTTCCATCTTAGCAGGTATATTTATATGGTACTATTTCCATTGGGATCATAGACATGTTTTATTTTTATAAATTTTATTGTAATATGATATTGAAGATTGAGTTAGGGGATTATTTTGTTGGGCAATCTTAATTCAATATTCATTGTAGAAACATTTGAATTCTACACTGGTTATCAAAAATTAAGGAAAAGTCACAAAATGCTAATTTTCAAATACGCGAACACTCAAAAGGAAATAATATAATTCGAGTGATTACTATCTCTACAACACAGCTAGCCCAAATAACATCTCATTCATGTCACACATGGTCACAAGTGTCACAGTCACTACGGTGAAGTAAAAAAATAGGAAATTCCATAAATCTCATTATGAGTCTCAAATGATCACTATATGTGACTCCACTGAGAAGTCAATGGGACTGCTGCTTTGTGACGAGTCAACAGGTGATTTTACAATGTAGTTAAAATGTGACTCTCATGTGACTGTCAGTTTGAGACTCAATTTCATAGTCATCATGAACGTTGCATTATGATAAGTCACCAAATAATATCATATTATAGTCGCATGGAGACTTTTCCCAAAAGAGCACAATGGTGACTTCACAGTAGTCTCTCTGTCACCTGAAAGTCATCATGTGACTTTAATGTGACATTATTTGGTAACTTATCACAATGCAGCGTACACGATGACTTTGAAATTGAGTCTACAAATGACAGTCACAACAGAGTCACAATGTAACTACATTGTAAAGTCACATGGTGACTCGTCCCAAAGCAGCAGTCACAGTGACGTCTCAGTGGAGTTACATATAGTGATCATTTGAGACTCATAATGAGATGTATGGAATTTCCTATTTTTTTGCTTCACCGTAGTGACTGTGACATTTGTGACCCTGTGTGACATGAATGAGATGTTATATGGGCTAGCTGTGTTGTAGAGATAGTAATTACTTGAATTATATTATTTCCTTTTGAGTGGTCGCGTATTTGAAAATTAGCATTTTGTGACTTTTCCTTAATTTTTGATAACCAGTGTATTTAATGAAAAATGATGGCTACTAATTTTTTTTATTTCGTAAACGATTGCATATTCAATAATGCTTATAAAGTAATAAAAATAGGTGAATAAAGAAGATTTTACTTTTATTATTAAATAATGATAAATCAAGCATAGATTGCCAATAACTCTCGAACATACATTTATTATTCATATATGACTGTAAAACTACTTTTACTGCAACAGTAGTATGTTCGTACGAAAGCCATTTTTATTATTACATTTTGTATCAAAATAAAATTTCATTGAAGTTACCATGTCATCGGTTAGTATTCATCCTTGAAATGTGAAAAATATTTCTTAACAATGCCCCCTCCACTTTGTCACTTAAAACTATAATACTGTCATAATATTAATATAAATCCCGGAAATAAAAAAAATAGTGATTAATAATAATTTTTTAAATTCTTATAATTAGTATTTAGCTCAGGGTGTACCGCTAATGTACCAAAACGGGCCCCACGTTTACAGGAACGCCCATTCAGAGTAAAAGAATTTTTTCTAAATTCGGGGGGGGGGGGGGGGCTCAAAATATTTTGCATCTTGCCCAGTATTTATAGAAGCTTCCAATGAGGCAAAGAAAAAAAAATTTTGAAAGTAATTTTATGGACTATAAAAATTTTCTAACACTCGGACCACAAGAGAATAGGCAAGACCTGAACTCTCTAAAAAAAAAAAAAAAAAAAAAAAAAAAAAAAGGATTTTTTTTTTTTTTTTTTTAATATCTCTCTTCCCCTTTTTAAACAATGTTAAAAAAAGTGACAATTTGAATTCTGTTTTAGTCAATTTTCTATGAGGATGAAAATGTGAAAATTTCACGCATTTTAAAGGACAAAGTATTTAAAAATTAAAATTACACATAATGTGCTTTATTACTTAAAAGACGATAAAAAATTTTAAAAGATGTTAAACTACATTATCCAACTCCTAACACTTTCAACTATACACATAGTCATACTCAGGGACAAAACACAAAAAGGGGTTTTTGTATTTTGTCCCCAAGGATGACTATGTATGTAGTTGAAAGTGCTAGGAGTTGGAGAATGTCGTTTAACATCTTTTACGTAATAAAGCACATTATGTGTAATTTTAAGTTTTTAAAGATGAATTTTAGCATTCTATTTATTTATTTGCTGATAGCAAGTACTTTCACTTACATCTCTCCTTTTTCTAGAAAATAATCTAAGTATTCCTTTCTTTTTCTTCTCCTCTTCTGGCCTGAACGAGGGATGAGCGTACAAAGTGGACGAACTGTGAATGCTATCTCTAAGACCTAGAAGAGAGTTTCCACAAAACAGAGTTAGTCGTTTCTCAAAGTATTTATTCATTTACCTACAGACATTTTATCAACCTACAAAACACTCTTGGCATCAATGAACGCATGATGTGCAAAAACCAACATTAAAGAAAAGACGGCTGTTTCAAGGCTTCATAACACAGCGTATTCACAATGAAATTCAAAATGAATTAAGAGCATAGAGAAACCACAGTAGAAGCACACCTGATTACCAAGACTAAGAACAGCAATTCTGGCAGTAAGCATGTGTGCCAATGTATTATTTATTTTTTGTTCCTTTATTGCTTTATTTTGAGTTATTGAATTTATTATTTATGCTCTTTTTTAATGTTGGTTTTTACACACCGTATTTTTTCTGATAAATAAATCAATATATACATGGCATATTTTGATTCATGCATCTCTCATTTTGTACACTTAGGTGCATTCCAATAACTTACATGCTTATACATATATTTACATGCATTTCTATAACTTACATGCTTCCATATATACGTACATGCATATCTATACTTATATACTCTCGTTATACATATGTATGTACATGCGTGCACACACAAACTAACTTCATGTTCTCAATAAAATACCTCATAAGTTGCAAAGTATTTATTAAATGTTGTACATTATAGCTGTCATGTTTTCCAAACTTTCTAATTTTGTAATTACGTACAGTCTCAAGTAAATCGATGATTTATTTTTACTTATATCTTATAAAATCTATGAATTTAAAAGTTTTTTAGGCTATGGTTCATACAATGAATATTTATCATGGTTTAACCATGTTTGTATCAGAGCTAATTGCTTTTAGAGGAAAATACACGGATTAACTTTTCTTTTGTTGTTGTTGCTCCCTTTACATGTTAAAATCATGTTATTGATTTTTGATCTATTTTCACAGAATGTATTCCGATTTGCACACTTAAAGAGCCCAAGACACTTCAGGATTTTCTCCCCCGCCCATTCCTCTCACCATCATTTCCTTGCTGATTGGATAGTATTCCATGCATTTAAACCTAACAATTTGCCAACATTTAAACATACTTTCGAGGATTATTGAGTATCATAATTTTAACCCCTTCGGGACGGGAGCCTTTTACGAAAATTTTAATCTTTTGTCACCGTTTTTTAAAAACAGAAATTTGTGTCTTCTTGAATCGAGAAAATGAGCTGATTAAATAAGGCAAATTTTACAGTAAAATTTTACTGGTGAGGAAAAACAAGGATTCTGAGCGCTTGATGCGGCACGTATACGTGCCGCTCGTCCCCAAGGGGTTAATGCTGATAAATTTCACAGAATTTGCAAATAGATCTTTTATATCGCTCACCCGCAAGAAAAATGACACACCTCGACAAAAATAAATTTCACGGGAGAGAAAGGGGAAAAAGAAGATTCGCATGTTTTTGCTGTAACATGAAATTATTAGCATTAACTCTGCATGCAGCAGTAAAAACGTGCATAAAAGCGAATAGAATGAAGATGTAGATGAGGTTTGGACGATTGGGTAATTTTGCCACCCCACACAATTTGCTCACCTTCTGAGGCCACGAATGGACATATAGCGTAATAAAGCGATTTTTCAGCTATCTACACTTATGAAACTTTTCCTGTAGCAAGACACAACTATGCGATTAGGCCTATTAGTGGAATAAAACGCAAAATGAATTTTTGCGAGTTGTGTCACGTTTCTTGCGTGAGAGCGATATAAGCTAAGGTGATTTTGAGGCTCCCGAAATTTCAGGCCTTTGCGGGACTAGGCAAAAATTATGCCTTGAATGTATTAATTTGAATTTTATATTAGTATTTAGTCATTTTCTTCTTTTACCGGAAACTATGCCCGACTTTGATATTTCATTCGTCTATCGTTTGGGGATTTCTCTTATATTTTCTTTGTCTATCTCGATTCTTTCGTGCCAATTTTCGTGGCATTAAAAAAGAAAAAAAAAAGATAAAGTTTAATATTCTATGAAGGTATACTGTACAATAGTTCATATATATATACATACACAATAATACCCCGTTATAATGCGTCTGCCGAGAACCAAGGAAGAAAAAAAAGCGCAATATATCCGAATGCCCGATATAACGAATGTATTAAAAATTAAGGAAGATGATAATCTAAAGGTAAATGTTTTACATTTGTCTCCTATAAACGTTAGTTTGCACACAACCTAAAATTTCTTAACAAAATTAACGATATACAGAATTACACTTTTTGTAACTCTGACATTCAAAAGTGCAGTTTAGGTGAAATTTATTTTTCGGGGGAGACACACAGAAACGCACACAAAAGCGTTATATCCAAATGAGCCATGTAGCAAGGCGCAATATATGGTGGGGTTGTTATACTTTTAGTGACTGTGAAATTTACGTTGTTAGCCAAGAGAAATCTTCTAATTGTTGTCGAAGTAAATAAACAACCATTCACAGAATTAGCTAAATTATAAATATCGAACTTCGAAACTATTCGTAAAGATTTCGTGAAAATTTATATTTAGGCCCATTTTTGAAAATGTAGATTGTTTTATTACTGATGTGATTAGGTATTAGCATAAAAATTTTAAAAGTTGTTTCTTATTTCCATATAGAGACTGCCCACTAAATTTATTTATATAGACTTAATGAAGACAATTTCCTACAGGGCATGGTACTTTTTGCTTTCCTCTGTAGTAATTTGACTATTAAAGCGAGGGATATCCCGTTTTTCTTTTTAGCCAAATGTACTTTATACAGCAATACAAAAAGCACTGAAAAACCAACATCATCGAACGAAACATGAAAGAAAAACATCATTAAATAAAATAAATAGCGACATTATGTTCCAACAGAAAATTACGATGACATGTGTTGGCAGTATACCCATACATAATAGCTTATTTCTATTTGATGGTGTTCCTCGGAAGTTGTTTTCTTACTTGTATATATATTATCACATTCATAGCTCTGATGACATCTGTAGGAGTACTACTTATTTTTTACGTCCATTGGAACACGTCAAAAAATATTATGTATGCTGAATCAGCAAAACATTCTTTCGAACTTGTTCACGCAATATTCTTCTTTGAGATATATCAGATTGTGAATATTAACATATTCGTACGAAACCGTACAAGGATTTAGTTTTCTACTTTAATTGTTTCATTAATAATGTAATTTTGTACCTGGAATTGGAATAGCTCTGTAAATCACAATCACCGTATTACGCGCATGCAACATATGCAATAGGTAGGTTTATTAATAATCAAATAAAGATACCCCCCCCCCCCCTCAATTAGATACTTTTCTATAACATTCCAATTAAGGAGTTACATCTATGAAACTTAAAAAAAAGCTACCGTTTTGTCTGTAAAAAGTTTTATCTATCAAATATAATAAGACAGATTTTGTGAAACGGAATTTAAATTACATTTGACAAAACAATTTCTTTTACTTATAATGTTCTACGGCAACGGTTTCGAAACTTTACTGTGACGCGATCTTTAGCTTAAATGAGTTGCAGAATTTGAATTAACTTTCTACTATTAAATAAGGCGAATAATTCTGTACGAAAAAAGTGATATCTTTACGGCCCGCAGTTTAGTTGTTGCAAACACCTGATACAGAGATCTATCCTCAAAAAAAGATTTAACTTTGGCACAAAGTATACGCCAGAAAAAGAACATATAATAATAATAATAATAATAATAATAATAATAATGTAAATAAAAAAATGTCTTTTTGCAAAGTTTCTTATCTGGATCTATTCACGACATTTAAAAAAAAAGTTGTAAAACGTTTATTTATTGCCTTGCTGCAACAGGTAAAATTAAATATATATTTTTTGTAGATCTTTGGACTCTTAGTTTGGGAATCGCTGTTCTAGGATGTTACAGCCTTTATTATCATGAAAACAGTGGGCAAAATAACCCCTTTGAGAATTTATCTAAAAAATAAAATAATAATAACTATTAAAGTGTAATAAATAGTCTTTGTCATAAGCTTTTTTTTTACATTTTTGTTTAAAAATACAGCTATTTAAAGTGCAATTCTCAAGAATTTCGTTTTTTTTTCTCTGGAAAAATAAAAACCGTATGTCTTAAAATAATTCTTCATAATAAAGACGACATAAAAACATAATAAATAACCACAAATTTTTTTATTTAGAATTAGTTAAGCCTGTATCTATAACTTTAAAGGAAGTTTCTTAAAACTATGCGTTTTTAAATAATTACACAGCATTTTAGGAAGCTACTTAACTGATTTCATTGGTGCATTTATTGGTTAAATTTTTATTTATTTTTTTACACCGAGAGAGTTTTTAAATCTACTTTTTAAAATTGCCTCATATATAAAATATAACTTTTTGCAAATAAAATAACTATTGAATCTCAAGATAATCGACACTAAGGAAATTAACCAATTATTAGAAAACGTTAATACATATATATAATTTAGTTTAAATTCTATATCACAAAATTTATCTAGTGATATTTTCATAGATGTAATTTTTACCAGTAATAAATGAATAAAAATGCCTTTTGATAACCGTAGGTACGTGTAACTCTATAATCCAAATTATTAGCACATTTCTTAACAAATGATACTACAATGGTTAAAAAGAAGAAAAAAAACCCTTTGTGTCTTTAGTATATAATGGCTGCAATCATAACTGGGTGCTAGATGAATTAAAAAGTATCTAGAAATAGATACAGGACAGGGTACAATTAATTCTTAAAAAATTATTCATAAAGAAAGTGAGAGAGAGAGACAAAAGTGTACAACATAGGGCCGTTTTGGGGTGTCATATACAAGTTTACAGATGTGTGCAACTTTTAGAGATAGAGGTTGGACACAATGTTAATTCTATACATTCATTCCATCCCCAGAAAAAATTGCTCAACGTAGGAAGGTATGTCTGTATGCATTTTCTTTCCTTTCAGCATAATAAAAAAAATATTTTGAGGTAATCCTAACATTCATTAATAAGAAGAGTTAAAAGTTTGTAGGTCGGTAATTTTCTGTGTATTATCTATCGTCCATTTGAAAAAAAGACTCTAAACATCTTCGGAGATAAGAAAAATAATTTTGAATGGTTTACTATGTTATAAATCTTCACATATTTCATTTAAAAAGAAAATAAAAACTAATTTACTCCGAAAGCTGTCTCAAAAAATTCCATGACCAAACGTGTATACAACGAAATTCACTATTTATTTTCCGCAAACCTTTGACAAAATTAGCAGTTTTTTTCTGGGATTTAAATTTCTCGATTTTTTTTTTTTGCGATCGTTTGATGAATTTCGCTTTCACTGACTTAGCCGTCTGGTTATAAGCTATAACTCTGACCCAAACTATTCAATGAATAACAACGAAATTTTTATGTCTCACTTTCCAAAGTAAACAAATCCTAAAAATTTTATTCAAATCGAAAAAAATCAACATGTAAAATAATGAGCTGAAAATATAACACCATTGACCGTAAATGTTAAAATCGGACTTTCGAAAGCGCCGTTATTTTCGGACGATTACAAAAGCTTCTTGACTACCGAACTCATCCAAGATATTTACAATATCAATTGTTACATAGTCCCAATTAGTTTCGAATTGCTACAGTATTTCGGAAGTTATCGCGATAGCAAGTTTTGCATTATATATAGACATATAAACAATGACTGCAATATTTCGATTTCTAAAGAAGTCAACCTATAAGAGAATATGTCTGAGGTCCCACCTGAATTTGACATCAAAGTGATTTCTGAACATCCATATACGTCGAGCGTCGCGTTGATCCAAGACATTTACAATATCAATTACACTGTCCCAACTAATTTCGAATTGGTTCAGTATTTCGGAAGTTATCGTGATGACAAGTTTTGCATTTATATAGACATATAAATAAACAAATTGATTGCAATAGGTCGATTTCTAAAGAAGTCAACCTAAAAAAAGAGAATACGTCTGAGGTCCCACCTGAATTTGACATCAAAGTGATTTCTGCACATCCATATACGTCGAGCGTCGCGTTGATCCAAGATATTTACAATATCAATTACACTGTCCCAAATTGTTTCGAATTGGTTCAGTATTTCGGAAGTTATCGTGATGACAAGTTTTGCATTTATATAGACATATAAACAAATTCACTGCAATAGGTCGATTTCTAAAGAAGTCAACCTAAAAAAAGAGCATACGTCTGAGGTCCCACCTGAATTTGACATCAAAGTGATTTCTGCACATCCATACACGTCGAGCGTCGCGTTGAGGTCAAGTATGGTGTCTGGCTGTCCTGGATGCACGAGGTGGTGGCTGCTGAAGTCGAGCTCTTTCTCGGAGCAGATCTGTTTCTTGAGTTCGTCGAGCGTGATGCGAGGGCTAACACGAAGCACCATCCGTTGATTATGAGGTAAGTTCACCTGCAATCTGAATGTTTGCTGCTGGAAAAAAGGCGACAGACCCACATTAGTAACTAATAACTTCAAATATTTATACAGAACAGATTCAGAAGATAAATAAATGCAAACAAGGAAGAAAAATCACGCATCAACGTACATTATAAAAACACTTACCGTCAACCGTGGCTACTTTAGGCTACTTTATCCTGGTTTCACTCACATTTCCATTATTAAAAAATATTTTATGTGATTTTTCAACGTCGAAATAGAGTTGTAAACAATTAACATGAAACAATGAAGCAAACTGAATGGTTTTAAACAGGAATTTTTTTTATTTTTTAACTATTTTTAAAGTTTTGGAACAAAGTAGCCCTGCTGGGGGCTTATTTGGTCCATTCACTTAGTTTAATATAAAATGAATACATTTCATATGCAAATGAATAAATTTTTATTGAAACTTCCTTGCAATAGCATTTGCTAATAAATTAACACTGCAAACTCCATAAAGTTATTTAACATTTAAACACAATAAACCAATTGTTAACATTAAAGAAACGAGAAACAGTTTTCGCCATGTTATCCTCAGCAACTGGAACAAAAACAATTAATGTAACATTTTGCCACAGTAACATTTGAAAGAAATGTTACTTAAAACATGTTTTAAGAGATTTGGTTGCATAAAAGGCATTTATTTCTAAGTAATTGGGGCTATTTCCGGACCAAAAAAGGCCTGACACAAAGTAGCCCCGAAATACTAGTTTTCATGTTAGCTTTATGAAAACGCAAACATTTCCTCTCAAAATAAAAGTTTAAAGAGAAAACTATGATCACACCTGGGTTACAGGTTACTAAAGGTAATATTTTGACACTTACCTTATTTGTAGCTTTTATCAAGATTGTTTCACTATAGAAAGTTTGGAGAGTTAAAATTTACACACGAAAACAGTTGTTTACAAACACATCCAGTGTTGCCGCTAAAAATTTTTTAATTATTTCCAAGCTATTTAAATACCCTATAGTAGGGTATAAACTATTTTTCAAGGGCAAAAACTCCAAATTATCTTGTATTGTTTGTTGAATACAAAGAATAAACACTTTTTTTATGGGATGGACCAAAATAACCCCGCAAGGACCAAAGTTGCACCGGTTGACGGTACCAACTTAGAATATGCTATGAGATCTTACACAAGATCGAGCTATATACTGGGCAATGCGTTATACTCATTATTCACAATGCCTGTAAAACCACTTTTATAATAATAGTAATACAAGATCGGGGAAGCCATTTTTGCATATGAAAAATATTTCAATCAGCAATGATAACACAATTTTAAAGTTAAAAAGTTAAAGAATAGCAAAAATCTGACACTATAAAATAGATGTGACGGTTGTGTTTTTTAACTTTTGATAACTGATTTTGATTGTCCAGCATTCACTTCAAACGAATCACATTCCGCTCATTGCGAACGCCAGTATTTTAAAATCGGGTTGCAACAACTACCATGGTAGATTGCTCCTTGAGGCTTGGTTCACTGAATTGCGATCGCAGACTTTGAATGATGCTCGTTCTGTCCCTAGTGAATATTGTTTGTTTTTAAAATAACTAATTTTAACTGTTCTTGGTTTGTTCTGCCGTTTGAAATGCAATGGATATTTTTTGTACTGATGATGCCTTGCGTGTCGCTTGGCGAAACGTTTATATATTGTATGTTTAATTGTTTTTAAGTATATTCTTCATAAATTTTAATTTTTTAACTGTGCTCAAGTCTGTCTTAGTTTATTTTATTTGGTGTTTCAATAAAATTCTTCAAACAATTTATCTTTGACAGACTATGTATCCATAGCATAATTAATTGTTGTGCGGCCCTGTGACATAAATATAAAAGTCACATGCTTTACTTTCCATAGAGAAGACGATGGTGTGAACTTCAGTAACACACATTAGTTTGAACTAGTTTAACCTCATTTAAAGAGAAGAAGAAAAAAGGAAACAAGCGCCATAGACCATAATGCATCCACATTCTTTCGCGTCTACTTGTAAAAAATAAAATAAACGAAAATAATAAAATACGCACACCATTTTTAATATGGAACCTTTGTAGTAAACCTCTGTATCATATATCAATTTTGTTCATATTAAAGTCAATGGGCAACAATAAATATGAATTCTTTTATGTCCCTGTCAAATAATTAATCATAAATGCAGCATTTTCAACAGGGTACATGCTGCAGTGCCTTGATAACATATTTAAATATCGTAGCAATCCAAACATATCTACGGAAGTTAGAGTGCGAACAGACATACATACGAACATGGATTTTCTCACGGTGATCTAGTAATTAGTACATCATGGCATGCTGGCTGAGAACACCGAATTAATGCAATAAAACATCTGGAAATTAAATATATACGTATGCCAGAGATGATTTCGATCCTTTGTCAGAAAATCTGACAATTCCTTGATACAAAGAGCGAAAAATCCAGAAAGTTATAGGGATTGCTTGGTTTGTACCACGAGATTTAAAAGAGAAAACAGCATTCAATCAAGAGAACTCTGATTATACTAATGGGGGTCATCCAAATATCGAGAATGTAATCTAGGACTGACCAGGATAATGTAATTAAAAGGAAACGATTATGAATAAAAAATGAGAAATGTACAGAGAATTTATTTACCCTCTGATTATATGTTGCTGATTTCTTCTTCAAACTCTTAAATTTATATAACAAGCATATTGCATGCATTTAAACGCATATTTATTTTGTACGATTCACCAGTCAATACAAAAGTGAAGTCGAAATTCCATTTTATAAAAAGTTATCAAGGCACGATAAGGTAACTTTTGTAGTATATGTTAATAAAAACTGATTTACGAACCACAGGCGATAAGTTGTAACGCATACAAGTCTGGGTTTAAGTTGAAGATTTCTTCCTGTTAAATTAGATTTTCAAACTTACCATCCTTATTATAAACCCCCCTCCCCCCACTATACATACACATCTTTAAAAAAAGGAGGGGGGTGCGAGCGAGCGCAAGAGAGAAATCAGTTATAGCGGATCAAGAATGGTAAGCATTATGAAGCACAATAGAATATATAAGTGTAAGAATATATATGTATATAAACGGAAATTCAGAGTAAACACAATGCTTATTAATAATGGATCTTTTAAAAACTTAATTTAAAAATGATTACTTAGAAGTGCAGTTTTTAGTAAGTGTTATAGCAATTCTTTTACTTTGAAGATTTTGGTCCTGAGCTAATACTTTCTTAGCTCTTGGCAACATACTTGGGCTGAACTTTCTAAAACAATTCAAAAACACACAGAGGAAATCTAACAGATCATAGTTCAGACACAATAAAAAGTAATTTTCTTTAGTTACTTGCCATTATTAATATAGCAATATAGGTTTATCTATATTTAATTTAAATTTACTGAATCGACCAAAAAGTTCCCTACATTGTTAATTTTTTTTCTTTTTTATTAAAAATACTTTAATTTATTAAATTACTTTTTAAGGGTAACTTTAAGCTATGTTTTACATTTTAAAAATAATATAATAAAATAACATTTTTTAAAAGCACATGAAGTTTGAGATTTAAGATTAAAATTTTGAGCACATGTGTAAAGAGATCAGTTTTGATTTTAGCTTTTAGCCCTTCATGTCACAAATTATGAATTTATGAAAATTCCATCTTCCAAAGCACTTTTCGTCAATTTTTGAAACTACATTAAAAGATTTACACAATCATTTAATAAATTTTAGAAGGATTTTGCCAATTAAAATTAATTATAAATTTGAATTTATAATGATTTTGCGCAGTATTTATAACTCCATTCAAATATTTTATGTAAAATATATTTTTTAGTATTATTGTAGAATTAGGAGATGTACAAATATAATGTTCTTACAACAGAAATATTTCCGAACTGAACACCCCCCCCCCCCCCCCCCCAATCTTTCAACGTCAAGAAAGCTGTAAAGATGCAAAAGAAAAAGAAATCATCCTTTAAGGCTGTTCTTAATTCATCTGCTCAACAAGTGCAAAACGTTTTTGACACATTTACAAATTCATTTTTTAACGGAAAGGTATAAAATTGGAAAGCCTGGCCATGGAAGCGATTTGGAATTGAACTGTTTTTTCCAATTTTTGATCAATCAATTACCTATTGAGTTATAAACGTTTTTGATCACGTGACAAACACGATTTTCGCCCTTCACGGACTGGTTTTTCTTCTTTCTTCGGGAACTTCGGTTCAAAACGTCAACTTTGACACGATTTTCTGAAAGATCTATTGCGTTTGCAAAAAAACGGAAAAAATAGCTGTATTACATAGTTTCTGAACAACAATACCTGCTATTTTCATTTATTTCCGAAGAAAAATAAATTAAAACTTATGTCAGAAAGTTGCCCTTTTGGATTTGAGAACACCCTTAAGAGGCTACTTCAGTCAAATGAAAAGACCCGTTCGCTAATGCTAATCCTATGGAAGACATTTATAAAGATATCTCGTTTGAATTTAAATATTTTTAAACGATTTCTGTTGCATTGAATAGTGGAGATCGATCTGTACAAAGGCCGTTGCTTACTTTTTCGATTTCGTTTACAGGTATTTCTTATGAGGACACTTTCATTTTCGGAACCGGTTTCGAAAGTAAAAGCATCCTCATACAAAATATCTGCAATCAAAATCGAAAAAGTAAAAAACGGCCTGCATACAGATCGATCTCAACTATTCAATGCAAAAGAAATCATTTAAAAATATTGAAAAGCGACAGAGATATCTTTATAAATTTATTCCATAGGATTAGCGTGAGCGAATGCGTGTTTTCATTTGACTGAAGTAGCCTCTTAAGAAATATTTTTGTGTTATGCAACCAATAATGCTCTTGGAACAAGATACAGTAAAGTATCTATAACTCATTCTAAACTGCATTACTACTAATCGATGTATTAAATGAAACAAGTTACTTTAATGGTACTTTTAAGTACCGTCAGGGCATAAAAGGTTAAGGTGCTTGTTACAATGGAGTTAAAACAAAACGCCTTAATAAGTAAGCGTAAAACCCGTGATTACATTCATAGGATGAGGCAATAACTTTTTTTTTAACACTTTCCAACGTTGAAAAGTGTTTATGAATTCGGTTCGTCTGTCTCCCAAAGGATGCAACTCTGGTAAATATATTTAGATTTCTAAGTTATTTGAAACATAATGAAATTGATATGCATTTATGAGGTGCAGAAACACATGTTTTCTATAGAATATGGAGTGCAAAGCATTTATCATTCATTTACAAGGTCGCACAAAAGAATTCAGTTACATAATGATCTATGGAGAAAAATCGTTTGCAGCGTATTTTAATGATGCTACATTATTTTAAACATAATGGAGTTTATATACAGTGCGTAGCATTTATCGTTCTTTTCCAAGGGTATCTATACTATATATATTACGCTAACGTACGTGGCATAGAAATCGCGATTATTTGTTATTGTTTAATGGCAACGCCCGAGAAACGCATCGGATTGGTTATTGTGTAAGAGTCCTTGGCAGGATTTAGGGCGATCGGGTTTGTTTACGTTTCGCTTTTTCGGTGCAATATCTTTCGTTGCAACCATGTAGCTTCAAAATATCATTTGAAATGCCCGTAAAAAATCTCGGTGAATGCTTGAAATTGAAGAAGCCGAATTCGAGTCGAATCGAAATAGATTAGAAATCCAAATAGAATTGATCGACAACGCCGTTAAGCGGTCGGCAAAATAGGCTTTTAATAACTGTAGCATGCACACGTTGCTTCTGAAATCCAAATTACTGATTTAAACGTTCCGGGGCATGCATAACTGTGGGTGAAACGTGCAATTTCTGCAAAGCACTGTATTGGAAATGCGAATTAAACAGCAGCAAAAAGTTTACAAAATGTTGTCATGACCTAAAAAGTAATTTTGTACGGACAGGTAGTTTTGACTGTACGGACCTGCGATACGAATTTCAGGTTCATTTAAGAATATTATTACGGGGCCCCCAGAAGTAAGATATAACAAAACCTGCTTAAACGAAAACGACCAGTGATAAATTCCGTTTTATGCAGGTTATTTAAATTGATCAAAGCATAATAGCATTTTTTTTTTTTTTTGGGGGGGGGGGGAGAGAGAGCTGGAACTTTTTTTTTTCGTTTATTTCAGGATTCCGTTATAAACAGGCTTTACTCTATTAGAAAATAAATTTGCAGGATGGTACTTTAAAAAAAAATCTATATAGTAATATTTGCTTACAATTTTATTATTTCTTTTTCAGTATTACACTTTGTTGTATTTATAATTGCTTTTTCATATAAAGATTTTAATTAAATTCATCAGTTAATTTGGAATAAAAAAGTCTTAGTATGAGACATATAAAAATTAAAAAACTTAACCTTTGACTTTTCACAACTTTGGATCTGAACAAGAGTCGGGCCCTGGTAATTTGCACCGTCTCCATCCACCCCCCTCTGTACGGACCTGCGATAAAAATTTCAGATTCATTTAAGAATATTATTACTGACTGGCCCGGGCAACGCCGTGCGGGTCAGCTAGTACAAAAAGAATTAGGTTAAAGTACAGCTTGAGCGATAATTGCCGAAAGTGTGTTTTCCATTTCAGCTTGCGTTTTTAAGTTTAATTAAATGTTTGTGTACTATGTGGCGTGTATAAATTCTATAGGTCATATGCAGGGCTACACAAAATAATTCGAAAACAATACTGTCACTGTCTATAAGTGCGAATAGCTTAATAGTGGTTTTTAATTGAGCAATGCATTTTCCAGCTGAATTATATTTAGTTACACTAAAAGATATTTGTAGACCATACAATAATTCATCTACAGGGCTACGCAAAGAACTGGATACATTGTCATCTATGGATGGTAATTGCTAGAAGTGTGTTTTTTAGCCTTACTAAGCGGTTTTTTTTTACCCGAATTAAATTTCAGCTTAATATGTGGCGAGTATAAAAACCTGCAAACAACATACAGGGTCGTAAAAAAAGCCTAGTACATTTTTGGTCAATTTGTGTAAATTGCTGAAGGTGACTTTCCAACAGTGTTATGCGTTTTCTTAATGAGCTGAATTATGTAGTAGGGGAAGACGGGGTACAATGAAACATTACTTGTAAAATCAATCAAATTTGTCATACAGAGTTGCAGTTTATATATATGTTATACAACTATATGTTCCAATTACTGATGTGATTTGGATACATTCACACTTCTACAACAGTAGCAATAGAAGATTATTGCTTTTGCACCATTGAAAGTAACTTTCTTTACTAAAAGTAATTTTGCTTCTTTTTCCTTGTTTTTATATGTAATAATTATTTTTTTTATACATTGTTATCTTTGGGTTGTTGTCTTCATACCTCCAAAACCAAACCAAAAAAAATAAATATTAGAAGTTTGAAAATAAATTTTTATTTAGTAACCTCAGTGCGGGGTACAATGAAACACTTGCAGACGGGGTACAATGAAACATGTTTTATTACAGTAATAAAAATAGTAAATAGAATATATTAGAAGAGTAGGAAAACAGAAAAAAAAAAGTTTTGTTCTAACCAGGTCAGTAAAAAATGCTCTTGTTAAGCAATTAAAAAATAGAAAGAGAAAAAAAAGCTAAGAAGGGATTGTTTTGAAAACAAACTCTGCCTGCTACAGACTCTGATGATGATCCAGATTTTTTTTCCAGTCCCAGCTGGTCATCGAGGTACTAAGAATGAGATATCCCCACACAACTTGTATGGTACAAGCAGTATCCGTATAAATGGAAACATAAGGAAATATATACCGTTGGAGAAATCATACATAAATGAAGTCAAATGTGAAGTACTTGATATAAAAAAACTCCAACCAAGTTTTTTTTTTAGAAACTTACATTAAAAAAAAACTCAATTGGGTTGAAACTACCATCCCATAATCCTTCAGGAGCAACTAAAATATAAGCAGAAATGCTATTTTTTTAAACTGACTTGAGCCAATTTAATATAAAATGAAAGGTATTTCTTAAACTAATAGAATTTTCTTATCTTTCATCTTAGACTATAATATTTTTATCAAGTTTCTTATTAATCAAGTTTTGTTTCTGTATTTATCTCATTTTTCATAAAATAAACTATACTGGGTGAAAATTGCTTCCATCATTTAGAGTGTTTCATTGTACCCCAGTATGTGTTTCATTGTACCCCGGCATACGGGGTACAATGAAACACTGTAAGACATTTATTTTTTGTTATTTTTCAAGCATAAAGATATTCTTTAGAACCTAATAAAAATTTATTTAGATGGGGAAAATACAAGGTTAAAAATATGCATTAATTATATTTTTGTGCATGCAAAATTGTGGATAGGAAAAAATAATTAGTAATTTGTTTCATTGTACCCCGTCTTCCCCTATACATACAAATTTATTAATCACATACAGGGCTGCACAAAAGAATTTGAGAACCTTCTGACTATGCAGGATCCGATTAACCTTTGGAGATAAGGGAAGCACAGTGCCATTTCGGGACCCCCCCTCCCCTTTAATTCAAGGAGAGTTTTCTAAATTCGACAAACCCGGAAACTCACCAATACTACAAAAATTATTCCAAAGAGTGGCTCAGTCGAATTCACATATATTTCATTAAACTGCTGTTTTTTTTCTGTGTTCCCATACATATAACAAAAATTGGATTAAAAAAAAAAAAAATAGGCAAAAATGAAATTGCGTAGTATTTCCATAAAAATGTAAGTTTTATAAAAAGGTTGAATTCAGCATGTATGCACAACATAAAATATCAATATTTTGAAATATTTCTTTCAATTTTGGTAATAGTTTACATTACTATGCATAACATAAAATATCAATATTTTGAAATATTTCTTTCAATTTAGTAATAGTTTACATTATTAATATTTTATGTTGTGCATACTAGCCAAATTCAATAATATTCAAATTCAATTTGTAAAGTAAACATACATCTAAAATAATGAAGAAACTGAATAATTGTAATCATGTGGTTGAAACGGATCTATTACGTGAAATATTAATTTGTTATGAAACTTTTAAAAAAATAAATATATATAAAAAAGAGTTAATAATTGAAAAACACAGATAGAATTTTATAATAGAATTAATTAGTTTAAAATTTGGGGCCCCCTGTTTTCTCAATTTCGGGCCTTTCAAAAGTTTCTATGGGAAGCAAGTGCTTCTCGTGCCTACTCGGTAATCAGGGCCTGTGACTATGGAAGGTAATTGCTGAAATTGACTTTTCAAATGTGTTATGAGTTTTCTAAATTCCTTACTCAAGATATCTTCAACCTTATTTAACGGTGCAAACTCGTTACAGTATTCTGGAAATGTTGGAAAGCGCTTTAGAATCTAGAGCCAGGGATGGCGAACCTTTTCACATCCACGTGCCAAATTTTTCCATATATTTTACATGATCATGACGTGCCAACGATAACAAATTTCAATGGATCAAATAATAATGAATCAAAATTACTTAAAACTTTGTTTTTAGCATTAAATAAAATATAGGTAATATTTGACGTATATCTATATACTTTAGAATTTTTTTTTTTTTTTAAATATTATTTCTGTTATCTCATCTTAGATGCCAAATAATTTATATCAGCTTCGCACTTTGTTATTTTTAAAAGAATGCACGTTGAATTGGACTCATTTGACAAGATGTTTTTACTTGAATTTTTCATATTACTTATTTTTGAAAAAAATGTCGCGCAGGAAAAAATTGTCAAAGTAGCAAGCGCCAGATTCTACAGGTTTCTGGTACCCCGAATTGAATTCCAAGTTGTTATAATTTAACCATCGGCATTTTTGCTTATAATGCCTTTTAACCTTTCTTTTGCGATAATATCTTAATTCTTTCTTCTTAAAATTTTGTGAGCCAATATTGAGCTAGACTGGGATACATAAACTTATATTTCGGTTTCTTCAATCTGTATGACAATGACAACCAATCGAACTAATCGAATTCAGATACACAGAGACAACATCTAGATTAATACATTTTGTGAAATTCTACTATATTTTGATGTACAGCCCGAATATATGCCGTGCCAAAAATAATCTGCAGCGTGCCACTCATGGCACGCGTGCCATAGGTTCGTCGTCCTTGATCTAGACACATGATTTTTCTTTCTTGTTCTGTATATAAGTGCATGAATTACGATAACAATTTTAACAATATTTGAAAATATTTAATGCGAATTCAATAAAAATAAAATAGTTTCTGAAATGTATAAAAAGCGATTATAAAATATTGAAATTGAATGACAACAAAATATAAACATCTGGCTAAATAAGGTATCAGTGTACAGGTAAGAATAGTGGTTATTATTGTGCATGTGAATTTATTAAATCAAGGATTCCGCAGGTTAAACATTACACGAAATGGCGCAGAGGATAAACACATGTACATTGCCCGGATGTTTAATCGTAAACAGTAAGGGAAGCCCTTCAAATAAAAACTGGACCTAATTGACTTTAGAAAAATGTACATAACAGTGGTAACGCAATCTGTTAACTAGTAAAGAGAGATAACACAAACCACTTATATAATAACCGTTCTATTGCAAAATATATTCTAAGGTTTAAGGATACTCTGTACTCTTTGGAAAATTGTTACCTTTTTTTTTTTTTTTTTTTTTTGTACCTCCTTTACATATACCATAAAATAAAATTATTAAACCAAGCAATTGTAACTACCAAAAATATATCCTTGCTAGGTTTTGATTTTTTTTTTTTTTAAATTGCGAAATAAAAAAAAAAATTCCTTTTTCAATTTTTAATATTTTTACAGGAGTATTCTTTATGGCGTTAGAGACTGGTTTTTCAATAAACTCATTAGTTTATGAAAAAAAATTAAACGTCCTTATCTATCCTAAAATTGAGACACGAATTCCTTCATATTTGTATATTCAAAAAAAAAAAAAAAAAATCTTTGTATTCATTTCACTGGAAAATCGAACCCTAAATTCCGTTGAATATACCTTTTTGATTATAATAAACTCATTAGTTTATGGAAAAAAAAAAAAAAAAAAAAAACGTCCTTATCTATCCTAAAATTGAGTGAAAGACACGAATTGCTTCATATTTATATATTTAAAAAAAATCTTTGTATGCATTTCACTGGAAAATCCACACTCAACTCTACAGAATATACCTCTATGATTTTGTAAATAGTATATATATATATATATATATATAACCATTACAAATTAACAACAAAAATTGTGATATATATATGTACATACATATATATATATATATATATATATATATATATATATATATATATATATATATATTATATAAAACCATTAAAAACCATACAAATTAACAACAAAAATTGTGAAAGTATAAATAAAAAAGAAATTTATTTATTGAATATAAAACTGGTGCCCTTGACATTTTCAACGTGGATTTTAAAAACATAGTAAAAATAGGAGAACAGGAATAATGGAAATTTGCAGAACCAAGACAGATTCATCAGGTCCTAAATGCCTTGATTACAACAAATAAAGTGTGTAGTTTCATTTTCGTATTAGCCACAAAAAAGCTAATGAATACGAATTTAGGACTACCACAACCAATAAATCCAGAAATAAAATATTGGAAAACAAATAAGTTAAAAATAAATTATGATTAAAATGGACTGAAAAAGAAAAAAAAAACATATTACCAATTTGAGAGCCTTTCTCATATCATATATGTCATTTCTTAGAAATCTGTTGAAGTTGAAGCATTGTAAAGATAGTAAAATGTCAAAAAGGGAAAAGTCTCGAAGGGAGAAAAATGAATTTAAATATTAAAACTATGATACATTTTAAAAGGACATGCATGCACAGTAAAATGCTTTTTCATAAATTTATAATCATTAGATCTTTACGGAACTTCACCATAATATACTAGGGATGATGTCTAAATACATTTTAAACAAAGCAAAAAAAATGAAAATTTATATTCTCGTTATTTTTTGCCAAATAAAGGGTGCAGAGTTTCCTTAATATTCATTTTGAATGGGGGAATACGCTCAACACAACGTGGTAAAAGTTTCGGATAACAGAAGGACACGCAAAAAATAGCCTCCGAAAATACTTTATATCCAAGGGAAATTTAAATAAATAAATAAATAGAAAATAAATAAAACAGAAAATGAAATACAAAGGAAGCATAAAAAAGAAGGGTAGTAAGAAGCTAAAACAAGAATTTTAGCGCATGAAGAAGAAAAATATAAAGTTTTCGAAACGCATTGTATTAGCTACTTTTTATGATGTGTTTAAGAAGTTTTTCTTCTTCCTTTTATTTATTCATTTATTATTATTATTTTTAATTTGCTGAACTTTAACAAAACTTTAACAATGAAGTTATAGGATTTATTTTTCTTGGTAATTAAACATTTTTTATATTCCAAAAGAAACGTTTACTGTAAAGTAAATAAATAAACATCACAGGCCGCTAATTGGGCAACACATCACTGAAGAAGGAATACAAAGGGAATTTCTTGATTTCCTCAAATAAGTCATTCTTTAAAGGGAGGTGGGGGGGATGCTGATGTAAAACCTTAAAAATCTAAAAGCCTGACATTCTACAGTTCTTCCAGTTTCTAACGCATTTTTGTTCGGCGCTCAATTAAAAACTCATAATTCTATCAAATACCTCTTCCAAAACTTTTACATGTGTTTTTCTCAAAGTGGTGTTTTCTGAACTGATGGGCATTGTAGAAAATTTACTAATTAAGCAATCCACTTTCAATCTGGAACGTAGGTTACATGAGACATGCACTTATCTGGTGAATCATCAAATTTGTCTTTATGACTCCTATTTTTTTCCTCCCACAAAAACAGCTTCTATAAAAATCTTTTAAATCCTTGCATCCCCCCCCCCTCTCTCTCACACACACACACACACAAAAAAAAATCCTTTTAAATTATTATTATTATTATTATTATTATTATACACATTTTTTTGTAAAAACTAATAGTTTGCCAATTTTTCAAATCCTTGTTTGTGTTTGTTTCAGAAATAATTAAAATTTACATTTTTAAAATATCATAAGCCATTTTCAAGGCGAAGATTTTTTGTAAGCATAAAAGTTGTGCGTTTTCAAAAAAGAGCGCAAAAGAAGAAAAAAAAAACCGATTATCAAAAGCTTTAAATTAAATGTTTCGTGTCACTTCTTATAAGGAATGATCTCTCATGCAGATTCTGTTCAGAAGAAAGAAGTACAAAAGAAAGTTATTCTGTTACCTCTAGAAGTTTATTAATGGCAGGAATTTTCAACTTCAAAAATAGATTTAATCACAAGTAATTATTCTACGTGTCAATCATAGCATATGTCATTATTTAGAAGGCTGTCAAATGAGAAATTTCTTTTCTCATCTTATAGGTCCTTCTCTTTCATACCTCTAAAATATAACCCCAGAGCACGAATTTCTGTACCGTATTTTATGGAAGAAACGCCGTGGCGTTTACGAGTTTGAAAGTTAATTTTTTGTCAAGTACGGCGTTTACGATTTTTTTTTTTTTTTTTTTTTTTTTTAGTGTGCATAAAATTGGAATAAAGTAAAAATTCCTTAAGACTGTTCTCAAGTCCTCTGCGCAACAACGCGAAACTTTCTGACTTTGCCGATAATGAAAACTGTGACATACCCGATGATGATACTTAACCATATAGGTGGACAAAGTAAATTTACAACTCTTTTACTCTGGTTTTGAGGGCTTCGAATAAAAACTAAAAAAAGATTCAAGTCGTAAAAAGCGTCATAAAAAGCGTGCTAAGTTGCATCGACCACTTAAAAAAAATGTGGGGCGCCTAAGAAGAGGGGTCCGATTCCTGCATTATTACAAATAGCAAAATAAACTTGCCATCTGAAAAATGTATTGCAATTTAATCGTGAAATGAATAATACTGTAAAAGTAATACTGCCATTCTGCATGGTGTCACTAAGTCCGCGAAAGGGTCAGATTTGAGGATGAAATGTATTGTTTCTGTATCAGAGATAGATAGTGCTGTACGTGTCCCGAAAATTCTGCTGAAAATCTAATAAAAAAAATAGCCAACCCGGAACTCGACCCGAAACTGATACACCCAAACCAGAACTGAAAGAATAGTAATCCATATCCTAGTACAGTTGTGTAAAAATAGTCTATAATAATGCCTCCAATATAAATTCTCTTTATTTTATTTTATTTTTTTTTTGGTATAAAAATGTACATTCAATAATATTCAAATATACATATTTTTTTTTCATTTAAAAAATATCCAGGAGTTTCTTTTGAAAAATGAGGGTCAACCGGACTCGAAAAAATGCGTCGATCCGGGGTAGAGATCGGGTAAAATCAGGTTTTCCGACCTAATACAGAGCTCTAATTGGAGGTTTACGGACCCGTCCTATACTTCATTTGCTCCGGACTTAAACAGGAACAAGACTAATAAAGATGACAGAAAAACGAAAGAAAATTGGACCGAGCCGGTGTCGGGCTGTATTTACTTATTACCATTTTTGTAAAAAAATAATAGTGATATTGTACACCTGTTTAACAAAATCTTCAGAAAATTAATTTGGTTTAATAAATTGCAGAACATTATTTTCTAATATCGATTTTTTTTCTTTATAGGGCTTTAAAATTATGATTTCTTTAACTAATATTATTCTTTCATTCTAAAGTACATACATTAATTTTTTTTAATAAGTGTTCTTTGTACTTAATTGTCCAAGTGATCATTAATACAGCTAGTCAATATTCCATGGATTCTGATATTGTGAATTTACAGTTGGTTAAGAAATTTCTGCATGTTTTGTAGAAACTGAACCGGGCCGGGCCATACAGAGAAAGAGAAGAAAATAAATGGTCCGATCTGACATCAAGCCACGAAATTTCGACCCGCGCATTCCTCTCGTCTGGATGAATACTTATTTTTTTATTTATTTATTTATTTTTTAAATGACACTGTTTCTGTGATGTAGCATCTAATATTTTTTCACTTTACATTAACTACTAGGTAAATACATAGCACCTAAAAAAAACTGAACCGCGCTTTCTTTTTTTTTTACCTGTGGCAATGCAAGTTTCAAAATAATAAAGAGTAAATAAGAAGACTAATGAAATAGCCCCTTCATAAATTTTCAAAAAATTACAGTTATATTATGTATATTCGATCCCCTAGGACAGACTATAGACCCTGCGAACCGCATGCGACACAGTGGTGTATTGAATGTGCGGAGAACCGAAAATTTTATTGAAGTACTGACTTTTCAAATGTAGTGTTTTTTTTATTTGCTGGTTCCAGAACCCATTTATTGAAAATATTGCTTTAAGATGATGTGAATATAAATTTTATTGCAAAATGACGTTGGATTCATTTATTGCATTACACTAATCAGATAAAATATTATGACAAATCTTTTGTCTAATTCAGTGTACTTGTTTGCCTGAAATCTAATTCCACATAAAAAGTTAAAATGATAAAAGATATACAAGAAATGATGATGATATAAAGCTATCATTATATCAAACCAGTGGTTTGATATCTAGTTTGGTATCTAGTGAGGAAGTCTTGGGATTTTAATATTTTTGATAGAGGCCAGCATGTAGCAGTCCAAGATAACTAGTATATTCTACGTATCTTGGTAGCAGTCCGGCTGCTCTGAATCAGCTGCTATTTGAGCTGCAGAGCTGAGTACTATTTCAGTGTAAAATGCTGAAATTCAGGGACTTCCGGCTGAAAAATTTATACGATATACCGCTGGATATTTATTAGAATTTTAAATAACTTAAAGAGTTTTAGTTTCCTTTCTAAGAAGGAAATATAAAGCCTGAAAATAATAAACATAATAATAACAAATGTTTTACGTGCTTTCGTTCTATCAACAAAACAAAGTTTTATTCGTCTACTCCTAATGCTCTGCGGTCATGCGGTCAATACTTTTAAAAGCATTTCTATTACAGAGGAAATCAAATATTACATTTTTATTAATACCAATCGTTAATATTAGTAAAGTATGTATGTGCAGCCTGCTACAAAAAAAATTTAAATTAAGTGCGCTGGCGCAAGGCAATTTTTTCTTCGCAAATGTGGCCCGACGAAGTCAAAAGGTTGGACATCCATACTCTTAGGTAAAATTGATCAATTAGAAAAAAAAATTCCTTTTGTTGTAACAAGATCATTACAAAAAACCAAGCGATATGCTTAGTAAACTATGCAAAAGGACCCTATAAACCATCTTTTTTGGGAATAACAGTTTACCTTGCCAATTGTGACCATAAAAAAAATCTCAGCAAAAAACAATGAGTAAGATTCTTTATCGTGCTGACTATCGTGCACGCACAGCTAGAAAGAAGCCCCACATAAGAAAGAACTGAATCAAGAATTCGAGAATTGCAAAAGAATATGCAGAAAAAAGAATAGGTACTTGGAATAAAGTTTTCTTCAAAGACGAGACGTTATCAAAATTCAATACATTCGCGATTTGTAGTCGAGTTTTGAACACTTTAGTTTGAAGTACCCAAATAACTGTGAAAAATGGGTGCCCGCAAGGATGAAAGGGGCAATTGCCCCACTCTTGATTTAAAAATTTATTTAACCGAATTTTGCTTTTCTCTGATGATTCTGAAACAAAATTTGATAAATGACTTAAAATTATTAAGCACAAAGGAAATTTTCCTTTACGAAGAACTTTTAGTCAGTTATTAAAGTCAAGTCTTGCCAGGTGATGGTCTCGTCATTAAGGATCTAAATTACTGAAATCAACTTGAGTAGCAATGTGCAGGTGCCAAACAACAACATGTAAATGTTAAATAAGCGGCATAAAAAAGTTCACAACTAAGCAGTAGACACTGCCGATAGGAAGACGAACTAGGCACTCGTCAAGTTTATTGACGCTACGCGGCGATTAGGCAGTCACCCGCCCCGATACCAAGTATAAAACCCGTTCAGCTGGGGCAAGCCGGCAGGTAGGGGCCTGGTCATCGGTAGGAAAGAAAGTCAAGATTTTCCCCTAAGGAACCGTGGAAGACAACTTTTATTTATTTTTTTCTTTTTACGATCACGTGTTTAAACACTATCTTAAAGAGAGGGTAAAGGGGAGCAGAACACCCGCACCAACGAAAAAGTTATAAAACTTTTGAAAAGTTCCCATCAGAAAAGCACGTAGAAGCCTACTTTTGGATTTTTAATGTCTTATTTGTTACATTTCCGTATTGCTTTTTATGTCGATATATTTAAAACTTGTTTTGCGCAGGAGGTTCTGGCAAAAACACTCTTATTCTAAGTTATTTCATGCATATATTTTTCCATGCTAAAAACGTACCTTGGCAACGGATTACAGGCCCATCTGTTTCAAAATCTTGCCCTTCCCTGGATTTTGTTCTGCGGGTGCCCATGCTGTGAAACAGGGTAGCGACGAGGTTATGGGCTGTATGAATACTTCAAAAGTAGAGGAAAGGATTTTCGTGGAAGTCAACTATGAATAAATTAAAATATTCAACCTTTCTTAAAGAAATTTTAAAAGATATGTCCGAAGATTGAGATTATCCAAAACAAGATAATAAGAGTAGATATTGAAAGCCTCTGAATCACGTATATTACCTGTCATTTGTTAACCAGCATTCCCGTAATTTCCCGATACTAATTCTATCTATCAGATATAAGGCGACAAATTACACTTTTTTTTTTTTTTTAAGGGCACGTTTTGAATTCTTAAGGGCACTTCACAGATTCTAAGGGCACTTTACAAATCCTAGATACTTTACAGATCATTAAGGGCATTTTTTTTCAAACCAACATTAAGTCAGTTTTTACTATGCAAGCAAATGTTTTAATGCAAAAAGGAAAAAGGGCATTTTTTTTACTGAGGGGTAAGCAGGGTGCTAATTTTTTGGTTGAAGGACAAGAAGGATGCTATTTTTTAAACCAAAGGGCAGGCAAGGTGCAGCATTCTGCTGAAACCCTGTGTGGGGAAACAAAATAATACTCAATGAAAAGGTAAAAGGTGTCATTAATTAAGACATGTCTTTTCACTTGGAATATTATTTTTTTTTAACAATTTTTGTATGTTATTGTTTGCATGTAATAAGGGCGGTATATATCTATAAATTTACTGTTAAGACTATATTTATGCTTCAGAATTTAACATTAATAATAAAAGTCGGCTTAATTTACTTTACTCTTTACACCGTTGGCGACTCTTATTTCAAACCTATGTTTCACTCTTTAAAATTTAAAATAGGGGCTACGTTTCCGAACTAATAATTTATGACAAAACTTTAAAAATAACTAAAAAGTTGATGTGCCTGTTGAATCTTTTTGTAATAAGGAATTTTCCAACTCTTCAAAAAATTCTTCCTTAGCTTATTGTCATATGAATAGTACCTCAAAATAACAATATACGTCAAATTTCCGTAAACCATAACTTTTGTGATTTGGATAGCTACTTTTAATATTATTAACGAAAAAGTAATTTCTTTGCAAAATCGAAAACAAATTCGGATCCGATAAGACAATTGTACGAATACTTTGTTCAAAAATTTTTATTCGCCTTTTGACATTTTTAAAAGGCTTTGGAAAACAAACGGCATTTTGAAGACAAATAATTATCATTGCCAGTGTAGTAAAATATCCGTTTCGTTCATTCAGCATTTACACAATATTAAGAGTACCTGATGTTTAGGATAGTCAATAAGTCAATTATTTGAATGAGAGAGAAAAAAAAACCTTACATATACGCAACCTATGGCAAGGAAAATGATCGAAGTACGAAAATCACATTATTGTCATGAGATTAAAAAAAGAAATAAAAGGAGGGAATGGAGCAAGAAAGAAAAACCATGCATCCCACAAGGATTATGAAATTCTTCTCAAAATTACGAAAGTACATTTTAAGCTCCACAACATATTTAAGGCTTTTTGTATGGCTCTATAAAGAACTAAAACATACAACAACGTTTACCAAGCTTTAATGTCTCACGTACACCCTTGAGGGATTACAAATACCTGACATACCGCCTCTTTATTATTATTATTTTTTCACTTGTTTATATTTAGCTTTGCTCATAAATAGAAAAATAAAAACATAACTAGCAATGAATGGATACAAATAAACATACCTTTGTTAAATTTAATACAAATTTACATGCAGCAATTTTTTTAATGAGATGATTGCATTTGCTTATACTTGAATATTTATTAAATTTTCGGTGTTAATTTGCCGATGCACAATAATAAGGCATCTTTAACATCACTGTGTCCTAGTGTGCTATTATATATTTTGTTTAATCCTATCCTAGTACGTGTCCTAGTGTCTTATATATTTTGTTTAATCAATGAGATGAAAAAACTTTTCACGTACTTATTTAGCTGCAGCTTGTCGTAAGTTTTTTGCTGACACAGAGTCGTTGCGTACCTCCAGGGGGGACGCGTACCACACTTTGGGAAACCCTGACATACAGCACACTAAAATTTTATTTAGCTCGGAAACGTAAAATGTCATTAAAAAACACACTTCAAGCTACAACGTCCTATTGACAATATATTCGAATTCTTTTGAGTAGGCCTGTAAAAGAAACATAAATGCCATTCATACATTTCCTATACAGACTATGCTGCAGCGAACAACAAAAACGCAATTTCGTGGCAATCCAAGAATATTTAAGAATATCAAAATAAACAGATAGATGGTCAAATTAACATATAGAAATCACAAATCCGTTTCAAAAGAACATATACGAGTAGAAACCTTTGAAACATGTTACAGTATTAACAATGGTGAATACACAATATTTCGACATTACAATTAAGATATTTTCCAAAACAAATGGTATGTCTTTAGAGATGCAATTAGGTTATTTACAACAAATAAAGATGTACAAGAATATAAATTATAGATACAGTCGATTTCCCGATTTAACGAATTTCTTGATTTAGCTAATTTTTTTATGGTCCCGACGAAATGGAACAGAAATACTTCGATTTAACGAATAATTTTCTATGAAAAAAAAGAAAATAAATAAATAAATAAATAAAATTTGAAGAATTTTTCTATTTATAAAAGATTTTCAATGTCCCTGATTGTAAATTTTTCTGAATATGTATCTTGTGATTCAGAAATATTTGCATGCGAAAATGTACATTACAGTGTGGTTATTAATAGCAGTAGTAGTGGATCGGCTGAAGACGATGAAACAGAGATGAAGCATACAACATACAAAGAAGCAATCAGCAGTTTGGATACTTTGAAACGGTATTTGATGGCTCATAATGTTGAGGACACTGTTTTCACAGCTTCAGGAAAAAATTGACAAAGAAGTTTGGAATACAAAACAGAAAGAAAGCAAACAAACATCTACAAAATATATCTTATAATTTAGCTATA
Source organism: Maratus speciosus (assembly GCA_963932465.1). Taxonomy (NCBI): domain Eukaryota; kingdom Metazoa; phylum Arthropoda; class Arachnida; order Araneae; family Salticidae; genus Maratus; species Maratus speciosus. The sequence goes on from OZ010788.1 coordinate 462,930,946, forward strand.
ATATTTGAATAAATGATTTTTTTTCTTAATTACTATGCTTGTGATTTAAAGTAATATAAAAAAATCTATTTTTATAGTGTATTTTCTTAAAGTAGCAAATGTTTAAAATCATTATTAAGGCAAGTGAGCGTTGCTTTTTTATTTATAGCCATTTTTTAACGTGATCTGTTGTACAACAAAAATTCCTTTGATTATCGCGATTTAATGAACAACGTTGGTAGTCCCGAACGATTCGTTAAATCGGGGTTCGACTGTAATTAAAAGAAAATGGGTAACGACAACCCTTGGCCTTCAGTTGTTCATAATTGTCCTACAGAGCGATATGGAAAATTCGGACTCAAATTATAAATACATATTGACTGGATCTAAACTGATGACAACTTGCCAATATGTTACACTGTTTTTGCTTTTAAAATTAGGAGGGGACTGTTTAAGGGGAGGGAGAGGAACTTGCTGCTCTGACATAGATTTAATTAGTTAGCTTCGCGAGTCACCACAAAGTCGACTTATATTACCATATTCAGAAATTATGTTCCTTCCCGATCGTGAGGAGAGTTGCTTAATATCTCATATTAATGAGATGATGTTCAATTTTTACACCAGAACCGTAAATTATAATATTACAAATATCAAGAATAAATTTTGATCGTGATTTCATGAAAAATTTGGCAGTGGATTAGTTAATATTGTATTAACAATCATGTTAATAATTAAAAGGTATTTTAACAATTATAATGTTTACTGTGAAATAGCAAACAAAATAATAGCAACTAATCATAGATAAACGTGATTGGGCAGAAACAGAGCCATAAATATACAGGGTGTCCGGTCTCAACGGTGTCCAATGGCTAATTCCTAAACCGTTAGTCATAGACATATAGTTCCAATTACAAAAATGTTTTAAATCAGGTAAAGAAACATTTTAAAAGCGATTTGGGCCAATAAAAACATTTCTTAAAAAATTACGAAATTAAAATTTTTATACGGTCCCCCGGTCCTATAAGTTATATTTAGTAATTTTTTCCTATTACACTGACAAGTAAGACAAAAAAAGTCCCATTCATATAATGCTAAAATTGAGCGAGTTATGAAACTTTAAAAATGCATGACATATGCCACTTTTATACTCTGAAAACAAATGAGTTCGGCTTGGCTTTGAGGGATCATATACCAAGTGTTTAAAGTATTCGAAGATCTTACTTCGTGTGTATCTGCGCTTTGAAAAAAAAAAAAAAAAAAAAAAAATCCTACAAGTATTATGATTAAGTCTCAAATTGCCTAAAATAACATATGTTTTATTTTGTCAAGATTTGAGACTGTTTCTCTTATGATTTCTTTTAACAAAAATTATGTTTTTTTTTATAAGTTTTTATGTTACTTCAACAATCGTATGTATGTTTTTCCAGTTCAAAATTTGTACTCGAACTTTAACCCACTTTTAAATATCCGATCGAGATTGCATTTTACATACTGGCGCAAATCCGATAACAATCTAATATTATTAAGATTTTCGGTGGTTACCATTTATACTTATTTTACAGGATAACACAAAAAATTTCGGATAGATTTCTGCCAAGGAGTTTAAGAAAAAGTTTTAGATTATTAGATAATACAAGACTGCGATTGTTGGGTTTTTTAACTTTTATGTATTTTTTTGCACTGAATCCGAAAATTACCTTAATTTTTAACCATCATGTCAGGATGTTTCGCAAATCATAAATTTTCAAATTTAAAGAATAACAAAAATCGAATACTATAAAGTAGAGGAGATGGTTGTGTTTTTTTACTTTTGATAATTGATTTTTACGCACTTTTTAGCACTGAATCTGAAAATGACCTTCATTTTTAACAATCACGTTAGAATTTTTTTCCAAATCGCAAATGTGTAAGTTAAAATATAGCGAAAATCTCATACTATAAAACATATGTAAAACATTTTTTATTTTATTTTATTTTATTAAAAAAATTATTCGATATTTTTGCTTATCCTGTGATTCTTACAGCTAAACAGCTGAGTGGTCCGATGAGATGTGGAGGAAATTCAATTTTAACATTGAACTTCTTAACTTTGAAATTTGCAATTTGCGAAAAATCCTGATATGATAGTTAAAAATGAAGGTCAATTTCGGATTCAGCGGTACAGAATATATAAGAATCAATTATCAAAAGCTAAAAAACATGACATAACACAACTTTTGCAGGCTTGTGCAATCTAATAATATTTCAAAATACGTTTCATTTTGTAAAGAATTGAGGCTGTTAATTTAGAATCATTTTATTTAACAAAAATTCTGTTTTTTCTTTCTTCTTAAATGTTTATTACAAATTATATATTTTCCATTAATATGCCAGAATGATTAAAGATTTCAAATTTATATTGCAATGTTAATTTCACTCCCAAACATTTTTTATATCTGACGAAATTATATTTGGACTAAATTTGTGAATGACCCCCAATTTGCAGCAAAAAATATGCTCCAACTTTAAACAGCTATTACTCGGTCAATTTTAATCGTAGAATAACGGGACTTTTTTTGTATTACTTGTCAGTGTAAAAGGAAAATTTCACTAAATATAACTTATAGGACCGGGGGACCGTATAAAAATTTAAATTTCGTAATTTTTTAAGAAATGTTTTTATTGACCCAAATCGCTTTTAAAACATTTCTTTACCTGATTTAAAACATTTTTGTAATTGGAACTATATGTCTATGACTAACGGTTTAGGAATTAGCCATTGGACACCGTTGAGACCGGACACCCTGTATAAAAAAAGGACTAGAGTTGGCAAGGCTTTTAAAGTGAACCTTGCGACTGTCATGTAAAATTTAAAGAATATATAGAAACATTAACTAATAATACACAATGCATTATTATTTTTTAAATGTTAAGATGATAATATGTAATGAGTGTTTAAAAAAATGACTATACAAATACAACTGTAAAATAATTTAGTTACTGACACTATCGAAATATGTTTTATTTCATGATATTGCAATGTATAATTCCATATAAATATATAAAATAATTGTAAAAAAAAATAACTTTATTAACTTTATTTATATTGTGAATGTAAAGTTTTCTTCAAGTAATGAGTGTATCGGCCGAACAGTCGAAGACCGAATATTCGGCCAAAGTTTTGGACGAATAACAACATTTAAAAAATATATACACTTTGATTAAATATTTATTTTTATTTTTACATTAAATAAGAAAAATAAAATTAAACACAAATTAAAATCGACTTTTTATTTATTTTATGTTTAAAATTTTAACAGCTTGATATACTGTTTTAATGTAATACTTTGATGCTAATAATAAAATATGGCTTTTTCTAAATCTAAATAACTAATAGCATAATTTTATCTATAGATTATTATAATACATATACATTTTATCTAAAATATAAATATTAGCCTTTATAGGAAATGGTACTTGATTTCTTGTTATCTAAATAAGAATAACTGTGCATTTTGTGCGTTTAAGAATAGCTTCATGACTGTGTCAAAAATTAGTCAAAATAGATTTCACAAAAGTATTGTGAAAAAGAGGGGAAAAATCTTAATCCTGAATTTGTTCGGCTAAATACCTATCAATATTTGGCCTCAAGCATTCGGACAATTACATATCAGAATTCTGTCAACCGAATATTCGGCAAAAAGGCCGAATACTGAATAGTGGACGAATATTTGTTACATCTATAACAATGACAAATTTTTAGGAGAAATTTCTATGTTCACCATTGAAAAGCGCGACTTCCATTTATCAACCCCAGCCCTTTAGAGATTTGTTTATGTACAATGTTTAGAAAGAAATACAAAATCATCAACCAATGGAATTAAGAATCAATCTCTGGCTACTCACCTCAAAAGGAGGGTTGGCAAGTTTTGGCATTCTCTTGACGGGCAAATCTAGGGTGGATTTGGGAATTATGTACACCGTATTAGCATCTAGGGAGCCAATAGGAGTATTGGGTTTATATTGCACGTTTCGCTCATCTCTGGATAACAAGCTGATGGTATGGTCACTGGGAGAGATCTTGTTGGATGTTGTAGCTTGAACCAGTAAGTCCATCATAGGAGTCCTGCAAGGGGAAAAAAAAGAAAAAAATGAGCACACTCTCTTAAAATAAACGATAAAACAGAATTTTCATAAAAATTTAGTTCATTACCTTATTCGAAACACTATCATGCGACAAAATGAAGATTTGATAAACCTCAAATAACCTCACAGCGCTTTACGAAAATTGTAACACAAATGGGCAGGCGCGCCACTAACAGATCTTAACCTATTTAACCCCTTCAGGGGCTGTGGGATATATCATATCCCACCTACAATTAATGAAGATTAGCATCAGAAATTTTGTAATAAATTTTACTTTTCTAACTTCGGTGGAAAAAAGGAGTAAAATTGATTTTCCTTATTTTGCAATAAAATTTTTTGGGAAGATTCCGATGTGAATTCGACATTACAGAAACACAAATTACTTGCCCCTCAAGGGGTTAATCCGCTTGGCAGGATTTTCTGCCAGTATATATTTTCAGGGTTTGTACTCAGGGCTTGGTTATCCAAAAGGGGCGTGACTTCAGGAAATTTATCTAACCGGGAAATATGAATGTGACCAATAGACTTTTAATCAATCACATGGCTTAGCAGTTATATGTGCCACATGATTACCGGTTACCAGAGTGGTTAGAAACCATCCGCTTAACTGAACATACAGCTGTATGTGCATTATAAATCCATAGTATAGACAGGAAACATAAAAAAAATTTTTTTTAATGAGATATGTGAACGCGGTTAAGTCATTCTCGGGAATAATATTTCTTGCATTTATATGTTTCCATATATGTAGAATTTAGAAACCTTTTGTCGAATGAAAGTGTTTCCCCTAGCTTCAAGGGTTAATCAGGCTCTGTTTGTTGTACCCCTGTTATTGAAAAGTAATACTTGCCTTATTTAATGTTAGAAACTTGTGATTAAATATAAAGTTAAGATTATTATTTCAAAATAGTGGTATTCAGAAGTTAAAACTGTAATAATACGATTTCTGCGCGTATGCCAAGCCAAATAAATAGAATGGGAAAACAACACCAATTCCTTTTCCCACTTAATTCTACTTATCTACACTATTACACTTTTTTTTTTTTTTTTTTTGCATAAAATATAAATTACTGTAAGATTTGTTGTTGCTCCATGAACAATCACTTCATTGGATTGCGCTGTTTCACACTGGCAGAATTTTCTGCCAGGCACAAAATAACTAATAATTCAACAATAAATGCCAAATATGTCCTCGGGAATTAATAAGAGATAGCAAAAGAAAAAGTTGTATGTTTAAATTTAAAGTGCAAATGACCTCAAGAAATAATTCTCGAAACAAATGGGTTAATAAAAAATTTAGCGCTTGTCGATTAATGCTATGCCACGATCAGTTTTTTAATCGAGTTAATAGTTTCGATTAAAATTTTCGAAAATTAGATAAATTTTTAATTAATAAATTAAGGAAACATTAAAAATGCAATTACATCTACAAAATTATTTTCTCTAATATTTCATCAAAAATATCCTGAACGTTTGCATAAAATGTGTATTTAGTTGCGTTGGTTTTCTTGTAATTAAACTTTGATCGAGTTTAGATCCTGAAAATTGCAAATGTGCTCGCTTGCTTACGAGATTAGGTTAAATTTGTATAGTATATTATTTTCGTGGCCTGTTTTGTGCTATGTAAAAATAGACATGTCAGATAATTCTGATCTTTCATTATATATGTGTATATAATTTTCATTTTTAAGCTGATTTTATGTAATTTTCACAAGGCTTTTAAGTATAATTTTTGAATGATTATATACCAAAAATCGAGTGGCTTTATTACGAAATACTAACGTAATAAAAAAAAACTTCATAATTAAAGGTAAATTCAACAGGAATGCGCTTAATAATATAAAATAAATTGTTGGTTTGCAGCTGCTCAGCAAAGTGAGATTTCCAATCCCCGCACATTTGCTTATCGAACTATTATGTTATCTACTTATTAAAAATAATCTTTGGATTTAGTAGCAAAAACAAAAAGGAGGAAGAAAAGGAAAATTATCTTTTTAATTTTTTAGTTATATATATAGGGTTTCTTTTTATTCAAATTTGAAATTTTGCGATATAATGTGATGAAGTCTTATCAATAATAGTTACTAAAATTTAGTTTTTTAAATTTAAAAATCTGTTGAATTAGTAGCTTTTTTTATTGGGACTAAACCTCGTAGGAAATAATTACATTGCATGGATACCCCTCATCCAGGGCTCGACAAATGCGTTCGGCAGGTCTCCAGTGGCGATCGAAATTTTTATCTGGTGATCCTTTTTGGTATAGTCTCTTCACCGTAACATTTTCCCTTTCCTTTTAAACAATGTTTTACAAACACGCAAAGAGTTTTATTATGAGAGTCCCAGCTTAAATAAGCTTATTTTTCACCATCAATATGCAATTACTTTCTTAGAATATCTATCAAGAGCAGCATCTGTTACTCATCTTAGTCACAATGTTAAAGTAAAATCCTTATGAGATGTCTCATTATCGATGTTGCAATGTTACACAATATTAAGAAATAAACTTTAAAATTACGCACAGATAATTTTTTTTTTTTTACATTTGACAAAAATAGGTTTGTAAAATACGAATTTTAAAATAATAAAAGCAGATTGACTTAGATAGGAAAATAGCGAAAGTTCGTTTTCCTGTTTCACACACTGATGCCCTTCCCTCCCCCTTTTCATGTTTTTGTAGCAATTTTGAAAAAAAAAAAAAAAAACCTATCCCTTTTTTTTTCCTCATTAAAATGAAAGTTTGTGTACTTTTATAATATGTACTCCCCCTCTCCCCCTCACGGGAAATTTCATTTTAAAAATACTAGTATGACTAATATAATACAATATACAACATTGCATAACAATATAAGGTCAGTCTGCCTAAATGAGACACGATTCCCTGCAGTTTTGTCGCATTTAGGGTATAATTTGGGATTTTATTATATAAATGTATATTTTATTAAGCACAAATTACTGAATACTGTACCTTTAGTTAAAAACTAACTTGTTTTGTAGAAATTTAATAATTATCTGTAATATAAAAGCACAATATAGGATTGTCGCATTTAGGTCATTTTTGTCGCAGTTATGGCAGCTAAAACCTAAATGAGACGTTCATAGTCCTAAATGTGATAATGCATTTTATACATGACAATTCATCTGAAAAAATCATTTAACAATTAACTGCTGTGACAGAAAATTGTCACATTACAACTGTGAGCGGTCTGCGAAACCATTCGAGTGAAAGATGAATAAAATGCACGATTAACTCATAAAATACTGTTTTTGCACTAAACTGTTTGTACAGTACTATTTCTAATAAAATTTTGAGTTTTCAAACAATAGTACCAGGCTTCAGGTGAAGCAAAATTTCGCCGTATCGACAGTTAAACTGTAAAAATTAAAAACAGCAGTTATGGGCTAACTGTAATTATTTTTTTAATTAATTAACCCTTAACTGCTGTGAGCGGTCTCCGAGACCACTTGATTAAAAGAAGAATGAAAGTCTATTAACTCACAGTGTACTGTTTCTGTACTAAAATTTAAGTACAGGACTATTATAACTAAACTTTTCAATATTATTCTTAAAATGTTTATCACGGCGCAGCACCGTGATTTTTGTCAATTTTACACTGCTAATATGCAAAAGTTGTTTGAATGCTGCGTATAATGCGTTATATAAATAACCCTCAAATAAATAAATGCTTTCCTGATATAAAAAATTCTCATTCCTCCTTGCCAAGGAGCTATGGCCATAACTATAATTAAATGATTGTCGCAGAAAACATCGTTTAAAATTCGCGAAATTCGCTCGCCAATATTAACCCATAACACCAGTGCGATTTGGGTTTCCGTAACTTCAACTCCGTATAATTTTAATAACAATCTTGTGATAATGAAATATAACTACATGATCCATATACGAAATTTAATAAGGAATCCAAATGAAATATTTGATTTTATCAAAATTCTTATTTTGTGAATGAAAAATGCTAATTAATTAAAGACGCCGACATTTCGGTCGGTGCGAATTCACAGTGTGGAGCTTACGGGTGAAAAGAGTATTTAAAAGACATTTATAATATTGTTAACTAGACTATTTATTACATATAACTTTATTTAAAAATATCACTTGATAAATATATCAGCCTTAGAAATAGATAAAATCGTACAATATTTCTAATAATTCTGATTAAGCCAAAGAGAAGGTCTGTGCCTGATATTCTGTTGCACCCCCCCCCCCCCTCTTCCCTTTTCTTGCACTTTCACAAAAAAAAATTAACATTTTCTGTACTTAAAAATACGTATATGGAAACAAATATTCATTTAGATAAACATGGCTTTATTTATTTTTTATCTTTTACTAATTTAAAAGTAGAAAATGTCGATTATAACGAATAAAAATTGAAAACAGAATTAAAATATTAGATTTTATAAAAGTGCTAACAAAAATTATGACTCTTAAACCAGGGACTAACTCAATTGCATCACGTTTTAATCGGAGACAGCATTTAAGCTATCGAATGGTATTATGTTGGTAAAATTAACTTACTTAACCGTATTAAAATAAACATAAATTGTTTTCAATCTACACAAGATTTTCCAGAATTTTCATTATGTAAAAGTATTGCAAATTCCTTAATCATATGTCTGCATTATGTTGCTGGAATAGACACTGCGTTTCTTACACCTTTTTTTTCTTTAAAATTTTAAAGAAGCGTATTTTTCTTTTTTGATCGTCTTAAATACATATTTAAACACCTGGTTAAAGAAAAACATTAATGGAGTATTAAGCTGACTCAACACAGCTTAATTAAACATAAAATTTGATTTAAATATCATTTTAACACAAGATATGAAAAATCCCACATAAATTTCTTCGTTAATCTTCTAAATGTTTCGCCGCATTTGCAGTAATATGTATGTCGATATTAGGCACAGGCTGAAAACAAGCTCTCCTAAATGCGTAGTCCACTTCAAATTCTAAACCGGAAACGGGTCGCCTTTTCTTTAGTTTAACTGGTCAGGTAACTGAAACGGACAACGTATAGCTCTTGACGTTTATAGAGTTATTTGATCTTTAAAGTTAAAAAATAAAAACCGTGAGCCACTTTCGGGAATTTTTGTCGCATTTCCGAAACATGGGGGCGATGTAAAATGGATGATGTGTATTTGATTAGAAATTTCTTTTAAAGAAACCGTTTTACATGCAAAAAATGTTTCGGGTTTTGTTTCTGAAGTTCGTATTCTTCAATATATAACATTTATTTACGATTGTTGCATTAAGATTTTATGTAAAAGAACATTGTCGCATTTAGGCACATTTAGGCAGACTGACCTTATATATGATTTATAGCAATATACGAAAAAATGACGAAAATATCAACTATCATGTTTTCATTATATAAAAATTACATATTTTCCAGTTTTTTTACTTAAAAAGTATTTCGACATCCGTAGTACATCCTGCAGTTAATTCGAAGTAGTAATTATCTTTCGTATCTTTCGAAGTAACGCACGGATCTAATAATTATTAAGTATGTGAAAAAACCTTTTTATCGTATCCGTTTCCCCTTAAATAATTCCGAGTGAGTTACGATCTTTAAATTCATTTTTCTCAGTTTGATTTTTCAGTATATCAGACGAATGCTAAAAATTTAATTTATTTCTCAATTTACTTTTATTTATCTTACACTTTCCTTGTGGTATGTTTAATGAATTTAAGGATAATATTTACAATAATATAAATACTTTATTATTAAGAAAATATATGTAAAATAGTCTTTTCTGCTTTATTTTTGCGTATGTCATGACACTATATACATACTTTTTCTTGTAAACAAATTAACTTTTGGAAATCTGAGTTACAGTTAGAGCACACTGGTAAGAAAAATGTGACAAAACTGTTGCAAAAAGTTCAAATTTGTAGAAGTATGGTTTTAAAATTTCCTTCTTCGTTTAATTTTACTAGCGGATCTTCGGTCGCTTCGCTGGTCGATTTTTCAAACGAAACTCGAAATTAATGAGCCTGGGGTTGGGGTTCCACAGCTTTTGGTAGTGTACACCTATGTAGGGTACGTCCGCTCCGGTCTCAAATCAAGCAAACCTTAAATTACTGTATTATTTTTCTCGACACAGATTAAAATAAAAATGTTCAGCGTTGTCGTTCACGTTGAGCCAATTTTGGTCTATTTCCAACTTGAATTTAATAATGACAGTAACGACATTTTTTTTTTTATAAAATAGCGCTTTTAAGTTTTCCCCAACAACTAAGTTTCCTTAGACCCCTTAAAAAACACAAATTACATAGATTTGGAAGTTAAAACGAATGTAAGGTCCTAATTTGGCTACCTATCAGTTCAATCTTTCAAAAAACACGTGGTTGCCACGTACTTAGAAGTGAAACTCCTAAAAGTGAATCTATATCATGAAACAGAAATGCGTGCGTCAGTAACGTTGACGGCATAATGATGCGGCCAACAATGTGGTTAAAATGTATGAGTTACCAAAATGGAGCTAATTTTTCAATTAAAAGTAAATAATCGCAATGTTATCTCTATGGAGATAACTAAATATCGTATAAAAAATTAAATAAAAAAAATCGAAGAACTGGCTTCGAGGTGCATAACTTCAGACACATAGGTACCGTCCTACCAAATGTTGTAGCTCTACGCCCAGAGGTTTCTTCAAAACACATACGCATACTACACAGAGGCAAACTTTTCTCTTTATTATTCTACATAGATTATATATTTAAAATTTATTATATATTAAAAATTAGATTTTTTTTCAGATTATTCTTTTCCTGCATAAAAACATTTAATAATAGATCAAAAAGGCATAATAAAAAACAGTTCATAGGGTATAACAGACTATCCTTAAACCGACAGAGCACAACACAATAGCTATCTCCAAAACACTTATTTATTTTTAAAGGAAAATATAATTTATATGACGGAACAAAATTGTCACATGGTATCTCAGAAATGTTTAAACCCACCAGAAAGGAGAATTAGTGAGAGCATACACGTGGTTTCACACAGCTATCAGAAATATACCTTGTGTATATTACTCGCGGCCAACTTCAGTACTCAAGTCTAGAGTAACTCCACTTATTAGAGTCTTGGTCGGGTCAACACAATTTTTCAAAAGAAAACACTAAATATTTTCCAAATCAAAAAAATTGTACATTTGAATATTCATGAGTGCATTTGTGTTCATTTTTTACGAAAAAATGATAACAAGATATTAAGATATAACTATAGACCATTTTTCTATAATTGTATTAAAATATGCATTAGTTTAATTTTACTTCGGGTTCGAGTCCGGTTGACTTTAAGGCTATTCTCAAATCCAAGGGGTCAACTTTCTGACATAAGTTTTAATTCATTTTTGTTCAGAAACGCATGAAACTAGAAGGTGTTGTTATATTCAGAAATTATGTCATCGAACTGTTTTTTTCCGTTTTCTTGTAAACGCAATAGATCTTTCAGAAAATACAGTCAAAGTTGGCATTTTGAACCGAACTTCCGAACGAAAGAAGAAAATCCAGTCAATAACGGGAGAAAAATGTCATGTCACGTGATCAAAATCACTTATAACTCAATAGCTAATTGATTGATTAAAAAATGGAAAAAACAGTTCGATTGCATATCGCTTCCATGGTCAGGTTTTCCAATTTTATATCTTTCCGTTAAAAAATGAATTTGTAAATGTGCCAAAACGTTTTGCGCTTGTTGAGCAGAGCAGTTGAGAACAGACTTGAACAAAAATTTCGGGTTTGGGTCGGATATAATCCGATCCATGCAGGACTCTATACTCCGTCACATTTCCTTGGCGATTTTCCCTATGGTATCGGTCGCAAAATGGTTTAAAAATCTTAATCCGTAAGCCAATTTTTACGAAAATCTATACAATTCTTGCTACTGCCGTTTATAACATATTCGCCAAATGTGGGAAATCAATTGGAAATACGGTTTGGGCGTTATCCTGTTCACACATACACAAGCACAAATCATGATTAGAATAATTTCTTTAAACCATGTGCTCGGAAAGTTAAAAAGAAAAAAAGTTCGCATTATGTACACATAAATGCGGTATCCAATGTAAAAAAATAAAGCTAGAATAACAATTTCTAACTACAGAAATTTAAAAGCAATATTGCATAATCTGTAGATTGATCTTGAAGAAAACAATCTTGCCTTTCACAGACTTGAATTATTTTAAGTTTTTGTTAGTGCTATTAAAAACGAACTTTTATAAGCTGCTGTCTAAATTTCCCCAGTGAGCAAGGTTCGAAGTGGAAAAATCCACGAAACGGAATACTATTTCAAAATTACTGTTGTCTAAAAAAAATGTTTTTTAAAGTATAGACAAATTTATTTCTAGCCATGCAAATGTTTACTATTCGATATAAACTGAAAAGCCCTTTTCATTAAACAGAAAAAAACTTTTTCTTGCTAATTTCCAGCCCGTGTTTCAGTCAGGACAGAAAATAACAGGACGAGGAGAGTTCGGTCATCTGTTTCGCCAGTCGTTGTTTCGTTTACATAGGATTTGCTAAACAAAGTAAAACTGTAAAAACAGAGTCGCTAGGAACCGAAAAAAAAAAAAAAAATCCGTTTTAGATAAGTTTCCAAAACGGGAGGTAAGTTTCATATGTAGAATTGTAAAATATTTCTTTGAAAGGTACTATAAAGATTTTCCGTTATAGACAGGATCTGTCTTCACAGGTTTTGCTGTATTAAGTTCCACTGGATGCGGGCTATCGATTAGCATAATACTAAAAAAAAAAAAAAAAAAAAATGGTGCATCATGAAAAATTGGGACTTTTGGCGTCCCGAGGGACAGGTGATGGTACCCTTGAAAATCGGGACATCCCGCGTAAATCGGGACACCTGGCAATACTAGTAGGTACAATCACAATCGCTTCTCAGCCGGGGGTATGTGTGATGACTTATCACAGTGATGTTAAGTGCATCATCACTGCACGTCCTATCTATTTTTTCAGATGAGCCTGAACCTTAATGGAAGTTTTTGAGGAGCTGTGTTTGTAACAATGTTTTAATAATTGCGCGAACCGGAACGATATTTATCATAATTTCACGAACCGGAATAATATTTGTCACAACTTCACGAACCGGAACGGGAATAATATTTGTCCCAACTTCACGAACCGGAATATCGTCCCGGTTTCTTGCGGTACATTTCGAGTCCCAGCTTGTGAATAATTTTATTCTGAGGATAAAAATTTTATATACAAAGGCTATTTAAAAAAAACTATGCAACTGCATCTCTTGTATTTTTGTATGTTAAAAATGTTTTAATTTGTTTAAATGTTACTGCATTTTTATGGATTCGGTACCCTCCCCACCTTTTTTTAGTTAATTGAAAAAAAAATAATAATTTAAATTTTTTTTTTCTCCTTCACGGGGAGAGAAGTTATAATAGAGAAGTACAGACAAATATATTTTTAACAAAACTCGACATTGACCCTTTTAGAAATAAAGTTATCAAGAAATTTAAATCGTCGGGAAAAACAATTGAATAACACACAATGAATAAATATATTCATATCTTCGCCGAAAATATATAGAACAAATGAAACTGATTAATGGAAGATTAAAAAAACAAAAAGTAGTGATGAAATCATTAATATTTCCAGAAAACAATAGCTCGCAACATTAATAATAAAGTGGTCCTAGATGAAATCTGAAAGAAAATTCGCCAAGTTGTCGCCAAAAAAAAAAAAAAATCTTAAAAAAATAATAAAAAACCCTCTAAAGCTGAAATGGACGCGCGAATTCGGCGGCTATGTTGCGAATGGAAATTTGGCCGTTTGCCCGCCAAAAATGGATCACAAGGGGGAGGAGGAGGTTAAGAATATGTAGGGGACGGAGAAAGTTTAATCTTAAAGGGAAAAAAAAAACTCAATGTAGATATTTTTTTTTATATACAGATATAATTCGTTATCATTTCGATCGAGAACGAAGGGGAATTTTCGAGTCAAAAGGATGGGAGAAAATGAAAAATAAGTACAAGACAAAATTGAAAATCGATGACATGAACATAGATGATATAGTGTTTTGAATAGTTGTTTATACACAGGCAGACACCCGAAGTCAATATCATAACATAAAACTCATTATCAAATATGAATAACAAACTGTGTTTCGAATTAATGAAATCTTCAATTAAACAGATGTCAATAACAGAGTTTTTAAAAAAGCGCACCGTGTTTTATGAGTAACGAACCTCGTTCAGCGTAGTAAACCGACGATAGGTAGGGTCAGGTGAGTGTAAAATAAGTAATGGGGTATAATAGGCAGGTTTTAAAAATAAATTTATAAAAAATACAAATTGTAATTTTTTGCAATTATTTTTCCAAATTAGTAGGTATGGTATCAGTTATTTTTCAAATAATAACAAAATATGTGTTGCTATTTTAAAATTTTGGACTTGGTTGTAATGGTGAGAAAAACTTTGGATTTAAAGTAAATAAGAACTTATTTTCAGCTTTTTTATCCATTGTATAGCATAAAACTCTTATTAGAGGTCTGCAACGGCCCACCAGGCCGGACCGGCCCGCAAGCGAATTTTCAAACGGGCCCGGCCGGCAAAAACTTGAAAGAGCCAGCCGGGCCGGACCGATAAAAAAATTTTTAGCAGGCCTACCGGCCCGATATAACAATTGAAACAAAGCCGATAAAATATGAGCTATTTCCAATAAATGTGACTTTCGCGAGAATAAATATGTAATGTTTCATGAGTCGATGCTAGTTTGACAACATCAATACAGAAATGTAACATGTCCAGCGTAGAGATCCAAATCTGAGAGATACATGGTGTCTGACCCCGGCTTAGATTTTTTTTTTCTCCCCCCGCAGACTCGCGCCGTGCCGAGATCAGGCTTGCATTTCTTTTCTACATAGCCGAGCCGGGCCGGAACTGGACTTATTTGTTCTCAGGATGTGTAGAGCAGGCAATATGGTTTGTAAAAATATTAATAGCGATAATGAACTTCTGTAATCTTTGGAAACATATACCTTAAGGTGGTTTTCAAATTCCCTGCTCGACAACGCGAAACTTCGACACATATTCTGACTACTTTTTTACTGTTTAAAGCATAAAATTGACAAGCCTGACTATTGAAGGGGTTTGGAATCGATTAATGTTTTCTATTTTTGATAAATAAATTACTTATCGAGATATAAGCGATTCTTGTCACATGACTGCAGCTTTTTCTCCTTTCTCGTACTGTCGCTTCCGGAAATTCGATTCAAAACGCTAACTTTGACAGTATTTTCTAAAGATATATTGCCTTTATTAAAAAATGGATAACGACATTCGGTTACATAGGTTCTGAATAAGAACACCTGTTAATCTTATGCGTTTCCGAAAAGAAATGAATTCTGAAATGTGTCAAAAAGTAGCTCCTTTAGATTTGAGAAAAGCCTTAATAAATGACAGAGAAATATTTTCACAAATCTACTTTTTATTGTACAGCTTCAAAAGTTATGATGTTTCTAACCCTCCTATTTTTCTTTTATTCCAAACTACATTAATTTTTTAATGAATCTTTATTTGAATGTTAAGAATCTAAGTACTAATCATTATTGTTGATATTGTGTATTTTCTGTCTTGCGAAGACATCGTAATTTTAAAATATACTGTAAAATTTCCCCACGAATATGTATGCAGTATTCTTTAAAGGAATCGTAATTATATGTTAAGAAAAATCTGATTTTTCTGTAGAAATTGAGTCGAGCCAGATCGGGCCGGGCCGGGACTGTTTTCACTGATTTCTGTAAGAACCGGGTCGGGCTGTGAGCTGTGAAAATATAAACGCACCGGGTCGGGCTCGGGCCGAACTTTTAATTTTTATACCGGGTCGGGCCATGATAGCTTTCGTTCGTATAGTCCCCGATACTGGAAATTCCAGGCCCGGAACAGACCTTTAACTCTTACTCAGGATTAAATTTCTGCCTTTTTAGGTGCGTTCGTAATTATATAAATACGTAGCACCTATAGTCGTCGTTCAGTCCGTCTGTCTGTCCGTCCGTCTGTCCGCATATAACAGAGCAAAAACTACCCAACCGAATGGTCTGAAATTTTAAATATATGATTGTTGCAAAATTTTGTCGAGTCATTTCAAATTTTCTGAAAATCGGATGTATAGTTTAATTACAGGGACAGTCAAAAGTTTTCTGTTACATGACGGCCAATGGGGAAAATTATTGCAAGTGCATTTTAATGATGTTACAGCCGTCCGAATGGTCTGAAATTTTAAATATATAATTGTTGCACAATTTTGTCGAGCCATTTCAAATTTTATGAAAATCGAATGTATAGTTTAATTACAGGGACACTCAAAAGTTTTCCGTTACATTACGGCCAATATGAAAAAATTATTGCAAGTGCATTTTAATGATGTTTTAGCCTTCCGAATGGTCTGAAATTTTAAATATATAATTGTTGCAAAATTTTGTCGAGCCATTTCAAATTTTATGAAAATCGGATGTATAGTTTAATTACAGGGACAGTTAAAAGTTCTGTTACATTACGGGGAATGGGGAAAAAATTATTGCAAGTACATTTTAATGATGTTACAGACTATGCACTTATGAAGTGCAAAAAAAATATACATTCAGTACAATATGGGGTGCAAAAAATAATTATAAAACTAGTTATAGTACGAACGCACCTCATTTGCCACGTTTGACGAGCAATTTCCAACTTGTTTTATTACAAAATAACACAAAATTTATATTTTACAGCAAAAAAAAACTATGTAGGGTAAAAGAGTTATATTGTTAAGTTTAATGAATAAATACAAATTAAAATTTTTTAATAATTTTATTATATATTTTTTTATGTAACACTTGGCATTAAAACAACATAGGGCTCTAAAAATATTTAGTTTAATGACTTTATTAAAAAGGAATTTGATTTGATAAATAATAGTAAAAGCAAAACATTCAGCTTTATGCTTACTTTGTACCAATTGTTATACAAGAAAATTAAAAAGTGACAGAAAAAAAAAGCGCACAAAAATAACTGAATTACGATTAAAAGTCTTACCAACAAAGTTATTGATTATTTAGAAGAGGTTTTGTTTCTTTAGAAAAGGGAAACGTATCTAATTTAAATAGTAATAGTAACGGAAAAAAAACTATCCGAATTAGATTTTTTGTCAGCGTTTTTGAACAAGACAATAAATTAAGAAATTTCTTACGATCACAATAATAAGGAATACAGAGTTAGGTTCGTAAAAGAGAGTGGATGCTCTTATTTCATGTTTCCTGAGAAAGATGACATGTTTGATGTATCCCAAATTGGTGTTGTTTTTTCTATGATGCTCCAATGAATCATAACTCAGGCTATTTCTCCTCATAAAGCTGTTTTTTAATACTATTTTCAACATTTTAAAAACTATTTTATGCAGATACATGTGCAATTATTTATTTAATTAAAGAAATAGAAAGATTTTAATAAGTATCACTTATTTTACCCCGCGGCATGAAGTAAAATAGTTAACTGACCATGTGTTTTAAAATAGCATTATCAGTAATAATTTGCAATTTTATTCTTGAAATTGTGCTTGAAATGTTGAGAGCAGTGTTCATTTGCCCATTCTAAGTAATTTTTTTGCAGATTAAAATAAACTTTTTTTTAAAAACAAGCTTATTTTATAAATAAAACAAATTAGAAATTGCACGTCAAATGTGGCAAATGAGGTGCGTTCGTACTATAACTAATTTTATAAATAGTTTTTGCACCGCATATTGTACTAAATGTATATTTTAGTGCACTTCATAAGTGAATATTAATTTCACTTTGTTCGAAAGGCTGTAACATCATTAAAATGCACTTGAGATAATTTTTTCCCATTGGCCGTAATGTAACAAAAAACTTTCAACTCTCCCTGTAATTAAACTATGCATCCGATTTTCATAAAATTTGATATGGCACGACAAAATTTTGCAATATTTATATATTTAAAATTTTAGACCATTCGGTTGGGTAGTTTTTGCTCTGTTATATGCGGGCGGACGGACAGACAGACAGGCGGACCAAACGACGACTATAGGTGCTACGTATTTATATAATTACGAACGCACATAAAAGCTAAAAAGTGCTGTTTTTATAAGCATTTTATCCCCACGTGACCGTGCAGTTAAACTCTAGTGATCGAAATCGATTGCTATAACATGATGGTAAGTCTTTTCATAAAAGGGAATTTTACCGGACTAAAGAATTCCGTGTATTCTAAAACACAATCAAAATTCCTCAGTTATAATAAATATGTAAAATCAAACTTATGCTCCATAAATGTATCACCACAGTATTTTTTTAGAGAATTTCAAAAGTACGGTGACATGCAATTACACATTATCTGCATGCATCGGAAAATTCAACAGTAATGCATATGTGGATAAAAAGTCTATTGAAAAATATCAGGGTTATTTTACACTCAAATTATCCCTTTCAGGGGCAAGGTACTCCTATTCGAAAAATGCTGAAATGAGTGACTGACACCAGAATTTAGAAACAAATTAATTTAAAAATAAGCAAAAGCTTTTTTTCACGTACTTAATAAATGGACATTTTTCATTGGAATATTCTGGTGCCAATCTGGCATTTAGAGATTAAAATTAGGTGGTCCAAAAATAAACCACCGCCCTTGAAGGGGTTATAAGTTGAGAAAATGTAATATACCATTTGTAAACAAATTTACAAACTAAAATAAAATATATTAAAGATAACGGATTTTAATATATATTAAACAGTCTATAACAGTATTTTACATTGACAGACTACTTTAATAATGTGTCCCATTTGTCAATCATTAAAAATCACAGGTACAACAAGTTTCTAAATTGAAATATACTAAATATCATGAGATTAACAAAAGTAAAAATAACTACCGATCACCCGATTATTTTAAAATGTCAAGCTTTAAATAATAATAGTAATTCAAAAATTGATTTTGAAAAATGCTATAAAAATTATAAAGCGAAAATATCTAAATGTATGTCACTTACGTTTGAGGCTGCTGGTTGAACGACAAATTAAAATAACGCTCAAATCTAACTACATGGTCAGCACATGTCAAACCTTTAAACTGATCTGATTTCATCTTGTTTAACAAAGACGGATATATTTCAGAGGTGGATTTACAAATTCGTCCTCCTTAAAGAAATTCATCCATATACATTAACATTATAAATTAAGATACAGCTATGGGAAACAAACCATCGATCTCAACCTTTACATTTTAACTATCACAGAGCCGCAAGGAGAAGATGGTATCTCCGATTACCGAAATATGCAATGTTAAACAGACAAATTCTCAAAAATTTGAATAATTATTATAATTTACAAATATTACATACCCTTAATATGTGTCAAGGTTTAAATTTCACGCATGCCTAACTGTGTAAGTCATTCGACGGCAGCGGGTGAAGTTAATCAAAGTGGTACTGTGTTACTGAAGTAGAGCATCTAATGCGATACAGAGGGAAATAATAACTTTTATCTAAAATCGGAACATCCCAGAAACATAACTTTTTATTGTATTAAGCTGACGTAAACTGTCATTTAGTCTCTCCCTTGATAACTAAATGCAGCTTAATATGAAGGACGGACTGTTATCCAGCATTGGATACTATTCTAATTCAACGCATGGTTGAAGACTGTTCCGCAATGAAAATGCAATTATGCACAGAAAGGAAAAAAGCCTCTCCTATCTATATGCATACCGTACATACACGTGTGTAAGTCGATCCCCCCAATTCTTACGCAAAATTTTGAAAAAAATTGAATTTTCGTGTACAAGTCGAACCACATTTCTGGTAGTATGTTGAAAAATAATTTGTAGTCGAGGATAAAAAAAATTAATAAATTTTCATTAAATTGGTAAACATTTTTACGTTTCTAATTAGACTTTTTTTTTTAATTCAACGTTTTAAAACTGTATAAGTACGTAAAACCGAAGAAGCCTAAACTATTTTGAAACCTATTCACATCCATTCAATGATACTTAAAAGGAAAAAAATTCTTTCAAAAATCTACTAAAGCCTTATTTACAAGGGTAAACAACTTCTTAAACTGTTAAAATATAGAACTTTTGTATTGTATTGTACGGCTTTTAGGAGAGATATCTTAAAGCATTCTCAAGTTGAACTCTTTTTAAAAAGGGGGTTTAAATGTTGAAAGGAATGCCCCTGTATTGAAGGGAATCCTGTCCCAAGAGAAAATGGGTGCAGAATAATTACAGGGACATTATTGTTGAGCTTTTTTTTTTTGGTCAATGGAAATTACAATTGTCTGATTTTATCTCTCATGTGATTACTTAAAAGACTTGCCCATTAGCTGATAATCTGAGAGTTTTTTTTTTTTTAAATACCTCGTGTAAAGTCGACCCCCCCCCCCCCCCCGTTTTCAATTCCCAAATTTTGTCTAAAATTCTTCGACTTATACACGAGTATATACGGTAGTTAAAAAAACTTAAAACATGCGTATTTTCATCTAATATTGTAAATTTTAAAATAACATTTTATAATACAGTGTTGTCCCATAAATCGGTTTACAATTCAAACTTTTTTTTTTTTTTTTTTTTTTTTTTTTTTAATTACAAATTGTCGTATTTAAAGAGCGGCTTGCACCACAAGATTTGTCGTAGTGTCGAATATTTTTGTGGCCCAAAAAAGAAAAATTTCAAAGTTTTTTTTTAACTTAACTGCCACAAAAATTCCGAGCAGCACTCAGTTACGATGGTTTAATTTTTTTTTTATAGTGAATTTTTGAAATGTCAACGGATTTCACGCTATTTACTCGTCATGTATTAGTTTAATTAAAAGTTCTGGATATACATTTCCTTCAACAATTACATATAGAGTTTAAATTCAATATTTCCTTAAACAATTACGTATAGAGTTTAAATTGAAACGAATTCTAATATGCGTATGGATACCGAAAATAATAAGATATTCATAAAAAAATAAGAAATAAAATGAAGAGAACTTATTATAAAAAAAGAGTCCTACGGGCACTTTTTTTCAGTTTAAAAACTAAAACTTGAAAAAGAGAATAAAAACATGCCAGCTTGCCATTTTTAATGCAATATTTTAAAGGGGAATTTTACGCGAAGTTTTAAATAACGAATAAGAAAAACGGATTTATTTCCGAATACTCTTTCAAAAAATCTGTTTAAAATTGTTAATGCGAAAGATCTGCGACATAAGCAAAACTTTATATACAAAACAGAAACACAAAAAATATTTGTATGATTTTGATTTATTAAGTTTTAACCGATTGGCGTCTCAGTTAAATTTAATCTTATCGTAATATCTCATGGAATCACAAGAACTTTAACAAGAGTAAAAATTAAGTTAGGACAAAATTAATATATGACTATGTGAATGAGGTATGTACAAAATGAGACATCTGTTATTATTACTATTTTAATAATAAAAATGCATTCGTAATGCAAGATTAACAAAAATAGTTTTAAAGCTTCAGACCGTTTCTCTTTCACTAGGTTAGCGATAGGAGTTCCATTTAGTTTACGTTTTCCTTCCAAACTAGACTCTAGCACCGGGTCGAGTCGGGATCAGCTAAATTTTGTTAAAAGTTGAATGATTTCATTCGTTGCGAAGTAAAAAATAACAACAAATGCGTAATCTATATTCTCTTCCGTATTGATGTAGATGGTTCTAACTAGGGATGCCCCGAATATTCGGTATCTATTCGGTATTCGGCCTATTCGGCCATATTACCGAATATTCGGTTTGGCCGAATACCAAACTATTCGATACGCCGAATATTCGGCTTGGCCGAATAATAAACTATTCGGTCTGCCGAATATTCGGTTTGACCGAATATTGAAATATCCGGCCGAACCGAATACTTAAAAAAAAACTTTTAAAACATTTTTTAAAACCTTATACAACTTCTACGTTTAACAGTCAACTCATAAAGATATTTAGAATAATTAGAAACAGAATCATATTTAAAGAAAAGAGAATGTTTTTACATTATTTATTTGCTGTTTGTTAAGTATTATTTAAGAAAGTTAACCAATCACGGGGATGTTCATAGGAATTAATTATGTACAAATGCAAGTTCCTGAACATTGTCTAGTAAATAATCTGTTTCTTGCTAAGATTTTAAGAACAATGTTTACAATCTCTGAAAATGATTGCCCACTCCAGACACCGATCTAGGATGTATTTAAAAAACTTCCTTGCTTAATCTAAGGGAGTAGAAACAGTTATTCTTGCTAAGTTGCCACCATATAAAATTTTAATATATTGTATTATTTATTTACTTTTGTCTCTTCCTGACAAACAAGTAATATATGATCCTGTACAATTTTTCTTCCAATTTTTTCAGAATTTCTCTTTGATTTTAAAATGTTTGCTTTAAAATTTAAGAAAATTTTATTCATTTGTTTTAATTCTCAGAAGAAGCCATGAAATTAAAAATTTTATTAATTAAAAAGTTTTATAACTATCCTCTTTTTAAATAACTCAAAGGAGATTTTTTCTGCATAAAGTTTACTTGAAAAAAGCTCTTGTTTATTAGATTGTAAAATTGTTTTAAAATTTAACATTTTACTGCCTTTAAACTTTAAAATATAAAAGTATTCGACAAGCCGAATATTCGGTATTCGGTTCGCCTTAGGCCGAATATTCGGTATTCGGCATTCGGCCAAAATCGCTATTCGGTGCATCCCTAGTTCTAACACTCAAATCCATACACATTAATAACGGGCAGTTTAATAGTGCATGTTATTACAAATCACTTGGGACCAGCATCATTTTTATACAATGATTTAAGGTAGAATTAATATGTTGGAGAAGTATCCTTTTTACCCGACTGCCAAGAAGGGTTGTGTGTTTGACGCGTATCTGGGTGGGTATGTGGATTTCTTTATACCCTCGAAACATACCAACAGCTGGATGGATTTTAATGAATGAGGTCTCTATCGATTCGTCTTAACCGTCTGATAGTTATAGGCTAGGTTTTGTTTTCATAAATTCAAAATGGCGGTAGAGAAGAAAAAAAATTACGCACCCTATTGAGCACTATATCATTCGATAGGTCTTTCAAAATGAAGATTATGTTTCTTAGACTATTTTACACTCAGAAGCTCCGTTTAAACATTACACAACCCGAAAGTTGTGTAGGTAGATCTCTAGCTTAACTGTAACTCTAACCTTCACAGACATATATAGGCCTCATTAAAACAATGTTTATAGATAGGGACTAACAATTAAACGCAACTTAAAAGTCATCAATACAGGTAAATAAAATTAATTAAACAACTAAAAATTCGTCAATAAAAAATTAAATTAAAAAAAATAAAATAACCCGACTGCGTAAAAAGCGAACTAAAGAGAAGGAAACAAGAGGACGTAGGGAAATAGTAGAGTGTGTAATGGAATTCCTTTTTGGCAAACATGTAGGTAGAAGGAGCACACATACACAAACATGAACCTGATGCCTCTGACTGCAATTACTTAAGTTAAAAAAAAAAAAAAAAAAAAGGAATTCCATTACACTCTATTATTTTCCTACGTCATCTTATTTTCCATAACTGTACCATGCAGGATTTATGAAACATGCATAAATATGGTAATGAGTTAAACATAGTGTAGCGATTTTAGTTCTGTTTAAAGGCTGCTATCTGGTGAATTAATACCATCATTATTACTATCAGTATTGCTACTAAATGAATTGTACAGAATTGCTGATGGCAAAATTTAATATTACGTGCAAATATAAATAAGATATTTTTTTAAGAATCAAGAAGAAAATGTGAACTTTTCAATCCCTCAACGCTTATAAAACATTTCCTCCCCTTTTCTTGAAAACCAAAGTATGCGTGCATACTTTTCTTGCTTGTGCCATTTAACTAACCAATGGTGGTTGGTCAGTGGAACTTCGATAAATTTCTAAAATGACCTTCGAGCGTGAAAGGCTGAAAAGACTAATTCTGTTATAAAATTGAAACATTTTCAAATACGTAACTTGCCTATTAAATTTCGGAATACTTTTACACAATAAAATGTGGACATGTAACAGGATGTCCGATGTCCCCATACGTTCGTTTGCAGTCCAAAAATTCATAAAACATCAACAAATTATCGCGTCGGAGTGGGGTTTGCGCCATAAGACTTTTCATTTTTTTTTTTTTTTTTTTTTTTTTTTTTTTTTTTTTCTGCTAAAAGGCACGAAAAACAACATGTAACTTTTTTTCACATTTAGTGAGCATAATACTGCTTATTATCCTCAGTGGCTCCAATTTAATAAAATCGATAAGAGTACTACAGTCAGTTTAAATTAACATAAGCTTAGAGTTAGAACAGTATCGATTAAACAAATTCGTTGCATAACCAAATGTCGAATAACGAATATTCTTCTGTTGTCTTATTTCTGCAAATTTAAATTTGCAATTTTACGAATTTATAACATTTATCTAAAATCAGAAAACAAATAATTGTAGAAAAATAGAGAAGTTGTAATGATAAAAAAGTTAATATTGTATATTTTGTATAACAGATGAATCAATTTAAATTACTGATAATGAAACTTACGTTGGATATTTAGAAAACTGACTTATCAAAATTTTAAGAGTTTCTCTTAAATATTAAAAAATCGAAAAATTGACAAATCATTAACCTTTTGTTTCTGTTAAAACATGAAATGCTAGCTAGCATCTGTATGTTCCCGTCAACTATAAACTCTAGTTTATATTAACTTTTTTTTCTGAAAAAACTTTTAAAATGAGACTTAAATGATCAAAATGAGAGCAAAATTATTATTATTTTGTAAAGAGGCAAATATTTTCAAATTGTTCGGAAAGACGAGGGACCCCACAGGACCATAACAGGGGCAGTCGTCCGTTTGCCCGATGTGGTTGCGCCGGCCCTGATTATGAATATTTCAACATTTATTAAGTCTTATAGTGCAAACCGCACTCCGACCGCGTTATTTTTTAATGAGATTTTGAAATTCGAACGGACTTGCCGGACACATTGAACTTTATTTTATTTATTATTGCGTGACCTGCCCGGCGGTGCTCAGTCCCAAGATAAACCTTAAATGAACTTGAAATTTGTATGATTTTATATCTTCAACGTAATTTTGTACGATTTTATATTTTAAAATGGAAAAAAAATAGAGAAACATATTGACATTTAGTAGTAAATAAAAAAAAATAGCTCTTGTTGTCCGAACTCTGACATTTTTATCGGTTATGAATACAGTAATACCTCGATTTACGTCTCCAATTCGTTCCAAGACTAGCGACGTACGTTGAAAACGACGTAAATCGAAGTTTAGATAAACAAAAAAGGATAAGTAATGAAATTTTTCCGAAATCTAATGAATATTCTATTGTATTTAGGGATTATATTGCATACATTTAACATTAGCAGAAAAATGTGTTTGCAGTACAAGATTTTGGAATAAATCAATAAATTGCTAACTTACAATTTGTTCTTCTAGCTATCCCGTTCGAGTTTTTAAGAATGTAAAAAAAAATCTTGCAATGAAGTTTAAACTGACAATATATTCTTATTTTTTACTCTTGAAGTTCTTTGTAACAGCAAAGTGAGTTTTTCTAAGCTTTTTCTACTGACTTATTAGAAAATTCATTAGTCACATAATAAGTCAATATAATAAGAAAATTTTCTTATTTGTTTGTCATTATGACTGTCGCGGGAAAGTTTCCCTTCATAGGTCCAAAAGGTCTTCAAAAAATTTCAAAGCAAGTCTTAATTAAGAAAATTTTTTTTCAGGCCAGACGACGTAAATGCGGGGTGACGTAAGCCGAGGGGACGTAAGTCGGAGTACTACTGTATAACGGTTTTTCAGTCTGTGTAAAAATTTCGTGGTAAAATATTAATGAAATATGTTTTCGCCTCGCTTTTTTCGGGTCCTTTAACATAACAACAACAACAAAAGTATTTCTTATCGTCTAAACTCTGAAATTTTAATTGGTTCTAAATATAACTGTAAACAAGCCCTCTATAAAATTTCTTGAAAAAAAAATGCATATTATTTAGTAGCCCGCATTTTAGCGTTTTCATCGAAAATTTCACAGATTTTATTTTTAAAAAATACTTCTGCTTATCCAAACGTTATTTTAAAAAATAGCCTTCTATTTCCCTGCTCTGTCCTTCTTTCTCTACAATGGTCATTTTGCCATTTTCAGAATTAGTTTTGTTATTTGCCAAAACAGAAGAAGTTTTTTGAATTCATAAACCAGTTTTTTTTATTATTATTACGTTGAGATACTTATCATTGGTGTCCTTTTTTCGGGTCCTTTAACATAACAAAAAAATGTATATTTCTTATCGTCTAAACTCTCTGAAATTTTAATTGGTTCGAAATATAAACTTCTGCTCATCCGAACGTTATTTTAAAAGATAGCCTTTTAATTTCCCTCCTCTGTCCTTCTTTCTCTACAATAACCATTTTGCTCATTTTCAGAATTAGTTTTGTTATTTGCCAAAATAGACGAAGTTTTTTTGAATTCATAAAAGTTTTTTTATTATTATTATTACGTTGCAATATTTATTATTGGTGTCATTTAACATATTTAATCATATGAGTACAGTGTGTTAGTGCAGAATATTTTCTGACGGAGGTAAAACTTTCCTTTCAAATAGGCCTCCATGAATAGGCGCGAAACAATATTTTCATCCCAAACGCGATAATGTCAATAAGTTGACAAACTTATAATTAGTTGTCTTAATATTTGTATAGCCCTGTTCTACTGGTATTTTGTTGGTTATTTGGTTGTAACAAAGAAAGTTATGATGAATCCAATTTGTTCTTTATTTTCTGTAAAACAAAAAGTGGATTATCATAATTTTAATGAATTTATGCTTGCTGTATATTGTTTACAAATGCTTGAAATATTTGATGAAATTGAAAATCGATAAAAATATATATTTCAGCCTGTTAAATTCAGACGAGTTTTTTTCTTTTCCAAAGCATATTTTATCTTTCGTGAGTGCACGAAAAATGTTAAACAAAACATACCAAAAGAATAAACAATCGATAATGTCAAAAACGCATTTCACAAAATGATTACTTAATAACATTTGACATTTACAAATACGTTTTAGCCAAATGTCAAAATATTTCTTATCCGAAAATTTTCTCCTTTCTTTTTTAAAGAATACCAGAGAAAAAAAAGAGAGAAAGAAAAGTAACTTTTTCTGAAACACTTAATTTTTTTTTTTTTTTTTTTTTTTTTTTTAAATACAGAAAGAAGTTGGATTATTCGAGACCTTAATGCTACAAAAAATCTATGAATATAATTAAAAATTAATACGAGTATAAATTTCTTTAATTTGAAACGAGCATGAATTTATGTTAAATTCAAAATGAGTTCAGTACAGCAGAAATTTCGTGTAAATACGAAGAAAATAAAGTGTTTTTTACTTGAAATTGTCTAAAAATTCCAAAGGTTACAGTTTTCCCATCTTCATAAAGGTCCTTCAATTCAAGGATAAAATTTTTCGTAAAAATTACTATTTTCTTCTAAAACTTCGTTCTTGTAGATGAAAAAGAAATTTTTTTTTATTATTATAGCAATTCAGAAGGCATTTGAAATAAAATTTTTAAAATATTTTTGCTGTTTATTTAATGAGAAGTTAAATATGCATAAAAACTAGAATCTATTTTTGACTTTTATCTTCAAGAACTATTAAATTAAGAGTTATTTTTATGTGGCTCTTTTTTTTAAAATATTTTTTATTTTATTTTATTTTTAATTCTAGTTTTAATCCGTTAACAAGAATACGGAAGTTGCACTGTAAAAAAAAATCTCTCAAATTGACAGCAAAAAAACTGCCAATTTTGGCGCCAGTGGATTTACAAAATTTAATTTACAAAAAATACCTGTAATTTTTCCTTAAAACAGCTTTTTTCTGTAAAAAACAAAAAACAAAATAAAATAAAATAAATAAATAAATAAATAAAAATAAAATTCTGTAACAATTACAAAATCCAAATTGTTTTACAGAAAAAAACTTTTTCTTCAAAACAGTTTTATTCTGTAAAAAATATTTTTTTTTCCTGTAAAAGTTACAGATTTTGTTTACAGTAAGGCAGCTATGCTTTTGCGTATGCCCGAATGATTAATTCGAATATCAAAATCATTCATTATCCCAATCACTATTAACATCCAACAATTCATATTGTATGACTCACTTTGAAATGAGATTTAGTGGCATACAATTACATTATTCGGAAGTTTATTTCTATTTTTACCCGACTGCCAAGAAGGGTTGTGTTTCACGCGTATCTGGGTATGCTGATTTCTTTATACCCTCGAAACATCCCAACGGCTGGATGGTTTTTAATGAATGAGGTCTCTATCGATTCGTCTTAACTGTCCGATGGTTATAGGCTAGTTTTGTTTTTATAAATTCAAAATGGCGGCCGTAAAATACAAAATGACGGTAGAGACGAAAATTTTTTTTACGCACCCTGTTGAGTGGCATATCGTTGGATAGGTCTTTTAAAATGAAGACGATGTTTCATTGACTATTTTACAGTCAGAAGATCAGTTTAAATATTACATAACCTGGAAGTTGTGTAGGTAGGATCGCTAGCTTTACAGCAACTCTAACCTTCATAAACATCTATAGGCCTTATCAAAACAGTGTTTATAGATAGGAACTAACAATTAAACACAACTTTAAAGTCATGAATACAAGTAAATAAAAAAAATAGGAAAGTAATATAAAAAATAGTTTCAAATTGATGAGAAATAATTAGTTCGCGTTTTTACGCAGTCGGGTTTTTTGATTTTTTAAATTTATTGTATATTCTTTTTAAGAATACGCATTGAAATCATGAAAATAATCTCGCATCTTCAAATACATTTAACTGTTTCAGAGAAATATTATACCTCCTGATAGAAAGATTCATAATCCAAAATGCAGAAGAAATGATTGGAAAATTATTTAAGAGTATACCTATCCAAAAACTATCTTGCTCTTACGCAGAAAATCTATATATTTAAGGGTGTCGAAAAAGTATTTTTCCACCCTCAACAGCTCGAAATTTTCTGAGACATTTTCAGACTCATTTTTAAAAATAAAGACATTAAACTTGATGAGGTGACTTTTGAAGAGATCTATAAGAGACCGTGTGATTTCCTTTTTCGCTCAATTAATTAGAATTTGATTTTTAAACATTTTTTTTTCTTCTCAATATGACTATTTTTTCCTTCCCAGATCTCCCGCTTCGGAAAATTCGGTTCAAAATCCCAACTTTGACAGCATTTTTTGCAATATTTTCTGCATTTATCAAAAAATTGACAAGCACGACACATTATGTAGTTTCTAAATAAGAGAATTTGCCAGTTTGATGCGTTTGAGAGCAAAAATGAACTTAAAAATTTATCAGAAAATAAGCAGTTTAGATTGGAATACACCCTTAAAAGACAAGGCTGTTTTTTTAGTCATCTGGCCTGAGCTTTCTACAGAACCGATTTTGATAATTATTATTTTTTTTTTTGTAGATGTACCCGCACTCGCTATTTTTTAAAATAAATCTATTTTAAAAATTCCTTTATGAAATTTTTTCACATTGGTGGCAATCGGGTATCTTCCATAGTTGAAGAGAGAAGGGAAACAATGGGAATTGCCATATCATTACGGTTGCCGTTTTCATATTACAATTAAAAATAACTTTTTAAAAACTTTCGAACAGAAAATGAAGTCTCGATTTAAATTAACGCATTTTTACTCATAAAGCTGTTAAATTTCACTATTTTTTTTTTTCATTCCTCTGATAGTGAGACTGAGCAACGCCCCCTACATATGTAGGTCACTAGTTGTGACCTACCTAGGACTGAGACACTAATTTCAGATTGCTTCAGTGGATGAAAATGATGTCATAGTAAAAATGAAATGAGTATTTTCTTTGATAAAATTAAATATTTTACTACGAATGCGTCTAAAAGTACATTTCTGGATTTCGACGGCACTCAGATTAGAACCTCACGAAAACAGTGCGAATCTGCGAATGTTTACATGCAAAATTGTAACTGGCAAACGTGACATCAATTTTGGAATATATATATATTAATAATCTACTGCACTTTAAAATATTTTTAAAATAGTGAAAATGGATATGAAAAGTATGCGTGTAAATTTTGCAACGGTGAAAAAAATATTTTTAGATTTTGTTGAAAACAAAAAATATAATTGTGTCGTCATAGCGACGCAATTTTTGTTGATTTCTCATCACGTAATACCAAAGATCAAAGCCTCAATTAATAACTTCACAATTTCATTACCTTAATTGCATGTTACTGATTGCGTATAGGAATAAAGTTTGATTTTTCAATAATTTGAAAAAGCCAATATAATATTGATTAATTATTGTAATTATGTTTGTTAATTTTTTATAAATTCCGGCAATCGGTTCTTTTAAACATTTTCATTCGTCGTATTCGACGGGTTTCGACTCGTATTCTAATTTTAAAAGTTTTTTTATTTCTTTAAAGATAAATACAGTCGAACTCTTAATACGAGAAGCAAGGGAATTTTATAGAAGTTGCGGGCACATCTACAAATAAAGTGCTTTTATTAAAAAATAAATAACTATCAAAATCGGTTCAGTAAAAAGTTCAGGCCAGATGACTAAAAAACAACCTTGTCTTTGAAATACAGTAGAGCGCTGATTATCCGAACAAGTCGGGACCGACCCTAGTTCGGATAAGTAAAAGTTCGGATAATTGGACAGCCAATTTAGCGGATATTCCTGACTATACTTAGATCTTCACACTTTATTCCACGCTTCGGACTGACAGCATTAGTTAATGGAAGCATGTTTAAAAATTGATTTTTGTCTTTTCATTTTTTTTTTTTTTGTTTACTTTTTTGTATCATTTGCTGAACTCCAGAGATTATAATTTAAGCAAAAAATCGTTCGATTGTTGCTTGCTTTAAAGAATACATTCTTTTCAATGCTGCCATGTCTCAAATTCTTCTTAAATATGTTAGTTGAATAGGATCAGCATTCTTCTGCCGTTCGAACCATTTCCAAACATTCAAAGCCTTTGCACTGCAAATAGAGGCGTCTTAAATTCAGACACATATGTGACTGAAAAAGTATTTCAGACACTTAAGTGTCTGAATATGAAATTTCAGACATCATAGATGTCTAAATTTAAGACACGTAAGTGTCTTACTGTGATCATGGTATGGATGAACTAAATAAAGTGTCTTAAAAATGATAATACGTCTGAAATTAAGACATTTAGAAATCAGACACTTAAGTGTCTGAATGTAATACAATTGTATCATATGTATGATGACTGTATATACAATTGCAATATAAATGTAAGCAGAATTAGAAAACGCTTTCGAATGGTTGAAAGACGTTTAAAATTCCATGCATTAAATTTGGTATTACTTTATAAAACAAGCAACGTGATTAGACCATGGGGCGTTTGTCAAAATTGCAATACTAGTTCGTTTACTAAATTTTGGAACTAAGTTATTTTTAGTGCAATAAAGTAATTAACGAATTGCCTTTCACAAAATATAAAGTTCTCCAAATAATTGTATTAAAATAACGTACCAGCTAGGCACCACCCCCTCCCTCCGACACACATGCTCACCTAATGGCTTAGCGTAGGTTTTTGTGCACCAGAAGCAATTTAAAATACTGCGACCCTACCTTAGTGGCTATTATAGTTTCATGCTATAATTTTTATGCAACAGTTGCTGCCCGCCTTAACTAGTTTCTATCGGGGTAATTCTCCTCTGCTTCCCATATGCTAAGTCAATGTCCCTTAATAAAAATCTTCTGCCATATTTACACATTACTGTTTTATAATTAGATAATAAAAAGTATGGTATAAAGAGTCGCTATATTAAAATAACCCCTGGATTTACTAAGTTTAATTTGAAATGTAGCAATTTATTACTAATTTATTAAAATTTGATAAGTTATTTGAAAGTTTGACGACAAAATATTTATTTTATGCCTTTGTCTGAAAGCGTTCTAACTGTAATAATTATATCTTATAATAGATAACTGTAACGCATTAAAAAATATACTAATGAAGAAAAAAAAAATTGTATTCGTTATTCCTACATTATTTCATTTCCCGATGATAAAAATCAACTGAAATTCATTCTGCAAATCAGGACCGAGTTTCAGCTGCCAGTCTCTCAGCCAACGATTGCGTCATTAACGGAAATAATGGGCGCGGAAAAATATGCTGACAGGGTATTTCTATTGTGAAGATGTGTCTAATGTAAGATTGTTGGCCGATTAATATTTCAAGTGACGGTGATTTTAAACGACCATTAGCTTTGTGATAAGCTCCTGATTTCTTTAGTTAAATGCAGTTTTCTTTAGTTGTGCAGTGCTTGACAGAAATATTATTACAATATTGAAATACCATGTATTTTTTATATTTCAAGTGACGGTGATTTTAAACGACCATTAGCTTTGTGATAAGCTCTTGATTTCTTTAGTTAAATGCAGTTTTCTTTAGTTGTGCAGTGCTTGACAGAAATATTATTACAATATTGAAACACCATGTATTTTTAATATTTCAAGTGACGGTGATTTTAAACGACTATTAGCTTTGTGATAAGCTCCTGATTTCTTTAGTTAAATGCAGTTTTCTTTAGTTGTGCAGTGCTTGACAGAAATATTATTACAATATTGAAACACCATGTATTTTTAATATTTCAAGTGACGGTGATTTTAAACGACCATTAGCTTTGTGATAAGCTCCTGATTTCTTTAGTTAAATGCAGTTTCTTTAGTTGTGCAGTGCTTGACAGAAATATTATTACAATATTGAAACACCGTGTATTTTTAATATTTCAAGTGACGGTGATTTTAAACGACCATTAGCTTTGTGATAAGCTCCTGATTTCTTTAGTTAAATGCAGTTTTCTTTAGTTGTGCAGTGCTTGACAGAAATATTATTACAATATTGAAACACCATGTATTTGGATGTACACTACGTATTACGTTCTTCTTAAAGAAAGAAATGT
Source organism: Maratus speciosus (assembly GCA_963932465.1). Classification (NCBI taxonomy): domain Eukaryota; kingdom Metazoa; phylum Arthropoda; class Arachnida; order Araneae; family Salticidae; genus Maratus; species Maratus speciosus. The sequence continues at coordinate 462,964,086 of OZ010788.1, forward strand.
CTAGTTATTTTTGACTGTGTTCAGAAATGCATGCGGATTTTTAAATCTCGCATTCGTAATGATTTTTATTATGTAGCGCATTAAAAAAATATGTTGTATCACGATAAAAGTATGCAGTATCAAGAATATATTTAAAGTACATATAACTTTTTTAAAAATAGTGTTTTATCGCTACTTCGTGAAATACTTTTATTTCATGTTTGTAAAAATGGATTACACTGGTAAAAGGTAAGAAATAACCCTTTTGTACGATTATGTGAACTCTATTTCAAGCTGAAATTTTATAGGAAAATAGTGACTTTTATTAGATAATTAAACATATAATGCTATTTAAAATCTAAATTATTTTTATTTTAATAATTTGCATATTTGGTTCTTTTTTACATCCAATAAAATTAGTTTTGTTTTAAAAGGCTTGTGTGTTCATTTGTGTGTTTTCAATAAATGCATATCATTTTCAAAATAATGAATTTGTTTAATATTTCTTTAGACCTCTATTTTATAAATAAATATTTTGTAGTCCAGAAGTAATTTTCCCTGCTTGTTATTAAAAAAACAATGCATATATTTAGATATTAATGCTTGCTAAATAGCTTGATCAAATTGCAATTATCATTTAATCTATATAAACAAATGCCCATACATAAATAAAAAGAATCTAATTTCAAATGATATTTCATTATTAAGTTCTTTTTTTTCAACTTTCAATACTTTATATTATACTTAATTTTACATATTAATTTTCATTATTTGCAACAATGACAAGTGTATCATTTCATTTCATTCTCTTACAGAGTATATTTTCGAAGTAAATGTTTCAATATTATCAAATTTAACCTTATATATGATTTATTCCAAGCTGTGCTAAAAAATTATTTTAAAAAATAAAGTTGAATAAAATCCCATTGAAAAATGTGCTGATATTTAATATTTTGGGAAGGTAATGAGGTTTGAAAATATAAATATTCTTATAATTATGTTTGATCTGCACATATATTTTTATATTATCATCATTTTTTTTTCCTTTCAATTTTCAGTACATTTTGTATTTATGATATAATTTTACATATTAATTTTCATTATTTGCAACAATGACAAGAGTATCATTTCATTTCATTCTCTTACAGAGTATATTTTCGAAGTAAATGTTTCAATATTATCAAATTTAACCTTATATATGATTTATTCCAAGCTGTGCTAAAAAATTATTTTAAAAAATAAAGTTGAATAAAATCCCATTGAAAAATGTGCTGATATTTAATACTTTGGGAAGGTAATGAGGTTTGAAAATATAAATATTCTTATAATTATGTTTGATCTGCACATATATTTTTATATTATCATCATTTTTTTTCCTTTCAATTTTCAGTACATTTTGTATTTATGATATAATTTTACATATTACTTTTCATTTTTTGCAACAATGACAAGAGTATCATTTCATTTAATTCTCTTACAGAGTATATTTTCCAAGTAAATGTTTCAATATTATCAAATTTAAACTTATATATGATAAATGTTGTGATTGCTTTATATGATGGATGTAGAACATGAAAGGAAATCGTGAAAGCACCAGAGTGAAGTTATTTGGAATATCTGAATATTTTATAAATATTTTTTAGTTTTTCCAATGGAAAATAAATCCTACCTCTATAGTATTCATTTTTTTTTTTTTTTTTTTTTTTTTTATAATTCTACCGAAAGTTTACTTAAAAGGTACAAAATCTGCTTTGATTTTCTGTGTTCCATCTCAACAACATATTTAATTTTCAAGCCGCAGAGTCATCTTGAAAATATACTTTAAACAAGGAATAGAAATCGTTGTAATTAATCAAAGCTGTGCTAAAAAAATTATTTTAAAAAATCAAGTTGAATAAAATACTATTAACAAAAATGTGCTGATATTTAATATTTTGGGAAGGTAATGAGGTTTGAAAATATAAATATTCTTATAATTATGTTTGATCTGCAAATATAATTTTATATTATCATCATCATTTGTTTTTCTTTTTCTTTCCTTCCAATTTTCAGTACACTTTGTATTTATGATATAATTTTACATATTAATTTTCATTTTTTGCAACAATGACAAGAGTATTATTTCATTTAATTCTCTTACAGAGTATATTTTCGAAGTAAATTTTTCAATATTATCAAATTTAAACTTATATATGATAAATGTTGCGATTGCTTTATATGATGGATGTAGAACATAAAAAGAAATCGTGAAAGCACCAGAGTGAAGTTATTTGGAATATCTGAATATTTTATAAATATTTTTTAGTTTTTCCAATGGAAAATAAATCTTACCTATATAGTATTCATTTTTTTTCTTTTTAATAATTCTACTGAAAGCTTGCTTAAAAGGTACAAAATCTGCTTTGATTTTCTGTGTTCCATCTCAACAACATTCTTAATTTTCAAGCCGCCGAGTCATCTTGAAAATATACTTTAAACAAGGAATAGAAATCGTTGTAATTAATCCAAGCTATGCTAAAATACAGCTGTGCTAAAAAATTATTTTAAAAAATCAAGTTGAATAAAATTCTATTAAGAAAAATGTGCTGATATTTAATATTTTAGGAAGGTAATGAGGTTTGAAAATATAAATATTCTTATAATTATGTTTGATCTGAAACATATTTTTATAATATCATCGTTTGCTTTTTGTTTTTTCTTTCCTTTCAATTTTCAGTACTTTATATTTATGATATAATTTTACATATTAATTTTCATTTTTTGCAACAATGACAAGAGTATCATTACATTTAATTCTCTTACAGAGTATATTTTCGAAGTAAATGTTTCAATATTATCAAATTTAAACTTACATATGATAAATGTTATTATTGCGTTATATGATGGTTATAGAACATGAAAGGAAATCGTGAAAGCACCAGAGTGAAATTATTTCCAATACCTGAATATTTTATAAATACTTTGAGTTTTTCCGATGGAAAATAAATTCTACCTATATGGTATTCATTTTTTTTTTTCATATCCTACTGAAAGCTTGCTTAAAAGATACAAAATCTGCTTTGATTTTCTGTGTTCCATTTCAACAACATATTTAATTTTCAAGCCACAAAGTCATCTTGAAAATATACTTTAAACAAGGAATATAAATCGTTGTAATTAATCCAAGCTATGCTAAAAAACATCGTAATTATTCCAAGCTGTGCTAAAAAAATATTTTAAAAAATCAAGTTGAATAAAATCCCATTAAAAAAATGTGCTGATATTTAATATTTTGGTAAGGTAATGAGGTTTGAAAATATAAATATTCTTATAATTATGTTTGATCTGCACATATATTTTTATATTATCATCATTTGTTTTTTTAATTTCTAGCGAAGTAAGTTATTTTTAACGTCATGTTAACAGAAAGAAAATGTTTTTGACTTCAATCTCAAGTTACTTTTTATGTATTTAATATGGGGAGAGGAAGAGAGACCCATAACAATAAAGAATGGCCTTTTTTACTTTCTTCTATCTTCAATAGAAGAAAGTATTGTAATCGAAATTTTTTTCGACTTCCGGTTTTCGACGGATTTGCATGTTTTAGGGGTCAGAGATTCCAAAAAACATGTTTATAGAAAATGTCTGTCTGTCTGTGTGTCCGTCTGTCCGTCTGTCCGTCCGTCCGTCTGTCCGTCTGTCTGTCGCCATTGTACCATCAAAAAGTGTATGAAGTTATGTATAGAATTAAACCAAAATTTTATTATAAGTTTTTGGCTATGGCAAGCAGGTTCTCCCGGAATTTGGAAAAAATTCGCCGGTAGGGGGCGCTGATATAACAATTTTTATGCGATTTTGAATATTGTACCATCCAAAAGTGTATGGAGTTATGCATAGAATTGAACCAAATTTTTAGTTTAAGTTTTTGGATATGACAAGCAGGTCCTCCCTGAATTTGGAAAAAATTCGCCGGTAGGGGGCGCTGTAAATGCGTTTTTTGTGCGATTTTGAATATTGTACCATCGAAAAGTGTATGAAGTTATGCATAGAATTGAAGCAAATTTTTATTTTAAGTTTTTGGCTATGGCAAGCAGGTCCTCCCTGAATTTGGAAAAAATTCGCCGGTAGGCGGCGCTGTAATAGCGATTTTTGTGCGATTTTGAATATTGTACCGTCCAAAAGTGTATGAAGTTATGCATAGAATTAAACCAAATTTTTATTTTAAGTTTTTGGCTATGGCAAGCAGGTCCTCCCTGAATTGTGAAAAAATTCGCCGGTAGGGGGCGCTGTAATAGCGATTTTTGTGCGATTTTGAATATTGTACCGTCCAAAAGTGTATGAAGTTATGCATAGAATTAAACAAAATTTTTATTTTAAGTTTTTGGCTATGGCAAGCAGGTCCTCCCTGAATTTGGAAAAAAATCGCCGGTAGGGGGCGCTGTAATAGCGATTTTTGTGCGATTTTGAATATTGTACCGTCCAAAAGTGTATGAAGTTATGCATAGAATTAAACCAATTTTTTATTTTAAGTTTTTGGATATGGCAAGCAGGTCCTCCATGAATTTGCAAAAAATTTGCCGTTAGAGGCGCTGTAATAGCGATTTTTGTGCGATTTTGAATATTGCACCATCGAAAAGTGTATGAAGTTATGCATAGAATTGAACCAAAAAAAATTTTAAGTTCTTGGCTATGGCAAGGAGGTCCTCCCTTAATTTGTTAAAAGTCGCTCGTAGAGGGCGCTGTAATAGCGATTTTTCTACAATTTTTGTGCCATTTTGAATATTGTACCGCCGAAAAGTGTATGAAGTTATGCATAGAATTGAACCAAATTTTATGTGTTTATTTTTGGTCATGTGACGAAGGTCCTCCCTGAATTTGGAAAAATTCTGCCGGGAGGGGGCACTATAATTGCGATGTCTGTACCATTTTCATTATTGTACCATCGAAAAGTGTATGAAGTTATCCATATAATTGAACCAAATTTTTTGTGCATGTTTCTGGCTATGGCAAACAAGTCCTCCCTGAACTTGAAAAAATTCCGAAAGAAGGGGGCGCTATAATTCCGATTTCTGTGCCATTTTCATTATTGTACCATCGAACAGCGTATGAAATTATGCATACAATTAAACCAAAATGTTTGTGCTTGTTTTTGGCTTTGGCCAACAGGTTCTCCTTGAATTTGGAAATATTGCGCGGTAAAGGGGCTCCGTGCTAGCGATTTTTGTATACTTTTCTTGATTTTTCGTAGTTCTATTGTGCAGCGGCGGGAACTCGCTTCCTGCTATGCCGGCTATTCGCAAACAGCTGATAACGACAGAATAAGGGAAAATTAATAATTTTAACAAATATCATGATATAGATTAACTCGTTTTTAGTCCGTTTAATTGACTTGAGCAGAAATTTAAGATGAAAATCAAAGTTGGTATAGTATTGAACTAATAATATTGAAGTATTAACATATGTAACTAGGTTTTGAAATATTAAGAAGTATAAGATAGAAGAAAGTTTTGGGATTGGCACATCCAACTAGTTTTGGTGAGGTTGAGGGGGGGGGGGGATCGGATTTTTAGGATTATTTTGTTTTGTATTTGATAATGTAGCAACTCAACGCACGTTATGTTAGTTGCATTTAAATTTAGTATGTTTTTATGACCAAAAATAAATAAAATAATAAATAAACTTGCATTGAGATGCTACAAGGTTAACCCTTAGTATCATCCTGTTGCACATCTGCAACATATTTCCCAATACAGCAGAATATAAATTAACCAGAGAATTTTAACAGACAGAGATAATGAGTTAATTTTTTATATCAAGGATTTTCTTTATCTTTTGAGCAGTTTCACATATTACTAAAATTAACTTCGTAAATTTCGTCAAATTAAAAAAAACTTAAGACTATCGAAAATAGATTTGTACAGTGATATTTACTGTATTGTTTATCGCTTAAAAAGAGTCAAATAGGCATGCTGTCCATCCAGAATCCTATAACTACTGTTCGCCTTAGCCGCCGATATGTGGTTATCAAATGTTTCTGTATTTATTTGTATGATAAATAGTATAATAATAAAAACGAAGAGACATAAAAAAAAAGTAAGAGTTTCTTCCTCAATTTTTTTTTTTTTTTTGAATCTCATATACTTCCAATTTTGTGGAATCTAGTGTTAGATTTTATTTAACACAGATATGAAAATGCAAAAAAAAAATTAATTCACTGGAAATATCTAATTTAAATGGGAAGAAAATTGTTCAACAAAACAAGGATGGGTTTCATTCCGAAAGGGGTGAATCATTTTTTATAAATGGGAATAATTTGTTACCATAAAGCAGAGCTGATTGCAGCGTGGACAAAGTGGGCTGTTTCTATGGGTCTTTTGCTTTACGGGCCCCAAAATTTGGTATTAAATTTCCATAAAGCTGATATTTTTAATTTGTTTTGACCTTATACATATTTTAATAAATATTTTGTACTTTTAGATCATTATTAGGTTAAAGAAAAGGATATATTTGTCCAAATATGTATTTGATGACATCGAATAGGCTTAATTTTTTTTTGTAACAGTATATGAAGGCGGTGGGGGGGGGGGGGGGGGGAGGAATACCAAGTCTCTGGCCTAGAATTCATTTTAAGTTGTCTTTAAAAGTAATTAACATTTTTGACGCCATAGGGCATATATGATATCACGTAAATACATATTTAGGTGAATATACTGATTATAATCATCCCAAGGTCAAAACATATTTAAAATATCAGCTTTATGAAAATTTCATACCCAATTTGGGGTGCCCTAAAATCAGGGGGCACAGAAATATCCCAGTTTTCTCACGCTGCAATCAGCTTTGCTTTATGGTAACAAATGATTCCCATTTGTAAAAAATGATTCAATGTGGTCAAACATGGCTGCGTATATGGTTTAGAAAGAAAAGTGGTCAAAGATGGCTTCATATTGGCAAAAAATAACGGGACAAAGATGGCCGTAATTAAGACATTTGAAATGTCTGAAATTCAGACGCAAGAAGTGTCTAAAAATTTTAAGACATTTTAAAACGTCTGAAAATCGAACACTGCTGTTTCAGACACTTAAGTGTCTGAAATTCAGACGCAAGAAGTGTCTGAAAATTTTCAGACATTTTAAAACGTCTGAAAATTGAACACTACGTTTCAGACACTTAAGTGTCTGAATTTCAGACATTTTAGTTTACAGTGTGTTATTTGATGGACCTGGATCATTTTCAGAGCATTCCTTTTGATTTTCTTCAATTTCAGTTTCGTCTTGAATCTCATCATTTTAAATCTGATATCCAGGTCTAATAGGGTGTTTGGATAATTAGAAGTTCGTCAAAAAAAAAAAAATAGGCTGTTTGGATAATTGGAAGTTCGGTTAATTAGAGTTCGGATAATCGGCGCTCTACTGTATATAGATTTTCTGTGTAAGATAGTTTTTGAATAGGCATATTCTTAAATCATTTTCCAACAATTATACTAGTCTGCATGATATCAGATGATTAAAAACCAATGACTGTCTTTAATGCATTTTTTTATGCTGATTACAGAACAGTTCTTAGATTTCTTCTATCTCGTATAGTTTGTTTGCAATTGACCCGAGTTCATTTTGAAGATTCGTCGCTAAGATCAAGCGTTATGTGATAGTCACACATACCGTAAATATACTTCTAGACTACTTGCCAACTTATCTAACGACTTCTAGAATAGTCTTAGAAAACAGGGCTAAAAACCTTGTGCATGAACCACTCGAAACCCCCAAAAAATCTTGTTTCCACCATTCCTCATCAAATTAGGATTAATGAAGCAATTTGTTAAGGTTCTATCTCAAGATGAGTATTTCTTCAAGTACCTTACTATGAAATTTCTCTTCATCACACACGAAAATTTAAAAAGCTGTAATTTTCGTTGATCCTCAAATAGAAGACTGATGAAGGACAACGATTTTGAAAAAAACGACGAATGAGATAGAAAAAGACGCCGCCGCTGTGTTACCGAAAACTTTCCAGGGAAAGATCCAAATTACAGGAATATTGTTGAAACAATGCTGGAAGTTTTCAAGAAGTTGGGCTGTAATATGAGTGTAAAAATGCACTTTCTACATTCCCATATCGACTAACATTACAGTGAAGAGCACGGTAAGCGCTTTCACCAGGATATCAAACAGATGGAGAATAGGTACCGGGGAAGATGGAACGTAAATATGATGGCATACAACTGTTGGATGTTGAAGAGGCGCATAAATGATGAAGGAGTATCTGCAAGAAATACAAGAAGAAGAAAGTTTCTTTAACTGAACTATTTGCGTTTTATTAAAGAAATATCATGACCTTATAAGGGCAATTTTACAGTATTTTTAACGTGTTTAATGAAATACTTTGTATGAAATTGTGATAAATTTTTGATTGCATTAATTAAAATATTGAAAACACAACTTCTTATTTTTCGTAAAATCCTTACGTGATAGACAAAAATGGAAGTCATTTCCGGAATCAGCATCAAAAATTGATTCAGGAAAACTTATTCATTAAGAAATCATCTGACAAAAAGTTTTAAAATGCAGGTTGGTGTTATTAACCGTTACTCGTAATAAACGGGAAGACAATAAAAATCTTAAAAACACACAAAGCAGATTAATATCATAAAGCTCCGTGCTAATTCAAAATATTAAAGAATTTTTAAAAAAAATGCTTTTATCAGCAAAGTTGGTGCTCTCCGATTGGTTGCTTGCGAGCCCAGCTTCCCTGCTACTAATGTCTAGTAGGACATGAATGAAAGACACTAATGCAATCATCATAAAGCAGAAATCATAAGTGTTGAAGCGCAGTTGTTTTGGATGAAATAAAATGACGTCAACATGGTTATGCAAAAAAGATCGTCTTTTTGCGAACTTTCTGTTTTCATTCTTGCGATCAAAAAACAAACAACAAAAAACAAAATTGGAAACGGAAATTCAACGAACAGTGCTGCCCGCTGTGGATCCCAGTCACGTGACAAGATTCCTTTAATTAATTAATTCTATCCTACTTTTCGCCGAAATTTAAATTGAAGTGAACGATGTTTTGCTCGTATTAGCCAGGATCTTACTTTTGTAGCTCTTAATAAGCGGGAAATATCTTAATATAGTTTAAATAACGAACATTTCTTGTGCCAATTGTTAAATTATACATATTTTCAAAATTTATCTTTAATATGTATAGTCGAACTCTATTAATACAAGCCATCTAATACGAGGACACGGTTAGTTAAAACGAGCAAATTGCACAAGATCCTCGGATTAGCCGGAATCCTATTAATCGAGTTCGACTATACATGTTAAAGATATAAACTTTTTGTACAGTTAAACCATTTAAACACATGAAAATTGACCAAAATTGATGCAATAACCGGTTTATATTTAATATAGTTTAACAATTTTTTTATTACAGATAATAAATTGTTTAGCCCCTCCCCCCCCCCTTTTTTCTGCTGCTTTGGTACAGGCATTTTGTTTGTATTGGTTAAAAATGGTACGTGTTCCTTGCTTTATGTTTCTTTTCATCATCATAATGTTAGTGTGCCGCAAAATGTGTCAGAGTAAAAAAAGAATGAGAAATACTGCTCTAATGAGTTGATAATGTAAGACTTGCATAGTTTTCTTTATACAAAAGTGATTTGTACACACGTTCTCATTTAAACATTGTCTTAAACGAATCCCATTCGTAGCAGCGTGTTAAAATACTAAAAATTAAAAAACCATCCTTATCACTAAACTTTTTCTCCAAAACTGAATATATTGACATTTATCAACTAATAGTTTCGTAAATGTTAAAAATAAAAAAATATAGTTACCTTTTGACAGTCACCCATACAGAGATATTTTGAATATATATATATATATATATATATATATATACAGCCATAATATAATTACAAATCATCATCTATTTCCAATTACAATAATTAATTATATATATATATATATGTGTGTGTGTGTGTGTGTGTTTGTTTCTATTAATGAAGTATAATATATTATTCAATTTCAATTCTTGAGAAATCTTTTTCTATGTTCAGTGTTCACGGTGCATTTAAAGAAAACTATGCAATTCAGAACGGCAAGATATATATGCATCGAAAGACAATTTCTACTAAATTCTATCACTTTTTATACATTAAGCCACTGGCTTGAATTTCAGATAAACATATTGATGCTGAAATAATATATACCGTAAATCGCTAGAGGGAAAAAAAACAAAAAAACATTGGGTTAGCTTCTCTAATTGTTCATGAAACATTAATTTAGTTATTAAAATGATATTTTCTTCAGCATGTGTAAACATTTTAAGAGGAGTTTCCGAAATAATTGGAATTAATGATTTATAAAATTTTAAATAAAAAAGTAGCCACATCCACTTCACCAGATTATTTAAAATAAATTTAACATTTAACTTTAAAATAAAAAAAAATTTGTTCATCTTTTACATAAATAAATTTCACTAAAACTATCATATTAAACTCTTAAATATATCGGAGCACAGTAAAACAGAAATGAAATTTCCATTACGTATGACCATTCCTTTACTTTTTACAGTCAATTACCATCAAAACCTGCTTGCCAGATTTAATGTTTGTACAAAAATAGCTGGAGAACGTCTGGAATGAAGATTAAAGCACTATGGCAGTTAAAAATGTAATGTGGAGGCTCTATTCAGAAAATGCATTACCGATCAAATACGGGTGAATTTACTATAGAATTGATTACCCGATTGATAAAATTAATTCGGAAAGAATCTGCTGATTGCCTGGCAATAAAAAGAGCAAAAGTTAAGCAAGAACGCATTCCAATTCTATTTTTATAATGTCGAAAAAAAAAAAAAAAAAACGGAGCTTTTGATAAAGTATTTTTTACGTATACATATACTTACATACACTTACACGATTAAAAGCACTTTTCCTTTAAAAGCAATAAAACCAGTTAGATTATTACCGCTCAGAACAAAAAAGGTTTTCCATAGAAATTTCGAAAGAGATTATGTGCAATATGAGAAGCTAATCTTGTAAGATAGAATTTAATAAAAAGGAGGAAAATATAATAAAAGCAGATCCATTTGCTGTACATATTGAAGAAGAAAAGTTTGCTGATCAAAAAATGATAATTATTTCGAAATTCAAGCGTGAAAATTATATATTATTTCATGGAGTAGCCCTAAAATACTTATTAAAACCCTTTAAGCGCCCTAACCGTGTTCTTTCGTCACGTAATCTTTAACACAAAATTGATGTTAATATTGTATTTTTGCAGTGCATAAGATAAATAATTTAAGTTATCATAAACAAATCCTCATACAAATATTTTTTAATAGCAGTTATTTTATTAATCATTTAACTTAAATGAAAAATTTTGCAGGATGCTTAAAGGGTTAAAACTATCCATTTTCTATAATGGTAATTTTTTTCACGAATCATTTATGCAATAAAAAGATACAAACACAAGGCTTACATTCGACGGTTGTTTCAACATTTTCGGAGACAATATTTAAAAATTTGTTCTATAACGACTTAATTGGAAAATATTAAATATGTGCATAATGCAGATTACTTGTTATGTTGTGAATAAGGTTTTTTTTATAAGTCTTAAAGCACGAAATAAACTGCCAAGAAATTTCTAGCTTGAGCTCTGCATCCAGCCGAATAGATTTTAACCGAGGTTGGATCCGATATCTTTTCCGGGGAGCAGGCTCAGGCCGGGTCGATTCTATATTTTTTCGTTTCGGATTCAATTTTGATTTTTGCAAGTCGGGAACAGGAAACCAGATTTATCAGAAGAGATTCAAGAAATATTGTTTCAGCTGAAAAATTACATTAGAACATTAATAGAACAGGAATACTGCTTTTTCAGAATTTAGTGTCGCCCCCGGAATTTTCGTTACTTCATTTTCTTTTGATGGACTGGTGGCTTCTATTATACAGCCATTATAAATGAAGTGTTAGGTGAAGATGGAAGAGCAGCCATAAAAAGTTAGAACTCTGATTTTCTGGTCAGAATGGGTTTTCAAACAAATGCAGTTTTCAAACAAATTGCATTCAAAAGTACTCCCCACCCCTTCCCCGCCAATACGACGGTATAAAAATTGAAAATGTGCTATGCTAGAAGTTTAAAAAATTGCTGTAGAGTATTCAATCGTACTGGCTTCTGTGAGGTAACGTTATTTTTTGAAGACGACACAAAATAAGGTGGGAGACAGAAATAGCATACCGTACCGGGGGCTAATAATTGAGCATGAATGAGAATGAATTTGACGATTGCCTGGTAGTTAAAAACGAGCAAAAGCTAAGCAAGAAAATATACCAATTCTATTTTTATTAAGTTAAAAAACCGAGGATTTTGATCAAAATTTTTTTACGTTTACAAATACCTACATACACTTACATACTAGGGTGGTGCGAAAAAAGTCAAGTTGATATTTCCGAGTTGCTATAGTGCGGAAAAGTTGCGATTGGTAAATAAAAGAAAAACAAAAACAAAAAAAAAATTATTTAAATCGGACTTTATCTTCCGATCCCGCAAACCGCCTAAAAATTCCAAAAAATTGAAAATTTCCGATTTTTTCCGATTTTTTTTTTTTTACGTTTATATATTTTTTATCGATATAGGGAAAAATATTTGCAGTTTGTACTGTTTAATAATAATAATAATAATTGTGTTTAGAGAATATCTTCCGATCGCGCAAGCTCAATAAAAATCGGCAAAAATTCAATTTTGAGCGATTTTCATGCATTAAGAATATAATCAACTGAGGTCAGTTTGCAGTCTCAGGTTAAGATTTAAATGTTAATTGATACTATTGAGCATATTAAGTTATTTTTAAACAACCTAGAACTTACCACGAAGAGTTCGTTTCAGGTCTGAAAAGTTTAGTAGTGCACCCAACTGCCATTAGCCACGTTGGAAAACAGCGCTGAAGTCGGCGTACGCGCTCCCACCTAGTCTCACCTAACTCCATAAAATTTACAGAAAAGTCAACTGGATTCAGACGAACTGCTTGGCATATACTATTTTGACGGAAGAAAGGACGATACCCTAGTTAAAGAAAGGATTGCATCTAAACAGGTTCGTCGAACTATTAAAGAGGAACACTTTCCTGTCATAAAAGAACGTGGCTCAGTTTAGTTAGGCCATGTGCCTCCAAACTCCAGGCCTGCTAAGGGCATTGTAGCTTTCATAGTATCATGTCTTGCTGAACAAGGGGTTTCACTAGAATACTTAGATTTGGTAGGCTGTGATGGTACAAATACCAATACTGGATAGAAAGGTGGTGCTATCAGAAAGCTAGAAGTTCATCTCTGACGACCACTGCAGTGGGCTGTTTGTTTATTCCATTTTGTTGAATTACCTTTCCGCCATCTTTTTCAACATTTGAATGTTGAAACAACTGGCCCAAGATCATTTAGTACACCATTTGGACACAATATCATTGTTGTGTAAAGCTCTCGGTGATAAATTTTCAATTGACTGATTGTGAAATTCCAGAAGTGGACAGGCAACTGTTGAGTAAGGACAAAAGATATCTTCTTGGCATAAGTCAAGCAATTAAAAGTGGCAACTTTCCAAATGACTTATTAAAGTGTGACTCCGGCCCAATTTCACATGCCAGATTGCTCACTTGTGCAAATCGAGCCCTTCGACTTTACGCGAGCGTGGAAAACCCATCGGCTGTCTTAAAGCCATATTGACATTTATTTTAAAATCTTACTTGCCAGTTTGTTTTGAAATAAAATTCTGTAAGTACATTACAGACGGGCCTATTCATCTGTACAGAGCAATTGAAACATCTCGATACTTTCGTGACAACCTGAAGAAAGTGTAGTCCCTGAAACTGAACGAAAATCGTTCTTTGCTCACCCGGAAAACCTACTGATGGCAATGGTCTTTTTTAAGAGGAGGCACATAAGAGAGCTAGGGCTAAGAAGAGTATTAAAAGTCAGGCAAAATGTTTCAAAGGGTAAAGGTATCTGAATCTTTATCACTCCCACAATCCAGAATTAATTGATTGTAATGTAGCAAAATTAACATTTCCACCTCTTTATCGGAGAATAACCCATGAAGAAATACATTTCTTCGTTCAATCAGGTCATAGCTCAGTCTGGGATGATAAAAAGTTTCCCAACTACACGTAAGATGTCCAGCGGTGCGTTAAATCGGTAACGGAAGCATCATTTAAGGTATGTGGGCCCCAATCAAACGAGCATCAGGACCACACTGAAATCAATGTCCATAATACCAGACATTACCACCAAATCGCAGTACAAAGTTGCGTCTAAAAGTCAGACTTAAACAGATGACATAACAAATTGTATATCTTATACTGTCACGACACAAGTTTTTTAATACAGTGTTTTGACTCTATTATAACAAACTACATATTTAAGTAATGTAAATAGCAAATACCCTCATTGGTTGGATGGAGGATAGGGTGTGGTTTGAACTCGAAGTGCAGCTACCTTCCCGTGGTGAGTTCTGGTTTGTTTAAACATTATCAAATATCTAAACAAGCAAAGAGTTGTACATTGTACAATTTATATGCAAATGTTAATATTGGAACGCAAACTGATCTCAGGTGATTATTTTCTTTATTCATCAAAATCACTGAAAATTGAATTTTTGCCGATTTGTATTGAGCTTGCGTGATCGGAAGCTATTCTTTAAACGCAACTGTTTATTTTTATTATTATTAAACATTACAATCTGCAAATATTTTTCACTATAGCGATAAAATATATATATACGTAAAAAAAGAAAAAAATTCTGAAAAAATTGGAAATTTTCAATTTTTTTTAATTTTTAGGCGGTTTGCGGGATCGGAAGATAAAGTCCAATTTAAATAATTTTGTTTTTGTTTTTCTTGTATTTACCAATCGCAACTTTTCCGCACTATAGCAACTCGGAAATATCAACTTGACTTTTTTCGCACCACCCTATTACATACCCTTATGCGATTAATAGCTCTTTTCCTTTGAAAGTAATAAAAGCTGTTAGATTATTACTGCTTAGAGCAAAAAAGGGTTTTCCATAGAATTGTCGAAAGAGATTATATAACATCAGAAATTAATCTTAAAAGATAGAATTTAATGAAAAGAAGGGAAATGTAACGCCATTTTGCTGTACACGTTGAAAACGTAACGTGGTATGTTGAGAACTGGTGAAAAAGACTAATAATCAAAAAGATAATTATTTTAAAATGCAATCGTGAAAATATATTATTTCACAGATATATTTCTAAAACGATTATTAAATCTACTCATTTTAAGTAGCAGTAAATTTTCACGGATCATTTATACAATAAAAAATTAAGGCTTACGTTTGACAAATATTTCAAGATTTTTTTGCAAGACTATTTTAAAATAACCTAATATGAGGAATTATTCTTGGAAGATTAGAATTAAATGAAAAGAAGGAAAAAATATATTAAAAGCAACTCCATTTGCTTTACGCAATGAAAAAGTTAACAAAAAGGTGCAATTATTTCGAAATAGCAGCATCAAAATTCTATGTACTTCATGAATATATTCCTATGGTCAACAAGAGTTATTAAATCCACCCATTTTCAGTAGCGGTAATTTTTCACGACTCATTTATGGGGGGGGGGGGGGGGGGGTAAGAATCTAAGGCGTGCGTTTGACGACGATTTCAAATTTTTCCGAGGGAATATTTTAAAATAATAGTAATTAACGAGAAATCTTCCATAATCTTCCTCCATAACACAATCACTAGAACAGCGGTTTCTTTCGATAATCGGGGTGCTTTACCTACCATAATTAACCGATTTATGCCCAGCGTCCCATATTTAGGATGTTTTGTATAATTTTTCTCTCTTGTAATATGAAAATTGCATGGAATAATTATCTACAGTAAATGCCTTTATCTGTTACTGAGAGATGACAGCACAAGATGAATATTTATTTGCTTAAATGAAGAAAGCAAGTTTATTTTTGTATTTTTTTCTATCAAAGATCCAAATGAATAAGTTATAATCTTAGCTTGTAGACTTTTTTTGAAACACGCATTTCTTTAAATTGTCAAATCATGCGGACTAGCCTAATTTTTCTGAACGTTTGTAACGTCCCAAATATAGGACGCTAAGGCATGAAAGGTTCCTGTTTTTTATTAGCCAATTAGGGAGGAGTTTACGTAGATCCTTTTCAAGATGATTATGAAATAAATTGTTTTTAAGCCTCATATACGATTATTACTAGTTATATAACCTCATTAGTCTCTGTAAATAAATAAATATATTTTTAGTAGTACATAAAGTACTAATTATATAGTATGCAATTTAAAAGACTATTTTATATAAATCTAGACGAAACATATAAATATGTATATTATTATTAAAAAAAAATACACACATTCCGATATTTAAGATTTTTACATTTTATCAAATACGTCCAAAAAAATCTTAGTGTAATTTTTTTTCAGTATTTTTTCGGGGTGATTGGTGGGGGTGTGTGAACACGGTAACTTCCAAAACGTTTCTACCGACGGAGTGCCTATTTGGCGAATATGTTTTCATAGACCACTGTTGCAAGAACTGTATAGGCTTTCGTAAAAAAATAGACCAATGGATTAGATATTTAATCCATTTTTAAACCATTTTGAGACCGATTCTATAGGGAAAATCATCAAGGAAATGCAACAGAGCATAAGTGATAAATATCGCGTTGATGTAATCAAGCACTAGTAACATAGAGGTAACGCCTTCATTTTCAAAACGGAAGGTCCAGCATTCGAATCCAGCAGATTTCATTATTCCCTTTTGTTGCTGGCGACAGTTTTTACGTTTTACTTGTACCACATTTTCAAAGAATAATTTCAAATTGCGGGTTTTCTTTACTTCTCTCTTGCCCGCGTTGTAAAAATATAGTACGAGGATTGTTAAAAAATAGCGGTACGAACAAAATAAGCAAGTAATCGTCAGACACCCCCCTCCTGTATAAATAAATACTGCGCGTTATGGAGTGCGGTAACCCTGAAAATACAATGTTGATGCTTTATTCAGAAAATGCATTACTGATCGCACACAGCTAAATCTACTACCACGGAATTGATTACTCGATTGATAACGTTAATTCCGAAAGAATCTTTCGATTGCCTGGCAGTAAAACGAGCAAAAGCTAAACTAGGACGCATTCCAATTCTATTTTTATTATGCTAAAGAAAATATAAAAAAAAGTACCTTTTACGCTTACACATACTTATACATACACTTACACAAACCCTCATGCGATTAAAAATTCTTTTCTTCTGAAAGTAATAAAACTAGACAGATAATACTGTTGAAAGGAGTGAAAAAAAAAAAGATTCCATTGAAATTTTCGAACGAGATATTATGTAATGCGAGAAATTAATCTTGAAAGAATTTAATGAAAGAAGGAAAATATAAAAGCAGACACATTTTCTGTACTCAGTAAAGAAATACTGAAATAATTCACTTGTTTAGTCAACGAATGGAGGGTGAAATATATAGTATATGTTTATGCAAACAGTCTGCAAAAATTTTGTTATAGGAATGCTCTCAAATTTAAACTGGCTACTTTCTGTGACATTATTCGTAAAAGCATAAAATTCGCAGGTATTGTTATTCAGAAACTATGAACTGAATTGCGTTTTCCAATTTTCGGTAAAGACAAAGGATCTTTCGGAAAATGCTGTCAAAGTTAGCGTTTTGAACTGAATTTCCGGATGCGACAGCTCGCGAATGATTATCACGAGACAGCAATCGGCAGTAACTAAAAATACAGTCCTTTTATCGGAAATAATTAACCGTTACAATTGTAAATATAAACCAAGAGACAATAAAAATTTTACTTACCAATTTAATGATAAAAATGTTTTAACTTGCTTTAATAAGCAATTCGCAAGAATTAAAAATATATTACACATATTATTTATTTTGGGAAAAGCAACACAACGTAAAACAGTACATCACTAACTGAATGGCATGTCCGATACTATTAGACAAAGTTTGTTTACATACCCTATGTTATTTTGAGAAAAAAATATCTATATTATGACTCTCTGATACTTCTGTATAAGGGGAGTCAAGTTCAAAAACTTAACTTTATGTTTTTCATGTATATATATATATATATATATATATATATATATAAAATTATACAATTCTGAATCAAACAAACAAACCACAGGGAAAAAAAAAGGGGGGGGGGGGGAATGGAGAGAAAAGAAGTAAAATTGAATACCGATTAATTTTTTAATTTTTTAAACTTTGCGTTTCTTTCAAAACTGCGTTTTTGTTGCTTGCGCGCACGATAAAAGTAAATTCATTTGCGGACAGATTGTACATTTTACACTGCACAGGTATGATTCTATTTACAATCACATACTATTTTCCTAACTGAAAGCGATGTAAACTTTATTTGTTTGGATTAGAAAGTTTTAAACGCGATATTTAATATGGTTTAAACATAAAAACTTCTGGCGCTAAAGTATGTTTTAATATAAGCTCATAAAATCAGGAGTAGGTTTATATCGAATATACTTGCTTCAATGATAACCAGAAATGGAAACAAAAATTTGTTTTGGTGGTTGCAAGGCTCCGCGTAACAATATACACTGGCCTCCAAAAGTTTACAGGGACTGGATGCTTTCGATTGCACACGTTTTGTCGAATATCTACCAACATTATTGGCGAATTGTTCATGAACTTCTAGGATGTAAAGAACATGCTTGATTTTATATTTCTCGGTGAAGATTTATCGAGAGGTACAATTAGGGGGCTAATAATAAATTTAATAATACAATAATATTTGCGATCACCTATGTAACAGAAAAGGCTGAAAATGGTTTGCCATTGTGGTAAATGACTATTTGGGTCTTGATCAAAGTTTTTATGCATTTGTGTAAGCATAGCACTCATATTCGTGAAGATGTTAACGTTTTTGTGAAAAATTCAAAAGTTTTTTGCTTATAGCATACAGAGTTTTCAACCAAATTTAACACAACTTTCCGAAAACTTGCCAAGGAATAGTAGCAACAGTATACTGCAATTAAAATATGAATATATTGAATATTTGAGAATAGGGGCATTTTTATGAGATAATTTTTAACTGCGCATACGCGGAAGATTTCAAAATTTTTATTTCATAATTTGGTAGTCAGTATTTTAGGGCAACTTCTATAAAAGGTCCAGTCAAATGTTGTGAAAACTTAGAAAGATATAGTGAGCTGATTGAAAAGTTGCGGAAAATCCCTTATAATAAAGCTATTTTTAGGAAGCAACTCGCTATATATCGACCCTATCTTTGTGAATTTTCGCGATATTTGACTGGACTTTTTATATAAGTTGCCCTAAATGGCTGACTACCAAATTATATAATAAAAATTTTAGGATCTTCCACGCATGCACAGTTAAAAATTATTTCATACAAATGCCCATATCTCAAATATTCAATATATTCATGTTTTAATTGCAGTATACTGTTGCTACTGTTCTTTCTCAGATTTTTGGAAAGTTGTGTTAAATTTGGTTAAAAACCTGTATGCTATAAACAAAAGACTTTTGAATTTTTCACAAAATCGTTAACATCTTCACGAATATGAGTGTTATGCTTACACAAATGCATACAAACGTTGAACAGGGCCCAAATAGTCATTTACCACAGTGACAAACCATTTCCAGCCTTTTCTGTTACATAGGTGATCGCAAATATTATTTCATTATTAAATTTATTATTAGCCCCCTAATTGTACCCCCCGATAAATCTTCACCGAGAAATATAAAATCAAACATGTTCTTTAAATCCCAGAAGTTCAAGAACAATTCGCGAGTAATGTTGGTAGATATTCGACAAAACGTGTGCAATCGAAAGCATCCAGTCCCTGTACCTTAACTTTTGGAAGCCGGTGTATTAAAATTTTTTTCCAAAACATTGGTGAATATTTCCAATGTCATTAATGAAGTCTTTACTCAGTTATATTAAAATTAAGAATGGAATATATTAACGAGGCAGTAAAGAATTAATTTGGAAGAGTTGGTTTTAATCTAATAAATCTGAAGATAACAGCGACATATGAAATATAGATTTATAAACAAATCTTGAAATTTTATAATCGCAAAACTGATGTGTCCCCTCGATGAAAAAATCAAAACACTAAGTACAAAAAAAGTAATTAAAAAATTAATTTTCCCCCCTCTAACTATTGAAAATGAACCTATGTACGTCCAAGCACCAAAACTAGTCCAGGCAGGTGTCCCGATTTACACGGGACATCACGATTTTCTGGGCTCCAAGAACAGTTCTGAGTAACCACTGTGTTTAACGCCAGAGTATCAATTTTTCATGATTTACAAATTCTTTTTATACCATTAGTCTGGATCGAGTAGAACTTAACACAGTTAAACCTATAAAGACAAAACCTATCTATAACGATTTTTTTTTTTTTTTTTTTTATAATCCTTTTGAAAGGTAAATCCTACAAATGTACCTTCTTATACGGAAGACTGCCTAAAACAGGATTTTTTGCGGTTTATAGAGATTGTGTTTTCAGATGTTTTACTGTTCTTTGTTCAGTAAATCCTGTGAAACCAGACCTCTTTAGAACGGAATTCTGTTTAAAAAAGTTAAACATTTCATTGTCCCAGTGATTCCGCTTTTACGGGTTTTACTGCATAAGATTTTTGTGTTTATTTAGTATAGTAAAACCTACTATGACGGGATCGAAGAAAAATTTCGTCTTTAACACGTTTCCGTCTTATCAGTTATATAAGTGTATGATATTCTTACCGTAGGCTACTGAAATTTGTACGTTTAAGAGGATTCCGTTACAGACAGGTTCCCTTTTAAAACGGTTTACTGAATTTTTATGTCCCGATTTTTGAAGTAGTTGTCCCGCTTTTTCTGTCTCCCTCACTGCGCTTTTTGTAATACTTACAGTACAAGACAACACTAAACACAACAGCCTTACACCTTATGAGAATCCATATCTCTTGAAGGCAATTCCAAATCCGGGTTGTTTGGAGTTTCAAAAGACTAATAACCAGCAAGGCTCAGAGTGTCTTAAGAAAAGAAAATGATATCCTTTCTCCATCTGAGGTGTTATTATAAGAAGAAAAGTCCAAACAAACAATAGTGGAAAAAGCTCTCATTTCATATAGAGGTCTTATCTATTACGCTATTCTGCATTTTCTAAGCAGAGAACGCAAAGATAAATCTTTCATTTATTTTCCAACCTCCGAGGATAATTCTTAAAGTGGCTAACAAAGAGAAATATTTTAGCCGGAAGCAAAATGAGAAAGGGGAAAATTATTCATTAAATGGTATGGTTGAAATGTAAACAAACATGCACACAAACTGCATTTGTGTGCGCTGCTGAAAGAAAAAAACGAGAAATCATTTTGTGATTAAATTACGGGGCGACAGAATCCGAAAAATGGTTAAAACATTGGTTTTATTATTATTAGCTCAGAATATAGACCAATCTTTCGACTTTTTTCAAGTATTGGATTTATGAAAAATTTCGATTTTCGGTTTTCGACGGATTTATACGTTTTAGAAGGTCCTGAACACGATTTGACTGTTTTTAGAGAATGTCTGTATTTTGTCGGCGCTCTAACTCACTAACATGGAATCGAATAAAACTTCAGATTCGTTTAGACTGACATAAATATGTGCTGATTAGGTTTTAGTGTACATGGCTCAACAGATATGTAGATAACTGTTATGCTGCATTTTTCAGGATTTTTAAAATACCCATATCTCAAGAACTAATGCACGGAATTTAATCAAAACCTCATATTATGTACCTTGACATAAATAGATGCTGATAAGTTTTGGGTGTATGTCGGCCAACAGAAGGCGTTGCTACGCTACATTTTTCACTATTTCCAAAATAGCTGTATTTCAAGAACTAACGCATGGAATTTAATCAAATCTCATATTGTGTTAGACCTTGACGTAAGTTGTTGCTTATTAGGTTTTGGTGTAAATCGCCCAGCAGGACACACTGCTATGTTGAATTTTTCAGGATTTACACTATTTTAGCGAATTTCATCAAACTTCATATTCTGTTAGTCCTTGATGTTGATAAATAGATGCTGATTCCATTTTACTTTGATCAATCAAACAGGGGTCGCTTGAATCCTTGGGATTGGGGATAGATTCCTAATTTTGTCCTCAATGCAATTTAACAAGCGTTATTCTGTCTATTCTTATTCATCAGTCACTATGTATTTTCTACCTTAAATTCAAAGAAAGGCATTATACTACATATCCATAATTGTTGCTGTGTGACCATGGCATTTAAATCATAATTGTTGCTGTGTGACCATGGCATTTAAATCAATGTATTAGAATGATATAGGAAAAAGTTTTGTTATTACCACAGCATACTGATTGCACATGTGATCAGAAGGTGCGACAGAACCAAAGCTGCGGAGTCGGTGGGAAAAATGACAGACTCCGACTCCGAAAACTTTAACGACCCCGACTCCGGGCTGGCTAATATACTAGTGTTGCCTTTTGGTTAAAATTATGAGGGAACGCACGAAAAATAAGGTGAAATTTTCCCCAATTTGGTATTAATTCAGTTCTGAAAGCTTCGAAAGAAAAAAGAAAACTAGAGAACAGGAATTCTGCTTTTTCAGAATTTAGTGTCGCCCCCGGCATTTCCATTACTTCATTTTCTTCTGGTGGACTGGTGGCTTCTATAATTATGAAACAGCCATTATAAATGAAGCGTTAGGTGAAGATGAAAGAGCAGTCGTAAAAAGTTAGAACTCTGATTTTCTGGTCAGAATGAAAAAAAAAAAAAAAAATGGCCATAATTTTTTTTTTTTTTTTTTTTTTTTTTACGTCTGCTCTTTTATCTTCACCTAACGCTTCATTTATAATGGCTGTTTCATAATAATAGAAGCCACCAGTCCATCAGAGGTAAATAACTCGGTTAAGCGGGACTCGGATAATCGGGATTCTATTGCAAAACATATTTCAATTTTATGACTTAAAGCACACGCTTTTATTTTATGTAAAATAGCGTCATTTGCATTGATATAGATACTTAAAATTAAATATAGTTTTTAATAGCTCCATGTTTTATCATAAATCCTTCATTTATATTTTTCTCAAAATAGCACGTATTTTAATTATTTTTTTTTTCAATTTTTATAAGAAAATGGCAACAAAAAGATATAATTGCTATTTTTCAACAATTTTTTCTTTACTTTCTACAGAAATGGAGAACTTGAGTTGCCAAAATGAAACAAATGTCGCTAAAAACTACAAAAAAAAATTAATATTTCAAAAACAAATGAAGATGCAGTTTTCAAACAAATTGCATTAATACGTACTTTTTTCCCCCAATATGACGGTATAAACATTGGAAATGTGCGATGCTTAGAAGTTTTAAAAAATTCTGTAGAATTATTAATCGCACAATGAAGCATCGGCTTTTGTTTTACGGCTAGCGTACACAAGGTAACGTTATTTATTGGAGACAAAATAAGCTGTGAGAAAGAAATAGCATTCCGGGGGCTAAAAAAAATATTTTCCGTTTTATTAATTTGTCCATTTCACGTCCCACAAACTCGAAAAATCCAACTATCGAAATCCAACGAAGAAAACAAAACAGAAATTTTACTATTTCGGATCCGTGGACTCGAAAAGGAGAAATCGTTACAATTTTGACGTTATTTCGTGTCCTCCAGGAGAAAAAAATTTCGATGGAAAGGGAAAAAAATAAAGATAAAAATTTTACTTTTCCGGAAATAATTGAGGATCTACTCCAGTTTTTAATTAAAAACTGTTTTCATCTACTCTGTACACCGGGCAGTAATATAGGGCATCTTTAACTTGGGTAGCCTAATATAGTTCAAAAACAACAATAATAATTCCTTTTATAGATTTAAAATTACATGTAATTGGTTTAATTTCACTTCAAACTGTCTAACAAAAGGAGGAAAAAAAAAGAGTTGGGGTCGACTTGTTTATTAGCGACTCCGACTCTTTTGCTCAAAAATCGACCTGACTCAGACTCCGCAGCCGTGGACAGAACTGGTGTGCAAAGTGATTTGCAATTTAAGGGGTTCTTTTTCAAAAATAATGTCTATTTAATTTACCCATGTTCCATCCCCCCCCCCCTTCGTTTTCGAATTTTAAAAATGCTACGGCTTTTTAATTGTATTTGAGATAGAGGAATATGTACTTTCTGTTTATGTTCTTCATTCTGTATGTGATAAAATTGTGAATGGAATTAACATTACGGTTTTTAGTTTTTTATGTAAATAAAATTATATGAAGAAAAGATAGATATCACTGTTATAGAAACGGCCCTTATATGCAATAGTTGTCGCTAGGGATGCACCGAATATTCGGTATCTATTCGGTATTCTGCCATGTTACCGAATATTCGGCTTGGCCGAATAGCAAACTAATCGGCCTGCCGAATATTCGGTTTGGCCGAATACCGAAATATTCGGCCCAACCGAATACTTAAAAAAACTTTTAAAACATATTTTTAAAAACCTTATACCACTTCTACGTTTAACAGTCAACTATAAAGATATTCAGAATAATTAGAAACAGAATCATATGTTTAAATAAAAGAGAATGTTTTTACATTATCTGTTTGCTATTTGTTAAGTATTATTTAAGAAAATTAACCAATCAAGGATTTTCAGAGGAATTAATTATGTACAAATGCAAGTTCCTGAACATTGTCCAGTAAATAATCTGTTTCTTGCTAAGATTTTAAGAACAACGTTTACAATCTCTAAAAATGATCGCCCACTCCAGACACCGATCTAGGATGCATTGAAAAACTTCCTTGCTTAATCAAAGGGAGTAGAACAGTTATTCTTGCTGGGTTGCACCACATAAAATTTGAATAGATTGTATTCTTTATTTACTTTTACTTTAGTCTCTTCCTGACAAACTAATATATGATCCTGTACAATTTTTTCACAATTTCTCTTTGATTTTAAAATGTTTGTTTTAGAATTTAAGAAAATTTTATTCATTTGTTTTAATTAACAGAAGAAGCCATGAAATTAAAAATTTTATTAATTAAAAAAGTTTTATAAACTATCCTCTTCTTAAATAACTCAAAGCAGATTTTTTTCAGCATAAAGTTTACTTGAAAAAAGCTCAATTGATTATCAAAATGAAAGTTTGGTTTAAATAGTATGTAAAACTGTTTTAAAATTTAACATTTTAATGCCGTTAAACTTTGAAATATAAAATTATTCGACAAGCCGAATATTCGGTATTCGGCCAAATAGTTACTATTCGGCTGGCCGAATATTCGGTATTCGGCCTAGCAGTTACTATTCGGCTAGCTGAATATTCGGTATTCGGTCAAATTCACTATTCGGTGCATACCTAGTTGTCGCGAAAGGGTTAAAAAGTCCCATTAAACAAAATGTTTACATAAAGTTTATTTAATACTTCTAATGCTAAATGTTATCACAGAATACACAATATGAACTTTAAAAAACTCACTGTTTTACTTAAAAGGCGATAAAAAAAAAAAAATCTCTGACGAGGGCCGCGGGAATTGCAGGCCGAAAGTACTAAGAAATTTTAAATAAAATATATATTTTGTAACTAACATCTATATTATTATTTTTATCGCCTTTTAAGTAAAAAGGTGAGCTTTTCAAAGTTCATATTGTATATTTTGCGAAAAAAGATTATGGCCATTCCCCCCCCCCCCCCATTCTGACCCGAAAATCAGAGTTCTAACTTTTTACGGTTGCTCTTTCATCTTCACCTAACACTTCGTTTATAATGGCTGTTTCATAATAATGGAAGCCATCAGTCCATCAGAAGAAAATGATCCATTCGAAAGGTGTAAGTTCGATTGAAAAAAATTATTTAATACTTTGAACAGAAAGAAGAGGCTACACCTGCAATTTTCATGGCATTAATAGAATCGCATAGCTGCCAATTTGTACGGTTTTGTTACCTCTAAAACTGAATACAAATTTTTCCCATATTTAATTGTTGAAAATTGCTAGATTTTGGCGATTGAATTAAGCAAAATTTACTGATAAGTTTTAGAGGTAAGAAAAAAAAATCTTAGAAATTGGTAGCTACGCAGTAGCGTAATACTGCAGCAAAAAGGAGAAGGGGGAAAAAACTGCAGCAAAATTGATATTCAACAAACAAAAAACTATCAAGGTCTTTTTCAAATAAACAATTTTATTGCCCATATTTCTTAAAAGTAACGGAAATGTACATCAAAGAAATGTTACCAATACCATAAAAATGACTGAATTAAATGAAAATTTATATTTCATCTCCGGAGTTGGTGGCGATTTGTGTAAATCCGGTTTATACGAGTTTTTCGTTTATCCGAGATGAGCTTGATCCATATTAACTCGGATAATCGGGACTTAATTGTATAGCAAATTTATATTTAACCGTAGAAAAAACAATTTTAAAAAATGCATTCAAGATTTTAAATAATTAGAAAAACGTTACAGAGAGCATAAGCTGAAACTGTATGAAATGTATATGTATGAAACTGTAATAATATTTTTTAATAATTTCACGAATGGGAACAATATTTTCCATACTTTCACGAACCGGAACAATATTTGTCACAATTTCACGAAACCAGAACATCGTTCCGGTTTGCTCCGGTACATTTCGAGCCCTGGAATGATATCGATGATATAAACTATGAATTTTTTGATAGTGTAAGTGACTCGGAATCCGAAGAACTAAAAAAAAAAAAAAAAAGAAAAAGAAAAGAAAGAAAGAAAGAAAAAGAAAAATTTGGCCATCACACGAAATTCTAATTTTCAGCTTGGCAATGAATGTGTTAAGAAGAGTAGACAGAAAAATTGTTAAAAATATGGATTTCTTGAGGGGATATTTTAAATATACGAATGCATCATACGCCCATAGATTTAAACATTAGGCTATTGTCAGACGGACGTCTTTTTGCACGCTTTTTTACTTACGTACTATCCCTACACAATGCCGCTAGCATTGTGAAGGGATAATACATAAGTAAAAAAAGCGTTCTGAAAGACGCCCGTCTGGCATTAGCCTTAGAGAAGGGAATTCGGAAATTGACTGAGTAGCAGCCTTAACATTTCCAATAAAATGCGAAAACTTGGACTACTTTCTCCTAGAAAATACGCGTAGATGTTTGCATCACATGGTAAAAAAAAAAAAAAATAAATAAAAATAAATAAATAAATAAAATAAAAATCAAAGTTTGTTTGACGCCCAATCATTCCCTCTACCTGACAGAAATTTCCCCCTCGCTTTACTTCTTAAAAATAAAAGGAATAATCTTCAGATGAAACTGATATCAAACGATAATCCATAATAAGGCAGATAATAATTTCGACTTTATACACTGTCATAAACATGGGACACTCACATTAGCAGCATCTGAAAAGGGCAAAAAAATATTATCTAGCAAACATTTATCAGTATTAGTTATCTTTGAATAAACATTTATCAACCTAACCTAATTCCATCAAAGCTTGTCGACGCCGTTTCCCAGTTTATCCAAAATCAGATCAACTGTGCTAAAAGTTTACACAAGCAGTATCATTACTATTAATTTATTTTCACACTTCTAAATATGAAAGTCTGTCGACATTCTGACATAAATTTAACCATATCAGAAAATTAGAAAGTGTTTTTGAAACGGAATGTATCAAGTTTGAACTCTTTAGCTATTTAACCTATATATAAACACATCCCCCCCCCCCCCACTCCCTCCATAAGGCATTAAAAAGCGGGAATTAGCCGAGACTAGTAAATATACAGGGTGATTAAAAAAACGTTTACAAAATGACATAACAAATGATACAATAAAGATAAAAAATCACATAGGAACATAGGGTCGCAAACCATTTACTTACAAGGAAGGTCTCCATACGGGCATATTCAGAAAAATCTGGAAAAATTACAGAGTGTTCTTCTCACGTGGATATATGTGTTTATAAAATTTTTTTTGGCGGAACCTTCATAGAACGTTCGTAAAAAAATAATGAAAATTTCGTTTATTTGGCGATTTATCATCAGTTGGCGATGACATGAAATTTCGAAAAATACTCTTTTATGTCGAATACTCTTTAAGATACAAATGTTTCATATTGAACTTGTTTAAGTAAATTTAATGTAAATGACTTTAGTTTTGTCAGTTTTAGTTTGATTTAACTATAGTTTTGTCACATATATATATATATATTTATAATGAAAGTTAAATATCAAATTTTATGAATTAAAATAAAGTAAAATTGTTTCAATATCTCAAAATTAAGTCCAATTGAGCTCATTTTGTTGCTATGGAAACGACGAATTCTTTGATATTGAAATGAATAACTGGTAAATTAATCTTGCCTTTATTTTGGAATACGCTTAAATCGATGAAAGTATTTTTTATATATGAAATTGTTTTTAAAGTAATAAAATTAAATAACAAGCAACATAAATATGTAATACGAAAAAATGTATTTATTAAACTCTCTCATTGTTTAGGCTTAAATTCCTTAAATACTTTATGCACGCATTCTAAAAATCAATTAACAAACAATTTTCAGGTGCATTAAAATCGTTTGCTTTTGGCGGGGAAAAGTACTGCTCGCCAAATCGCGTGACGCTTTCGTCTTTTCGCGCCGAATACACGAAAGTATTTTATTTTTTTACAGACTTGCTAGTGTAATTCCGCCGCTAAATTTGACTGATCCTTTATTACATACATAAGTAGCTTAATTGGTATTTTTTTCAAAATATTCTGAGTATGCCCAGTAAGGAGACCTTCCTTATTAGTCACAAATACAGCGTGTTTCATCCTAACTGAACCTGGATTGACGGTCATAATTTCGAGAACAATAAAAACATTGTAATGAAAATGCAACGACATGTACCTTTTTTGTGTGAAATGTGATAATATCAAGAAAAGATCTAAAAAACAAAACATTGTTCAAGCAATCGATGATACCGTATGAACTGATAACCATAGTCCAAAATGTGGGGCGCCAAGTGTGGCGTGTATAATGCAAACTTCTACCACTTTTGTTTGGTGTTATTACATTTGCAACAAAGGTGAGAATGTCTGTTGAATGTTTTATTATAATATAGTACGGGGCTCTGCCCCCTACGAGCTACGCTCGTCAACCCCCGTTCAGACACCGCAGACTCTAACAGCACGCTAATTTGATCGGCTTTAAAAAGATTTCGGAAGATTGAATTATAATTAGAATCTGAGAATTATAATCTGACGTAATTTTCACCAAACTTTCCTTTCTCTTTTCAATATTCACGTAAAAATACTTTTGTTAGAAATGAAATATTATGATCTTAAAATATCAAATAAATGACTTGCGCAATTTTTAAATTTAAACTGTTTTGCAATATTATTTTTTGTTCATTTTACGTAATAAGTGTAATGTGACATAAATGTGCCGTAAATTCTCCTATTTAAGACTTCTAACGCATGCTAATGAATGTATTATTTTACAATATTCTTTCTTTTTTAAAATTCACGTGTAATTATAGTTTTTATGACGCAATTTTCAATGAGTTCCTGCTTTTTATATTTTCTGTTTATAATAGTCACGTGTAAAATAAATTTTTAATTTGAAGCAAACATTATTGTTTGCGCTGTTTATACGGTTGGCAACAGTTTAAATTAATACAATTTTCTAAAATACCTAAAAAATATGTCTCGAAATGCTGAAAATTTGAATTTAAAATAGAAATAAAACCTCAAAAAATGAGTCAAATTAAAATACTAAATGCAATCTGCACACCGGGAAATTCTGACGCATAAAATGATCTAAAAATGATTAAATTCCTATGTACAGTTTTTGCTCCTATAAAACTTTTTTAATGGAACGATTTTTTTCAACTTTGGCATTAAATATCTCTTAAAATAATTCTTCCATTTGAAAACTGTCTGCATCAGCGTGTTTATCAAACATTTCTCTATAATACCACTGATTTTCATATTTTCGTATGCAACAGTTTTTTTTAATATTAACGATGAAAGGCCATGCTTAAGCATTCAAATTGGATGCCGATCTACCCGGAATATCTACGCAGGTTTTCATTGGTCCATTTCCAAATCAAAACTTTCTTTTATATATAGAAGGAGTTCGGTTTTCTGAAAGTTATGACCGTCAACTCAAATTGAGTATATCAGCCTGTATTTGTGACTCAATAAGTGGTTTGCGACACTATGTTCCTATGTGACTTTTTATTCTTGTTGTGATTTGCCATGTCATTTTTTAACACCCCCCCCCCTTTTTTTTTTCTTTTTTTAATCACCCTGTATGTTAGTTTAAGGAACAAGGGTATCCCGCCCGAATTACACGGGTTAGAGAACATACGGGTGTCCCAAAAAGGACTGACTGATTTTAAAATTCAATAACTTCCAAACGGTGACAGATATTTAAAAAATTCTTGCAGGAGGGTTATGCATAAGGTCAAAAGTTTTTTTACAGTGATTTTCAATTTTAGTTCGAATTACAAACAATAGATGGCGCTGCGATCAATAGACGCTGAATTCAGGCTCGATTTTTGGTACTTCGTGGCCCGGATAATACATTTCCATCTCCTTTTTCAGCATGGAACAAGAGAAAGGACCAGAAATCGAGCCTGTATTTAGCGACTATTGCTTACAGCGCCATCTATTGTTTGTAATTCGAACTAAAATTGAAAATCACTGTAATAAAACTTTTGACCTTATGCATAACCCTCCTGCAAGAATTTTTTAAATATCTGTCACTGTTTGCAAGTTATTGAATTTTAAAATCAGTCAGTCCTTTTTGGGACACCCGGTACTTACTCAGTGCACGGCGATGTGCAGAACGTAGGTGAAAATAGTTTTTAACTGAAAACTCTTTCAGATGTATTTTTTTTTTCCTTTTTTTACATTTAATGTATAAAGGGTGTCCCAAAATTCAAGCCAGAAGTAATTTTGATAGAAAGCACGGGTTTAAAATTCAAAATTGTGAATTTTTTTTATAGACAATTAAAAAAGTGTTTCATTAATCTTATTGTATATTACTGAGAATCTTGTTACAAGCCATGCATTACATACAATAATAAAAAATCTGCTTACTATAGAGATTTTAAAGTATTCACATGAAAATAAATAACTTGTATTATTAAAACAGTACTGCAAACAAAACGGATTTAAAGCACTGAAAAAGGAAAAATTATTTTTCTACGGAAAAAAAGGGTCTGATTATTACACGTGAAATTTTATTTCTCCCTTCGGAAGACATATCTGAAGCTATGAAATTTATAACCTTTACTAATAAGGAACAAAATTTAATAAGGAGACTCTTTGGATATTGTAACGTCATCATATGTTTTATTTGACGGAACAGTATGCTTCTTTAAAGGGTAATATTGGGTCGAAGAAGAAAAGGAAGGGAGATAAAATTATATATATATATATATAAAGAAGAAGTTCTATAGGTATTAAAAATATATTTGTGTGAGTGAAATACTGGATTTTTTTGTGCATCGTAACAAGGAAAAATTCTGGTTATGTATAAAATCATAGAGTAAAGAGAAAGAATAGGGATGAAGTGTGGTGTCTGGAGGTGACGCAAAAAATGTTGTTGACAGATATTACGAAACGTAATCTCCAAATGCAAGACTATAAAATAAATCAAACTCAGTAAATTACTTTTCATCTATCAACATGATTCATAAAAGCAATTATGTAAAGAACTTGTTATTCAAAACAAGGAAGTTTACGATTCTAAGTAAATACTTTATAAAAACATTTCATCGCATATCGAAGAAATTAAGACATTTGAACAATCAATAATCTAAACTGTTTAAGTAACTATAAATATAAATAATGTAATATTAATATTAAGGATACTAATATCCTGTTTTTGTCTTCAATAATGTATGTTTTTTTTTTTTTTTTTTTTTTTATGTTTTTTTTTTTATGTTTTTTTTTTTTTTTTTTTTTTTTTTTTTTTTTTTTTTTACATTTACTTGTATTTCAGACTCAAAAAGGAGAGATGCGGCGATTTTTATGCTGCAATCGTAACTAATTAAAATTCTGTTTCTTTTATTTAAAAGTTCAAATCTACATTTTTTTACAAGTCACAAAAGTAATCACGCGTGCTCAAAATCAACACCGAATATTATAGCATTAGCAGTGGATCAGAATGGGAAATGACTAGACTTTACAGATCATATTACCCTGATGACGGATTCCTGATAAACCACGGATATAAAACATAAATACAAGGTAAGCCAATTTTCTCTTACCTATGCTTTTTATAATTGAGATATGAATAAATAATAAACTGTGAGGAACAAAGAATTTCGCGCAAACACTTTGTTGGATAAGTTGAAATACGTCTAACAAATGTAACCCTAATATCCGGTACATTCGGCCCAAACACAACCAAGTTCTTCCGCAAAAAAGAAGAAAACTTTCAGTAATACAGGTTTTAATTCATAATATAATGAAATGTTACTTTAAAATGCTTAAATATAAGCAGATCATTTTCATTTAGAGAATATATCTACGGGTGATGTCAAAGAATTCGGTCCCTGCTCCACGTGCTTTGTTTGAGCGGAATGAGGGCATTTAAATCTGAGCGATAACGCGCATCATATTGCAAACCGTTTTTACGGCATACTGCATCTCCATCTATTTCTTTCGTCTAAGGTTAAAAATCATGGGTAAGAAACGGTGAAAATGGAAACTATCCCGCGATGTATAAAAGGAATCTGTGTTTCGTGAGAAAAAGTATATTTCTTTTGTGAATGCATTTTGATAAAAGCTATCTATATTGTACAGAGCAAACGTATCTGTGAGTAACGCGGACGTCATTTAATTTAATCATCTGCTGTAACCACTCGGTAAACTTTTGTTAACTTTTAATGCAATTTTTAAAATTTCAAAATATCGCACATTTTGAATTTTTACATTATCAAATGAGGGAGTGGGGGGAGTACTTTCAAATGTAATTTGTTCGAAAACTATATCTCAATTTTCTCTAAAACTGTATCGCAATTTACTCAATTTTTATTGTATTAAAAATAATTTTCAAGTGATGATTTTTTTTTCCAAGAGTGTGCAGACGATTACGAAAGAAAAATCTATTTGCAGTTAAATTCTATAGTTCATTTTGTTTCCAGCTTACATTCCATAACGAAATGAAAACGTTCAACAATCAACAAATCAATAATAAAATATAAGTAAAACACAATTTTAAGACAGTAATCGAATTTAGAGACAGAATCAAAAGGCAGATTGTAACATAGATAAACATACAAGATTGGACACTCTCTCAAAGTATATAATGGTAACGCTATGACGATCGCAGCGCCTATAGTGACAATGGGAAAGAAACTTGTCATCCACGTAATATTTCTGTTATTAAGCTTCTATCTTCATATGATCTTTCTTTAATAAAATGCGTACGTTTTCAACAAAACAAAACCTTTTTCTTTTCTTCATTTATTGTGTATGTAAATAATGGCTTTGCAATATTAGTAAATGAATAAAAATAAGCTAAAAATCAAATGTAAATAATGGGTTTGCAATATTAGTAAATAAATAAAAATAAGCTAAAAATCAAATAATAAAAAAAAACTGGATTTTTTTTACAGAAATAATAAAACGTTTGTTTTTAATGCAGACATTTTAATAAGATTTTAAGGGGAAAATAGCTATATATTTATGTTTAGTTAAAATATATAAATACACTGCTCAAAACTAGGGGAGCACATGGTTTTAACGAAATTGCGTAAATATTTAACACCGATAAGTAACGTAAAATAAAACATCCAAAATTTAAAGTGTTGTAGAAAACAGATAAAGAAAACTCCACATGTAAATTCAAGTTTATGACGTCAAAAACTAGAAAAAGGAGATACGTGCAGAAATCGGGATTTTGCAGAAACGTCTGTTTCACTGCCTCAGTTGTAAAATTCTGCTTAGCTTGTGTTTTGAGAAAAGGTGGCTTGAAAATGTCATAACAACATGATTTACCGCAATCTATGGCTTGGCGTGTTATCGGGACAGTTGAATTTGGGGAAACACAACGAAGTGTAGTGGACGCTGTTGGAGTCGCAAGAAGTGTCCATGAAAGGCTGTGGAATCGATTCCAAGGCACATGGAATGGTAGTCATCGACAAGTGCATGGTGGAAAATGTGCTAACACAGAAACTGATGACCGATATAGCCTGTTAACAACTCGTCCAGACGGAACGGGCAATGCTACTCAGCTGCAAACACAGTTGTTCTTGGCCACAGGACAAAGGGTGTCCAGCCAAACAGTTTGAAATAGGCTTTATCAGGGTGGCATAGACGCCAACATTGTAAAGACTGTATCAGGAGTAAACCAGTTAAATTTCAGGAGTTTTGGACACTCTTCAGGAGTAAAATGTTCACGTATCAGGAGTCATTTCAGGAGTTGCACATAGTTTTTTATGAGCTATATTTTTTTACAAAATATTCTCAGTCTTCTTGCAGTTTTTGCATTTACCAACACAAACATAATTTAAATAAAGGTTACATAATTTACTTTTACTGTATTAATAATTTTTTATAATAAATTTATAAAAATGGAATATTTTTTTTTATCCCTACAGAGCAAAAAATCCGCGATTGATATAACTGTGTGAAATCACATGACTATTTTTCCCCTACAAAAAAATAAAGTGACTTTTGCCACAACCAATTAACTTCGCGATTTTTCGCCGAGATTCACTGACGAGAATCGCGATTTTTCGCCGCGACTAACGGACGAAAATCGTGATGTTTTGCCGCGATTGAGGGGTGAAAATCGAGATGTTCTGCCGCGGTTAGCAGACGAAAATCGCGATGTTTTGCCGCGACTGACGGACGAAAATCTGGATGTTTTGCCGCAACTGACGGACGAAAACCGCGATGTTTTATCGCGACCGACGGACGAAAATCACGATGTTTTGCCGCGACTGACGGACGAAAACCGCGATTTTTTGCTGTGATTGATTGACCAAAACAGCAATTTTTCGCCGCGACTCATTGACGAAAACAGCCATTTTTTGCCGCGAATGACTAACGGAATTCGTGATTTTCTTGCAATGCAGCGAGTGATTGACAAAATTCGCGATTTTTATCATTGGCCGATTACCGGATTTCAGGATATTTTTTCCTCAACCAATTAACGCAATTCGCGATATTTTGCCTTGGCTGACAGCCAAAATTAGAGTTTTTTGCAGAATGAAAAAAATTGCGATTTTTATGAACGACCTATTGATGAATTTCACGATTATTTGCAGCGACTGATTGACGAAAGTTGAAACTTTTTCAACGATCAGTTGGCGAGATTTGCAATTTTCTGCCGCGAGCGATTGTAGAAATTCGTGGTTTTATCGACTAAGAGACAATTTTCACGATATACTTCAACAACTGATTGACGAAATTCGTGATTTTTTGCCGGATCGATCGAAGAAATTCGCGATTTTTTTGCCTCAAATTTCCGTATTTTCTACCTTATTACCGTACTTCCGTATTTTATTCTACATTTCCGGAGAAACTCCGGAATTTCCGGAGATATTGGCATCTATGGGGTGGTCTATATGCACGTAAGCCCATGGTCTGCATTTCGTTGATATCAAGCCAATGTACGGCCCAAAGAAGGTGGGGAGCTGAACATGGAGTTTAAAGGCAACGTTGTTGGAGTCAAATTCTGTTTACAGACGAGTCCCGATTCAGTCTGGATGTGACATCTGATGTGTTTTGGCATGGGGAGAAAGTGGCACTCAAAATAATCCCACATTCGTTCGTGAAAGATCGCATTACAGACTAGGTGGGTTGATGCTATTGGCTGGAATCAGCATAGGTGGGCGTACGGGGCTGCATATCATTCGGAATGGCACTTTGACGGTCTGAAGTTACACAGACGAGATACTGAGACCTCATGTCGTTTTTTATGTTGCAGCAATTAGTGATTTCTTTTTTTCCATGCATGATAATGCTAGACATCATACAGTTCGTCTTGTGGAAAACATGCTTGAAGCTAAAACAATACAACGTATGGAATGACCAGCATGCTCTCCTGACCTAAATCCGATAGAGCATGTTTGAGGCATACTCAGACGACACACTGCTGCGAGACCGAGGCCTCCTTTTACTGTTCGGGACTTGGAGATTGCAATTCTTGAGCAGTGGAACAGTATTCCCCAAAATCTCATCGATAACCTAATCGCATCCATGGAAAACAGGTGTGCAGCAGTCTTAGCTGTTCGAGGAGACCACACCCCATATTAAAAATCTTGCATCATTTCTAAACAATACTTTTTTTTAATCATTTACATGAAACCAAATTGTTGCCCTAAACCATCTTTCCATGTTCTTTTCATCTTTTCAAAGAATAAAAGCTCCCTTACAATTTTTTTTGCGTCTTTTTTTTCTGTATTGCGCATTAATACACGTGTACTATCCATTTTATGCCCATACATGGCTGTCTTGCACTGTTCTCTTCACTTTTTTGCTTGCTCCCCTAATTTTTTTGAGCAGTGTATATATTGAATTATCTCGATGAATAAGCGGCATTTATGGTTATCTTTCTTTCCCCTTTTTTAAACTTATATTTTATACAATCTTTGCTAGTTTTCATCGCCAAATTTTAATTGTATTATCGTAATGTACGTGAATTTACCATGATTACGTTTATTATTATAGTTGCACGCAAAAGTATCATGGATATTTTAACTTTCACATGTCAAATACATAACTATTCAATTAGATATTTAATTTCGTATAAGATTATTTTATTTAACTAATACCCACCAAAAAACGCATAAAACCCAATTAAAAGCTACATGAATTATTATAATATTGCATTAATATAAACCATGAAAGTAATATTCCGCGATGAAAATTAACGAAGTACTCACAGTTTTGTGTTATCCGTAGTAAAAGCGAAAAAGAGTGTTTCGATTTCATATGCAAACAAGATTCAAACATATTTAAGATTTTAAAAAGTTTTTAAAAAATTTGTTATTTCTTTAATAATAAAAATACACTTAAATTCCAACGATCAATTTCGAGAGAATTGTTTGCCTCGAAAAGAATACAATGGAATCAAAGAATGGATGTTAAAAGTATAGAATAAAGTATTAATAAATTTCATATACATAGGTAAATTTCGGAAGCTTGTTAGTTGTTCCAATAGTCTATGGTTGTTCGTTCCCTCTTGTCACAAGTGATGCTAGTTAACGGTATCCTTATGGATTTTTCTGGAACTGTCTTATCTTGTCTGTTTATCTATGGATTGTAAATAGCTATTTTTTGGCGATTTCTTTGGCTGTTAACTCCTAATGTGAAGCAAATATGAAAATATCGCTTTTAATATGTTTCAAAACTTTATTTAAGCGCATTATTGCTATTTTTCATATAAATATGATTTTAAGTATTGCTAATGGGCATTCTAAAAAAATATATTAAATGTAAACAATCTATTGCAGTTATCAATAAAAAAAAAAACCACAACACACACACACACACACACACACACACACACACACACACACAAAAAAAAAAAAAAAAACCCCAACAACCCAAAACAACAAAAGCAGTAGACCCGCGCAAGGCTTTCTCGCCACAATTTTTAAGGATATTTGTGGATGCGCATTTTCCATTAATTTTTGATTAATTGCATTTAAAAAAAAAAAATCAAACAACATGTTTTAACAAAAAAGTATACTACGTCAAAAACTTTCAAAACTTTTCGAAAAAATACTTCAATCATCGCTGTGCAATATAGTACCTATGTGCAGAGAAAAGAGGATGTTAACATCAGAAATACAGTAGAACCTCGATTATCCGAAGTAATTGGGACCGACCCTCTTTCGGAAAATCGAAATTTTCGGATAATCGAGAATGCTTCTTATTATGGTAACACAAGCGCTTAATAAAAATAAAGCAATAGCTAAATAAAAACAAGAATAAATTATCTGAATTTTAATTTTGAAATTAAATACCTTTCACATATATCACAAGGGTTTGAAAAAATGTTTTGCTTATCCCATCCCAGTCTCGATTGTCTTTGCTTTGAAGCTCTATCACGGAGATTTTTAATGTTATTAGTTCACCAGTATCACAGTCTTTCTGATGCTCCAGCCATGCAAAACCTTTTGCAAAACATTCAAAAGCTTCAGAATGGATAATTCGTTCGTTTTCTTCACTCCATTCCGAAGCTTACGGGAGCTCAAGTTAAATTCAAAGGAACTCTAAGAAAGGGGATCGAAAATATTTATATGTACTCGTAGTTCGGAAAGGACCGCTTGCACACAAGGAATACGGTAGTTAAAAAAAAAAAAAAAGTTTTCTAAATGGATTTTGCATACAAGGAATGTGACAGTAAAAAAGCTTCAGAAATGGATTTTGGTTAATCGAGAGTTTCGGATAAAAGAGGTTCTACTGTAATATATATATATATATGGTGGCTTTCACTTATATTCGGTAACTCGGGGAGCCCGGGTTTACTCCCTAGTATATTTAAATTTAAAATTATAAATAAAAAAATTTCAAATCATTTAAGATTAAAAAAAATCCCTATGACTTTCAAATAACAGTAAAACTTGAAGACGAAATTGCTTTTTTGGTTATATTGTTTTGTAACTCTGCATCATTAAATGCGTAATATTAGAACGTATTTCTGATACGAACAAAAGTTCTATTCTATGTACTGCGTAAAATTCAATACAATGGAAAAAACTTCTAAAAAATGTTCCAACTCTCAAAGTGGTCGAACTTTTTTTTTTTTTTTTTCCACAGAAGGAAAAAAAGACAACTCTTTCGAAACACGCTGTGCTTTTCTCATATTTATCTTAAAATCATTGCATTGTGTCTTTGATACTTTAAATAAATGTCGGCAGCTCAAAAAGGAAAGGAAAAAAAAAAAAGTGTTCCAAACGCACCGTAATCAGAATTTTTCATAAATGTTTCTGCATTCAATATTATTTGTTATAGATTTATATGGTGCAATATTTTCATAAATAATAATAGCATATTTTTAAATAGAATTTTCAAAAGATACGCTACAAAAACTATTAAAAATAAATCCAGGTGGATGAAAAACTTTTAAGAGCATTCTTTGGGGCCACATTATACAGGGTTGAAAGATTGCGGAATTTTTCGGGAAAATGTTTGTCTATAAATAAAGCGAAAATTATTATTCAATAATTCAGGTAAATATTTTGAATAAAAATTTTAAGCAATCTATTAACACTGCATTTACGTATATGTTTTACACTAAAATAAAAACCTAATAAAATTTATTGTAACAACATGTATAATAATCACTTATAAACAGGTTAAGTTAAATAATGCTATAAAAAGTGATAAAAAAAATCTTTATTAAGATTGACGATCGTTTCATCGCACAAACGGCGACATTTTCAAAATCATGCACGATAGAAAATATTTTTACATAATTCAAAAACAATAAATATAGTAAACAATGTCACGAGAATTTATTAAAGTTATGTATTAAAATTTATTGTTTAAGGCTTTTTATTCGTCTTTAATACAATACAGTCTTGAAAGAGTTCATCAATAAAGATTCAAAATATTTAATAAGATGCAAGTTTTATGAAAAATATCTAAGAATAAGCTGGAGTATTTAGTAAATTTAAAGGTTTATCACGTACTGACGTTTAAAAATGGCTGCGTATGATCGGAGGTTAAAAATATTGTAGCTAAGAATAAAAACAAGTTGATGTGTAAATGAATTCAAAAGGCTGTATTAAAAAACGACATTTAAAATTTGTGTATGTAAAAAATATTTATTTATTTATTTAAGTTTTCTGCTGTCTTTAGGGAGAGTTTTCATTAATACTTATGACTGATAATTTCAAGATCAGCTATTCTTAAATAATGCTGAATGTAGATTATTCCCGTATATAATGATTTAAGAAGAGAAAAATTTAAGAGTAAATGAACTTTAAAATTTTCCGAAGAATGTATAAGTTAGGGATGCACCGATTAGGGATTTTGGCCAAATACCGAATTTTTGGCCTGATGAATACTCTAACATTATGACTCGTACACAATTGAAGACAAAAACTTTCATTAAATGAACCAATAATTATAGTTTTTATGTTTTTAGTTTCAGCATTTTTCTTTGGGAAGAATTTTTTTTTTTTTTTTTTTTTTTTTTTTTTTTTTTTTTGGCGTATAAGTATCATTATCATTAAACACACATTGAACATATCATTTTAGTTGGAAAATAGAGCAATTTGTTTCACGTTGGGAAATTTTTGAACTCCCCCCCCCCCTGAAATTTTTTTTTGCAGTTACGCCCTTGCGTCTGTGAGGGGGGGGGGGGGCATGATTTTACTGACGCTTCGGTGGGGCACCGCCAACAAAAGGTTGGGAAACACTGGTCTAGACTGAACGATTATTTTCAGAAAGTCAGAGATTGGAAACATACAGAGACAATAGAACAAACTTTCAGTGGTGATAATGTGAGTCAAGACAAACAATTTTTGTACTAATGATCAGGATTCCAATCAAGATTTATTTAGTCAAAAATACATGGTATCTCACTAGAAGCTGAATCCGAATACTCTTACATAACTTTAACAATAATGTAGATATTTTAGCGATAATTTCATTAGATTAATTTGTAAATGTGACAACCTTACAGGAAATGCAATGGAGTAAAATAAGTGACACATTATGTACTGCCAATTGTACTCCAAATTCTGGTGCACTTAGTTCAGTGTTGTTTGGATGTGAAGGATGGTAATTTCCATCACTTCTCGTGATATCGCATTTGACAAAATCTGCGGAAAATTTTATCTCAACATCTTGATTATTATTAAGATTTGGAACAAAACTAAGCTTGGCTTGGAGTGAGGTAATCTGCATTTTTTGACTAAATAAGTTGATTGTGATCCTGGTTTCTCATACAAAAACTGTGTCTTGATACGCATTATAATTATCACCTCTGACACTGGGAGTTTTTTTTTTTTTTTTTTTTTTTTTTTTTTTCCATTAGTTTAAAAAAAATCTTGTATACGAAAAAGCAAAAACCAAACAATATTTAGAATCTTACATCATCTTATTCATCATCACTTGCCTTTGTTGAATTATTGCTATAGATAAAAAAAGGGTTTTTTTCATTAAACATCATCATTTTCAATGGATATTGCCATTAATAATTAATTTTCTTAAGGGATGCAATAATTTGCTCAAAATGCAATAATTTTCTCCGCTCAACAACGATAAACGGACACGTTTTCAGATTATTTTTTTTAACATAAAAGCACGAAAATTGCAAGCATGATTAAGGAGGTGATTTGTAATCGACCCCCCCCCCCCACCACCACCAATGAATGCATTACATCTTGAGTTATAAGCGATTGTTGTCTCAAGGTGGCAGATTTTTCCTCTCTTGCGCTGTCGCATCCGGAAATTTGGTTCAAAACGCACATTTTGACAGCATTTCCTGAAAAATATTTACCCAAGAAACAGAAAAAAACAACAACAACATTTCTGAATTAGAGCCCCTGCCAATTTCATGCGTCTGCGAAAATGAATTAAAAAATGTGTCAGAATGAAGCCAGTTTGAGCCTTTGTGTCACTTCTCAAGCAACAAACTAAATGTTAAAACAATCTCTTATTCAAATACTATTACACTTTTTAATTATTCTGAATTAATCTTTATTTACTGACTAAAAATTGCGATTTTTGCATCACTGATCGGCAAAAATTACAATTTTTTTTCGTGACCTACCGCTGAAAATCACAAAAGGATTTTCTTTTCTTTCTCTCTTTTTTTTTAAATGACTGGTCGGTAAAAATTGCGATTTTTTTGTGAGCAATAGACAAAAATGGTGATATATATAAATTTTTTAATTTGTAATTTTTTTTGTAATCGACCGATAAAAAGAGCGCTTAAAAAAAAAAAAAAAAAAAAAAAAATCGACGAAAATCAATTTTTAACGAAAGATTGAAGAAAATCATGACTTTCTTGATCGTTAAGCATCTGTTAAAAGGCGCATCTACCCCTATCTACGTATGGCTGTAAGTTTGGTATTTCGATCGTCCAATTTGGTGATTTTGAATGCCGATATAGTACAAAACTCACAAAATTTCAGGAATTTTTGAACAGGTTACCACATTTTATGACATTTCAGCAGGGCTGCGGAGTCGGAGTCGGTGTGATTTTTTGGTGAAAAGAGTCGGAGTCGGAGTCGCTAAAAATAGGCCGACTCCGACTCCAAACATTTTGTTGAACAGTTTGAAGAAAAATAAAAAATAAAACCAATTGCGCTTAGTTTTAAATATATGAACTGAATTATTATTTTATTTTTTAACTCTATACATTAATAAATATTTAGTTATTTTTCAGTTTGTTGACATGTTAATGAGTAAATATAAGGCAAAAGGGCGGATGTGATTTTTTTTGCTTACATCAGTCATTAAATTGATTCATTTACTTCTTAAGCTCATAGACGACACTATTGTACGATAATTAAATTAAAGTGAGTTTTGAAAGGTTTTTGTTCTGTTTTGTTTTTTGTAAATTAAGTCCAATTCAACCCGAATCCCGTGTCGTCCGACTACACAACCCAATGAAGGAATCTATCTCAGACAAAAACAGATGTTTTAATTTAACCTCTGTCCATCCGTGTTCGGGTCGGGTCCTGAAATTTATATTTTAAGTCAGTCCGAAACGAACCGGAAAGAAACCTGAACCATGAACTCGATCCAAAATGAAATAAAATAAAAATTTATTGGAATTATGACAAATAGTCATCTCTAACAGCACTTTTATCTTTTGTGTAGGAAAAGGAATATATATTTACTTATTCGATTTATAAGTTAAACGATATTATGGACTTTCTTTTGGAAAATCGGGTCAACCCGACCCGAATCCGCAATAATAATTATCAGACTGGCCCACAACGAAAATCATTTAGCGTCAACTCCATCCGAACTACCGTTCGAATCGGACCCTAACGAATGCAACAATCTATACTTCAGATAACAATGGATGTTTCACTTATCCCTTGTTCAACTTATACTGCCTTATTTTTCAGTATTTCAGATAAAAGAAAATGTGTGTAAAATATGAAACTGATTAAAGCCGCTATCACTACAATATAGGACAACTCATACAGAATTTTTCTTATTAAAACAAAAAACTGCAATTTTCTTCTTAAATATTTCTTACCCAAAACTTAAACGTTCTTCTATTTCTAAGCCCCAACTAGAGCCTTCCAAAGGCCGGGTTGCACCCGAATCGCATCTGAAATTTCTGCTGAAAGTCAACCCGAAACCCGACAAAAGGAATTCGTCAACCAAATCCGAAAATGGAAAAAAAGTCGTCAATCCGACCCTAATTCCAGACGAAAGAAAATTAGGTCATATTTTATAGAATAAACAATTATATATATATAAAAAAGACTACAATTTTAACTTTTTCGTATAAAAATGAACTTAAATACACTCATTAATATTCAAATATATAGATTTTTCATTTGAAAAATCAGGTCAAATCAAAAGTGTCAAAACCTAACCCGAAGCATTTAAAGTCTATCTGGTTCGGGCTGAATTTGGTTACCCTATCCGATGGAGGACCGTAATTCTAACCTACTGTAGAAAAAACAATTATTTCATGAATTTTGAGAGGAAAGTAAAGAAACTCATTTCATCCCTCAAAATGGCTGGCTTTTTTTCTTTCTTTCTTTCTTTCTTTTTTTTTTTGTAATTTATATTTTTTAAGGTTTTTTTTTTCTTACTTTTTTTCGTGATTATTCCTTATTCGTCGACCCCCCCCCCCATCTCCCCGAAATCGGCATTAATGTATTTAAGATTTTATTAGTATAGTGTAGATGTTGATAATAGCATTTACGTCTATGAATGAAAGGCGATGACAACTTCCCAATCTTTCACATAAAGTGCGGCCGAGCACTGTAAAAAAAACGGACTAAAAAACGGAGATTCTACTGGCAATCTAGATGCCAGTACTATTTCCGTTTTCTTACGGAAATTTTTCCCCATAACTTACAGAAAAATTTCCGTTTTTATTCAAAAAAAACGGAAATTTTTCTGTAGATTATGGGGGAAATTTTCCGTAAAAATACGGAAATAGTACTGGCGCCTAGATTGCCAGTAGAATCTCCGTTTTTAATTTTCTTTTACTCATTCTGTTCAAAGTTCAAATTGAAAATATCTTTGTTTCTTAAGCAGGCATAATGTTCTTTTCGCGTAATTTGGTTTTAATTTGTAGCTGACAAGATAGAAATCCTTTGTTCGTATATGTAACTTCAAATTATATTTAGATAAGTGAATCTATTTAATAACTAATTAATATTAACTAATTACTAATTACTATG
Organism: Maratus speciosus; assembly: GCA_963932465.1. Taxonomy (NCBI): domain Eukaryota; kingdom Metazoa; phylum Arthropoda; class Arachnida; order Araneae; family Salticidae; genus Maratus; species Maratus speciosus. The sequence goes on from OZ010788.1 coordinate 463,008,391, forward strand.
AAAATAATTACTATGAAAATAATTACTATGAAAATAATTACTATTTTTATTTAATGTATTGCATATTCCGAATTGAAATTTATAAACGTCCATTATGATTATACGGCGATTATAAAAATAAAATATTAGAAACTAGCATCCTTCGCCCGCTACGCTGGTCGGTTTCTCTAAAAGAATCTTGAATCAAACGAAATATATTTAGCAATGATGAAAAAAAAAAATTCTTAATATCTAATCAAGTATCCATAAGTGTTATCTTATTTGTATAATCTTACCTTATCCAGTTAAAATCGATGTTGGCGACATAATAGACAATATAGATCTAAAATCTCGTGTTTAACTATTTTTTTAGTAGGTTTGTTATCTTGAATTTCCTGATTCTACCTAAAACTGCTGCTGATGTATGGCGAAATATCCTAAAATTTTTGTCCACCCCTTTAACACCTTTAAGGGGGGGGGGGGATTTATAAAATCCATGAAAGATGTGTTTAACTAGCTTTTTAAAATTGGTTTGCTATCCTGAATTTCTCCCTTCTACCTAAAACTGCTGCTGAGATATGGCGAAATGATTTAAAATTTGTGATCACCTCATTAAAGCCTGTTAGGTGGGAATTTCTAAAATCAATAAAATACATGTTTAAACATGTTTTAGTATATTAGTTATCCTGGAATCCATGCCTCTATCTAAAACTGCTGTAGAGATATGGCGAAATGATTTAATAGTTTCGACCCTCCGCATTAACTCCCTTAGGGCTGAGGATTTCTAAAATAGCTCAAATACGTGTTTAATTATTTTTTAATAAGTTTTGTATCCTGAATTTCTCACTTCCACCTAAAACGGTTGCGGAGATGTGGCCAAATGTTCTGAAATTGTCGCCCCCCCCCCCATTTTAACCCCCTTCGGCGGGATTTCTAAAATCGCTGAAATACACGTTTAATTATTTTTTTAGTAAATTTATTTTCTGAAATTTCACGATCCTACAAAAAACGGCAGCTGAGATATGGCCGAATGTTCTAAAATTTTCGAATCAAAATTTCATCAAATAAAATATATTTGATGTAACATTAAAAAATATATATTAGACGTATGTATTTTATGGAAACAGACCTTTACATATTAAAGTGATTAAAATTGTCTTTAATGTATGAATTAATGTCTGAAATTGGAATATAAACTTTAAATTATAAATACAGGCATTACAATCTCAAATGTAGATAACTACATTTTTATATTATGAGGATAATTCTCGGCCTTTTAAGAGTAATATTCCTTTCATCTAATACATCATTCATCAAGTAAGGGGAAATTATTATTTCAAAAAACTGGTGCCAACCGAACAATTTAAATTCTTTTTTTGTTATATAAATCTTTTGATCTATAAATCTATAAATATAGGGTAGATGTGCCAGTAATGAACACCCTTCAGGAATTTCTCTAAAAATTGTTTTTTAACACGATGAGTGCCACGGTGTCTGACACTGAAGCGCTCAAAAATTTACAATGTTTTAAGAAATTTTTAAGAAAGTATAATCCTGTAATAATTAAAAGGTAGGTAAATTTTAAATATTTGTTCAGTAATTACTTAAAACAATATATATTTTTTTAGTTTCACGTCATATTTTAGTCTTCAATCATCGGTGAATGACGCGTTTTAAACGGAAAGTTCAGTGTCAGTCATCGGTGACTGACGTGGCGCTTAACGTGTTAAGTAATAGTTATGCGTATTATATTCCAGTTTTTTAAAATATTATATTAATTTATCAACGATATTTAACCATTCCCATAGTCTCATTTCTCATATGAATCAAAATTTTACAGTAAATAGCAAAAATATATCAAAACACCTAAAATGCCATTAATGGACATCCTCTACTCCAGTAATGGACGCCCCATAAAAAGTAATAAATATAATTGTTTTTGTATTACTGCATTTAGAACTAATCTAACGAAATTTTCGGCCGAAAATATAAATATTACCGAAATCCGGTTTCTGTTTCGGTCGATCCTCAATCTTAATTACTATTTAATTTTGAACATTTTTTTAATTTGCATTATCTATATATCTCCAACAGGTAAAACCTTAAAGCGCATTTTAGACTTTTTGAGAAACCCTGTGTGTATGCCGGAGTCGGAGTCGAAGAGTCGGAGTCGATTATTTCAGAAATCCAGGAGTCGGAGTCAGAGTCGACCATTTTTCCTACCGACTCCGCAGCCCTGCATTTCAGGGCATTTTTTTTTAATTTCAGGAATTTTAGGAATTGCAGAACGAATACGACCCCTGGTATTATTATTCATTAAAATAATCAATTTTTGTAATAAAACAGGATTCCAATTATTCACTATCGAAAATATGCTGCAGCATATTGCTGATTAAGTAATCTCTATATCAATAAAGTCTGTTATGAAACATAAACACTAAAAATATGTATATGATAGAACAGTTTATATTATTAATAATTATTATTTGTAAAGAATCTGAAGCAAGACTAAAAATAAAGCCGAAACAAAAGTGGTAAATTATTTATTCAAAAATACATAATGTTAAATAACTGCAAAATTCTAGAATTCATAAGAATATTTTTTAATTTAATTTATTTCCCACGCATGTAATCCTACGTTTACTAATTATTTGAACTTTTGAAAAAAATAAAATATAAACAAACATTTATATAGCTATTTTTGCGAGATGTCGTTGTGTTCATTTGTACTTCAGGAATTGTAAAAATCTAAACAGAAAGACCTAGAAATTGACATTTGATATCAAAGTTGAAATTATGAAAATAGCATTATTCTGGCTTAAAAATTAACGATCGCAGGCAAAATATTTTTAATGTTATACTCAAGTTAATTCGTTATTCACACAATTTCTTAGAAATATGAATTCATTTCCATTTTTTTCACACTTTTCTTAAAAGATGTTCATTCCAAAAGAAACGATTAAGTGCTTCTGAAAAAGAAGTTTCTTCGATAAAACTGGAAAGTAGTACATTTTTACAGCAGAGATTATATAGGTAATAAAAGAATAGCTTTTGAATTAAAGAAGAAAATAAAGTTTAACCTTTCACCTTCAACAAAATAATGTAGAGTATTCATTCTCAAAGTATCTTTTAAAACATTTTTAAAATATTACGATGTTATAAATTACACAAGCCTGCAAAATTTGGGTTGTGTCATACTAGCTTTTGATATTTGATGTTTTAAGCTGAATCCGAAAATGACCTTCGTTTTTATTACCATCATATTAAGATTTTTTGTAAATCGCAAATTTTTTATTTTAAAAAAAGTCGAAATATTGCCAAAATCTGAAACTATAAAAAGGTCGTAAAACTTTTTTTCATAAAAATGTATTCATTTTTCTTTTCTTGTATTATGCATTCTTACAGCTAAACATGTACAGTATCACGTATTTAAAATATAATTTTATTTCGTAGGCGGTAGTTTCTTTGGGCCGCTTCCCTCTACCCTCTCATCAGACCCCCCCCGCCCCCCCTTTAACTAATTAGCTATAAGAAAACCCATTATAAGGCAAAAAAGTGAATAAACTATTATGAAATAAAAAAAGTCTTATATTTAATTCATAGTATAAAATTTTCGGTATTTACCGACTTTTTAACAATTTTGAAATTTACAATTTGCAAAAAATCCCGACGTGATGGTAAAAAAAGAAGGTAATTTACGGATTCGGCGCTAAAAAAATACATAAGAATCAATTATCAAAGGTTAAAAAAGCACATACATCGCAGAATTGTGTTATTTCTTTAAATACAAAAATATACAAAAGCATAAGGGGATTCCCGCATAAAATATTATAATTCATTATTCACTTTTCAAATAAATTAACGGGTATATGTGAAATAATTCAACTGCTATCGTTATCAGAAATATTTAAATAAAACAATTTGTATACAAATAAGTAAAAATGTAGTATAAATTAATAAAAACTTCTTACTCTTTGGCTTCACTAAAGCGGTGGTCCCCAACATGGTTCCACAAGAAAAAAAATTTGGCTTTTAATAGTCAAAACAGTCTATTAAACTTTTCTAGTATTTTTAGTCTATTACTTTTAGATACATTTAGTCTATTAAGGTTTGTTTCATTCGCAGTTTATTATGTATTTTTATTTTATTACTTAGTAATTAAAATGATTGAAAAATTACAAAAATTCCATAAATTTTTAATTATATGTTTTGAAACTTAAATTGCTCTTTTTTTTATATAATTTTCTATTAGTACATTTTTTAAAACAATTTTAGTGATTTGTACCTCAGAACTTAAATGGTTCATTAGTTTTACAGTTTTTGTCCAACTTCAGGAATGCTGCTTTTGAAAGCTTGTTTTGACCAAGTTAATGGATTTTTAGGCTTTGTCCACGTAAATAGGATTGTATTAATTTTTTATAATAATAAAACTTATGCCAAAAAAAGAGAAAAGGGATCATATTCTTTTTAGTAAGCATGGCTTTGAAAGGGAAAAAGATGGAGAGCGACAATTCTAAAGTAAGGTGATGAAAACACTCTAATTTCAGGGGGCGCAGTTCACAATCCGAAAGTAAGCCTCAAATTGTTGATTAAAAAAAAAAAAAAAATCTACTGAAAGTTTTTGAATGATAAATTTATGCAATTAAAAAAAGTAATGCTTAAAAATTTATAAATGCAAAGCTTTAAAATGGAAACACTTAAACTGTTGTCACCTCCAGAATCGAAAAATAACATTAATAAATTGACTTAATAAAATAGTCCAATCTTGAACGCCAGATTCACCTTTGCTTATTATATAAAAACATGGAAACATTTAAAATGCTGCATTTAAACACATTACTACATGGGTGTGATAAAATATATACAAACGTTTTTAAAAATTAAAAACACTAGATGTTAAAATGATAAAAATCTACTCCGAGCTCTTTCGGCTAACCTTAAGCCTTTGTCAAGGAGTAGAGAATTGACTGATAAAAACACTCGACGCTCGATGTTCACTGCTACACATTGACCGGAAACTCTCTTCAGGAAGACCGCAGGTGGTCGTAATACGACCACCTGCGTTATACGACCTGATTATTGACACGGGCCTGGTTACTGGTCACTGGCTCATTATACGACCACCTGCGGGCTTCCTGAAGAGAGTTTGATTCTCGCTCCCGTCATATTCACGGGCTGTGTCTTTTACTCAAATTGTTTGATCCCCACCAGTTTTATAAAATAGTGAAATTGGTTATATTTTAGTATCGTTTTTTCTGTCATTAAATAAGGTCAATCTTTCTTTTTCATAAAAGTGGTGCCAATAAGCAATTTGAATTTTTCAACCGTAATTTAATTCGAGCGTTAAAGGGTTAATCATAAAATTCTTCAAATTTTGAATATTAATTAAGTATCACATAAATCTTAAACTATGTCCAGTCAGAAGACAAAAGTTGCACAAGATATAGTTTAAAAATATGTATATAAGCTAAGCGATCATGATAGTAAAGAATATCAGAAAAGCAATATTTCTCATTTTGATTTTGTCATACAAAAGTACATATAAAAAAAAATGTGAATGTGCGAGATTTTGCACTATAAAAAATCAAAATACTTTTCAATCATCTGTTTTTCTCAAAGAAAACTTATCTTTTAAAATAACACATGGCGACTTAGACACCGAAAGTTAGTGGCCACACCAAAAAATTTAGTCGCCACGTAGGGACTGACGACCATGAATCTGTATCTATACCACTTGGCAAGGATGAATAAACTGTTTCATGAAGCTGTGAAACATCATTAACTGAAAATTAAGATATATTTTCTTTCGGGTCTGACGCGCTAATAACAACAAATTTCTTTATATATATCTTTATTTTGTATTTACAATTATTTTTGTTATAATGTGCATGTAGTAATGATATTTATGCGAGTTTATATTTGCTATCATCATTTCTCTTATGTTTCAGCATTTAGGAAGAAAATAAAATAAAAGTTCACTTAAATCTCTGTGCATTACTGGTGACGCATTTATTTCAAACATATATTTTCATCCTACAAATTTAGACCCTATTAACAATAATTTATGCTAAAAACAGAAAACAAATACTGGAAAGTTGTCGTCTCTTATTTAGTCCTGCTGTATAGTATGCAAAATATATTCGTTAGGTTCCAATCTATGGTTAAATTTCTGTAAATCTTAATTTTTGTCGTTTGGACAACTATATTTTTATGTTTTTAAACCTAAAAATCCCACCCCCCTAAAAAAAACCGGAAAAATCGGACCCGGAAGGGTTTATATAACTTTTTTTTTTTTATGTAAACAAAATATTTAACATTAAAAAAAAAAAAAAAAAAACGAACGAGAAAAAGATTGCAATTTATTAAGAAAAACACTATATATCACATTAATATTAACAACTTTAAATAAATATTAAATGCTGCCATTCGGGAAACAAAAACAACAAAATAAATAAATAAAAATGAGGAGTTAAATGTTAAGCGTGTTTATGCAGCATGTAAGTTACAGTTCTTATCCCTATTTAGAAAACATCCAGTTTCTTCCAAGAAATGCATGCAGTTGAAAGAACTGGCAGGTTTTTTTTTCGCTTATATTTTACAATACTTGGGTTCTTATAAGCAGAGTTTTTAATAATTTCGAGCAGGAACAAAAGGGAATATTTTTTTATGACACTTATTCACCATAATGAGAGAAAAAACACATACAAGAGGGAAAATGTCAAAAGATGCATTTGGAGAAACAACAGCATTTGTAAGAGACAGATATGTCACATTTCTCTCAACAAAGCAAGGTCGCTAACTAAACCACGTTGACGGGAAAATAATTTTTAAGAAGGAACAAAAGTGCGCTTATGACGCATTTATGATCTTTTCCTTTTTTTTTTCAAATTTAAAAATTTTTTTTAAGGGGTTTTGAGAGTTCTTTGCTTCAAAAAAGACATTTATTTCTATTTTCTTTATTACTTTTTCTTTTTTTCATTTTCTGAATGTTTGAAATTTCATAAATATTTGCTAGAAGCAGTTTAAAAAGAAAATTAATCACATACAAAAGTTATGGCATTTCTTGTTGCACAGTATACAAGCGAGCGGTACTTGTTGCGAAACTTTAAACGCGATTTTATCAAAATAACATTTTTAGGTGCGTTCGTAGTTATGTAAATTCGAAGCACCTATAGTCGTCATCTGCTCCGCCTGTCTGCCCGCATATAATAGCATAAAAACTACCCAAACCGATTATTTGAAATTTAATATGTATAATCGTTGCAGAATTTTGTCGAGTCATTTAAAATTTTATGAAAATCGAATAAAACTTAAAAATATATTAATAAAAGTTTTCTTCATTCTATTAAATATCATACGTAATAGTGATATCCCATGATAGGTAATGATTCTAGGTTGCTATGGTGATTACGTCCCATTTGAGATGAAATCCTATTATTTCCGTATTATTGAATTTAATATATATAACCGTAATAAATTTTGCATTCATGTAAATTTTTTTTTTTTTTGTAATGTTTAGAGAGGGGATGGGGGAGTAAGTTAAAGAGACATTTTTAAAATATCCAATGAGTACACTTTATACAAAACAGAAGCAGCTTTTAGTGGAAAATCTGAAGACTTTATAAATCGAAATTCACTACAGAAAATTCCTAATTATGGTGCAATTTACATGATATTATAAACTGTATTAGTAAAAAATACTCTATTTGGTATAAACCTCAGAGTAAGCACATGATATTTACTCTGAGGTATAAACATTATCAGAACGAAACACCTGTATACATGCAAATCATTTGCAACAGATATGAGCAAAGAGAAAATAGCAGTAGTTTTTTTTTTTTACTCCGTGGCCTTATAGAATGAACATTCGAAATTACCTTAATGTGTAAAATTCAACATATAAAATAATTTTCCCAACAATTTAAAACAATCCAAAAACTCTAAGAAATCTTGAAAAATCCCAACCCACTATCGATTAATTCATTTATGAGAAGAGAGTTACAACCATTCACAAAGATTTTTCGGTATACTAACGAAGAAAACTCCATTGAAAAAAAAATACCTGAAACATCTTAATGTAAGCGAAAGAATTTGGATGGTTAAAATTCCATCAGTGCAACGCAAGAGAATTTTTATTAACGAAATTTTTCGATGGTTTTAAGTCTTGCAGAGACAGCGATCAAAAATATATTTCCAAAGTTATTCGATTTTAGTTATTGAGACGAAATTATGGGGAATTGAATCTTATAGTCGCCAGATTAGTCATTACTCAATAACAGAAGTGACGAGTTTTAATCATCGAAAATAAAATTGAGAATTTTCTAAATAGATTAGTTTCGGAAAGTGGATATTGTTCTAGATATACACAGTATCCCTAAAAGATTGGAACGCGTTTAAATGTTTTACCTTTTGGAGATACTTAGGCATTGTAAATTGAAAAGCGTTAAAAATAAAGTAAGAATTAAGAATATGTTGATGAAAGAGTCCTATCATTATTTAAAAACAATTACTTTTAAATTTTTATTTGGCCTCTGGGTACTACAAGTTATATTAAAAGTAATTCACGGTGCTCTGACAAGTAAAACTTCAAAAATTCCTTTATTCTGCGATCGTAGCTTACTGAGTTATGATCACTGAGCTCCACAATAATACGGAGAGATAACTCACCGATCCACTTCTGCGGCGAACGCAACACACTTTCAATGCGCCCAAGTAATGAGTTCTGCATTTTTCTTAATATTAGAAGTATTTTTTCAAACTTCTTCGCATACTTTTTACCAATTTTGGTGTTTTCTACATCTTTTTGATATTATTATGAGAAATAATTAACAAAATTTTCATTTTTTTTTTCGTTGAGCTTTTCTAAAATTTCTTTTTTAACAAATATCTAACTAAAATTTACGATTAATTTTAATAAAATCTATAGTTTTCTCAATAATAAATATGTATCAGTGAAAATTGTAGCGACTTCCTCAAATCTTTAATAGAAAATCCAATTTGAAAATATCTACCACATACTACTACTCTATGAGAGGAAATCTATGTTTTGTCAAAAGTTTTCCTCGGAAAATCTTTGGCATTATATTAATGGGCGGACCACTGGATTCAATATATCAGAATTGGGAGTTAGTCCTCCGTACTATTGTTGAGCTCAGTGGTTATGATATACAGTCGAACCTCTATTTAACGAAGTCGCTAAATCCCGGAAAAAAGTTCGTTATATGGAAAATTCGTTAAATAGAGATTTACCTTTTAAAATACGTTAAACTACATACAGCAGATTTTAAATTCATAAACACTAAATATTTTTACTAAAAGTAATTAATCACACTTTTTAAATAAATTATAGCGATTTGTTTTATTTATTTTACCCACCAATATCCATCCTCAATTCAATTTTTTTCCATATGTTTAAATCTTTGAAATCTGCAAGGTAAACAAAACATTGTCCGGGAATACACTGTATTTTCTGTTTAAAGTAAATAGTTATACATTAATATTAACAAATTTTAATGACATTATCATATTTATTATTATTATAACAAATAATTTATTCCATACATTAACATATGCGTCCTTAAATTTAATTTCTGAAAAACTTTGTTAATTTTGCCTGAGTTTTTTATTTTAAAAAGTGCTATTCTCTCATAATACGTCTCGCATCTTTGCAATGTACCGAAAAACCCCTTCATGCATATTTTCTTCTATAACTATAATCGCGTCGGGATTGG